>CM048842.1:38046930-38646930 GCA_026545765.1 Plantago major
ATAAATTCACTTTGAGAGTTAAGCAACACACTAAAGGAGGGGATAGACAACAACCTAACAACTCTACTTGAGAGATAAAACAACACACTAAAGGAGAGGGATGAACAAGAAACGTATTAATCTACTTGAGAGTTAAGCTACACATTAAAGGAGTGGGATAGACAACAATAGAACAACACTACTTGAGAGTTAAGCTACATACTAAAGGAGTGAGATGAACAACAAACGTATAAATCTACTTTAGAGTTAAGCAACACACTAAACGAGTGGATAGACAAAAAAACGAACAACTCTACTTGAGAGATTAAAACAACACACTAAAGGAGAGGGATGAACAACAAACGTATAAATATACTTAAGAGTTAAGCTACACACTAAACGAGTGGGATAGACAAACGAACAACACTACTTGAGAGATAAAACAACACACTAAAGGAGAGGATGAACAACAAACGATAAATTACTTGAGAGTTAAGCACACACTAAAGGAGTGGGATAGACAACAAAACAACACTACTTGAGAGATAAAACAACACACTAAAGGAGAGGGATGAACAACAAAGGTATAAATCTACTTGAGACTTAAACAACACTAAAGGAGTGGGATAGACAACAAGAACAACTACTTGAGAGATAAAAACAACACACTAAAGGAGAGGGATGAACAACAAACGATAAATCTACTTGAGAGTTAAGCAACACACCAAAGGAGTGGGATAGACAACAAACTAACAACACTACTTGAGAGATAAAACAACACACTAAAGGAGAGGGATGAACAACAAACGATAAATCTACTTGAGAGTTAAGCACACTAAAGGAGTGGGATAGACAACAACAAACAACTCTACTGAGAGATAAAACAACACACTAAATGAGAGGGATGAACAACAAACGTATAAATCTACTTGAGAGTTAAGCACACTAAAGTGGGATAGACAACAACGAACAACACTACTTGAGAGATAAAACAACACACTAAAGGAGAGGATGAACAACAAACGATAAATTTACTTGAGAGTTAAGCAACACACTAAAGGAGTGGGATAGACAACAATAACAACACTACTTGAGAGATAAAACAACACACTAAAGGAGAGGGAGATGAACAACAAACGATAAATCTACTGGAGAGTTAAGCAACACACTAAAGGAGTGGATAGACAACAATAACAACTCTACTTGAGAGATAAAAACAACACTCTAAAGGTGGGGGATGAACAACAAACGAAAAACTACTCTTGAGATTTAAGCAACACACTAAAGGACTGGGATAGACAACAACTAACAACTCTACTTGAGAGATAAAACAACACACTAAAGGAGAGGGATGAACAACAAACGATAAATCTACTTGAGAGTTAAGCAACACTAAAGGAGGGATAGACAACAATGAACAACACTACTTGAGAGATAAAAACAACACACTAAAGGAGAGGGATGAACCACAAACGTATAAATCTACTTGAGAGTTAAGGAACACACTAAAGGAGTGGATAGACAACAATAACAACTCTACTGAGAGATAAAACAACACACTAAAGGAGAGGGACGAACAACAAACGGATAAATCTACTTTAGAGTTAAGCACACTAAAAGGAGTGGGATAGACAACAATTTAACAACACTACTTGAGAGATAAAAACAACACACTAAAGGAGAGGGATGAACAACAAACGATAAATCTACTGAGAGTTAAGCAACACACTAAAGGAGGGATAGACAACAAGAACAACACTATTTGAGATAAAAACAACACACTAAAGGAGGGATGAACAACAAACGATAAATCACTTGAGAGTTAAAACACACTAAAGGAGTGGGATAGACAACAAAGAACAACTCTACTTGAGAGATAAAAAACAACACTAAAGGAGAGGGATGAACAACAAACGACAAATCTACTTGAGAGTTAAGCAACACACTAAAGGAGTGGGATAGACAACAAACGAACAACTCTACTTGAGAGATAACAACAAACTAAAGGAGAAGGATGAACAACAAACGTATAAATCTAATTGAGAGCTAAGCAACACACTAAAGGAGGGGATAGACAACAAACGAACAACTACTTGAGAGATAAAACAACACACTAAAGGAGAGGGATGAACAACAAACGAAATCTACTTGAGAGAGTTAAGCACACAAAAAGTGGGATAGACAACAATAACAACACTACTTGAGAGATAAAACAACACACTAAAGGAGAGGGATGAACAACAAACGATAAATCTACTTGAGAGTTAAGCAACACACTAAAGGAGTGATAGACAACAAACTAACAACACTACTTGAGAGATAAAACAACACACTAAAGGAGAGGGATGAACAAACGTATAAATCTACTTGAGAGCAACACACTAAAGGAGGATAGACAACAATTTAACAACACTACTTGAGAGATAAAACAACACACTAAAGGAGAGGATGAACAACAAACGATAAATCTACTTGAGAGTTAAGCAACACACTAAAGGAGTGGGATAGACAACAACAACAACTACTTGAGAGATAACAACACACTAAAGGAGAGGGATGAACAACAAACGTATAAATCTACTTGAGAGTTATGCAACACACTAAAGGAGTGGATAGACAACAAACAACAACTCTACTTGAGAGATAAAACAACATACTAAAGGAGAGGGATGAACAACAAACGATAAATCTACTTGAGAGTTAAGCAACACTAAAGGAGGGGATAGACAACAAATAACAACACTACTTGAGAGATAAAACAACACACTAAAGGAGAGATGAACAACAAACGATAAATCTACTTGAGAGTTAAGCAACACACTAAAGGAGTGGGATAGACAACAATCAACAACACTACTTGAGAGATAAAAACAACACACTAAAGGAGAGGGATGAACAACAAACGATAAATCTACTTGAGAGTTAAAAACACACTAAAGGAGTGGATAGACAACAAATAACAACTACTTGAGAGATAACAACACACTAAAGGAGAGGGATGAACAACAAACGTATAAATCTACTTGAGAGTTAAGCAACACTAAAGGAGTGGATAGACAACAACAACAACACTACTTGAGAGATAAAACAACACACTAAAGGAGAGAGATGAACAACAAACGAGTAAATCTACTTGAGAGTTAACCAACACACTAAAGGAGTGGGATAGACAACAAAAGAACAACACTACTTGAGAGATAAAACAACACACTAAAGGAGGGATGAACAACAAACGATAAATCTACTTGAGAGTTAAGCAACACACTAAAGGAGTGGATAGACAACAAACGAACAACACTACTTGAGAGATAAAACAACACACTAAAGGAGAGGATGAACAACAAACGATAAATCTACTTGAGTTAAGCAACACACTAAAGGAGGGATAGACAACAAACAACAACTACTTGAGAGATAAAACAACACACTAAAGGAGAGGGATGAACAACAAACGATAAATCTACTTGAGAGTTAAGCAACACTAAAGGAGGATAGACAACAACGAACAACACTACTTGAGAGATAAAACAACAACACACTAAAGGAGAGGGATGAACAACAAACGATAAATCTACTTGAGAGTTAAGCACACACTAAAGGAGGGATAGACAACAATCAACAACACTACTTGAGAGATAAAACAACACACTAAAGGAGAGGGATGAACAACAAATGTAAATCTACTTGAGAGTTACAACACACTAAAGGAGTGGGATAGACAACAAACAACAACTCTACTTGAGAGATAAAACAACACACTAAAGGAGAGGGATGAACAACAAACGTATAAATCTACTTGAGAGTTAAGCAACACAAAAAAAGGGGATAGACAACAATCAACAACACTACTTGAGAGATAAAACAACACTAAAGGAGGGATGAACAACAAACGATAAATCTACTTGAGAGTTAAGCAACACACTAAAGGAGTGGGATAGACAACAAAGAACAACTACTTGAGAGATAAAACAACACACTAAAGGAGAGGGATGAACAAGAAACGTATAAATCTACTTGAGAGTTAAGCAACACACGAAAGGAGTGGGATAGACAACAAACTAACAACACTACTTGAGAGATAAAACAACACACTAAAGGAGAGGGATGAACAACAAACGATAAATCTACTTGAGAGTTAAGCACACACTAAAGGAGTGGGATAGACAACAATAACAACACTACTTGAGAGATAAAACAACACACTAAAGGAGAGGGATGAACAACAAACGAGTAAATCTACTTGAGAGTTAAACAACACACTAAAGGAGTGGGATAGACAACAAATAACAACTATTGAGAGATAAAACAACACACTAAAGGAGAGGATGAACAACAAACGTAAAACCTACTTGAGAGTTAAGCAACACACTAAAGGAGTGATAGACAACAAAACAACAACACTACTTGAGAGATAAAAACAACACACTAAAGGAGAGGATGAACCAAAGGTATAAATCTACTTGAGAGTTAAGCAACATACTAAAGGAGGGATAGAACAAACGTAACAACTCTACTTGAGAGATAAAACAACACACTAAAGGAGAGGGATGAACAACAAACGATAAATCTACTTGAGAGTTAAGCAACACACTAAAGGAGTGGATAGACAACAAACGAACAACACTACTTGAGAGATAAAACAACACACTAAAGGAGAGGGATGAACAACAAACGATAAATCTACTTGAGAGTTAAGCAACACTAAAGGAGGAGTGGATAGACAACAATGAACAACACTACTTGAGAGATAAAACAACACACTAAAGGAGAGGGATGAACAACAAACGAGCAAATCTACTTGAGAGTTAAGCACACACTAAAGGAGTGGGATAGACAACAACAACACTACTATAGAGATAAAAACAACACACTAAAGGAGAGGGATGAACAACAAACGTATAAATCTACTTGAGAGTTAAGGAACACACTAAAGGAGTGGGATAGACAACAAACTAACAACTACTTGAGAGATAAAACAACACACTAAAGGAGAGGGATGAACAACAAACGAGCAAATCTACTTGAGAGTTAAGCAACACACTAAAGGAGTGGGATAGACAACAATCAACAACACTACTTGAGAGATAAAACAACACTAAAGGAGAGGGATGAACAACATACGTATAAATCTACTTGAGAGTTGAGCAACACTAAAGGAGTGGGATAGACAACAACTAACAACTACTTGAGAGATAAAACAACACTAAAGGAGAGGGATGAACAACAAACGATAAATCTACTTGAGAGTTAAGAACACACTAAAGGAGGATAGACAACAATCAACAACTACTTGAGAGATAAAACAACACACTAAAGGAGAGGGATGAACAACAAACGATAAATCTACTGAGAGTTAAGCACACACTAAAGGAGTGGGATAGACAACAAACAACAACACTACTTGAGAGATAAAAACAACACACTAAAGGAGAGGGATGAACAACAAACGTATAAATCTACTTGAGAGTTAAGGATTAGACTAAAGGTGTGGGATAGACAAACAACAACTACTTGAGAGATAAAACAACATACTAAAGGAGAGAGGGATGAACAACAAACGTATAAATCTACTTGAGTGTTAAGCTACACACTAAAGGAGTGGAATAGACAACAATTAACAACACTACTTGAGAGATAAAACAACACACTAAAGGAGAGGGATGAACAACAAACGAGCAAATCTACTTGAGAGTTAAAACAACACACTAAAGGAGGGATAGACAACAAAAGAACAACTCTTCTTGAGAGATAAAACAACACACTAAAGGAGAGGGATGAACAACAAACGTATAAATCTACTTGAGAGTTAAGCAACACACTAAAGGAGTGGGATAGACAACAAACAACAACACTACTGAGAGATAAAAACAACACACTAAAGGAGAGGATGAACAACAAACGATAAATCTACTTGAGAGTTAAACAACACACTAAAGGAGGGATAGAAAACAATTGAACAACACTACTTGAGAGAAAAAAACAACACACTAAAGGAGAGGGATGAACAACAAACGATAAATCTACTTGAGAGTTAAGCAACACACTAAAGGAGTGGGATAGACAACAAGAACAACACTACTTGAGAGATAAAACAACACACTAAAGGAGGGATGAACAACAAACGTATAAATTTACTTGAGAGTTAACAACACACTAAAGGAGTGGGATAGACAACAATAACAACACTACTTGAGAGATAAAAACAACACACTAAAGGAGAGATGAACAACAAACGTATAAATCTACTTGAGAGTTAAGCACACACTAAAGGAGGGATAGACAACAAACAACAACTCTACTTGAGAGATAAAAACAACACACTAAAGGAGAGGGATGAACAACAAACGTAAATTACTTGAGAGTTAAGCAACACACTAAAGGAGTGGGATAGACAACAAACGAACAACACTACTTGGGAGATCAAAGATACAAACACGAAAGGTGTGGGATGAACAACAGTCGTATAAATCTACTTGCGAGTTAAGCATCATACTAAAGGAGTGGATAGACAACAATTTAACAACACTACTTGAGAGATAAAACAACACACTAAAGGAGAGGGATGAACAACAAACGATAAATTTACTTGAGAGTTAAGCAACACACTAAAGGAGTGGATAGACAACAAACGAACAACACTACTTGAGAGATAAAACAACACTAAAGGAGAGGGATGAACAACAAACGTAAATTACTTGAGAGTTAAGCACACTAAAGGAGGGATAGACAACAACAACAACTTTTGAGAGATAAAAACAACACACTAAAGGAGTGAGATGAACAACAAACGATAAATCTACTTGAGAGTTAAGCAACACACTAAAGGAGTGGGATAGACAACAATTTAACAACACTACTTGAGAGATAAAACAACAACACACAAAAGGAGGGATGAACAACAAACGTATAAATCTACTTGAGAGTGAACAACACACTAAAGGAGTGGGATAGACAACAATCGAACAACTCTACTTGAGAGATAAAACAACACACTAAAGGAGAGGGATGAACAACAAACGATAAATCTACTTGAGAGTTAAGCAACACACTAAAGGAGGGGATAGACAACAATCAACAACTACTTGAGAGATAAAAACAACACACTAAAGGAGGGATGAACAACAAACGATAAATCTACTTGAGAGTTAAGCAACACACTAAAGGAGTGGAGACAACAAAAAACAACACTACTTGAGAGATAAAACAACACACTAAAGGAGAGGGATGAACAACAAACGAAAATCTACTTGAGAGTTAAGAACACACTAAAGGAGTGGGATAGACAACAAAACAACAACTACTTGAGAGATAAAACAACACACTAAAGGAGAGGATGAACAAACGAGCAAATCTACTTGAGAGTTAAGCAACACTAAAGGAGGGATAGACAACAACTAACAACACTACTTGAGAGATAAAAACAACACTAAAGGAGAGGGATGAACAACAAACGATAAATCTACTTGAGAGTTAAGCAACACACTAAAGGGATAGACAACAAACAACAACTCTACTTGAGAGATAAAACAACACACTAAAGGAGAGGGATGAACAACAAACGAGCAAATCTACTTGAGAGTTAAGCACACACAAAAGAGTGGATAGACAACAATCGAACAACACTACTTGGGAGATAAAAACAATACACTAAAGGAGAGGGATGAACAACAAAGGTATAAATCTACTTGAGAGTTAAGGAACACACTAAAGGAGTGATAGACAACAAATGAACAACTCTACTTGAGAGATAAAACAACACACTAAAGGAGAGGGATGAACAACAAACGATAAATCTACTTGAGAGTTAAGCAACACACTAAAGGAGGGATAGACAACAACAACAACACTACTGAGAGATAAAACAACACACTAAAGGAGAGAGATGAACAACAAACGAGTAAATCTACTTGAGAGTTAAACAACACACAGAAGGAGTGGGATAGACAACAAAAGAACAACACTACTTGAGAGATAAAACGACACACTAAAGGAGAGGGATGAACAACAAACGTAAAAATCTACTGAGAGTTAAGCAACACACTAAAGGAGGGATAGACAACAAACAACAACTACTACTTGAGATAAAAACAACACACTAAAGGAGAGGATGAACAAATATAAATCTACTTGAGAGTTAAGAACACACTAAAGGAGTGGGATAGACAACAACAAACAACACTACTTGAGAGATAAAAACAACACACTAAAGGAGAGGGTTGAACAACAAACGTATAAATCTACTTGAGAGTTAAGCACACACTGAAGGAGTGGATAGACAACAATCAACAACACTACTTGAGAGATAAAACAACACACTAAAGAGAGGGATGAACAACAAACGTATAAATTTACTTGAGAGTTAAAACACACTAAAGGAGTGGGATTGACAACAAACTAACAACACTACTTGAGAGATAAAAACAACACACTAAAGGAGAGTGATGAACAACAAACGTATAAATCTACTTGAGAGTTAAGCAACACACTAAAGGAGTGGATAGACAACAAAACAACACTACTTGAGAGATAAAAACAACACACTAAAGGAGAGGGATGAACAACAAACGATAAATCTACTTGAGAGTTAAGCACACACTAAAGGAGTGGATAGACAACAAAAGAACAACACTACTTGAGAGATAAAACAACACACTAAAGGAGAGGGATGAACAACAAACGATAAATCTACTTGAGAGTTAAGATACACACTAAAGGAGGGATAGACAACAAACAACAACTACTTGAGAGATAAAAACAACACACTAAAGGAGAGGATGAACAACAAACGATAAATCTACTTGAGAGTTAAGCACACACTAAAGGAGTGGATAGACAACAATCTAACAACTACTTGAGAGATAAAAACAACACACTAATGGAGAGGGATGAACAACAAACGTATAAATCTACTTGAGAGTTAAGCAACACACTAAAGGAGTGGTATCGAGAACAAACGAACAACTATACTTGAGAGATCAAAACAACACACTAAAGGAGAGGGATGAACAACAAACGTATAAATCTACTTGAGAGATAAGCTGCACACTAAACGAGTGGGATAGACAACAATCGAACTACACTACTTGAGAGATAAAAACAACACTAAAGGAGGGATGAACAACAAACGATAAATTTACTTGAGAGTTACAACACACTAAAGGAGTGGGATAGACAACAAAAGAACAACACTACTTGAGAGATAAAAACAACACACTAAAGGAGAGGGATGAACAACAAACGATAAATCTACTTGTGAGTTAACACCAACACACTAAAGGAGTGGGATTGACAACAATCAACAACACTACTTGAGAGAAAAATAACACACGAAAGGAGAAGGATGAACAACAAACGTATAAATCTACTTGAGAGTTAAGCAACACACTAAAGGAGTGGGATAGACAACAAAAGAACAACACTACTTGAGAGATAAAAACAACACACTAAAGGAGAGGGATGAACAACAAACGTATAAATCTTTGAGAGTTAAAACACACTAAAGGAGTGGGATAGACAACAAACTAACAACTACTTGAGAGATAAAACAACACACTAAAGGAGAGGGATGAACAACAAACGATAAATCTACTTGAGAGTTAAGCAACACACTAAAGGAGGATAGACAACAACGAACAACTACTTGAGAGATAAAAACAACACACTAAAGGAGAGGATGAACAACAAACGTAAAATCTACTTGAGAGTTAAGCACACTAAAGGAGTGGGATAGACAACAAACTAACAACTCTACTTGAGAGATAAAAACAACACACTAAAGGAGAGGGATGAACAACAAACGTATAAATCTACTTGAGAGTTAAGCAACACACTAAAGGTGGGACAGACAACAAACAACAACACTACTTGAGAGATAAAACAACACACTAAAGGAGAGGGATGAACAACAAACGATAAATCTACTTGAGAGTTAAGCACACACTAAAGGAGTGGATAGACAACAAATAACAACACTACTTGAGAGATAAAAACAAAACACTAAATGAGTGGGATGAACAACAAAGGTATAAATCTACTTGAGAGTTAAGCAACATACAAAAGGAGTGGGATAGACAACAAATTAAGAACTCTACTTGAGAGATAAAAACAACACACTAAAGGAGTGGGATGAACAACAAACGTATAAATCTACTTGAGAGTTAAGCAACACACTAAAGGAGTGGGATAGACAACAAACGAACAACACTACTTGAGAGATAAAAACAACACACTAAAGGAGAGGGATGAACAACAAACGTATAAATCTACATGAGAGTTAAGCAACACACTAAAGGAGTGGGATAGACAACAATCGAACAACACTACTTGAGAGATAAAAACAACACACTAAAGGAGAGGGATGAACAACAAACGTATAAATCTACTTGAGAGTTAAGCAACACACTAAAAGGAGGGATAGACAACAAACGAACAACTATACTTGAGAGATAAAAACAACACACTAAAGGAGAGGGATGAACAACAAACGTATAAATCTACTTGAGAGTTAAGCAACATACTAAAGGAGAGGATAGACAACAAAACAACACTACTTGAGAGATAAAACAACACACTAAAGGAGAGGGATGAACAACAAACGATAAATCTACTTGAGAGTTAAGCAACACACTAAAGGAGTGGGATAGACAACAAACGAACAACTACTTGAGAGATAAAACAACACACTAAAGGAGAGGGATGAACAACAAACGTAAAATTACTTGAGAGTTAAGCAACACACTAAAGGAGGGATAGACAACAATCAAACAACTACTTGAGAGATAAAACAACACACTAAAGGAGAGGATGAACAACAAACGATAAATCTACTTGAGAGTTAAGCAACACACTAAAGGAGTGGGATAGACAACAATAACAACACTACTTGAGAGATAAAACAACACACTAAAGGAGAGGGATGAACAACAAACGATAAATTTACTTGAGAGTTAAGCAACACACTAAAGTGGGATAGACAACAACTAACAACACTACTTGAGAGATAAAAACAACACACTAAAGGAGAGGGATGAACAACAAAGGTAAATCTACTTGAGAGTTAAGCAACACACTGAAGGAGTTGGATAGACAACAAACGAACAACTCTAATTGAGAGATAAAACAACACACTAAAGGAGAGGGATGAACAACAAACGAGTAAATCTACTTGAGAGTTAAGCAACACACTAAAGGAGTGGGATAGACAACAATGAACAACTACTTGAGAGATAAAACAACACACTAAAGGAGAGGGATGAACAACAAACGATAAATCTACTTGAGAGTTAAGCAACACACTAAAGGAGGGGATAGACAACAAAAGAACAACACTACTTGAGAGATAAAACAACACACTAAAGGAGAGGGATGAACAACAAACGTATAAATCTACTTGAGAGTTAAGCAACACACTAAAGGAGTGGGATAGACAACAAACAACTACTTGAGAGATAAAACAACACACTAAAGGAGAGGGATGAACAACAAACGATAAATCTACTTGAGAGTTAAGCACACTAAAGGAGTGGGATAGACAACAACAACACTACTTGAGAGATAAAAACAACACACTAAAGGAGAGGGTTGGACAACAAACGATAAATCTACTTGAGAGTTAAGCAACACACTAAAGGAGGATAGACAACAAAGAACAAATCTACTTGAGAGATAAAACAACACACACTAAAGGAGAGGGATGAACAACAAACGAAAAATCTACTTGAGAGTTAAGCAACACTAAAGGAGTGATAGACAACAACGAACAACACTACTGAGAGATAAAACAACACACTAAAGGAGAGGGATGAACAACAAACGATAAATCTACTTGAGAGTTAAGCACACACTAAAGGAGTGGGATAGACAACAAAACAACACTACTTGAGAGATAAAACAACACACTAAAGGAGAGGATGAACAACAAACGTATAAATCTACTTGAGAGTTAAAACACACTAAAGGAGGGATAGACAACAAACGAACAACACTACTTGAGAGATAAAAACAACACACTAAAGGAGAGGGATGAACAACAAACGATAAATCTACTTGAGAGTTAAGCAACACACTAAAGGAGGGATAGACAACAATGAACAACACTACTTGAGAGATAAAACAACACACTAAAGGAGAGAGATGAACAACAAACGATAAATCTACTTGAGAGTTAAAACAACACACTAAGGAGTGGGATAGACAACAAAAGAACTCTACTAGAGAGATAAAAACAACACACTAAAGGAGAGGGATAAACAACAAACATAAAAATCTACTTGAGGATTAAACAACACTAAAGGAGTGGGATAGACAACAAAACAACACTACTTGAGAGATAAAACAACAACACACTAAAGGAGAGGGATGAACACAAACGTATAAATCTACTTGAGAGTGAAGCTACACACTAAAGGAGGATAGACAACAAACGAACAACTCTACTTGAGAGATAAAAAACAACACTAAAGGAGAGGATGAACAACAAACGATAAATCTACTTGAGAGTTAAGCACACTAAAGGAGGGGATAGACAACAACAACTCTAATTGAGAGATAAAAACAACACACTAAAAGAGAGGGATGAACAACAAACGTATAAATCTACTTTAGAATTAAACAACTAAAGGAGTGGGATAGACAACAAACAACTCTACTTGAGAGATAAAAACAACACACTAAGGGAGAGGGATGAACAACAAACGATAAATCTACTTGAGAGTTAAGCACACTAAAGGAGTGGGATAGACAACAAAAACACTACTTGAGAGATAAAACAACACACTAAAGGAGAGGATGAACAACAAACGTATAAATTACTTGAGAGTTAAGGAACACACTAAAGGAGTGGGATAGACAACAAACGAACAACTACTTGAGAGATAAAACAACAAACTAAAGGAGAGGGATGAACAACAAACGTATAAATCTACTTGAGAGTTAAGCAACACACTAAAGGAGGGATAGACAACAACGAACAACTCTACTTGAGAGATAAAAAACAACACATTAAAGGAGAGGGATGAACAACAAACGTATAAATCTACTTGAGAGTTAAACAACACAAAAAAGGAGTGGGATAGACAACAAACGAACAACTCTACTTGAGAGATAAAAACAACACACTAAAGGAGAGGGATGAACAACAAATGTATGAATCTACTTGAGAGTTAAGTAACACACTAAAGGAGTGGGATAGACAACAAACGAACAACTCTACTTGAGAGATAAAAACAACACACTAAAGGAGAGGGATGAACACAAACGTATAAATCTACTTGAGAGTGAAGCTACACACTAAAGGAGTGGGATAGACAACAATACAACAACACAACTTGAGAGATAAAAACAACACACTAAAGGAGAGGGATGAACAAACGTATAAATCTACTTGAGAGTTGAGCAACACACCAAAGGAGTGGGATAGACAACAAAACAACACTACTTGAGAGATAAAACAACACACTAAAGGAGAGGGATGAACAACAAACGATAAATCTACTTGAGAGTTAAACAACACTAAAGGAGTGGGATAGACAACAAAGAACAACTACTTGAGAGATAAAACAACACACTAAAGGAGAGGGATGAACAACAAACGAAAAATTTGAGAGTTAAGCAACACACTAAAGGAGGGAGACAACGAACAACTCTACCTGAGAGATAAAAATAACACACGAAAGGAGAGGGATGAACAACAAACGTATAAATCTACTTGAGAATTAAGCAACACACTAACGGAGTGGGATACACAACAAACGAACAACACTACTTGAGGGATAAAAACAACACACTAAAGGAGAGGGATGAACAACAAACGTATAAATCTACTTGAGAGTTAAACAACACACAAAAGGAGTGGGATAGACAACAAACGAACAACTCTACTTGAGAGATAAAAACAACACACTAAAGTAGAGGGATGAAGAACAAACGTATAAATCTACTTGAGAGTTAAACAACACAAACAAAGGGGATAGACAACAATCAACAACACTACTTGAGAGATAAAACAACACACTAAAGGAGAGAGATGAACAAACGTATAAATCTACTTGAGAGTTAAGCAACACACTAAAGGAGTGGATAGACAACAAAGAACAACACTACTTGAGAGATAAAACAACACACTAAAGGAGAGGATGAACAACAAACGTATAAATCTACTTGAGTTAAGAACACACTAAAGGAGTGGGATAGGCAACAAACGAACAACTCTACTTGAGAGATAAGAACAACACACTAAAGGAGAGGGTTGAACATAAAACGTATAAATCTACTTGAGAGTTAAACAACACACAAAAGGAGTGGAATTGCCAACAAACAAACAACTCTACTTGAGAGAGAAAAATAACACACGAAAGGAGAAGGATGAACAACAAACGTATAAATCTACTTGAGAGTTATGCAATAGCCTAACGGAGTGGGATAGAGAAGAAACGAACAACTCTACTTGAGAGATAAAAACAGCACACTAAAGGAGAGGGACGAACAACAAACGTATAAATCTACTTGAGAGTTAAACAACACACAAAAGGAGTGGGATAGACAACAAACGAACACCTCTACTTGAGAGATAAAAACAACACACTAAAGGAGAGGGATGAACAACAAACGTATAAATCCACTTCTGAGTGAAACAACACACTAAAGGAGAGGGATTGACAACAAACGAACAACTCTACTTGAGAGATAAAAACAACACACTAAAGGAGAGGGATGAACAACAAACGTATAACTACTTGAGAGTTAAGCACACTAAAGTGGGATAGACAACAAACAACACTACTGAGAGAAAAATAACACACGAAAGGAGAAGGATGAACAACAAACGTATAAATCTACTTGAGAGTTAAGCAACACACTAACGGAGTGGGATACACAACAAACGAACAACACTACTTGAGGGATAAAAACAACACACTAAAGGAGAGGGATGAACAACAAACGTATAAATCTACTTGAGAATTAAGCAACACACTAACGGAGTGGGATACACAACAAATGAACAACACTACTTGAGGGATAAAAACAACACACTAAAGGAGAGGATGAACAACAAACGTATAAATCTACTTGAGAGTTAAGCACACACTAAAGGAGTGGGATAGACAACAATCGAACAACACTTCTTGAGAGATAAAACTACACACTACAGGAGAGAGATGAACTAAAAAATTATATATCTACTTGAGAGTTAAGCAACAAACTAAAGGAGTGGGATAGACAACAAACTAACAACTCTACTTGAGAGATAAAAACAACACACTAAAGGAGAGGGATGAACAACAAACGATAAATCTACTTGAGAGTTAAGCAACACACAAAGGAGTGGGATAGACAACAATCAACAACTACTTGAGAGATAAAAACAACACACTAAAGGAGGGATGAACAAACGAGCAAATCTACTTTAGAGTTAAACAACATACTAAAGTAGTAGGATAGACAACAATCGAACAACACTACTTGAGAGATAAAAACAACACACTAAAGGAGAGGGTTGAACAAGAAACGATAAATCTACTTGAGAGTTAAGCAACACACTAAAGGAGGATAGACAACAACAACAACACTACTTGAGAGATAAAAACAACACACTAAAGGAGAGGATGAACAACAAACGTATAAATTGAGTTAAGCAACACACACTAAAGGAGTGGATAGACAACAACAACACTACTTGAGAGATAAAACAACACTAAAGGAGAGGGATGAACAACAAACGATAAATCTACTTGAGAGTTAAGCACACACTAAAGGAGTGATAGACAACAACAACAACACTACTTGAGAGATAAAACAACACTAAAGGAGAGGGATGAACAACAAACGATAAATCTAATTGAGAGTTAAGCAACACACTAAAGGAGTGGGATAGACAACAAACGAACAACTCTACTTGAGAGATAAAACAACACACTAAAGGAGAGGATGAACAACAAACGAGTAAATCTACTTGAGAGTTAAGCAACACACTAAAGGAGGATAGACAACAATCGAACAACACTACTTGAGAGATAAAACAACACACTAAAGGAGAGGGATGAACAACAAACGTATAAATCTACTTGAGAGTTAACAACACACTAAAGGAGTGGATAGACAACAAAAGAACAACTCTACTTGAGAGATAAAACAACACACTAAAGGAGGGATGAACAACAAACGATAAATCTACTTGAGAGTTAAGCAACACACTAAAGGAGGGATAGACAACAATGAACAACTACTTGAGAGATAAAAACAACACACTAAAGGAGAGGATGAACAAACGTATAAATCTACTTGAGAGTTAAGCAACACACTAAAGGAGTGGGATAGACAACAACAACAACTTGAGAGATAAAACAACACACTAAAGGAGAGGGATGAACAACAAACGATAAAATTACTTGAGAGTTAAACACACACTAAAGGAGGATAGACAACAATAACAACTCTACTTGAGAGATAAAAACAACACACTAAAGGAGAGGGATGAACAACAAACGTATAAATCTACTTGAGAGTTAATCACACACAAAGGAGTGGGATAGACAACAATTTAACAACACTACTTGAGAGATAAAACAACACACTAAAGGAGAGGGATGAGCAACCAACGTATAAATCTACTTGAGAGTTAAGATACACATTAAACGAGGGGGATAGACAACCAACGAACCTCTATTTTTGAGTTTTTAAAATAACACACTAAAGGAGAGGGATGAACAACAAACGTATAAATGTACTTGTAAGTTAAGCACACACTAAAGGAGGGATAGACAACAAACGAACAACTCTACCTGAGAGATAAAAACAACACACTAAAGGAGAGGGTTGAACATAAAACGTATAAATCTACTTGAGAGTTAAACAACACACTAAAGGAGTGGGATAGACAACAAACGAACAACTACTTGAGAGATAAAACAACACACTAAAGGAGAGGGATGAACAACAAACGATAAATCTACTTGAGTTAAGCAACACACTAAAGGAGTGGGATAGACAACAAACGAACAACTACTTGAGAGATAAAACAACACACTAAAGGAGAGGGATGAACAACAACGTATAAATCTACTTGAGAGTTAACAACACACTAAAGGAGTGGGATAGACAACAAACGAACAACTCTACTTGAGAGATAAAACAACACACTAAAGGAGAGGATGAACAACAAACGAGTAAATCTACTTGAGAGTTAAGCAACACACTAAAGGAGTGGGATAGACAACAACAACACTACTTGAGAGATAAAACAACACACTAAAGGAGAGGATGAACAACAAACGTATAAATCTACTTGAGAGTTAAACAACACACTAAAGGAGTGGATAGACAACAAACAACAACTCTACTTGAGAGATAAAACAACACACTAAAGGAGAGGGATGAACAACAAACGATAAATCTACTTGAGAGTTAAGCAACACAAAAGGAGTGGGATAGACAACAACAACACTACTTGAGGGATAAAAACAACACACTAAAGGAGAGGGATGAACAACAAACGTATAAATCTACTTGAGAGTTAAACACACTAAAGGAGTGGGATAGACAACAATCGAACAACACTACTTGAGAGATAAAACAACACACTAAAGGAGAGGATGAACAACAAACGATAACTACTTGAGAGTTAAGCAACACACTAAAGGAGGATAGACAACAAACAACACTACTTGAGAGATAAAACAACACACTAAAGGTGAGGGATGAACAACAAACGAAAAACTACACTTGAGAGTTAAGCAACAAACAAAAGGAGTGGGATAGACAACAATCGAACAACACTACTTGAGAGATAAAAACAACACACTAAAGGAGAGGGATGAACAACAAACGTATAATCTACTTGATAGTTATGCAACACACTAAAGGAGTGGGATAGAAAACAAACGAACAACTCTACTTGAGAGATAAAAACAACACACTAAAGGTGAGGGATGAAAAACAAACGTATAAATCTACTTGAGAGTTAAGCAACACACTAAAGGAGTGGGATAGACAACAATCAACAACACTACTTGAGAGATAAAACAACACACTAAAGGAGAGGATGAACAACAAACGTATAAATCTACTTGAGAGTTAAGCAACACACTAAAGGAGTGGATAGACAACAAACAACACTACTTGAGAGATAAAAACAACACACTAAAGGAGAGGGATGAACAACAAACATAAATCTACTTGAGAGTTAAGCAACACTAAAGGAGTGGGATAGACAACAACAACAACTCTACTTGAGAGATAAAACAACACACTAAAGGAGAGGATGAACAACAAACGATAAATCTACTTGAGAGTTAAGCAACACTAAAGGAGGGATAGACAACAATCGAACAACACAACTTGAGAGATAAAACCAACACACTAAAGGAGAGGGATGAACAACAAACGGATAAATCTACTTTAGAGTTAAGCAACACTAAAGGAGTGGGATAGACAACAATCGAACAACTACTTGAGAGATAAAACAACACACTAAAGGAGAGGGATGAACAACAAACGATAAATCTACTTGATAGTTATGCAACACACTAAAGGAGTGGGATAGACAACAATCGAACAACACTACTTGAGAGATAAAACAACACACTAAAGGAGGGATGAACAACAAACGTATAAATCTACTTGAGTTAAGCAACACACTAAAGGAGTGAGACAACAAAGAACAACTCTACTTGAGAGATAAAAACAACACACTAAAGGAGAGGATGAACAACAAACGATAAATCTACTTGAGAGTTAAGCAACACACTAAAGGAGTGGATAGACAACAAGCGAACAAATCTACTTGAGAGATAAAACAACACACTAAAGGAGAGGATGAACAACAAACGAATAAATCTACATTAGAGTTAATAAATACACTAAAGGAGTGGGAAAGACAACAAACGAACAACGGAACTTGAGAGATAAAAACGACACACTAAAGGAGAGGGATGAACAACAAACGTAAAATCAACTTGTGAGTTAAACACACTAAAGGAGTGGGATAGACAACAATCGAACAACTCTACTTGAGAGATAAAAACAACACACTAAAGGAGTGTGATGATTTACAAACGTTTTAATCTACTTGAGAGTTAAACAACACACTTAAGGAGTGGGATAGACAACAAACAACACTACTTGAGAGATAAAACAACACACTAAAGGAGAGATGAACAACAAACGTAAAATCTACTTGAAAGTTAAGCAAACTTATGGAGTGGGATAGATAACAATCGAACAACACTACTCGAGAGAAAAAAACAACACACTAAAGGAGAGGGATGAACAACAAACGTATAAATCTACTTGAGAGTTAAGCAACACACTAAAGGAGTGGGATAGACAACAAACGAAAAACTCTACTTGAGAGATAAAAACAACACACTAAAGGAGAGGGATGAACAACAAACGTATAAATCTACTTGAAAGTTAAGCTACACACTAAACGAGTGGGATAGACAACAATCGAACAACACTACTTGAGAGATAAAAACAACACATTAAAGGAGAGGGATTAAAGACAAACGTATAAATCTACTTGAGAGTTAAACAAAACACAGATGGAGTGGGATAGACAACAAAAGAACAACTCTAATTGCGAGATAAAAACAACACACTAAAGGTGAGGGATGACCTACAAACGAAAAACTCCACTTGAGAATTAAGCTACACACTAAAGGACTAGGATAGACAACAAACGAACAATTCTACTTGAGAGATAAAAACAACACACTAAAGGAGATGGATGAAAAACAAACGTATAAATCAACTTGAGAGTTAAGCTACACACTAAAGGAGTGGGATAGACACCAAACGAAGAACTCTACATGAGATATAAAAACAACACACTAAAGGAGAGAGATGAACAACAAACGTATGAATCTACTTCAGAGTTAAGCTACACACTAAAGGAGTGGGATAGACAACAAACGAAAAACTCTACTTGAGAGATAAAAACAACACACTAAAGGAGAGTCATGAACAACAAACGCATAAATCTACTTGAGAGTTAAGCAACACACTAAAGGAGTGGGATAGACAACAATCGAACAACACTACTTGAGAGATAAAAACAAACACTAAAGGAGAGGGATGAACAACAAACGTATAAATCTACTTGAGAGTTAAGCAACACACTAAAGGAGTGGGATAGACAACAAAACACAACTCGACCTGAGCTTAAAAAGTAACACACTAAAGGAGAGGGATGAACAACAAACGTATAAATCTACTTGAGAGTTAAACTACACAAAAAGGAGGGATAGACAACAATCAACAACACTACTTGAGAGATAAAAACAACACACGAAAGGAGAAGGATGAACAACAAGAGTATAAATCTACTTGAGAGTTAAGCAACACACTAAAGGAGTGGGATAGACAACAAAGAACAACTACTTGAGAGATAAAACAACACACTAAAGGAGAGGGATGAACAACAAACGAAAATCTACTTGAGAGTTAAGCACACTACAGGAGTGGGATAGACAACAATCGAACAACACTACTTGAGAGATAAAAACAACACACTAAAGGAGAGGGGTGAACAACAAACGTATAAATCCACTTGAGAGTTAAACTACACACTAAAGGACTGCGATAGAGAACTATCAAACAACACTACTTGAGAGATAAAAACAACACACTAAAGGAGAGGGATGAACAACAAACGTATAAATCTACTTGAGAGTTAAGCAACACACTAAAGGACTGGGATAGACAACAAACAACATCACTACGTGCGAGATAAAAACAACACACTAAAGGAGAGGGATGAACAACCAAGGTATAAATCTACTTGAGAGTTAAGCAACACACTTAAGGAGTGGGATAGACAACAAAAGAACAACACTACTTGAGAGATAAATATAACACACTAAAGGAGAGGGATGAACAACAAACGTATAAATCTACTTGAGAGTTAAACAACACAAAAGGAGTGGGATAGACAACAAAAGAACAACTCTACTTGAGAGATAAAAACAACACACTAAAGGAGAGGGATGAACAACAAACGTATAAATCTACTTGAGAGTTAAGCAACACACTAAAGGAGTGGGATAGACAACAATCGAACAACACTACTTGAGAGATAAAAACAACACACTAAAGGAGTGAGATGAACAACAAACGTATAAATCTACTTTAGAGTTAAGCAACACACTAAAGGAGTGGGATAGACAACAATCGAACAACACTACTTTTGAGATAAAAAAACACACACTAAAGGAGTGGGATGAACAACAAACGTATAAATATACTTGAGAGTTAAGCAACACACTAAAGGAGTGGGATAGACAACAATCGAACAACAGAACTTGAGAGATAAAAACAACACACTAAAGGAGAGGGATGAACAACAAACGTATAAATCTACTTGAGAGTTAAGCACACACTAAAGGAGTGGGATAGACAAAAATCGAACAACACTACTTGAGAGATAAAAAAGAATATGCTAAAGGAGAGGGATGAACAACAAACGTATAAATCTACTTGAGAGTTAAACAACACTAAAGGAGGGATAGACAACAAAGAACAACTACTTGAGAGATAAAACAACACACTAAAGGAGGGATGAACAACAAACGATAAATCTACTTGAGTTAAGCAACACTAAAGTGGGATAGACAACAACAACACTACTTGAGAGATAAAACAACACTAAAGGAGAGGATGAACAACAAACGATAAATCTACTTGAGAGTTAAGCTACACTAAAGGAGTGGGATAGACAACAACAACACTACTTGAGAGATAAAAACAACACACTAAAGGAGAGGGTTGAACAACAAGCGTATAAATCTACTTGAGAGTTAAGCAACACACTAAAGGAGTGGATAGACAACAAACAACACTACTTGAGAGATAAAAACAAACACTAAAGGAGAGGGATGAACAACAAACGTATAAATCTACTTGAGAGTTAAGCAACACACTAAAGGAGTGGGATAGACAACAATCGAACAACACTACTTGAGAGATAAAAACAAACACTAAAGGAGAGGGATGAACAACAAGCGTATAAATCTACTTGAGAGTTAAGCTACACTAAAGGATTGGGATTGACAACAATCGAACAACACCACTTGAGACATAAAAACAACACACTAAAGGAGAGGGATGAACAACAAACGTATAAATCTACTTGAGAGTTAAGCAACACACTAAAGGAGTGGGATAGACAACAAACGAACAACTCTACTTGAGAGATAAAAACAAACACTAAAGGAGAGGGATGAACAACAAGCGTATAAATCTACTTGAGAGTTAAGCAACACTAAAGGAGTGGGATAGACAACAATCGAACAACACTACTTGAGAGATAAAACAACACACTAAAGGAGTGAGATAAACAACAAACGTATAAATCTACTTGATAGTTAAGCAACACACTAAAGGAGTGGGATAGACAACAAACGAACAACTCTACTTGAGAAATAAAAATAACACACTAAAGGAGAGGGATGGACAACAATCGAACAACACTACTTAGGAGATAAAAACAAAACACTAAAGGAGAGGGATGAACAACAAACGTATAAATCTACATGAGAGTTAAGCAACACACTAAAGGAGTGGGATAGACAACAATCGAACAACACTACTTGAGAGATAGAAACAACACACTAAAGGTGTGGGATGAACAACGAACTTATAAATCTACTTGAGAGCTAAGCAACACACGAAAGGAGTGGTATAGACAACAAACGGACAACTCTACTTGAGAGCTAAAACAACACACTAAAGGAGAGGGATGAACAAACGTATAAATCTACTTGATAGTTAAGCTACACACTAAAGGAATCGGATAGACAACAATCGAACAACACTACTTGAGAGATAAAAACAACAGACTAAAGGAGAGGGATGAACAACAAAAGTATAAATCGACTTGAGAGTTATGCAACACACTAAAGGAGTGGGATAGACAACAATCGTACAACACTACTAGAGAGATAAAAACAACACCCTAAAGTAGAGGGATGAACAACAAAAGTATAAATCCACTTGAGAGTTATGCAACAAAAAAAAGGAGTGGGATAGACAACAAAACAGCAACTCTACTTGAGAGATAAAAACAACACCCTAAAGGAGAGGGATGAACAATAAAAGTATAAATCTACTTGAGAGTTAAGCTACACACTAAAGGAGTGGGATAGACCACAATCGAACAACACTACTTGAGAGATAAAAACAACACACTAAATGAGAGGGATGAACCACAAAGGTATAAATCTACTTGAGAGTTAAGCAACATACTAAGGAGTAGATAGACAACAAACGAACAACTCTACTTGAGAGATAAAAACAACACACTAAAGGAGAGGGATGAACAACAAACGTATAGATCTACTTGAGAGTTAAGCTACACACAAAACGAGTGGGATAGACAACAATCGAACAACACTACTTGAGAGATAAAAACAACACACTAAAGGAGTGAGATGAATCACAAACGTATAAATCTACTTGAGAGTTAAACAACACACAGAAGGAGTGGGATAGACAACAAAAGAACAACTCTAATTGAGAGGTAAAAACAACACACTAAAGGAGGGGATGAACAACGAACGTATAAATCTACTTGAGAGTCAAGCAACACACTAAAGGAGTGGGATAGACAACAAACGAACAACACTACTTGAGAGATAAAAACAACACACTAAAGGAGTGAGATGAACAACAAACGTATAAATCTACTTGAGAGTTAAGCTACACACTAAAGGAGTGGGATAGACCACAATCGAACAACACTACTTGAGAGATAAAAACAACACACTAAAGGAGTGGGATGAACAACGAACGTATAAATCTACTTGAGAGTTAAGCAACACACTAAAGGAGTGGGATAGACAACAAACGAACAACTCTACTTGAGAGATAAAAACAACACACTAAAGGAGAGGGATGAACAACAAACGTATAAATCTACTTGAGAGTTAAGCAACACACTAAAGGAGTGGGATAGACAACAAACGAACAACTCTACTTGAGATATAAAAACAACACACTAAAGGAGTGAGATGAACAACAACGTATAAATCTACTTGAGAGTTAAACAACACTAAAGGAGTGGGATAGACAACAAAGAACAACTCTACTTGAGAGATAAAAACAACACACTAAAGGAGAGGGTAGAACAACAAACGTATAAATCTACTTGAGAGTTAAACTACACACTAAAAGGAGTGGGATAGACAACTATCAAACAACACTACTTGAGAGATAAAAATAACACAATAAAGGAGAGGGATGAACAACAAACGTATGAATCTACTTGAAAGTTAAGCTACACACTAAAGGAGTGGGATAGACAACAATCGAACAACACTACTTGAGAGATCAAAACAACACACTAAAGGAGAGGGATGAACAACAAAGGTATAAATCTAATTGAGTGTTAAGCAACATACTAAAGGAGTGGGATAGACAACAAACGAAAAACTCAACTTGAGAGTTAAACAACACACTAAAGGAGAGGGATGAACAACAAACGTATAAATCTACTTGAGAGTTAAGCTACACACTAAACGAGTGGGATAGACAACAATCGAACAACACTACTTGAGAGATAAAAACAACACACTAAAGGAGAGGGATGAACAACAAACGTATAAATCTACTTGAGAGTTAAGCAACACTAAAGGAGTGGGATAGTCAACAAAGGAACAACTCTACTTGAGAGAAAAAACAACATACTAAAGGTGAGGGATGAAGAACAAACGTATAAATCTACTTGAGAGTTAAGAACACACTAAAGGATGGGATAGACAACAAACGAACAATTCTACTTGAGAGATAAAAACAACACACTAAAGGAGAGGATGAACAACAAGCGTATAAATCTACTTGAGAGTTAAGCAACACACTAAAGGAGTGGGATAGACAACAATCGAACAACACTACTTGAGAGATAAAACAACACACTAAAGGAGAAGGATGAACAACAAACGTATAAATCTACTTGAGAGTTATGCAATACACTAAGGGAGTGGGATAGACAACAAACAACACTACTTGAGAGATAAAAACAACACACTAAAGGAGAGGGATGAACAACAAACGTATAAATCTACTTGAGAGTTAAGCAACACACTAAAGGAGTGGGATAGAGAACAAACGAACAACGCTACTTGAGAGATAAAAACAACACACTAAATGAGAGGGATGAACATCAAACGTATGAATCTACTTGAAAGTTAAGATACACACTAAAGGAGTGGGATAGGCAACAATCGAACAACACTACTTGAGAGATAAAAACAACACACTAAAGGAGAGGGATGAACAACAAAGGTATAAATCTAATTGAGTGTTAAGCAACATACTAAAGGAGTGGTATAGACAACAAACGAACAACGCTACTTGAGAGATAAATACAACACACTAAAGGAGAGGGATGAACAACAAACGTATAAATCTACTTGAGAGTTAAGCTACACAATAAAGGAGTGGGATAGACAACAATCGAACAACA
Source organism: Plantago major (assembly GCA_026545765.1). Lineage (NCBI taxonomy): Eukaryota > Viridiplantae > Streptophyta > Magnoliopsida > Lamiales > Plantaginaceae > Plantago > Plantago major. The sequence goes on from CM048842.1 coordinate 38,072,366, forward strand.
CTACTTGAGAGATAAAAACAACACACTAAAGGAGTGAGATGAACAACAAACGTATAAATCTACTTGAGAGTTAAAAACAACACCTAAAGGAGTGGGATAGACAACAAAAGAACAACTCTACTTGAGAGATAAAAACAACACACTAAAGGAGAGGGATGAACAACAAACGTATAAATCTAATTGAGAGCTAAGCAACACACTAAAGGAGTGGGATAGACAACAAACAACACTACTTGAGAGATAAAAACAACACACTAAAGGAGAGATGAACAACAACGTATAAATCTACTTGAGAGTTAAGCTACACACTAAAGGAGTGGGATAGACAACAATCGAACAAGACTACTTGAGAGATAAAAACAACACACTAAAGAGAGGGATGAACAACAAGCGTATAAATCTACTTGAGAGTTAAGCAACACACTAAAGGAGGGATAGACAACAAACGAACAACTCTACTTGAGAGATAAAAACAACACACTAAAGGAGAGGGATGAACAACAAACGTATAAATCTACTTGAGAGTTAAGCAACAGACAAAGGAGTGGGATAGACAACAATCGAACAACACTACTTGAGAGATAAAAACAACACACTCAAGGAGTGAGATGAACAACAGACGTATAAATCTACTTGAGAGTTAAGCTACACACTAAAGGAGTGGGATAGACAACAATCGAACAACACTACTTGAGAGATAAAAAAGACACTAAAGGAGAGGATGAACAACAAGCGTATAAATCTACTTGAGAGTTAAGCTACACTAAAGGAGTGGGATAGACAACAAACGAACAACTCTACTTGAGAGATAAAAACAACACACTAAATGAGATGGATGAACAACAAACGTATAAATCTACTTGAGAGTTAAGGAACACACTAAAGGAGTGGGATAGACAACAATCGAACAACACTACTTGAGAGATAAAAACAACACACTAAAGGAGAGGGATGAACAACAAACGTATAAATCTACTTGAGAGTTAAGCTAAACACAAAACGAGTGGGATGGACAACAATCGAACAACACTACTTGAGAGATAAAAACAACACACTCAAGGAGTGAGATGAACAACAGACGTATAAATCTACTTGAGAGTTAAGCTACACACTAAAGGAGTGGGATAGACAACAATCGAACAACACTACTTGAGAGATAAAAAACACACACTAAAGGAGAGGGATGAACAACAAACGTATAAATCTACTTGAGAGTTAAGCTACACACTAAACGAGTGGGATAGACAACAATCGAACAACACTTCTTGACAGATAAAACAACACACTAAAGGAGTGAGATGAACAACAAACGTATAAATCTACTTGATAGTTAAGCTACACACTAAAGGAGTGAGATAGACAACAAACGAACAACTCTACTTGAGAGATATAAAGAACACACAAAAGGTGAGGGATGAACAACAAACGTATAAATCTACTTGAGAGTTAAGCTACACACTAAACGAGTGGTGGGATAGACAACAATCGAACAACACTACTTGAGAGATAAAAACAACACACTAAAGGAGAGGGATGAACAACAAAGGTATAAATCTAATTGAGTGTTAAGCAACATACTAAAGGAGTGGGATAGACAACAAGCGAACAACTACTTGAGAGATAAAAACAACACACTAAAGGAGAGGGATGAACAACACGTATAAATCTACTTGAGAGTTAAGCTACACACAAAGGAGTGGGATAGACAACAATCGAACAACACTACTTGAGAGATAAAAACAACACACTAAAGGAGAGGGATGAACACAAACGTATAAATCTACTTGAGAGTTAAACAACACTAAAGGAGTGGGATAGACAACAAACGAACAATTCTACTTGAGAGATAAAAACAACACACTAAAGGAGGATGAACAACAAGCATAAATCTACTTGAGAGTTAAGCTACACACTAAAGGAGTGGGATAGACAACAATCGAACAACACTACTTGAGGGATAAAAACAACACACTAAAGGAGGGATGAACAACAAACGTATAAATCTACTTGAGAGTTAAGCTACACACTAAAGGAGTGGGATAGACAACAATCGAACAACACTACTTGAGAGATAAAAACAACACACTAAGGAGAGGGATGAACAACAAGCGTATAAATCTACTTGAGAGTTAAGCAACACACTAAAGGAGTGGGATAGACAACAATAACAACAACTACTTGAGAGATAAAACAACACACTAAAGGAGAGGATGAACAACAAACGTATAAATCTACTTGAGAGTTAAGCATCAGACTAAAGGAGTGGGATAGACAACAATCGAACAACACTACTTGAGAGATAAAAACAACACACTAAAGGAGTGAGATGATCAACAAGCGTATAAATCTACTTGAGAGTTAAGCAACACACTAAAGGAGTGGATAGACAACAATCGAACAACTCTACTTGAGAGATAAAACAACACACTAAAGGAGAGGGATGAACAACAAGCGTAAATCTACTTGAGAGTTAAGATACACTAAAGGAGTGGGATAGACAACAACGAACAACACTACTTGAGAGATAAAAACAACACACTAAAGGAGAGGGATGAACAACAAGCGTATAAATCTACTTGAGAGTTAAGCTACACACTAAAGGAGTGGGATAGACAACAATCGAACAACACTACTTGAGGGATAAAAACAACACACTAAAGGAGAGGGATGAAGAACAAACGTATAAATCTATTAAGCAACACACTAAAGGAGTGGGATAGACAACAAACGAACAACTCTACTTGAGAGATAAAAACAACACACTAAAGGAGAGGGATGAACAACAAATGTATGAATCTACTGGAGAGTTAAGCTAAACACTGAAGGAGTGGGATAGACAACAATCGAACAACACTACTTGAGGGATAAAAACAACACACTAAAGGAGAGGGATGAAGAACAAACGTATAAATCTACTGGAGAGTTAAGCTAAACACTAAAGGAGTGGGATAGGTAACAAACGGACAACTCTACTTGAGAGATAAAAACAACACACTAAAGGAGAGGGATGAACAACAAGCGTATAAATCTACTTGAGAGTTAAGCAACACACTAAAGGAGTGGGATAGACAACAAGCGAACAACTACTTGAGAGATAAAAACAACACACTAAAGGAGAGGATGAACAACAAGCGTATAAATCTACTTGAGAGTTAAGCTACACTAAAGGAGTGGGATAGACAACAATCGAACAACACTACTTGAGAGATAAAAACAACACACTAAAGGAGGGATGAACAACAACGTATAAATCTACTTGAGAGTTAAGCAACACACTAAAGGAGTGGGATAGACAACAATGAACAACTCTACTTGAGAGATAAAACAACACACTAAAGGAGGGATGAACCACAAAGGTATAAATCTACTTGAGAGTTAAGCAACATACTAAAGGAGTGGGATAGACAACAAACGAACAACTCTACCTGAGAGATAAAAACAACACACTAAGGGAGAGGGATGAACAACAAATGTATAAATCTACTTGAGAGTTAAGCTACACATTAAAGGAGTGGGATAGACAACAATCGAACAACACTACTTGAGAGATAAAAACAACACACTAAATGAGAGGGATGAACCACAAAGGTATAAATCTACTTGAGAGTTAAGCATCATACTAAAGGAGTGGGATAGACAACAAACGAACAACTCTACTTGAGAGATAAAAACAACACACTAAAGGAGAGGGATGAACAACAAACGTATAAATCTACTTGAGAGTTAAGCTACACACTAAACGAGTGGGATAGACAACAATCGAACAACACTACTTGAGAGATAAAAACAACACACTAAAGGAGAGGGATGAACAACAAACGTATAAATCTACTTGAGAGTTAAGCTAGACACTAAACGAGTGGGATAGACAACAAAAGAACAACTCTATTTGAGAGGTAAAAACAACACACTAAAGGTGAGGGATGAACAATAAACGAAAAACTCCATTTCAGAGTTAAGATACACACTAAAGGAGTGGGATAGACAACAAACGAACAATTCTACTTGAGAGATATAAACAACACACTAAAAGAGATGGATGAACTACAAACGTATAAATCTACATGAGAGTTATGGAACAAACTTATGGAGTGGGATAGACAACAATCGAACAACACTACTTGAGAGATAAAAACAACACACTAATGGAGAGGGATGAACAACAAACGTATAAATCTACTTGAGAGTTAAGCAACACACTAAAGGAGTGGGATAGAGAACAAACGAACAACTCTACTTGAGAGATAAAAACAACACACTAAAGGAGTGGGATGAACAACAAACGTATAAATCTACTTGAGAGTTAAGCAACACACTAAAGGAGTTGGATAGACAACAAACGAACAACTCTACTTGAGAGATAAAAACAACACACTAAAGGAGAGGGATGAACAACAAACGTATAAATCTACTTGAGAGTTAAGCTACACACTAAACGAGTGGGATAGACAACAATCGAACAACACTACTTGAGAGATAAAAACAACACACTAAAGGAGAGGGATTAACGACAAACGTATAAATCTACTTGAGAGTTAAACAACACACAGAAGGAGTGGGATAGACAACAAAAGAACAACTCTAATTGAGAGATAAAAACAACACACTAAAGGTGAGGGATGAACAACAAACGTATAAATCTACTTGAGAGTTAAGCTACACACTAAAGGAGTGGGATAGACAACAATCGAACAACACTACTTGAGAGATAAAAACAACACACTAAAGTAGAGGGATGAACAACAAAAGTATAAATCTACTTGAGAGTTAAGCAACACACTAAAGGAGTGGGATAGACAACAATCGAACAACTCTACTTGAGAGATAAAAACAACACACTAAAGGAGAGGGATGAACAACAAACTTATAAATCTACTTGAGAGTTAAGCAACACACTAAAGGAGTGGGATAGACAACAAACGAACAACTCTACTTGAGAGATAAAAACAACACACTAAAGGAGATGTATTAACTTCAAACGTATAAATCTACTTGAGAGTTAAGCTACACACTAAAGGAGTGGGATAGACAACAATCGAACAACACTACTTGAGAGATAAAAACAACACACTAAAGGAGAGGGATGAACAACAAACGTATAAATCTACTTGATAGTTAAGCTACACACTAAAGGAGTGAGATAGACAACAATCCAACAACACTACTTGAGAGATAAAAACAACACACTAAATGAGAGGGATGAACACAAAAGGTATAAATCTACTTTAGAGTTAAGCATCATACTAAAGGAGTGGGATAGACAACAAACGAACAACTCTACTTGAGAGATAAAAATAACACACTAAAGGAGAGGGATGAACAACAAACGTATAAATCTACTTGAGAGTTAAGCTACACACTAAAGGAGTGGGATAGACAACAATCGAACAACACTACTTGAGAGATAAAAACAACACACTAAAGGAGAGGGATGAACAACAAACGTATAAATCTACTTGAGAGTGAAACAACACTAAAGGAGTGGGATAGACAACAATCGAACAACTACTTGAGAGATAAAAACAACACACTAAAGGAGAGGATGAACAACAAGCGTATAAATCTACTTGAGAGTTAAGCACACACTAAAGGAGTGGGATAGACAACAAGCGAACAACTACTTGAGAGATAAAACAACACACTAAAGGAGAGGGATGAACAACAAACGTATAAATCTACTTGAGAGTTAAGCTACACACTAAAGGAGTGGGATAGACAACAATCGAACAACACTACTTGAGAGATAAAAACAACACACTAAAGGAGTGAGATGAACAACAAACGTATAAATCTACTTGAGAGTTAAGCAACACACTAAAGGAGTGGGATAGACAACAATCGAACAACACTACTTGAGAGATAAAAACAATACACTAAAGGAGAGGGATGAACAACAAAGGTATAAATCTACTTGAGAGTTAAGCAACACACTAAAGGAGTGGGATAGAGAACAAACGAACAACTCTACTTGAGATATAAAAACAACACACTAAAAGAGAGGGATGAACAATAAAGGTATAAATCTACTTGAGAGTTAAACTACACACTAAAGGAGTGCGATAGACAACTATCAAACAACACTACTTGAGAGATAAAAACAACACACTAATGGAGAGGGATGAACAACAAACGTATAAATCTACTTGAGAGTTAAGCAACACACTAAAGGAGTGGGATAGACAACAAACGAACAACTCTACTTGAGAGATAAAAACAACACACTAAAGGAGAGGGATGAACAACAAACGTATAAATCTACTTGAGAGTTAAGCTACACACTAAAGGAGTGGGATAGACAACAATCGAACAACACTACTTGAGAGATAAAAACAACACACTAAAGGAGTGAGATGAACAACAAACGTATAAATCTACTTGAGAGTTAAGCTACACACTAAAGGAGTGGGATAGACAACAATCGAACAACACTACTTGAGAGATAAAAACAACACACTAAATTAGAGGGATGAACCACAAAGGTATAAATCTACTTGAGAGTTAAGCAACACACTAAAGGAGTGGGATATAGAACAAAAGAACAACTCTACTTGAGAGATAAAAACAACACACTAAAGAAGAGGGATGAACAACAAACGTATAAATCTACTTGAGAGTTAAGCAACACACTAAAGGAGTGGGATAGACAACAATCGAACAACACTACTTGAGAGATAAAAACAACACACTAAAGGAGTGGGATGAACAACAAACGTATAAATCTACTTGATAGTTAAGCCACACACTAAAGGAGTGGGATAGACAACAATCGAAAAACACTACTTGAGAGATAAAAACAACACACTAAAGGAGAGGATTGAACAACAAACGTATAAATCTACTTGATAATTAAGCAACACACTAAAGGAGTGGGATAGACAACAAACGAACAACTCTACTTGACAGATAAAAACAACACACTAAAGGAGAGGGATGAACAACAAACGTATAAATCTACTTGAGAGTTAAGCAACACACTAAAGGAGTGGGATAGACAACAATCGAACAACACTACTTGAGAGATAAAAACAACACACTAAAGGAGTGGGATGAACAACAAACGTATAAATCTACTTGAGAGTTAAGCAACACACTAAAGGAGTGGGATAGACAACAAACGAACAACTACTTGAGAGATAAAAACAACACACTAAAGGTGAGGGATGAACAACAAGCGTATAAATCTACTTGAGTTAAGCTACACACTAACGGAGTGGGATAGACAACAATCGAACAACACTACTTGAGAGATAAAAACAACACACTAAAGGAGAGGGATGAACAACAAACGTATAAATCTACTTGAGAGTTAAGCTACACACTAAAGGAGTGGGATAGACAACAATCGAACAACACTACTTGAGAGATAAAAACAACACACTAAATGAGAGGGATGAACAACAAAGGTATAAATCTACTTGAGAGTTAAGCAACACACTAAAGGAGTGGGATAGACAACAAACGAACAACGCTACTTGAGAGATAAAAACAACACACTAAATGAGAGGGATGAACAACAAACGTATAAATCTACTTGAGAGTTAAGCTACACACTAAAGGAGTGGGATAGACAACAATCGAACAACACTACTTGAGAGATAAAAACAACACACTAAAGGAGAGGGATGAACAACAAACATAAAAATCTACTTGAGAATTAAACAACACACAAATGTAGTGGGATAGACAACAAAAGAACAACTCTACTTGAGAGATAAAAACAACACACTAAAGGAGAGGGATGAACAACAAACGTATAAATCTACTTGAGAGTTAAGCTACACACTAAAGGAGTGGGATAGACAACAATCGAACAACACTACTTGAGAGATAAAAACAACACACTAAAGGAGATGGATGAACAACAAACGTATAAATCTACTTGAGAGTTAAGCTACACACTAAAGGAGTGGGATAGACAACAATCGAACAACACTACTTGAGAGATAAAAACAACACACTAAAGGAGAGGATGAACAAAAAACGTATAAATCTACTTGAGAGTTAAGCAACACACTGAAGGAGTGGGATAGACAACAAACGAACAACTCTACTTGAGAGATAAAAACAACTCACTAAAGGAGAGGGATGAACAACAAACGTATAAATCTACTTGAGAGTTAAGCTACACACTAAAGGAGTGGGATAGACAACAATCGAACAACACTACTTGAGAGATAAAAACAACACACTAAAGGAGAGATGAACAACAAGCGTATAAATCTACTTGAGAGTTAAGCAACACACTAAAGGAGTGGGATAGACAACAAGCGAACAACACTACTTGAGAGATGAAACAACACACTAAAGGAGAGGGATGAACAACAAACGTATAAATCTACTTGAGAGTTAAGCTACACACTAAAGGAGTGGGATAGACAACAATCGAACAACACTACTTGAGAGATAAAAACAACACACAAAAGGAGAGGAATGAACAACAAACGTATAAATCTACTTGGGAGTTAAGCAACACACTAAAGGAGTGGGATAGACAACAATCGAACAACACTACTTGAGAGATAAAAACAACACACTAAAGGAGAGGATGAACAACAAACATATAAATCTACTTGATAGTTAAGCAACACACTAAAGTAGTGGGATAGACAACAAACGAATAACTCTACTTGAGAGATAAAAACAACACACTAAAGGAGAGGGATGAACAACAAACGTATGAATCTACTTGAAAGTTAAGCTACAAACCAAAGGAGTGGGATAGACAACAATCGAACAACACTACTTGAGAGATAAAAACCACACACTAAAGGAGTGAGATGAATAACAAACGTATAAATCTACTTGAGAGTTAAACTATAAACTAAAGGAGTGGGATAGACAACAATCGAACAACACTACTTGAGAGATAAAAACAATACACTAAATGAGAGGGATGAACCACAAAGGTATAAATCTACTTGAGAGTTAAGCAAAATACTAAAGGAGTGGGATAGACAACAAACGAACAACTCTACTTGAGAGATAAAAACAACACACTAAAGGAGAGGGATGAAAAACAAACGTATAAATCTACTTGAGAGTTAAGCTACACACTAAAGGAGTGGGATAGACAACAATCGAACAACACTACTTGAGAGATAAAAACAACACACTAAAGGAGTGAGATGAACAACAAACGTATAAATCTACTTTAGAGTTAAGCAACACACTAAAGGAGTGGGATAGACAACAAACGAACAACACTACTTGAGAGATAAAAAAACAACACACTAATGGTGAGGGATGAACAACAAACGTATAAATCTACTTGAGAGTTAAGATACACACTAAAGGAGTGGGATAGACAACAAACGAACAACTCTACTTGAGAGATAAAAACAACACACTAAAGGAGAGGGATGAACAACAAACGTATAAATCTACTTGAGAGTTAAGCTACACACTAAACGAGTGGGATAGACAACAATCGAACAACACTACTTGAGAGATAAAAACAACACACTAAAGGAGTGAGATGAACAACAAACGTATAAATCTACTTTAGAGTTAAGCAACACACTAAAGGAGTGGGATAGACCACAATCGAACAACACTACTTGAGAGATAAAAACAACACACTAAATGAGAGGGATGAACCACAAAGGTATAAATCTACTTGAGAGCCAAGCAACACACTAAAGGAGTGGGATAGACAACAAGCGAACAACTCTACTTGAGAGATAAAAATAACACACAAAAGGAGAGGATGAACAACAAACGTATAAATCTACTTGAGAGTTAAGCTACACACTAAAGGAGTGGGATAGACAACAATCGAACAACACTACTTGAGAGATAAAAACAACACACTAAAGGAGTGAGATGAACAACAAACGTATAAATCTACTTGAGAGTTAAGCAACACACTAAAGGAGTGGGATAGACAACAATCGAACAACTCTACTTGAGAGATAAAAACAACACACTAAAGGAGAGGGATGAACAACAAACGTATAAATCTACTTGAGAGTTAAGCTACACACTAAAGGAGTGGGATAGACAACAATCGAACAACACTACTTGAGAGATAAAAACAACACCCTAAAGGAGAGATGAACAACAAATGTATAAATCTACTTGAGAGTTAAACAACACACTAATGGAGTGGATTAGACAATAATCGAACAACACTACTTGAGAGATAAAAACAACACACTAAAGGAGAGGGATGAACAACAAACGTATAAATCTACTTGAGAGTTAAGCAACACACTAAAGGAGTGGGATAGACAACATGCGAGCAACAATAGTTGACACACTAAAGGAGAGGGATGAACAACAAACGTATAAATCTACTTGATAGTTAAGCAACACACTAAACGAGTGGGATAGACAACAATCGAACAACACTACTTGAGAGATAAAAACAACACACTAAAGGAGAGGGATGAACAACAAACGTATAAATCTACTTGAGAGTTAAGCTACACACTAAAGGAGTGGGATAGACAACAATCGAACAACACTACTTGAGAGATAAAAACAACACACTAAATGAGAGGGATGAACCACAAAGGTATAAATCTACTTGAGAGTTAAGCAACATACTAAAGGAGTGGGATAGACAACAAACGAACAACTCTACTTGAGAGATAAAAACAACACACTAAAGGAGAGGGATGAACAACAAACGTATAAATCTACTTGAGAGTTAAGCTACACACTAAAGGAGTGGGATAGACAACAATCGAACAACACTACTTGAGAGATAAAAACAACACACTAAAGGAGAGAGATGAACAACAAACGTATAAATCTACTTGAGAGTTAAGCAACAAACTAAGGAGTGGGATAGACAACAAACGAACAACTCTACTTGAGAGATAAAAAGAACACACTAAAGGAGAGGGATGAACAAGAAACGTATAAATCTACTTGAGAGTTAAGCTACACACTAAAGGAGTGGGATAGACAATAAACGAACAACTCTACTTGAGAGATAAAAACAACACACTAAAGGAGAGGGATGAACAACAAACGTATAAATCTACTTGAGAGTTAAGCTACACACTAAACGAGTGGGATAGACAACAATCGAACAACACTACTTGAGAGATAAAAAGAACACACTAAAGGAGTGAGATGAACAACAAACGTATAAATCTACTTGAGAGTTAAGGTACACACTAAAGGAGTGGGATAGACAACAATCGAACAACACTACTTGAGAGATAAAAACAACACACTAAAGGAGAGGGATGAACAACAAACGTATAAATCTACTTGAGAGTTAAGCAACACACTAAAGGAGTGGGATAGACAACAAACGAACAACTCTACTAGAGAGATAAAAATAACACATTAAAGGAGAGGGATGAACAACAAACGTATGAATCTACTTGAGAGTTAAGGTACACACTAAAGGAGTGGGATAGACAACAATCGAACAACACCACTTGAGAGATAAAAAACAACACACTAAATGAGATGGATGAACCACAAAGGTATAAATCTACTTGAGAGTTAAACAACATACTAAAGGAGTGGGATAGACAACAAACGAACAACTCTACATGAGAGATAAAAAGAACACACTAAAGGAGAGGGATGAACAACAAACGTATAAATCTACTTGAGAGTTAAGCTACACACTAAAGGAGTGGGATAGACAACAATCGAACAACACTACTTGAGAGATAAAAACAACACACTAAAAGAGAGGGATGAACAACAAACGTATAAATCTACTTGAGAGTTAAGCTACACACTAAAGGAGTGGGATAGACAACAATCGAACAACACTACTTGAGAGATAAAAACAACACACTAAAGGAGAGGGATGAACAACAAACGTATAAATCTACTTGAGAGTTAAGCAACACACTAAAGGAGTGGGATAGACAACAATCGAACAACTCTACTTGAGAGATAAAAACAACACACAAAAGGAGAGGGATGAACAACAAACGTATAAATCTACTTGAGAGTTAAGCAACACACTAAAGGAGTGGGATAGACAACAATCGAACAACTCTACTTGAGAGATAAAAACAACACACTAAAGGAGAGGATGAACAACAAACGTATAAATCTACTTGAGAGTTAAGCTACACACTAAAGGAGTGGGATAGACAACAATCGAACAACACTACTTGAGAGATAAAAACAACACACTAAAGGAGTGAGATGAACAACAAACTTATAAATCTACTTGAGTGTTAAGCTACACAGTAAAGGAGTGGGATAGACAACAATCAAACAACTCTACTTGAGAGATAAAAACAACACACTAAAGGAGAGGGATAAACTACAAACGTATAAATCTACTTGAGAGTTAAGCAACATACTAAAGGAGTGGGATAGACAACAAACGAACAACTCTACTTGAGAGATAAAAACAACACACTAAAGGAGAGGGATGAACAACAAACGTATAAATCTACTTGAGAGTTAAGCTACACACTAAAGGAGTGGGATAGACAACAATCGAACAACACTACTTGAGAGATAAAAACAACACACTAAAGGAGAGGATTGAACAACAAACGTATAAATCTACTTGATAATTAAGCAACACACTAAAGGAGTGGGATAGACAACAAACGAACAACTCTACTTGACAGATAAAAACAACACACTAAAGGAGAGGATTGAACAACAAACGTATAAATCTACTTGAGAGTTAAGCTACACACTAAAGGAGTGGGATAGACAACAATCGAACAACACTACTTGAGAGATAAAAACAACACACTAAAGGAGATGGATGAACAACAAACGTATAAATCTACTTGAGAGTTAAGCTACACACAAAAGGAGTGGGATAGACAACAATCGAACAACACTACTTGAGAGATAAAAACAACACACTAAATGAGAGGGATGAACCACAAAGGTATAAATCTACTTGAGAGTTAAGCAACATACTAAAGGAGTGGGATAGACAACAATCGAACAACACTACTTGAGAGATAAAAACAACACACTAAAGGAGAGGGATGAACAACAAACGTATAAATCTACTTGAGAGTTAAGCTAGACACTAAACGAGTGGGATAGACAACAATCGAACAACACTACTTGAGAGATAAAAAGAACACACTAAAGGAGTGAGATGAACAACAAACTTATAAATCTACTTGAGTGTTTAGCTACACAGTAAAGGAGTGGGATAGACAACAATCGAACAACTCTACTTGAGAGATAAAAACAACACACTAAAGGAGAGGGATGAACAACAAACGTATAAATCTACTTTAGAGTTAAGCTACACACTAAACGAGTGGGATAGACAACAATCGAACAACACTACTTGAGAGATAAAAACAACACACTAAAGGAGTGAGATGAACAACAAACGTATAAATCTACTTGAGAGTTAAGCTACACACTAAAGGAGTGGGATAGACAACAATCGAACAACACTACTTGAGAGATAAAAACAACACACTAAATGAGAGGGATGAACCACAAAGGTATAAATCTACTTGAGAGTTAAGCAACATACTAAAGGAGCGGGATAGACAAAAAAAGAACAACTCTACTTGAGAGATAAAAATGACACACTAAAGGAGAGGGATGAACAACAAACGTATAAATCTACTTGAGAGTGAAGCTACACACTAAGCAGTGGGATAGACAACAATCGAACAACACTACTTGAGAGATAAAAACAACACACTAAAGGTGAGATGAACAAAAACCGTATAAATCTACTTGAGAGTTACGCAACATACTAAAGGAGTGGGATAGACAACAAACGAACAACTCTACATGAGAGATAAAAACAACACACTAAAGGTGAGGGATGAACAATAAACGAAAAACTCCATTTCAGAGTTAAGATACACACTAAAGGAGTGGGATAGACAACAAACGAACAATTCTACTTGAGAGATAAAAACAACACACTAAAAGAGATGGATGAACTACAAACGTTTAAATCTACTTGAGAGTTAAGGAACACACTAAAGGAGTGGGATAGACAACAATCGAACAACACTACTTGAGAGATAAAAACAACACACTAAAGGAGAGGGATGAACAACAAACGTATAAATCTACTTGAGAGTTAAGCAACACACTAAAGGAGTGGGATAGACCACAAACGAACAACTCTAATTGAGAGATAAAAACAACACACTAATGGAGAGGGATGAACAACAAACGTATAAATCTACTTGAGAGTTAAGCAACACACTAAAGGAGTGGGATAGACAACAAACGAACAACTCTACTTGAGAGATAAAAACAACACACTAAAGGAGAGGGATGAACAACAAACGTATAAATCTACTTGAGAGTTAAGCTACACACTAAAGGAGTGGGATAGACAACAATCGAACAACACTACTTGAGAGATAAAAACAACACACTAAATGAGAGGGATGAACCACAAAGGTATAAATCTACTTGAGAGTTAAGCAACATACTAAAGGAGTGGGATAGACAACAAACGAACAACTCTACTTGAGAGATAAAAACAACACACTAAAGGAGTGAGATGAACAACAAACGTATAAATCTACTTGAGAGTTAAGCTACACACTAAAGGAGTGGGATAGACAACAATCTAACAACACTACTTGAGAGATAAAAACAACACACTAAAGGAGACGGATGAACAACAAACGTATAAATCTACTTGAGGGTTAAGCTACACACTAAAGGAGTGGGATAGACTACAATCGAACAACACTACTTGAGAGATAAAAACAACACACTAAAGGAGTGAGATGAACAACAAACGTATAAATCTACTTGAGAGTTAAGCTACACACTAAAGGAGTGGGATAGACAACAATCGAACAACACTACTTGAGAGATAAAAACAACACACTAAATGAGAGGGATGAACCACAAAGGTATAAATCTACTTGAGAGTTAAGCAACATACTAAAGGAGTGGGATAGACAACAAACGAACAACTCTACTTGAGAGATAAAAACAACACACTAAAGGAGAGGGATGAACAACAAACGTATAAATCTACTTGAGAGTTAAGCTACACACTAAACGAGTGGGATAGACAACAATCGAACAACACTACTTGAGAGATAAAAACAACACACTAAAGGAGTGAGATGAATAACAAACGTATAAATCTACTTGAGAGTTAAACAACACACAGAAGGAGTGGGATAGACAACAAAAGAACAACTCTAATTGAGAGGTAAAAACAACACACTAAAGGTGAGGGATGAACAACAAACGAAAAACTCCATTTCAGAGTTAAGATACACACTAAAGGAGTGGGATAGACAACAAACGAACAATTCTACTTGAGAGATAAAAACAACACACTAAAGGAGATGGATGAACTACAAACGTATAAATCTACTTGAGAGTTAAGGAACACACTAAAGGAGTGGGATAGACAACAATCGAACAACACTACTTGAGAGATAAAAACAACACACTAAAGGAGTGGGATGAACAACAAACGTATAAATCTACTTGAGAGTTAAGCAACACACTAAAGGAGTGGGATAGACAACAAACGAACAACTCTACTTGAGAGATAAAAACAACACACTAAAGGAGAGGGATGAACAACAAACGTATAAATCTACTTGAGAGTTAAGCTACACACTAAACGAGTGGGATAGACAACAAACGAACAACTCTACTTGAGAGATAAAAACAACACACTAAAGGAGAGGGATGAACAACAAACGTATAAATCTACTTGAGAGTTAAGCTACACACTAAAGGAGTGGGATAGACAACAATCGAACAACACTACTTGAGAGATAAAAACAACACACTAAATGAGAGGGATGAACCACAAAGGTATAAATCTACTTGAGAGTTAAGCAACATACTAAAGGAGTGGGATAGACAACAAACGAACAACTCTACTTGAGAGATAAAAACAACACACTAAAGGAGAGGGATGAACAACAAACGTATCAATCTACTTGAGAGTTAAGCTACACACAAAACGAGTGGGATAGACAACAATCGAACAACACTACTTGAGAGATAAAAACAACACACTAAAGGAGTGAGATGAACAACAAACGTATAAATCTACTTGAGAGTTAAGCAACATACTAAAGGAGTGGGATAGACAACAAACGAACAACTCTAATTGAGAGATAAAAACAACACACTAAAGGAGTGAGATGAACAACAAACATATAAATCTACTTGAGAGTTAAGCAACACACTAAAGGAGTGGGATAGACAACAAACGAACAATTCTACTTGAGAGATAAAAACAGCACACTAAAGGAGATGGATGAACTACAAACGTATAAATCTACTTGAGAGTTAAGCAACACACTAAAGGAGTGGGATAATCAACAAACGAACAATCTACTTGAGTGATAAAAACAACACACTAAAGGAGAGGGATGAACAACAAACGTATGAATCTACATGAGAGTTAAGCAACACACTAAAGGAGTGGGATAGACAACAAACGAACAACACTACTTGAGAGATAAAAACAACACACTAAAGGAGAGGGATGAACAACAAACGTATAAATCTACTTGAGAGTTAAGCTACACACTAAAGGAGTGAGATAGACAACAATCGAACAACACTACTTGAGAGATAAAAACAACACACTAAATGAGAGGGATGAACCACAAAGGTATAAATCTACTTGAGAGTTAAGCAACATACTAAAGGAGTGGGATAGACAACAAACGAACAACTCTACTTGAGAGATAAAAACAACACACTAAAGGAGACGGATGAACAACAAACGTATAAATCTACTTGAGAGTTAAGCTACACACTAAAGGAGTGGGATAGACAACAATCGAACAACACTACTTGAGAGATAAAAACAACACACTAAAGGAGTGAGATGAACAACAAACGTATAAATCTACTTGAGAGTTAAGCTACACACTAAAGGAGTGGGATAGACAACAATCGAACAACACTACTTGAGAGATAAAAACAACACACTAAATGAGAGGGATGAACAACAAAGGTATAAATCTACTTGAGAGTTAAGCAACATACTAAAGGAGTGGGATATACAACAATCGAACAACACTACTTGAGAGATAAAAACAACACACTAAATGAGAGGGATGAACAACAAACGTATAAATCTACTTGAGAGTTAAGCAACACACTAAAGGAGTGGGATAGACAACAATCGAACAACTCTACTTGAGAGATAAAAACAACACACTAAAGGAGAGGGATGAACAACAAACGTATAAATCTACTTGAGAGTTAAGCAACACACTAAAGGAGTGGGATAGACAACAATCGAACAACACTACTTGAGAGATAAAAACAACACACTAAAGGAGGGATGAACAAGAACGGTATAAATCTACTTGAGAGTTAAGCAACACACTAAAGGAGTGGGATAGACAACAATCGAACAACTCTACTTGAGAGATAAAAACAACACACTAAAGGAGAGGGATGAACAACAAACGTATAAATCTACTTGAGAGTTAAGCAACACACTAAAGGAGTGGGATAGACAACAATCGAACAACACTACTTGAGAGATAAAAACAACACACTAAAGGAGAGGGATGAACAACAAAGGTATAAATCTAATTGAGAGTTAAGCAACATACTAAAGGAGTGGGATAGACAACAAACGAACAACTCTACTTGAGAGATAAAAACAACACACTAAAGGAGAGGGATGAACAACAAACGTATAAATCTACTTGAGGGTTAAGCTACACACTAAGCAGTGGGATAGACAACAATCGAACAACACTACTTGAGAGATAAAAACAACACACTAAAGGAGTGAGATGAACAACAAACGTATAAATCTACTTGAGAGTTAAACAACACACAGAAGGAGTGGGATAGACAACAAAAGAACAACTCTAATTGCGAGATAAAAACAACACACTAAAGGTGAGGGATGAACAACAAACGTATAAATCTACTTGAGAGTTAAGATACACACTAAAGGAGTGGGATAGACAACAAACGAACAATTCTACTTGAGAGATAAAAACAACACACTAAAGGAGATGGATGAACTACAAACGTATAAATCTACTTGAGAGTTAAGGAACACACTAAAGGAGTGGGATAGACAACAATCGAACAACACTACTTGAGAGATAAAAACAACACACTAAAGGAGTGGGATGAACAACAAACGTATAAATCTACTTGAGAGTTAAGCAACACACTAAAGGAGTGGGATAGACAACAAACGAACAACTCTACTTGAGAGATAAAAACAACACACTAAATGAGAGGGATGAACCACAAAGGTATAAATCTACTTGAGAGTTAAGCAACATACTAAAGGAGTGGGATAGACAACAAACGAACAACTCTACTTGAGAGATAAAAACAACACACTAAAGGAGAGGGATGAACAACAAACGTATAAATCTACTTGAGAGTTAAGCTACACACTAAAGGAGTGGGATAGACAACAATCGAACAACACTACTTGAGAGATAAAAACAACACACTAAAGGAGTGGGATGAACAACGAACGTATAAATCTACTTGAGAGTTAAGCAACACACTAAAGGAGTGGGATAGACAACAATCGAACAACACTACTTGAGAGATAAAAAACAACACACTAAATGAGATGGATGAACCACAAAGGTATAAATCTACTTGAGAGTTAAGCAACATACTAAAGGAGTGGGATAGACAACAAACGAACAACTCTACATGAGAGATAAAAACAACACACTAAAGGAGAGGGATGAACAACAAACGTATAAATCTACTTGAAAGTTAAGCTACACACTAAAGGAGTGGGATAGACAACAATCGAACAACACTACTTGAGAGATAAAAACAACACACTAAAGGAGTGAGATGAACAACAAACGTATAAATCTACTTGAGAGTTAAGCTACACACAAAACGAGTGGGATAGACAACAAACGAACAACTCTACTTGAGAGATAAAAACAACACACTAAATGAGAGGGATGAACCACAAAGGTATAAATCTACTTGAGAGTTAAGCAACATACTAAAGGAGTGGGATAGACAACAAACGAACAACTCTACTTGAGAGATAAAAACAACACACTAAAGGAGAGGGATGAACAACAAACGTATAAATCTACTTGAGAGTTAAGCAACACACTAAAGGAGTGGGATAGACAACAATCGAACAACACTACTTGAGAGATAAAAACAACACACTAAAGGAGAGGGATGAACAACAAACGTATAAATCTACTTGAGAGTTAAGCTACACACTAAAGGAGTGGGATAGACAACAATCGAACAACACTACTTGAGAGATAAAAACAACACAGTAAATGAGAGGGATGAACAACGAACGTATAAATCTACTTGAGAGTTAAGCAACATACTAAAGGAGTGGGATAGACAACAAACGAACAACTCTACTTGAGAGATAAAAACAACACACTAAAGGAGATGGATGAACAACAAACGTATAAATCTACTTGAGAGTTAAGCTACACACTAAAGGAGTGGGATAGACAACAATCGAACAACACTACTTGAGAGATAAAAACAACACACTAAAGGAGAGGGATGAACAACAAACGTATAAATCTACTTGAGAGTTAAGCAACACACTAAAGGAGTGGGATAGACAACAATCGAACAACACTACTTGAGAGATAAAAACAACACACTAAATGAGAGGGATGAACAACAAAGGTATAAATCTACTTGAGAGTTAAGCAACATACTAAAGGAGTGGGATAGACAACAAACGAACAACTCTACTTGAGAGATAAAAACAACACACTAAAGGAGAGGGATGAACAACAAACGTATAAATCTACTTGAGAGTTAAGCTACACACTAAAGGAGTGGGATAGACAACAATCGAACAACACTACTTGAGAGATAAAAACAACACACTAAAGGAGTGGGATGAACAACAAACGTATAAATCTACTTGAGAGTTAAGCTACACACTAAAGGAGTGGGATAGACAACAATCGAACAACACTACTTGAGAGATAAAAACAACACACTAAATGAGAGGGATGAACCACAAAGGTATAAATCTACTTGAGAGTTAAGCAACATACTAAAGGAGTGGGATAGACAACAATCGAACAACACTACTTGAGAGATAAAAACAACACACTAAAGGAGAGGGATGAACAACAAACGTATAAATCTACTTGAGAGTTAAGCTACACACTAAACGAGTGGGATAGACAACAATCGAACAACACTACTTGAGAGATAAAAACAACACACTAAAGGAGAGGGATGAACAACAAACGTATAAATCTACTTGAGAGTTAAGCTACACACTAAACGAGTGGGATAGACAACAATCGAACAACACTACTTGAGAGATAAAAACAACATACTAAATGAGAGGGATGAACCACAAAGGTATAAATCTACTTGAGAGTTAAGCAACATACTAAAGGAGTGGGATAGACAACAAACGAAAACCTCTACTTGAGAGATAAAAACAACACACTAAAGGAGACGGATGAACAACAAACGTATAAATCTACTTGAGGGTTAAGCTACACACTAAAGGAGTGGGATAGACTACAATCGAACAACACTACTTGAGAGATAAAAACAACACACTAAAGGAGTGAGATGAATAACAAACGTATAAATCTACTTGAGAGTTAAACAACACACAGAAGGTGTGGGATAGACAACAATCGAGCAACTCTACTTGAGTGATAAAAACAACACACTAAAGGAGAGGGATGAACAACAAACGAAAAACTCCATTTCAGAGTTAAGATACACACTAAAGGAGTGGGATAGACAACAAACGAACAACTCTACTTGAGAGATAAAAACAACACACTAAAGGAGAGGGATGAACAACAAACGTATAAATCTACTTGAGAGTTAAGGAACACACTAAAGGAGTGGGATAGACAACAATCGAACAACACTACTTGAGAGATAAAAACAACACACTAAAGGAGTGGGATGAACAACAAACGTATAAATCTACTTGAGAGTTAAGCAACACACTAAAGGAGTGGGATAGACAACAAACGAACAACTCTAATTGAGAGATAAAAACAACACACTAAAGGAGAGGGATGAACAACAAACGTATAAATCTACTTTAGAGTTAAGCAACACACTAAACGAGTGGATAGACAAAAAAACGAACAACTCTACTTGAGAGATAAAAACAACACACTAAAGGAGAGGGATGAACAACAAACGTATAAATCTACTTGAGAGTTAAGCTACACACTAAAGGAGTGGGATAGACAACAATCGAACAACACTACTTGAGAGATAAAAACAACACACTAAATGAGAGGGATGAACAACAAAGGTATAAATCTACTTGAGAGTTAAGCAACATACTAAAGGAGTGGGATAGACAACAAATGAACAACTCTACTTGAGAGATAAAAACAACACACTAAATGAGAGGGATGAACAACAAAGGTATAAATCTACTTGAGAGTTAAGCAACATACTAAAGGAGTGGGATAGACAACAAACGAACAACTCTACTTGAGAGATAAAAACAACACACTAAAGGAGAGGGATGAACAACAAACGTATAAATCTACTTGAGAGTTAAGCTACACACTAAAGCAGTGGGATAGACAACAATCGAACAACACTACTTGAGAGATAAAAACAACACACTAAAGGAGTGGGATGAACAACAAACGTATAAATCTACTTGAGAGTTAAGCTACACACTAAAGGAGTGGGATAGACAACAATCGAACAACACTACTTGAGAGATAAAAACAACACACTAAATGAGAGGGATGAACAACAAAGGTATAAATCTACTTGAGAGTTAAGCAACATACTAAAGGAGTGGGATAGACAACAAACGAACAACTCTACTTGAGAGATAAAAACAACACACTAAAGGAGAGGGATGAACAACAAACGTATAAATCTACTTGAGAGTTAAGCTACACACTAAACGAGTGGGATAGACAACAATCGAACAACACTACTTGAGAGATAAAAACAACACACTAAAGGAGTGAGATGAATAACAAACGTATAAATCTACTTGAGAGTTAAACAACACACAGAAGGTGTGGGATAGACAACAATCGAACAACACTACTTGAGAGATAAAAAAGACACACTAAAGGAGAGGGATGAACAACAAACGTATAAATCTACTTGATAGTTAAGCTACACACTAAAGGAGTGAGATAGACAACAATCGAACAACACTACTTGAGAGATAAAAACAACACACTAAAGGAGATGGATGAACAACAAACGTATAAATCTACTTGAGAGTTAAGCTACACACTAAAGGAGTGGGATAGACAACAATCGAACAACACTACTTGAGAGATAAAAACAACACACTAAATGAGAGGGATGAACCACAAAGGTATAAATCTACTTGAGAGTTAAGCAACATACTAAAGGAGTGGGATAGACAACAATCGAACAACTCTACTTGAGAGATAAAAACAACACACTAAAGGAGAGGGATGAACAACAAACGTATAAATCTACTTGAGAGTTAAGCTAGACACTAAAGCAGTGGGATAGACAACAATCGAACAACACTACTTGAGAGATAAAAACAACACACTAAAGGAGTGGGATGAACAACAAACGTATAAATCTACTTGAGAGTTAAGCTACACACTAAAGGAGTGGGATAGACAACAATCGAACAACACTACTTGAGAGATAAAAACAACACACTAAATGAGAGGGATGAACCACAAAGGTATAAATCTACTTGAGAGTTAAGCAACATACTAAAGGAGTGGGATAGACAACAAACGAAAAACTCTACTTGAGAGATAAAAACAACACACTAAAGGAGAGGGATGAACAACAAACGTATAAATCTACTTGAGAGTTAAGCTACACACTAAAGGAGTGGGATAGACAACAATCGAACAACACTACTTGAGAGATAAAAACAACACACTAAAGGAGTGAGATGAATAACAAACGTATAAATCTACTTGAGAGTTAACCAACACATTAAAGGAGTGGGATAGACAACAAACAAACAACTCTACTTGTGAGATAAAAACAACACACTAAAGGTGAGGGACGAACAACAAAGGAATAACTCTACCTGAGAGTTAAGCTACACACTAAAGGAGTGGGACAGACAACAAACGAACAACTCTACTTGAGAGATAAAAACAACACACTAAAGGAGAGGGATGAACAACAAACGTATAAATCTACTTGAGAGTTAAGCTACACACTAAAGGAGTGGGATAGACAACAATCGAACAACACTACTTGAGAGATAAAAACAACACACTAAATGAGAGGGATGAACCACAAAGGTATAAATCTACTTGAGAGTTAAGCAACATACTAAAGGAGTGGGATAGACAACAATCGAACAACACTACTTGAGAGATAAAAACAACACACTAAAGGAGTGGGATGAACAACAAACGTATAAATCTACTTGAGAGTTAAGCTACACACTAAAGGAGTGGGATAAACAACAATCGAACAACACTACTTGAGAGATAAAAACAACACACTAAAGGAGTGGGATGAACAACGAACGTATAAATCTACTTGAGAGTTAAGCAACACACTAAAGGAGTGGGATAGACAACAAACGAACAACTCTACTTGAGAGATAAAAACAACACACTAAAGGAGAGGGATGAACAACAAACGTATAAATCTACTTGAGAGTTAAGCTACACACTAAAGGAGTGGGATGGACCACAATCGAACAACACTACTTGAGAGATAAAAACAACACACTAAAGGAGTGAGATGAACAACAAACGTATAAATCTACTTGAGAGTTAAGCTACACACTAAAGGAGTGGGATAGACAACAATCGAACAACTCTATTTGAGAGGTAAAAACAACACACTAAAGGTGAGGGATGAACAATAAGCGTATAAATCTACTTGAGAGTTAAGCAACACTAAAGGAGTGGGATAGACAACAAACGAACAACTCTACTTGAGAGATAAAAACAACACACTAAAGGAGTGGGATGAACAACGAACGTATAAATCTACTTGAGAGTTAAGGAACACACTAAAGGAGTGGGATAGACAACAATCGAACAACACTACTTGAGAGATAAAAACAACACACTAAAGGAGTGGGATGAACAACAAACGTATAAATCTACTTGAGAGTTAAGCAACACACTAAAGGAGTGGGATAGACAACAATCGAACAACACTACTTGAGAGATAAAAAACAACACACTAAATGAGATGGATGAACCACAAAGGTATAAATCTACTTGAGAGTTAAGCAACATACTAAAGGAGTGGGATAGACAACAAACGAACAACTCTACATGAGAGATAAAAACAACACACTAAAGGAGAGGGATGAACAACAAACGTATAAATCTACTTGAGAGTTAAGCTACACACTAAACGAGTGGGATGAACAACAAACGAACAATTCTACTTGAGAGATAAAAACAACACACTAAAGGAGAGGGATGAACAACAAACGTATAAATCTACTTGAGAGTTAAGCTACACACTAAAGGAGTGGGATAGACAACAATCGAACAACACTACTTGAGAGATAAAAACAACACACTAAATGAGAGGGATGAACCACAAAGGTATAAATCTACTTGAGAGTTAAGCAACATACTAAAGGAGTGGGATAGACAACAAACGAACAACTCTACTTGAGAGATAAAAATAACACACTAAAGGAGAGGGATGAACAACAAACGTATAAATCTACTTGAGAGTTAAGGTACACACTAAAGGAGTGGGATAGACAACAATCGAACAACACTACTTGAGAGATAAAAACAACACACTAAAGGAGTGGGATGAACAACGAACGTATAAATCTACTTGAGAGTTAAGCAACACACTAAAGGAGTGGGATAGACAACAAACGAACAACTCTACTTGAGAGATAAAAACAACACACTAAATGAGAGGGATGAACCACAAAGGTATAAATCTACTTGAGAGTTAAGCAACATACTAAAGGAGCGGGATAGACAAAAAAAGAACAACTCTACTTGAGAGATAAAAACAACACACTAAAGGAGTGGGATGAACAACAAACGTATAAATCTACTTGAGAGTTAAGCAACACACTAAAGGAGTTGGATAGACAACAAACGAACAACTCTACTTGAGAGATAAAAACAACACACTAAAGGAGAGGGATGAACAACAAACGTATATATCTACTTGAGAGTTAAGAAACATACTAAAGGAGTGGGATAGACAACAAACGAAAACCTCTACTTGAGAGATAAAAACAACACACTAAAGGAGACGGATGAACAACAAACGTATAAATCTACTTGAGAGTTAAGCTACACACTAAACGAGTGGGATAGACAACAATCGAACAACACTACTTGAGAGATAAAAACAACACACTAAAGGAGTGAGATGAACAACAAACGTATAAATCTACTTGAGAGTTAAGCTACACACTAAAGGAGTGGGATAGACAACAATCGAACAACACAACTTGAGAGATAAAAACAACATACTAAATGAGAGGGATGAACCACAAAGGTATAAATCTACTTGAGAGTTAAGCAACATACTAAAGGAGTGGGATAGACAACAAACGAAAACCTCTACTTGAGAGATAAAAACAACACACTAAAGGAGACGGATGAACAACAAACGTATAAATCTACTTGAGGGTTAAGCTACACACTAAAGGAGTGGGATAGACTACAATCGAACAACACTACTTGAGAGATAAAAACAACACACTAAAGGAGTGAGATGAATAACAAACGTATAAATCTACTTGAGAGTTAAACAACACACAGAAGGTGTGGGATAGACAACAAAAGAACAACTCTATTTGAGAGGTAAAAACAACACACTAAAGGTGAGGGATGAACAATAAACGAAAAACTCCATTTCAGAGTTAAGATACACACTAAAGGAGTGGGATAGACAACAAACGAACAATTCTACTTGAGAGATATAAACAACACACTAAAAGAGATGGATGAACTACAAACGTTTAAATCTACTTGAGAGTTAAGGAACACACTAAAGGAGTGGGATAGACAACAATCGAACAACACTACTTGAGAGATAAAAACAACACACTAAAGGAGTGGGATGAACAACAAACGTATAAATCTACTTGAGAGTTAAGCAACACACTAAAGGAGTTGGATAGACAACAAACGAACAACTCTACTTGAGAGATAAAAACAACACACTAAAGGAGAGGGATGAACAACAAACGTATAAATCTACTTGAGAGTTAAGCTACACACTAAAGGAGTGGGATAGACAACAATCGAACAACACTACTTGAGAGATAAAAACAACACACTAAAGGAGAGGGATGAACAACAAACGTATAAATCTACTTGAGAGTTAAGCTACACACTAAAGGAGTGGGATAGACAACAATCGAACAACACTACTTGAGAGATAAAAACAACACACTAAATGAGAGGGATGAACCACAAAGGTATAAATCTACTTGAGAGTTAAGCAACATACTAAAGGAGTGGGATAGACAACAAACGAACAACTCTACTTGAGAGATAAAAACAACACACTAAATGAGAGGGATGAACCACAAAGGTATAAATCTACTTGAGAGTTAAGCAACACACTAAAGGAGTGGGATAGACAACAAACGAACAACTCTACTTGAGAGATAAAAACAACACACTAAAGGAGAGGGATGAACAACAAACGTATAAATCTACTTGAGAGTTAAGCTACACACTAAAGGAGTGGGATAGACAACAATCGAACAACACTACTTGAGAGATAAAAACAACACACTAAAGGAGTGGGATGAACAACGAACGTATAAATCTACTTGAGAGTTAAGCAACACACTAAAGGAGTGGGATAGACAACAAACGAACAACTCTACTTGAGAGATAAAAACAACACACTAAATGAGAGGGATGAACCACAAAGGTATAAATCTACTTGAGAGTTAAGCAACATACTAAAGGAGTGGGATAGACAACAAACGAACAACTCTACTTGAGAGATAAAAACAACACACTAAAGGAGAGGGATGAACAACAAACGTATAAATCTACTTGAGAGTTAAGCTACACACTAAAGCAGTGGGATAGACAACAATCGAACAACACTACTTGAGAGATAAAAACAACACACTAAATGAGAGGGATGAACCACAAAGGTATAAATCTACTTGAGAGTTAAGCAACACACCAAAGGAGTGGGATGACAACAACAAGCGAACAACACTACTTGAGATATAAAAACAACACACTAAATGAGAGGTATGAACAACAAAGGTATAAATCTACTTGAGAGTTAAGCAACATACTAAAGGAGTGGGATAGACAACAAACGAACAACTCTACTTGAGAGATAAAAACAACACACTAAAGGAGAGGGATGAACAACAAACGTATAAATCTACTTGAGAGTTAAGCTACACACTAAACGAGTGGGATAGACAACAATCGAACAACACTACTTGAGAGATAAAAAGAACACACTAAAGGAGTGAGATGAACAACAAACGTATAAATCTACTTGAGAGTTAAGGTACACACTAAAGGAGTGGGATAGACAACAATCGAACAACACTACTTGAGAGATAAAAAACAACACACTAAATGAGAGGGATGAACCACAAAGGTATAAATCTACTTGAGAGTTACGCAACATACTAAAGGAGTGGGATAGACAACAAACGAACAACTCTACATGAGAGATAAAAACAACACACTAAAGGAGAGGGATGAACAACAAACGTATAAATCTACTTGAGAGTTAAGCTACACACTAAAGGAGTGGGATAGACAACAATCGAACAACACTACTTGAGAGATAAAAACAACACACTAAAGGAGTGAGATGAACAACAAACGTATAAATCTACTTGAGAGTTAAACAAAACACAGATGGAGTGGGATAGACAACAAAAGAACAACTCTAATTGCGAGATAAAAACCACACACTAAAGGTGAGGTATGACCTACAAACGAAAAACTCCACTTGAGAATTAAGCTACACACTAAAGGACTAGGATAGACAACAAACGAACAATTCTACTTGAGAGATAAAAACAACACACTAAAGGAGATGGATGAACAACAAACGTATAAATCTACTTGAGAGTTAAGCTACACACTAAACGAGTGGGATAGACAACAATCGAACAACACTACTTGAGAGATAAAAACAACACACTAAAGGAGTGGGATGAACAACAAACGTATAAATCTACTTGAGAGTTAAGCAACACACTAAAGGAGTGGGATAGACAACAATCGAACAACACTACTTGACAGATAAAAAAACACACAATAAATGAGAGGGATGAACCACAAAGATATAAATCTACTTGAGAGTTAAGCAACATACTAAAGGAGTGGGATAGACAACAAACGAACAACTCTACTTGAGAGATAAAAACAACACACTAAAGGAGAGGGATGAACAACAAACGTATAAATCTACTTGAGGGTTAAGCTACACACTAAAGGAGTGGGATAGACAACAATCGAACAACACTACTTGAGAGATAAAAACAACACACTAAAGGAGTGAGATGAATAACAAACGTATAAATCTACTTGAGAGTTAAACTATAAACTAAAGGAGTGGGATAGACAACAAAAGAACAACTCTAATTGAGAGGTAAAAACAACACACTAAAGGTGAGGGATGAACAACAAACGAAAAACTCCATTTCAGAGTTAAGATACACACTAAAGGAGTGGGATAGACAACAAACGAACAATTCTACTTGAGAGATAAAAACAACACACTAAAGGAGTGAGATGAACAACAAACGTATAAATCTACTTGAGAGTTAAGGAACACACTAAAGGAGTGGGATAGACAACAATCGAACAACACTACTTGAGAGATAAAAACAACACACTAAAGGAGTGGGATGAACAACGAACGTATAAATCTACTTGAGAGTTAAGCAACACACTAAAGGAGTGGGATAGACAACAAACGAACAACTCTACTTGAGAGATAAAAACAACACACTAAATGAGAGGGATGAACCACAAAGGTATAAATCTACTTGAGAGTTAAGCAACATACTAAAGGAGTGGGATAGACAACAAACGAACAACTCTACTTGAGAGATAAAAACAACACACTAAAGGAGAGGGATGAACAACAAACGTATAAATCTACTTGAGAGTTAAGCTACACACTAAAGGAGTGGGATAGACAACAATCGAACAACACTACTTGAGAGATAAAAACAACACACTAAAGGTTAGGGATGAACAACAAACGAAAAACTCCATTTCAGAGTTAAGATACACACTAAAGGAGTGGGATAGACAACAATCGAACAACACTACTTGAGAGATAAAAACAACACACTAAATGAGAGGGATGAACCACAAAGGTATAAATCTACTTGAGAGTTAAGCAACATACTAAAGGAGTGGGATAGACAACAAACGAACAACTCTACTTGAGAGATAAAAACAACACACTAAAGGAGAGGGATGAACAACAAACGTATAAATCTACTTGAGAGTTAAGCTACACACTAAACGAGTGGGATAGACAACAATCGAACAACACTACTTGAGAGATAAAAACAACACACTAAAGGAGTGAGATGAACAACAAACGTATAAATCTACTTGAGAGTTAAGCAACACACTAAAGGAGTGGGATAGACAACAAAAGAACAACTCTAATTGAGAGGTAAAAACAACACACTAAAGGTGAGGGATGAACAACAAACGAAAAACTCCATTTCAGAGTTAAGATACACACTAAAGGAGTGGGATAGACAACAAACGAACAACACTACTTGAGAGATAAAAACAACACACTAAAGGAGTGAGATGAACAACAAACGTATAAATCTACTTGAGAGTTAAGCTACACACTAAAGGAGTGGGATAGACAACAATCGAACAACACTACTTGAGAGATAAAAACAACACACTAAATGAGAGGGATGAACCACAAAGGTATAAATCTACTTGAGAGTTAAGCAACATACTAAAGGAGTGGGATAGACAACAAACGAACAACTCTACTTGAGAGATAAAAACAACACACTAAAGGAGAGGGATGAACAACAAACGTATAAATCTACTTGAGAGTTAAGCTACACACTAAACGAGTGGGATAGACAACAATCGAACAACACTACTTGAGAGATAAAAACAACACACTAAAGGAGTGAGATGAATAACAAACGTATAAATCTACTTGAGAGTTAAACAACACACAGAAGGAGTGGGATAGACAACAAAAGAACAACTCTAATTGAGAGGTAAAAACAACACACTAAAGGTGAGGGATGAACAACAAACGAAAAACTCCATTTCAGAGTTAAGATACACACTAAAGGAGTGGGATAGACAACAAACGAACAATTCTACTTGAGAGATAAAAACAACACACTAAAGGAGATGGATGAACTACAAACGTATAAATCTACTTGAGAGTTAAGGAACACACTAAAGGAGTGGGATAGACAACAATCGAACAACACTACTTGAGAGATAAAAACAACACACTAAAGGAGTGGGATGAACAACGAACGTATAAATCTACTTGAGAGCCAAGCAACACACTAAAGGAGTGGGATAGACAACAAACGAACAACTCTACTTGACAGCTAGAAACAACACACAAAAGGACAGGGATGAACAACAAACGTATAAATTTTTAATGAACAGCATTATGACTTCATCGGAGTTGAGCAACGCATTGCCATTGATGATGGCTAGTGAGAAAGTAGAATCAAATGACGACTTGTTGATGCACATACTGATCCGAGTGCCGCTAGGGTTGCTCTACAAGTTGATATGGGTGTCACATCGCTGGAAGCGTATCATAACTAGTATTTCCGCAATAACTATGAAGCTAGGCTAAGAAAACAAGAGCGATTCCCCTACCTTTTTTCCAAAGATATGTGCCCGTTCTGGTTCTTTTCCCCTCTTGATGAATATATTACCTATTGTTCCGAATCATCACAATTATGTCCTTCCGTATGTTAACCCGAAGTATAGCGTCTTCTTTGCTTCTTCCAACGGACTTGTCTTAACTGGAGTTTTCGACCTTACCCATATCACCTTCTATGTCATGAATCTAGTCACTAGATGGTCCAGCCCACCATTGCACATACCACAACATCAACCATCTCCGGGCTCGAACATTGGCCCCTCTTTTCCGGCTATAGTCCTCCAATCATGGCATTGGTTTACGAGCCAGAACATGAACAGGTTTATAGAGTTCTAGCAATACCAACTTTTAATTTTCCTGTCAGAGTCTGTCCCATTGCAATTTATTCTTCCAATACTCGTGAGTGGACGGACTCAAGACTCAAGGCGGCAAAAAAATTCCATCCCATCTTTTTAAGGTATCCGATTGCCTTCAATGGTGTCCTCCATCGGGTTTCATATTCACCATTTTGTCTCGTGCTTGTAAAGACAAAAGATCTTATCGATGGTGTAAACAATGCCCAGTTGGTCATGCTGCCAGATATTGATAAGCACACTTTTAAAGCAACAAATTACAACTATTGTAGGTCATCCAGTGATGAGCTCTGGTTTGGTGCAATTGCTGATGTCACAAGCAAATGGATGAGAATTTGGCTTCTGCCTGAGCAGCATACCACGAGTACCGTATTACCAAATACAAAGTGGATGTTGATGCACACAATCGATCTTTATCCTGTACGTAAGGACTTGGCCCCCTTGCTGCTCACCACATTGCCCTATTTCAAGAAGGAGAAGCATAGGCAGCATCAACGCGAAATCATCTTATCTGAAAATCTCAAACTGGAAGCATTGATTACCTGGAATGGGGCCACCTTCGTCCTTTTCAGGTTTCAGAAAAGTATTATTGAGGACCGTATTGTTCTTTAGGATCTGCAGAACAAGTCCGTTGAGCTAGTTAACTATTGTGGTACTAGCAACTCTGATTTTTCTCCAAATCATCGTTTTGCGTATCATTGGTACCCCTATATAGAGCCTATTACTACGTCTGTTGTGAAGTTGTTTTGCGGTAGTGTATGAGGATAGAACGGAGTGGGTAAGGAATAGGATTAGACTGCTGAGCAAAGGCTGGGCCTTATTCATATTGCCAGATTTGCCTCCGGTGCTAACGGTTTACTTGACAAATAGTCTCCCAGATAGAAACGTGATAAGTGAATCAAAGTTCTAGCACTCGAACTTGACTCTGCGAACGAAACAATAAAGGTTTTTCTGGCTTTAGAGAGAGTAGTTTAAGAGAAGGAAGAAGAATGGATTTCTGTGTGTTGAAATCGATTCTAGGGGGGGCTATTTATAATATTGAAGAGTTGCAGTCTGAATAGATGTATCCTTTCGCAGAAAGGTCCTGCGAAACAAAAATTGAGCAGACACATACATTTGGAATTTTCGTTCGAATACATCCTTTGGCGAATGGTCGGACCAGTTCGCTCAAATTAAACCGACGGACACAACCGTTTGCTCGGACCAACCGGACTCAACCGGTAAATTTGGTTTGACTTACCGATTATCTTATTGGCTTAACCAAACACAAAATATTTACGGCCCAAACGATAATAATCAACTCTGACCGCGACCATGAACCCACGGACCGGACCCTCGAACCCACGAGCCCACGGCCGAGGCCGGGCGGGCCGGCTCTGGCGGAGCAGTGGTGCGTGTGTAGAGCATCTAGCTCCTCCCCTTCCAAAAGCATGGGTGCCTAAGGGCCCAATCACTTAACGAGCCTTGGACTAATAAGTAGTTTCTTCTTCCTCAATTTTAGCCATGTGGGACTTTTCCCATTCCAACTCTTGGCATTCCATATTCAATGCATCAACCAACACACTTTGAGCTTCAATAACTCTTTCACCTTTCAATGAATTTTAGTAATTCTTTCTCAAGTGTCTTCTACTACAATAGTAGATTATACTCGTTTAATGAAACATCATTTCAAACGTTTTGGGACAATTTTGTTGATGTACAAAGTAATGGACTATCCTCATTAGTTCTAAAATTCTAACAATACCCACATGAAAGAGAATTGATGCTCACAGCACAACGTGGTGCTCGACTAGAATTTCTGCGAAAATCATATTGCATCGGGATCGATTATCGGTGACATTGAATCGTCCCTAGTAGAATACCATCGGATTTACTTGCCACCGGTGGGCGTGATGCCTTGAACGATCGGCGTTTAGTGTAAACCAAGACAATGATATCAACACAATAATTTTCCTTATTGCCTCGTTCCTTTCTCGATCCGTTAAAAGGCCTTGGACTTTCGGATTCATAGGTGTTCTCGTTTGAGCGGCCTCCCATACTTCACACCCAAATAGGTGATCTCGTTCTAAGAGCATTCACCGATGCTCGCTTCGTAAGCTAAAGAGATTAAGAATCTTCTTGAGATCATTAAGAGTTTTAGTGACTCATCCTCCGCCCGATGCAGGAGCACTTAAATGTCTTTCACGGGAATGGCACAAGTGGAGTTAGTAACTCCTAAGTGCTCTTACCTCGAAGTACAAAACTTCACGAGGCGCTTACTGGTCCTTTACAGTTTAGTTGTCCCATTGAATCAAATTCTTGGGATCTCCGTCGTATGATTGGGTTGCCACCGTAAATTTCCTTATTTTGTGGGTCTTAAGCCCATTCCCTAGACAAGCGGTGTACTTGATCCCTGGTGGCGCTTTGGTTAGCGGATCCGCAATGTTATCCTTTGATTTCACGTAATCAATAGTGATAACTCCCGTAGAGATCAACTGCCTAATGGTTTTATGTCTTCGACGTATGTGTCTAGACTTACCATTATACATATTGTTTGCTGCCCTTCCTAATGCCGACATATCACAGTGAATTGTCACAGAAGGCACAGGCTTATCCCAACAAGGGACATCCTCTAAAAATTCTCGAAGCCATTCGCTTCTTCTCGACTTTGTCCAAAGCTATAAATTCGATTCCATTGTGGATCGGGCGATGCGTTGTTTAGAGGACTTCCATGAAGACCGCCACCAATGGTAAATACGTAACCACTGGTGGACTTGGTGTTTGTACTATCAGATATCCAGTTTGCATCACTGTATCCTTCTAATACTGCCGGATATCTTCCATAGTGTAATCCATAGTCTATTGTGGTCTTTAAGTATCCCAATAGATGAAGTAGAGCTTTCCAGTGAGCTTTTCCCGGATTACGCGTAAATCTAGCCAACTTGTTGACTGCATGAGCAATATCAGGACGAGTGCAGTTCATCACGTACATCAAACTGCCAATTATCTGAGCATATTGCGTTTGGTTTACAGGATCACCTAAGTGTTTGTCCAAACACAAAGATTCGTACATTGGTGTCCTTGCACATTGACGGTCAAAGACCTCATATCTCTTTAACATCTCTTCAATATAATGAGATTGTGAAAGCACCAAACCCTCGGGTGTTTTAGAGATTTTATCCCTAAGATTAAATCTACACCCAAGTCTTTCATATCGAAAAGTTGTTTCAACATTTGCTTTGTTTTCGGGATCAAATCCAGCTACTTCCAAGATGAGCATGTCGTCTACATATAAGCATATCATGACAAAGGATTCAGCGTTAAGCCTTCACATAGACACACTTATCACACTCATTTATAGAAAATCCTTTGATCGCAAGCGTGTTGTCAAACTTTTCGTGCCATTGTTTAGGAGCTTGCTTGAGTCCGTACAATGACTTGACAAGACAGACCTTCTTCTCTTGTCTGGAACCACATACCCTTGAGTTGTTCCATATAAATTTCCTCGTCAAATCTCCATTTAGGAAAGCGGTTTTAACATCCATTTGGTGTATCTCCAAACCACGCAAGGCTATGGCTATGAATACTCTAATGGAAGTTATTCTAGACCTGACAGTATGTGTCAAAGTAATCAAGTCCCTCCTTTTGTCTATAGCCTTTGACTACTAGACGAGCCTTGTATTTATCAATGGTTCCATCGCTTTGTACTTGCGTTTGAGTATCCACTTGCAACCCAATGGCTTATTTCCGGAGGAAGGTCAACCACTTCCCAAGTATGATTTTGCAGGATGGAGTCCATTTCACTTTCAATGGCCTCTTTCCAAAAGGGGCTTAGGAGTGAACATCGCCTCTTGGATAGTTCTAGGCTCATTTTCCACAAGGTATGTGAGAAAATCAGACCAAAGTCTTTACGAGTCCTAGCCCGCTTACTCCTCCTTGGTTCGATATCGAACCTCCACGTTCTCTTGATGTGCGACTTGACCTGCGAATTCTCCGTGGTAAATCTTACATCTCTGTAGCATTCTCTAGGAGGTGATCCTATAGGTTCGCAATATTTTACAAGGTACACCTTGCATTAGGGCCTCTTGGGTGAGGACCCCAGGACCCGCAGGGGTCCCCCACAGGGGGACCACAGGCCCCCAGGGACCACCACAGGCCCCCCAGGATCACCGCATTTGACCCATTGTCGTATCATAGTCTCGTTTAGAGACTATCTTTTCCTTTCTAGGAAAAACTTCTTCAAAGAATTGCATTCCTTGATTCAATGACGGTGCCCTCATGGATGTCCGTACCTGACTTATGCACTAAGGCGATAAGCGCTCTTGTTGTTTGCATATCCTATAAATATGCAATCTAGGTCTTGGTCCAATCTTTACTTGCTTTGGTTTAGGTATTACCACCTTAGCTAAGCAACCCCACTTTCAAGTGTTTGTAAGAGGGCTTGTTTCCTTTCCACAGTTCATATGGAGTAATATCACTATTTTTCCGGTATTCATTAAGAATGGTAGTTGCCGTGAGAATAGCCTCCCCCCACAAATTCTGGGGTAATCCAGAATCTAGTAATAGTGCATTCATCATCTCCTTTAGAGTACGATTTTTGCGTTCAGCAACACCATTAGATTGAGGAGAATATGGAGCAGTGGTTTGATGAATAATGCCAAACTGTGAGCAATATTCTTCAAGTGGTCCTGCATATTCTCCACCTCTATCACTTCGAATTACTTTAATTCGAGTACTAAGTTGATTTTCAACTTCAGTTTTGTAATGTTTAAATGCTTCTAAGGTTTCGTCCTTACTCCTTAGCAAATAAACATAACAATATCTAGTGCAATCATCGATAAAAGTAACAAAGTACTTTTTCCCTCCTCTAGTTTGCACAAATTTTAAGTCACACAAATCACTGTGAATTAATTCTAGAGGAGACGTGGTTCTGTTCACTGAGTGAAATGGTGCCCTTGTTAGTTTTGCTTCCACACAAACCTCGCATTTACTTTGAGGATTGATTTCAAAGGACGGCAAATGATTCGTTTTAATTAACTTTCGAATTGCATTGTAGTTTGTATGTCCTAATCTATGGTGCCATAAATTAGAAGACTCAATCAAGTAAGTAGAATCATTGTTTTCATTGCTTGCAAAAGAGCGTACAACAGACATTACAGACATTTTGAAGAGCCCATCACACATGTACCCCTTTCCTACAAACTGACCATTTTTCATCATTACAAACTGACTGGACTCGAAAGTCATCTTAAAACCTGCCCTAACAAGCAGAGGTCCGGACACCAAGTTCTTGCGAATATCCGGAACGTGCATCACTTCGTTCAGTATGAGCTCCTTCCCGGAAGTCATCTTCAGAACCACCTTGCCAACTCCCTTCACCTCGGATGTAGCGTCGTTCCCCATGAACAGCTTCTTATCCTTCACCGGAGAGTAGGTGGAGAAAGCACCCCTGTCAGAACAAATGTGCCGAGTTGCACCCGTATCAATCCACCATTGTTTCGGATTCTCAACCAGGTTTGCCTCCAAGACCACAGCAGCAAAGGAATTAACCAAATCCTCCACTATAGGGTCATTCTTTGTTTCTGCAACATTGGCCTTCTCTTTCTTGAGTTGGTGACATCCGCCTTCATATGCCCCGGCTTTCCGCAATTGAAGCGGTTTCCTTTGATCCTCTGGAAGGTCTGGTTTCGAATTCCTTGAGACTTCACGTCCCCATCACGCGTCTTGCGTTTCTCTTTGAGTTCCCTTTGACTTTCCTTGGAATCGACAAGGTGAGCCTTTGCTTCAACTTGCGCTTCCCTTTACTGAAACCTTGCGGTTGTCTTCTGAATCTGAAGCTTGATGATCAACTCCTCAAGTCCCATTTCCTTGGTCTTCAATTTGAGATAACTCATGAACTCGTTCCATGATGGCGGCAGTTTCTCAATCAGTGAAGCGACTAGAAATGACTCATTAGGCTTCATGCCCTCCTGTTCCAAATCATGGAGAATCATTTGATACTCCAGAACCTGACTCATCACGGACTTCGAGTCATTCATTCGAAGTTCAAAATTTCCCCAATGAACTTCTTTGCACGGCATCCTGTACAGTACATCGATTGCTCCCACAACTCCTTTGTGGTGCCGGCAGCGCTGAAAGCAGTGTAGAGAACATCTGAAAGACAATTAAGGATGTAGTTCTTACACATGAAATCTGCATGGATCCAAGCATCATAGGACAGTTGTTTCCGCTTGTTGTCTTCTTCAGCAGCCTTCTTCTCCTCTGGAGACATGGCGGCCTGATCAATCTCCTGCAGAGTGGGTGGAGCAGGAGTTTCATTGATAAGGTAACTTTCGAACCCAATGGTTGTCAAGTAGAACCTCATCTTCTGTTTCCACTGTTTGAAGTTCGTCCCCAGGAACTTCTCTGGTTTCTCCCCGTGGTTGGCAACATTGATTCGGGGGGGAGCAGGAACGTCAACAGCAACTTCGTTGGAAGACATCTTCGATACACTGGCAAAAATACAGTCTTAAGTTGTTGTGAAGTTGTTTTGCGGTAGTGTATGAGGATAGAACGGAGTGGGTAAGGAATAGGATTAGACTGCTGAGCAAAGGCTGGGTCTTATTCCTTAAGACTGTATTTGCCCCGCTCTGGTGCTAACGGTTTACTTGACAAATAGTCTCCCAAGATAGAACAGCAGTAAGTGAATCAAAGTTCTAGCACTCGAACTTGACTCTGCGAACGAAACAATAAAGGTTTTTCTGGCTTTAGAGAGAGTAGTTTAAGAGAAGGAAGAAGAATGGATTTCTGTGTGTTGAAATCGATTCTAGGGGGGGCTATTTATAATATTGAAGAGTTGCAGTCTGAATAGATGTATCCTTTCGCAGAAAGGTCCTGAAACAAAAATTGAGCAGACACATACATTTGGAATTTTCGTTTCAGATACATCCTTTGGCGAATGGTCAGACCAGTTCGCTCAAATTAAACCGAACGGACACAACCGTTTGCTCAGACCAACCGGACTCAACCGATTATCTTATTGGGCTTAACCAAACACAAAATATTTCTGGCCCAAAACGATAATAATCAACTCTAGACCGACCATGAACCCGGACCGGACCCTCGAGCCACGGCCGAGGGCCCGGCTCTGGCGGAGCTGTGGAGTCGTAGGAGCATCTAGCTCCTCCCCCCTTCCAAAAGCATGGGTGCCCTAAGGGCCCAATCACTTAACCCAAGCCTTGGACTAATAAGTAGTTTCTTCTTCCTCAATTTTAGCCATGTGGGACTTTTCCCATTCCAACTCTTGGCATTCCATATTCAATGCATCAACCAACACACTTTGAGCTTCAATAACTCTTTCACCTTTCAATGAATTTTAGTAATTCTTTCTCAAGTGTCTTCTACTACCATAGTAGATTATACACGTTTAATGAAACATCATTTCAAACGTGTGGGGCCCCTTTGGTTGAGGTACAAAGTCATGGACTAGCCTCATTAGTGCTAAAATTCTAACAACGTCTTCATATTTACTCTAATATTTAGTTTGCTTTTTATTGCACCTGTGTTGCATGTTTTTAGCACTGGAATTGAATTTATTTTGTCAAATTAGCTAGGTGCTTCATTTCATCGTTCTTTCAAGCACGTTAATTTATTCTATCTCATTAGTAGAGTGTCATCTTCTGATAACATATCTAAACGTGATCTTCATAATTTGCAGTTCTATATAACTACTGTATTCCAGACATTTTGGTCCCTTGTGGCCTGTCATATTGCACATTTGCAGTTCTACAAGAGTAGAATTATCTGTTCTGAATTTCTGATCAATGTTGGTGATTAGTTATCGCTTGAAACAAAGCAAAATAGTCTCACATAAATCTAGTTTTTGCTGCTTGTTAACATAAAACACAGATATTGGAATTATTTACATGATCATGCATGAAAGACTGACGTACTGTTGCATAACTAATAATTAAGCTATTGACCGGATTAGATAGATATCCCCTAAACACAACATAGGCCAGTGAAAGGATCTCGGAAACCCACCATTGGATTCGGATGAATTGAATTCGTCTGAATTGGCTAATTCTACCTCGAGTCACAAACCACACACTTGACCAATCCATTTTCATTATAATCCAAACAGTTTACTTCTACTTCATTCTCTTGCTCCTCCAGCAGCAGCACCTTCCGACTTCCATTACATCACGAACACACCACGAACCCCAGCCCATCACAGCCCCTGCAAGGACAACTCGATGGACTAACCGGAATCCCTCGTAAAAGCTCTCACAACATTCCCCTTTCGTGCAATGCCTCTCATCAGCTCCTCCAACGTACCTACCTTTAACAAAAATCCTCGGAGGAACCACCCTTCCACCTAGCATTCCCCAAAGCTCCTCTCTATACTCCAAATGCATCAAAACATCTCTTTCGTAGTAAACCACTTGAAAAGTTTCCAAAAAAAACCGGATTTTGTTGCAATATTCGAACGTCTTATTGATTCCACGCAGGCTTGTAGTGTAGAAAATAATCGGCTCCTTTCCACCGGGTGGAAACTTCTCTGTTTTACAGCTTAAGCCATCTTCAGTCGACCTTAGCTTGTAGCTTGATGGTGAAATGGAGTCAGGTACTGTCAATGCTTGTACCTGATCATGGTTTGATTGTACCCCCAAAATAGTCAGGCTTGAATTTGGTGGAACGGACTAGCTTATTTTCTTCCCCATTGGCATTCAGCATTTAAGCCGATTTTACGCCTCTGTGTTTCTGGGAATTTGGCGATAGAGTCAAGACCTGGATCACATTCAACGAGGGGTGGACTTACTGCAACTTCAGATATGTTGCTGGCACATTTCCACCTGGGCATGGTACGACTACAGAGAATCATTGTAATAAATACGACCATTGTGCTTACAAGGGTGGCGGTGTATTTGCTCCTAGCCTGTGGAAGAGAGATGACATCGACATGGAACCATATAATGCAGCACATAACATGATCCTTTCCCACGCCACTGCTTTCCAATCATACCTAACAAAAGTCCAGGTTGAACACATTTGCTGATTCAAAATTAAGTTCATCAATTATTCTTATCTATAAGTTCAGACTCGTGGAGATTTGTGGAATTCATCAAACTTATACTAAAAATACTGACATTTATGCTGATTGAACAGACGAACCAGTGTGGTGGTGCTCCTAGACTTTGCACCAAAGGAGATGCCGGCACAGAGCCATATATTGCAGCACACAACATGATCCTTGCCCATGCTTATGTTGTTCAATCTTACAGAACGAAATTCCAGGTTCATTGCATGTCATCAATTTAAGTTATTTGAAAATCATGTTCATAAATAATTCATATTAACCTTAATTTTGTCTTCTTCTAAAAGCTTTAACATAGTACCCCGAAGCAGTGTCATCTCATCTAGAAGTTTGAACTTATATATATTGACACTTTAGATGTTGAATTGCAGGTGAATCAGGGTGGCAAGATTGGAATCACATACAATGCTCATTTTTTTGAGCCTTTGAATGACACTGTGACGACAGGAACGCTGTCATTCGTGGTATTGATTGGATGTTTGGATGGTTTACTGCCCCAATAACAACTAGGGATTATCCCCCAAACATGAGGAACACATGTGGCGATCGTCTTCCAAAATTCACCAGTGAAGAATTCAAGATAGTGAACGGATCTTATGATTTTATAGAAATAAATTACTATACAACTTGGTATGCTACCCTTACTCCGAAACAGCCAGGGGATCCTGAGACTTACCTGAGAGACAGAGGAATTACCACCTATTGTAAGTCATGATTTATATATCACCTGTCGAAATCATTTCTCCATACGCCATATGTAAGTTCTTCTCTTACCACATTTGGTCTTGCTATTCTTTCGCAGATGAAAAGAATGGTGTTCCAATTGGTGAACCGGTATGCAAATAATCAAGAGCGTTAGATACTGTTCATACATATAATATATACATTTATCTAATTATGTTTCACTTTTATTTTCAGACTGGTGCATCATGGCTATACATTGTTCCGAGAGGATTATATAACTTGTTGGTTTACACGAAGGAAATTTATAACCCCAGTCTTATCTACATTACCGAGAATGGTAATATATCTGAATAGATAAATTTCAAATTCCATTGGCTTTAACTTTACAACCTTGTTTTCTATTTTGGATAATAAATTAACAACAAATTAAATTCCCCTTAATTAATCAATACAGGTTGTGTTGATCTCCTTAATGATGATCTTACAACCTCACAAGCTAAGGATGATCCAGTGAGGGTTAGATACTACAGGGAACATCTTTGGTTCCTTAGAAAAGCAATCAGGTATTGGTTTAGTTATATAAACTTTGAGATCATGATATGGACTTATTTTTTAACAGTCTAATATGTATGTGTGATTGCAGAGAGGCTGGCATGAATGTGAAGAGGTACTTCTTGTGGTCGCTTGGGGATAACTTTGAATGGGCTGAGGGATACACATACAGATTCGACACGTTCTACATAGATTTTTTGAATGGTCAGCTCACAAGAACTCCAAATACATCAGCTATCTCGTGGAGGAATTTCTTCTGTGACATAAGTCCAAAGATAAGTGGCCCGGAGAAGAGAGATGATATTGCATGTGAGTGGAATGGACTTGCGCAAAAGGGCTAGGCCTAGCAACAGCAAGCCATGTGTCTAACATTGTTCTCCTTGGTAACACTTCCATCAGTTGAGAACTTGAGCCTCGGTTCCTCTTCTCATCATGTTCTCTTCTCGAATAAGAGTGCATTTGCACCCCCAGTGTGATTTGTTTGTACTTCTTGAAGCTTTTCTGGTTTGCTTTTTCAGAGTGTTTAATTATCATAAGAGTGCCGTCTGCACCTGTTTCGCCAGTGTGATTTGTCTGTACCTGCTTCTTGGAAGCTTTGTTCACTTGTATTTTCAGAGTCTTCACTAATATGAGTGAATCTGCACCTGTTTCCCAGTGTGATTAATTCATCTCTACTCGTTGAAATATTGTTCTATCGTATTTTTCGAAGTTATGTATTTCTATGATTGCAATGTTGGTTCTAAGCAGTTCTTTGAGTTCAGTTAAAGATGCAATTTACTTGAATAGAACATAAAGGGTGACACCTGAGAATTGCATTTTTTATCCTTTAAGCTTTTAAGGACGTTTAAAATGCATAATTTTGTGAATTATAATTTTTTTTTTTTTTACCTATTTAACTGAAAAGAAAATGGAATGTGCATTAATCTGGTTACTAAAAGCATTAGTGATATAATTACAATAATCCTAATTTACTACATCCATTCTGCAGACTACCATAAACATTAGTGCCCCAAATATGTGAAATTTAAACTCACTGCATTTTCAATATTTACATCAACAAGAAGAAAAAAAAATCAAGAACCAATATTAAAAGTGATGGCAAGAATCAATCTCCTTGTGCTTCTCGTCTCTTGTCTCCTGTTTGTTACTGCCATTGCCTATGAACAGAAACAGGTAATTAATCAATTTCATTCAAGTTCTCTGTGTCACACACTGTTTAACAAGTTTCTAAATTTACGCATGTTTATTTTGACACTCTATTTACCAACTTTGTTTTAAGAGTAAGTCTCCTAGGAAACATGCTCTAGATGGAGACCTAAAAACATACTTTCTAAATATTACATATTAACCACAAATAAAAACAAGTTCACAAATCCACCCAACCAAGGGTCAGCAACTGAATCGAAAAAAACGGATCAAATATATATATAGATATAACCCGAAAAAAGCACATGAAACATGCTCATTCATTCAGAACGCAGTTCACAAAAATTCTCTCTCTACAGAATATCTCTGAGAAAACCCTAGAGCTTCTAGCATGTTTCGTTCAGAAGAAGAAATCTCCAGGCTACAACCAGATCGGAAAATCCAAGCTGAGCTGCCACACTATCAGAATATACAGAAAAACAACAACCGGAAGAAGGTTAGGTTTATGATCGAACAAATTTTGTATGTTTTCCTTCTACGCACAGAGATCTCAAAATTCTCTAAGCTCCAAAACCTTCGTACGATCTAGATTCTACTCGATTTAACTCAAAACTCGAGATTCAAGCTTCAAATCTGACCGAATCGATCATCGGAAGCTGATATATCACTCGAGATTAAAGATACAACATCGAGAAACTACAAAAAAACAAATTGAACAAGGTATACCTTCGATTTCATTGAATTTTGGAGATGAGTGGAAAATGAGGGGAGAGTCAGCTAGATAAGAGCTTTGGGTATTCGAAGAATATTGCGGCTAGGTTTAAGCTGGGGAAGGAGGTTGGGAGAGGGCATTTACAAAATCTCCAACTAAAAAATCCTGCCCAACATCATCAATAAGTTGCGCTTCAATAGGAGTAAAAGATCCAGGCTTTACCAGAACAAAAGGAAGGAAAAAACAAAGAGTCAAGGGAAAACCTGAGAGGAAGAAGCCAATCACATGCGTTTAGAGACAAAGATCCAAACATGCACTTGATATAATTCACTACTTGAAATGAGTGTTTCCATCTTCTTTGAGTATAGAAACTTAGTTCAGCACAAAAATCTATGTTATTATTAGTTTCGCCCATCATCTCAGTATTTTCACTCATGTTCTCATTACTTTCAACATTTGATGGAATTGAATATTTTGAAAGCTTGTTATTTACTTAAAGATTAAACACCATTCTATCTACATTTCCATCCATGTTCTCACCATATTAATCCATGTTCTCAACATATTACACCATGTTCTCACCATATTAATCCTTGTTCTCAACGTATTATTTACTTCATGTTCTCAACAGTACCGTCTATGTTCCCAGCCATATTGTCCATGTTCTTAGAAAAAAACATACCATGTTCTTAATGATATCACCCATGTTCCCAAGAAAATCATCTATGTTCTTAACCCAGATCCGGATCGGCCCGGACCTATATCAAGGTCGGGCAGTCAACCCGGATCCAGATCCGGATCGGCCCATATTAGTTGGAGTATGTTCACAGTATTTTCAACTATGTTCTCAGGATTTTCATATATCTTCTCAATATTATCAACTATCTGGAATTTGAATATTTCGAATGCATTTTATTTCAACCTTATTTATTAATCCAGGATATCAACATATTCATCCATGTTCTATGTTGCTCAGATACTCAACTATGTTTCCAACTATTATAGCCATGTTTTCAATGTACTAATCCATGATACCAGAAAAATAATATTATATTGACACAAAACCTAGACCATTTAGTTACATCCATATCCAACAACTGTCCATACATGCATATTAAACAACAAAAAAGAAGTACTTTTATTCATACATCTACAAATAAAAGCATAAGCTATGACATTTCTTATGTCTCTTCTTTCCAGCACCATCCTCATCTGTTCATATGTTTGCAATTGAACTCAGTTCAGAAATTAAACCATATAATTTTCTTAGGTTGACACATGGTAGTCATATTTTTAAGAACATCTTGCTCCTCATCTTCGTCCTCTTTAACCTACATAGACACAATATGTCTCCTGCCCCTCTTGTAGGGCACACTCTCAAACTCATATCATCAGAGTTATGTATCTTGCCCATATTTGTCATATACTTCTTCTCTAACCCAACACCTATATGCATAAACAAAAAAAAAAAAAAAAAAAACCTAGGTTACCAAGCATATTATTCTATGTTGACAGTCATATATCCCATGTTAGCAGGCAATTTATATATGTTCTCATCAAAATATTATCTGAACGTGACACATAGAAAAATTAGATGTTAACAGAAAATAATTATATGTTCTCAATCATATATGCGTAGTGGTAGAGAATAAAAAAAGAAGATCTTCATATATGTAAACATAGTGAATATTGTTGAGAACATAGAGTATATCGGTAAGAAAATAGTACATATACGTGAGAACATATGA
This sequence comes from Plantago major, assembly GCA_026545765.1. Classification (NCBI taxonomy): domain Eukaryota; kingdom Viridiplantae; phylum Streptophyta; class Magnoliopsida; order Lamiales; family Plantaginaceae; genus Plantago; species Plantago major. Next base: position 38,117,327 of record CM048842.1, read on the forward strand.
AAACACAGTCAAGAACAGAACTCAAGATAATATTGTCAAAAAACAGAGCACAAAACGATTGTCAGATTTTTGAATGAAAACATGGGACATATTCCAGAGAACATGGGTAATATTGTTGAGAACATAGTACATATACGAAAGAACATGGAAACGTTGTATACCTTGATTTTTCAGATCTGAGTTGATGATTGAGGTCATATTTTGAATGGAAACATTGTTCAATTCATATGAAAGCACGATTACACCTAGTAAATGCATAAAAATTGAAACAACAACATCAACAATGAGTAGTTGCAGATCGATGTTTATAAGTTGATTTTGATCAATTTCATATTTGATTTTCAACCGTAAGTGAATTTTTAAACCTCATTTTTCAATCAAACCCTAAATCAAACAAATAATGAGCTAAACACAACAACAATACAATGATTTAAGTCAATTTTTAGAGAATATTACCGATTCCAAGCAAAAAACAGAAGAAATCATTGAAATTAGGCTTTTCAAATGAAATCAATACCTTTTTGGTTACATTGGAGATGATATAGCAGCTTCTAGCAACCAAATCGTTTGAATTTGAGGTTGAATCTCGAGATTTCAGCTGGAAATCGAGCTTGATAGAGACCAAATTTATAGTGAACTGGAAAGATGAAGTGAGAAAGGGAGAATATGAGAGAAAGAAAGAACAAAAATGAAGTTGATGGGTTTTTAGCCTCATATATACTCAACCGGGTCGGTTGGTTGAACCAGATCCGCAAAAAACCACCCTCATTTGCTTAGTTAGTTGGTAAATTGCAAAAGAACCCACTTATATAGAGACTGTCTCTCATGAGACTTTGTGATTTAAAAATAGTAAAAATCAAAAGATATGTAAAACATATAATAATTTTTTAATAAAATAAAAAATATACAAATTTAAAATATTAGAAAATGTATTTTCAATTTTAAAAAAATACTAAAAAGAATATTTTTTATTTTTGATTTTTTAATTAAAAAACTTATTTAATAATTTTTTTAATTCAAAAAATTATGTTATCATTTTTACTATTTTTTATATGTTTTATAATTTTAAAATTAGAGCTCGTGAAACCCACGACTTGAGGGTAAAATCGACTAATTCAGTCAAAATTAACGATTCTGTTAAGTTGGACTAACCGAGGCTAAATTGGATAAAGTAAACGAAATGTATTCAAATTAGATTATGACAACTAAATGTACGGAAGTGTCAAAATTTAAAATAAAAAAAATTATTTGTCCCTTTCTTTCAATAAGAAACATCGTACTTATTAAAGGAAAATTCGACCCCGGTCTTACCCCCAATAGTCTCACCCAGGGGCGAGCCCATTCAGGCTCAAGAGGCCTCAATTGAGGCCACTGAAATTTCGACGCAAAATTACTAAAATACCCCTGGGTATGAATATATTTAATAAAATACCATTTTGTATACACAGCAGTTCACCAAACTTAATGGGAAAAGGAAATCTTCCCAATATACAAAGAATACGGAACTGTAATCGCTAAGCTATATATAATTCCACAACTGCAAAATCGGAAAATCAGAAACTCTTCGAGACTTCGACTTCGATTTCATCAACTTCAATCAACAAGAATTCAAGAATCACCTCCATAATTGGTAAGAAATCCCTAAATTTTGATTCACCAATCTCTACATAATTGGAAAATAGAGAAACCCCTAAAATTGAATTGACATTATGCTTACCTCCATATTCCGATCTCCAATAAGCTTCGATCTACACTGGAGTCTGGATAATCGGCCGGAATCAATTAATTCGCCCCTGTTTGCGATGTCGTGATTCTCTTCCGTGTTGGATTGTTATAATAAACATGGGAAAGAAATAATGAAACCAAAAGGAGCGAAGAGCAGAATTCTAGTAGAATAGAAGCAAAGTCAATAATGGAGGAGAGGAGAGCAAGTAGTGAATGGGAGATGTGATGTGTGTGTACAGTGTACAGACGTGTGTGTGTGAAGTGTGGCCTATACAATCTATTTTTGCATTCTACCTTTCACTTTATATTTATATAATTAATGGCCTATATTTAATATTTAGTAGAACACCACTTAGACTTTGACCTCTAGCATTGTTTATTCCCTCTATAATTATAAATTATGTGACTACATTGAAAAGCATATTCTTTATATAATCCTTATATGTCTAATTTTACATATATCGATAAATTCATGGGTGGATATTACATCGTTGATTAATTTTAATATTTTTGTATTTTATAGATATGGAGAAGTATTACAAAAAAGTCGATAAAAATACACATTTGGCTGGTGTTAGTTCTCAAAGGAGTGTACAAGTTGAATTGCCTCCGACAGAAACTGATCCTGATTTGCCCGAGATTAATTCAGAGGAGCCGGAGATATTATATGACGATTATGGTTTTCCAATACTTCCATCTGATCCAGGAAAACGACCTCCAATTACTGCTTATCCTCCTTCCATCCGTGAACAGGTTCGTAGAAAATATTATTCTGAAGGTCTGTGCCAACCTAAGCTAGACAATTTTCCTCAAAGAAAAATATATGGATATATGCGAAGGTTTAATAGTGAGTGGTATAATGACCATGGTTGGTTAGAATATAGTATAGAGAAGGATGCTGCATTTTGTCTTGATTGTTACCTATTTAAAAATGAAATAGGGAATCAAGCAGGGAGTAATGCTTTTGTTAGTAAAGATAAAGGTTTTCGTGATTGGTGTAGGAAAAGCAGACTTAGGTTGCATGAGGGGGATCTTGGTAGTGCTCATGATATTGCTTATAATAAATGTAAAGATTTACTTAATCAGAAGCAACATATAGAGACCGTTATTGTTAAAATGACGGATGAAGCAAAAAAGAACTATAGGGATCAATTGATCATTTATTGATTGTATTAAGTGGCTTTTGAGACAAGGGCTTGCTTTCCGTGGTCATGATGAATCAAGCGAGTCAAGAAATCAAGGGAATTTTCTGGAACTTCTAAAGTTCCTTGCCGACCACAGTGAGGATGTAAGAAAAGTTGTCTTTAAGAATGCCCCTGGAAATCTCCAGTTAACATCTTCTCGTATACAGAAAGATATTGTTAGAGCTTGTGCATTTGAAACAACCAAAGCTATTATTGAAGAGATTGGTGGCGGTTTCTTTTGTGTTCTTCTTGATGATTCTCGTGATGTGTCAACAAAGGAGCAAATGGCTGTGGTATTGAGATTCGTTGATGAAAAAGGTCGTGTTCTTGAGAGGACTTTAGGTTTTAAGCATGTCGCATGTACAAGTGCTGTCTCACTTAAAGTTGCACTTGACGATCTACTTAATTTTCATGGATTGAGCATATCTATGTTGCGTGGACAAGGCTATGATGGGGCAAGTAACATGCAAGGGGAGTTTAATGGATTGAAGGCTCTAATTTTGAAAGAAATGAATCTACATATTATATACATTGTTTTGCGCATCAGCTTCAACTTGCGCTTGTAGGTGTAGCAAAGAACCATGTGCGTATTTGTGAGCTGTTTGTGTTAGTTACAAATGTGGTTAATGTTGTCGGGGGCTCGTGCAAGCGAAGAGATAGTTTACGAGAGAAGCAAGCCACATAGATTCTAGAGGCCTTAGAAAATGAAGAAATTGATAATGGTCGCGGATTGAATCAAGAACGAACTATCATTCGTCCTTGCGATACTCGGTGGAGCTCTCATTATGCTACAATTTTGAGCTTGATTAGGTTGTTCAACTCTATAATTGAAGTTCTAGGTGTGATCGTTGAAGAAGGAACACTAAATAATCAAAGAGGTGAAGCATCACGCTTGATAAGGGACCTGAAAAGTTTTGACTTTGCTTTCGATTTGCATTTAATGAGATCCATACTGGGAATAACAAATGACTTATGTGTAGCTCTGCAAAGAAAAGATCAAGATATTGTCAATGCCATGAAACTCGTATCTGTTTCTAAGAGACGCCTTCAAGCAATGAGAGACGATGGATGGGATGATTTGGTAAATGATGTGTCTGATTTTTGTGTAAAGCACAAAATTGAAATTCCTGATATGAGTGAAATTTATGTGAGTGGCAAAAGATTGAAACGGGGAGCTGAAGAGATGACAAACTCACACCGATTTCGTGTAGAGGTATTTAACACGGTCTTGGATATGCAGTTGAGAGAGTTGAATAGTCGATTCAATGAGGTAAACACTGAATTGTTGCTTTGTGTTGCTTGTTTGAACCCATCGGACTCTTTTAGAGCTTTTGACAAAAAAAAGTTAGTTAGGTTAGCAGAATTTTACCCAAAAGATTTTACAGATATCGAGCTTTCAGCATTGCCGGACCAACTTGAAAATTACTTTTTGGATATGAGCACAGATGTTGATACATGTTCTATTAATGAACTTGGTGAAATTTCTCAGAAAATGGTCGAGACTAGAAGAGATAAGGCTTATCCTTTGGTTTACAGGCTTATAAAGTTAGCGCTAATTTTGCCGGTTGCAACTGCTACAGTAGAAAGAGCTTTCTCTGCTATGAACATCGTGAAGAATCGGCTTCGGAATAGAATGGGTGACGAATGGATGAATGATAATCTCGTGGTTTATCTTGAGAAGGATGTATTCAAAGGTGTATCAAACGAAGCTATCATTCAAAAGTTTCAAAGTATGGCAAATCGCCGAGGTCAATTGTAGAGTAAATTTTATATTTTACGTATAAGACATTTTTTATTATAAATCATAAATCTCGCTACCCCTGACCAAATTTTCTGCATTCGCCCCTGGTCTCACCCTCTCACTATAGTAGTGGGACCCACCGTCCTAGCCTAGTCTAATAAACCCTTATTAAACTAGGAGTTACATTTAATGCCACAAGTTACAACAACTGGTCTATTTACGTTAGTCCTAGCTAGATTCACAAAGCAATTAAATTAGAGTCACGTAAAATTAACCGATCAGGTAATAATAATTCCAGTGGATTTCGATCATCATAACCAAAAGTGTGATCTCAAGTCCAATATAATGCACCATTGCTCTATCTATTTCCAGGCCTGTGACAATGTCTTCCTTTTCATGTGACCTTTAACATCTCGTACTCTTGCCTGTGACTTGCTTCAATACCATTCCTCATACGCCGTTCCTTTATATACGCAAAACCTCTTCTTTTGCTTCAATATTTTTCACTCAATTTGTAACCTTAGAAAGTCGTCGAAATTGGGAAATCAATCATAAATGTCGACTAATTTTCTTCGGACTTTCCATATTCTGTTCGTCGCTCTTCTTCTTCTTCCACTCTTTACGCATGCAAGGCGCATCGGCAAGCTCCATTCTCGTAAGCATTTTTTTTATTCATCTTTCGCCTATTAAGTCTGCGAAAAATGTTGCGCCAGCATGCCTAGAGACTAAAGTATTAACATTTTGTTATGCTACCAGATGATGGCCAACAAGCGAAAGAGAGTCGCAATAAAGTTCCAAGTTTGGAAACAGAGTTTAAGTGGGTAAACCCCCGTAGGCCAACATCAACGCACAAAAGGGCAGATCCATTGCAGATTGCCGGGTCAAGCTTACCGGATTGTACGCATGCCTGTGGATCTTGTACACCATGCCGGTTGGTGATGGTTAGCTTCGTGTGTTCATCGCTTGAAGAGGCTGAGACATGTCCGATGGCTTATAAGTGCATGTGTCATAACAAGTCATATCCTGTACCATAGATACCATTAGTACCTTATACACGCACCTACAACAACTTGTAACATAAAATGATCACCACTCCACCTCCATTTTTGCCTTCACCATCGATTTTCTTCTTGTAATTTGTACTCTTCAATTTTTTGTGTTTCTTTTTCTTTCATTCACTAGGCTTCCAATGTGTCGCAGAAGAATTAATTTCTAGCTATACCAACAACTTTTATGAGTTTATTCATACATCTTTTTACTCACAAACCATTAATTACTTCATTGCATGAATGTTGAGGGTCACGAAAACAACCAATTCGTCTGATATTTGCATATGAACGACTTCCAAACTTCTAATATTTTAGGAGAGTATTGGAAAATTTAGTAAAAGACTGGAATCGAAACTTGAGTATGGTGAGTGGATGCGAGCTCATGGTCATGAAAATAATCAAATTTCTAGGGTTGTGGGAGGTGTGAAGCTGATGAACCGTCTTTTCACCGGACCGGAAAATTTCCTGTGGGATAGGAAAGGAAAGTGGATCGGCCTAATTGACTTCCAAGCTAGCTAGCAAAGTCCGAACCCCTACTGGTTTCAACTCAACGCCCCCTAAACCTTGGGATAATGCTCTCTGGGTCCAAGTCAGCCCACATCATTTAAAAAATCCGTTAAGTCACTATACACAAACTCTGTTAAGTCACTATACACAAACACTGTTAAGTCACTATCCCACTGACATAAAATTAAGTTACTATTTATCTATTAAAAAAAATAATGTTAAAGTCTTATGACAAACAACATAAGTATTAATCTTTTTCGAGTTCGTCTATTGTCTTTGATCAGTTGGGACTCGGGAGGATTGGCTCCCTGCGGGATAAATAGACATGGTGAACGGGTAATTTAGATCGGATTAATTCAGATGTATTGTTTGGATCTATAATTTATTTCAGGTCGAGTTTGGATCAAGTCGGATTCGTATGTTCCGATTTGAATCTTGTTTAGATTCAGCTGTTGTTTGGATTATAAAACTTTCGGTAGGGTCGGTTTCATATCAAGTCAATTCGGATCTAGTCAATTAGGATTCAATTTTTGTTCGAATTTGGATCATGAAATCCATATATATATCTTGTTATACATCTCCTAATGTATTTTGGATTAACCTCAAATATATACTACTCCCTCCATTATTTTTAAAAGTTTACTTTTTGCCATTTCGGAAGTTTTTTATAAAGTTTAATGTTTCCTTTTTTGGAAACCCACTATCACTACTTATTAATTTTTTAAACACTCTCTTTTATACTTTATTTATTCTCTCACTTACTTTTACTATTATTCATCTTACTTTTTGCCACTTACTTAATATTTTATTCCATTTTCTTAAAATTTACACAAAACCAAAAGGTAAACCTTATAAAAGAACGGAGGAAGTACAACTTACTACTAAATGTGCACTTTCAATTTTCAACTTACTGCTTCAAATTTAATTTCGATCAATTTGGAATTTTGGTCAAATTAAATTTGTATAAGAAGAAGACTAGTCAAATTTTATTATGATAAATTGATAATAATATTGGATCGTATATGTAGTGCCCTGAATTTTAAAAAGACAAACTAAGGAAAATATGATTCGCGCTAGTTCGTTAGCTTACAAATTTGACGAACTTGGCTTATGAAAAATTTAAAACGTTACTGGACGCCTTGCGCGTCAAATGACTTCACATGAAAATTCTTGAAAATAATTCTCGGACTTGTAAAATATGGAGTGGAACTATAAATAGCTAAATTCTTGCAACATTACAAAGTCTTTGAAATCATGAAATTTTAATATATTAAAGATCTTCGTGATACTGATCACTGCTCTGGCAACACTCGTCACTCCGATCAGCTCGGCTTCAAGTACCTAAAATTGATAATTTTAGCAAGGGTCAGTTGTGACCACTGACTGAGCAAGATCCATGCACGTGCCATGACTTAAAGTTCTATCTTTATGTCTTTTAAATCCTTTAATTTTACTTAATGCAATGCAACACTAAGACCTGACTTGAATCTTAACACTTGAACTTGTACTTGAACTTCTTGAAAATCATTCTTAAACTTTACTCTTAAACATGACTTGAAAATTAACTTGATCGTGAGCTCATTTGGCATCATAAGGTACATCCCTAGCCGATAGTGACCGCTTAACATAAATAGCCACGATTTGCTAGTTGCTTAGCCGATGGTGACCGCTTAACTTGAGTAGCCACGATTTGCTAGTTGCCTAGCCGATGGTGACCGCTTAACATGGATAGCCATGATTTGCTAGTTGCCTAGCCGACGGTGACCGCTTAACTTGGTTGAGCACGATTTGCTAGGGAGACCTTACTAGCCCATTCTTGTTGAAATCTTTCTTGACTTTAAAGTTTTATTAGAGTGGATGCATGATTCTAAACTCTAACTCATGAATGCATGGACTAATGTGTGTGCATAACATAACATCATATAACAACATGAAACTAATGTCATAAGCAAATAACATGGGTCAGGACCAGCACATGTATATGTTATATAAATTTCCAGCATTCTTAAATGATATACCTAGTTCATATCATATGATCCACATGCTATAGAAAACTTACCTCAACTGATCATACAAAACTACCAAGCTACCCTTAGAAGTTGACATAAAAATTTACAGGACTATCAACAAAGATCACTGGGCTTACATGACCATTAAAGGATTTGCAAATTAATCACCAAACTTTCCATCAGAAGCTACAAACGGTTTGACCACAAACATGAAATAGCAATTAAGAAATTAACTAATGGCTGCTATGTACATACTACAGTTAATCGCATATAGAAACTCATTCTGGACATGAGAACCATAGAAGATCAACTAGTACACAATGACAACTATCAATTTTCATTTGACAAAGCATGATAGATCGATTAACTAGAAGAACTTGCAAACACATATAACAATCTATCAATTATAACAAAACATGAACCATAATTTAGTCGTGCACAAAATCCAAAATAAACTTGCAAGAATATCATATCATAGCATAGATAACACTCAACCAATTAATCGTGGATGAGCCTTAGGGGAACTTTCCTTGAGAGAAACGAACAAGAGGGGCAAGAATTGAAAACGGGTTGAAAAACAGTCATCTGTTCGACATCATATTCTAGATGACTTGGACATCAACATGGCGATCGGTTCGGTGGAAGTACAGAAAGGTCTGTTATAAATCTGCTCACCAAAATCGGACGGTTGACGAACCGGGAAACAATTTTAAAAAATGACTGCGCCTAGCAGGAAATTTGTGCGCGAATAATATTTTTTGCTCAGGGTTTTCTTCGAAAATCACTAGGGTTAGGGCTAGAAGATGGGCTCACAAAAGAATATTGGACTCAACTTTAAAAAAAATGATTCTGGACCAAAGACTGACGTTTTATGAACTCCGCTTCGACAATCAGTTTGCTTTAAAACGTCTAAATTCAAACTACGGATTTTTGGACTGTTACAGTATATTGTATATAACTTCTTGTTCAATTGATATGGTTGATTTTTGGACTGATTCTCGGATCACGTTCCAATGGTGAACCTTCGCATTTTTCGATCAACTTTCAAGTATGGGTTAATTCTGCAAGCATACTCCATTCAACCCAGATGTGGAGATCAACAGATTTTTACGGAGAGCTTGATCATAGCAAACATAAAAGAACTTGGGCTTTACTAAAACATTTGGGCCAAACAATCTCAAAGGCATTAAGTCGTTGTAGGAGGAGACTATAATGAGATTCTTTGATCAAAAGATAGGCCCGACTAACTCTTCAAAATTAATGTTAATAAAAAAATACCCTTTGTATTTATATTTTATTTTACTGAAACATTTTAATCTTGATTTAGAAAAAATGTAGAATTAAAAAAAATACTATATTTATAAAATATGTGTCTCCTCCGGTGAAGATCGTTGTGTAATAGATATGATTAAACTCCTAAAATTTGTGATATACCTCCAGTGACTAAAGTAACAGATCCGATTACTGGGCAAGACAATTTTTTTGCCTTTATTTATTTTTATTGCTATTTCAATCTGATAAGTAAAAAAATTAGTGAGCATTTAACAAGAAGGAAAATTAGAGACAAAAATTGGTGATCATCAATTAAAACAAGTGGAACATTTATGGAAAATGAGGGGTATCTTGAACCATTTACGACTTGGTTTTGGACTTTGACCCAATTGGTCATACTTTAGGGGCCAATGTAATTAGTCAATATTGTAGGTTGAGTGTAATTCAACAACAAACATAAAAATACCCTTTTTAGATGAATAAACATAAAAATACCTTAGAAATTTAAAACACAATAATGTAATTTGCAGTATATCTTTAGTATAATAACGTGTCGGACCCATGGGCGAAAAGTTAGGCCAAGACAGGTGAAGTTGGGTAGGGCTCGAATCACAACCGTGAACCGTGCTGAATAGGTCAGATTGCAATCTCTAGGTGCTTAGAGGCTGAACAAAGAGATGATTTTGTGGCGCGATCCGTATAGTCTCTCTTTTGGTCCATGTTCCTCTTTTAAGTCTTCATATCCTTGGTTCATCAACACCGGTACCGGCACATTGCAAGACTTGGGATAATATCAACCATATGGGTGCCAACAAATTCACCCTTGATTCGATTGATGGAGCTTGGGTAAGGTGGGATGTCTACTATTGTCATGGTCTTTTTCAAAGTCGAGCTGATACATCACATGCCATCATTTAAGGGTAAATGACATGGTTAGATTATGTTCCTTCAACGGTCTCAAGGATTCTTTGCCCTTCTTCATGAGGGATGCACCGTTTGTCCATTTATGTTTGTCGGTTCAATACTTATTTTTGAGCGGGCAATGCTATTAAGCACGTTCCCAGATATGTTTCGTGATAAATGATAACTTCATTTGAAACATACAATGGAACACATTCTTGAGATATGAATTTATGAGTTTATTGCCAAAATAGCCTCATGCAAAAAATTATATATCAAAATAGCCTTCTACAAATTATAATTCCTCTAATAGCCTTTTATATGCCACATTAGATATGACATGGATATTATAAGTATTTTTCTTTTATTAATTTCCATATATTCCTTCACTTCATCTTTCTTTTTCGGTAGTTCCATAGAATTACATAAACAAAAAAAGTTCCTCGCTTTCAGGTATGATTGTGTGTGATCTTCTGCATATATACTTGAGACCATTGTGCTAGCTAGTTTAATTTTCTTCACGTAGCGTATTTTGTTAGTATTCAAATTGAATGTAACTGTACTGAATTCTTTACCTCAAACTTGACACTTAATACATTTTTTAGTGTTTACAGATTCCCTTTACTTTGTAATTATAAATAGCAACTACTATATAGTAATAGCCAACAATAGACATCAACAGGAACTCAAGTACCATAATTCATGCACATTTTTTTCACAGTGGCTCCCATATATAAAACGCAAAATTAGTCATGTCACTTTTTATCATACAATGATGATGAAATTTATTACTCAAGGTATATAAATTAAATTAATTTAAATTAAACAAAACAATAGAATAAGTCCCTAACTATGCCATGAAAGCGTTAACAGTTGTTCAAATCATGTTTCATCTACTCTATGCAACGTAACTGACTAAAGTCCCTAACTAACGGTTACTCTGGTGATGAGATTGACAAGGATGTTGGACTCCCTTATTAGTGAGGTTGATCCCCCATCTGATTGCTCGAGGTACAAGTAGTATATAGATTTCTTATCCATGTACTTATTTCAATTTCTTGGTTTATTGTATGAATAAAGATTATGCGCGGGCTTACGGTATTTGTGATTTGCAAGGTGCGGTGAGCTTTTAGATTGAAATAAAGCCAAAATGCTAATGTCATCAAGAGATAACTCTAAATAATATGGATCTTGAAGACCACTATAAATTTGATACGTATGTGGTAAAGATATACCCCTAGCTCACAAGAACAATTTTTGGTCTCGTAGACCATAGTACTACAATATGAGTGCAACTATTGTTGTTCATACATATTTTACATGATGATGAACTAGAAGTTCAGCTTATTTGTAAAAGTTTTCATCTTGTACAATGAATAACATATACAATTTACGTTCTCCTTTTTCAAAAGTGATTGGAGACACATATTTTATAAATATAGTATTTTTTTTTAATTCTACATTTTTTCTAAATCAAGATTAAAATGTTTGTAAAATAAAATGTAAATACAAAGGGTATTTTTTTTTATTAAGATTAATTTTGGAGAGTTAATCGGGCATATCTTATGATCAAAGAATCTCATTATAATCTCCTCCTACAGCCACTTAAGGCCTTTGAGATTGATGGGCCCAAATGTTTTAATAAAGCCCAAGTTCTTTTATATTTGCTATGATCAAACTCTCTGTAAAAGGGAGACTAACTGCCATGAACCTTTTGGAATCAACAATTCAAAAAAGAACCTCTCAGCTTTACCCTCAAATTCATCTCATGAAAGGACCATTTTACCCATTACTTGTCAAACCCTACATTTTTACAATCTATTTTCATTTCATTCACTCTCTCTCAACCTCTCCTCTCTCAAGCTCCCTCCCATCCACCACCACCACCGCCGCCTCACCACCACTGTCCAACCCATCTCCACCGCACCACCACCACTGCCCTCCCACCGCCACCTTCCACCACCACCACCACCTCCACCAGACCTGAAACACCCATCATATAGCACCACCACCTCCACATATCCGAACCACCATCCTCCCTCCCCTCCACCCACCCGACATAGCACCACTTTCAGATCCGCACCCACCCGTTCACCACCACCTCTACCTCCCTCCGTTCACCACGAGATCTGCCTCCGTCTCCTATCAGTCACGAGATCTGCCTCCCTCCCACGAGATCCGCCCACCTCCGCCAGACCGCCACCCACCGCCTCAATGCATCCACCCATGGATTGATTTTTTTCTTTTTTTATTTTTATTTTTTCTGTATTTAGTTTTATATTTACTTCAATTTCTTTTAATTCTTCTTGATGATGTAACTTTTTAAATTTCGACTGTATAATGGAGCTCTACCTATACATTTCGACTGTATAATGGACCTGTACATATCCAGTTAAATTGAATATTGGACTTTATAGTATACAGTTCGACTGTATCATTGTTAATATAAAATACAATAAACATGTATAAAACTAGATATTGAAACTATAAATATACAGTCCGACTGTACATTTGAACTATACAAAAAGTTACAAAATTTGAAATTGAAAAAAATAAAAAATTGAAAAAATATATTATAAAATTATAAAGGTGTTATGGATAAATGTACATTAGTTGTACTATACTGGATGAAGAGATTAATGCATACTTGTTAGTGGATGAAGAGATGAAATGTATATTAGTTAGTGGATGGATGGCTATGAATGTACAAGAGTTAGTGGAGGTGGCTATGCCTATTCATATACTCCTAGCCTCTTGAGATACATTAATTTCCACTTGTATAAATACCCATCATGTACTCTCATTTTGATGTGAAGAATAAACTCTACATTCTCTTCTCTATATTCTTTTCTTTCTTCTACTCTTACTCTACTACTACTCTCTTTTCTCTTAACACATTATCAGCACGATAGTGCTCAACCAATTGATAGAGAATTTAAACTATGATCCGAGGGAAAAGCTAGAAGAAGAGCAGAGTTCCGATTGGCCATGAATGATGAGTCATGATTCATGATCGAATAATAGTGGAAGAAAGCTGGCGGTTGATGATGATGATCATCATGAATAGATATTTCTTATTACATTAACCCCATCTCTCAATTCCATATACTACATTGATTCTTTTATTATTTTTATGTTTAAGATTATATACTAATAAGTTCTTTATTTTTGTAGTTCCATCCTAAAGATGCATGAAGCAACATTAGACGATGTCATACGATGGCAAATAATTTTGATAAATGATGTCATGTGTGTTAGTATGATCACTTACGAGCTTCTACTGGAGGAGTTAACATATGGATGATGCCATCAATGGAGCTACATATCCTTTGAAACTATTACTTATCATCTTTCAAGATAACTTACTTACTTGAATTTATTTTTCTCATCATATGATATTATCTAGCCACTCTAATTTTCTTGTTAGTGGTGAATCATATCCAAACTCATATTTTAGATGAAGCTTTTCAAGCGGTGAGAAAATACAAAACCATATTCCCTGAAGTGAATATGAGATACAAAACCATGAAAGTTCATGTGGTTATATACTGACAAGAAAGTGAATGTCAAATTATCATTCACACGGATAATGTATCCAAAATTTTCAAGAATTCCAAACCACCATAAGTTGCTAACAATTGATGGTTCGGAATCACATAGATTCCAATTCTTTAAAATACATATGTCCATAGACATATCATGGACCATGATAAATCCATCAACATATGGTTAATATTCTAGTCATAAACCCATCAACAGATGAGTCATTATTCTAACTTTGATTAGCTAGCTAAAGATGGAATGCACACCCATATTAAAATTTTTTATTGATGGAGATGCAAAGAAAGTGATAATTCCAACCTGAAGTTGGTAGTATTAATCTTTATAACTTGAAGTTGAAATCATATGTGTGCAAGTGAACTTAAAGTCATTCTCATAAAAGTACAATTTCTTGTTATTGCTCTCGAAGTAGCAATCTTGTGCATACTAAATATTATGGATCTTGAAGAGCACTATAAATTTGATACGTATGTGGTAAAGATATACCCCTAGCTCACAAGAACAATTTTTGGTCTCGTAGATCATAGTACTACAATATGAGTGCAACTATTGTTTGTTCATACATATTTTACATGATGATGAACTAGAAGTTCAGCTTATTTGTAAAAGTTCTCATCTTGTACAATGAATAACATATACATATACAATTTACGTTCTCATCTTCATGAGGGATGCACCGTTGATGTTTGTCGGTTTAATACTTATTTTTGAGCGGGCAATGACTATTAAACAGCGAGCACGTTCCCATATACATCTCGTGATAAAGGATAACTTCATTTGAAACATACATGGAACACATTCTTGAGATATGAATTTAGATCATATCAAGGTTCCACTATCGACAGTAGCTCGGTCCCTCCCAGTAGTCCACAACCCACACCTAGCTAGCCCCATGACACATGGTTGCTTTCTTCTTTGCTTATAAGATGGATCGATTCGACCTACACTAGCATTAAACCTGCCCACTAGTTATAATCATTTCGGCAAGCACTTTGCTCGTCTCTTCTCTTTCTCTTTTCTTTTTTGACAACGCAAACACACTCACTTTACATGCATTTTCAATCAATGCGAACTCACTTACATTACTTCCCATCCCTCCCTTCCCCTTATTAATTACACTACGAAACCACACAACATCACAGCTCTCTTTCCGCTCCACTGCTTTTCTTTCGGCTTTGCCAACACATTATTTTCCAGCTTGTAGTATTAGTTTACTTTTTTTAATAATATAATTATAATTTCATAAATTCTTGAAATAGACATGTTCATCTGAGAGACGGACTAATGTTTATTAGTATATGTATGTTTTATGAGTGAACACAAAGTATTACGAGAGATGGTCTCTAGATAAAGACGACCTATGTTATCAATAATATCATCCATGTTATTAATTAAAACGTGTATGTTGTTAACGAAATAAGTCTTGTTGTAATATGAAAAAACACCAATGTTGATAATATATGCGTTTTGATTAATAACATCGATGATTTTTTTGACAATATAGGTCTGTCTCTAAATAATTTATCTAGAGACCGTCTTTCAGGAGACTTACTCATGAGTGAATATTTTTATTATTTTTTATGTAAATGTATATCATCGATATATTTAGTAAAACATCTAAATATAAATATATAAATGTAATGTTTATTCATGTATTTTAATCTATCGGACTGTTCCATACTCATTTTCCAGTAGTATTATATTACCACTCCTACTCCTTTAATAATCAACACAATTGCCTCTTTCTGCTGATTCATTTTGCCCATCACCTACTATTACGAATCAGGTATTCTCCTGGAAAATTTCTTTTTCCTATCTACGTTTTGCTCAGAGTGGAACAAATCTGTAGCTTCACAATTCACTTCAATTTTCACTTAATTTTGGTTCAAATGTGCAAAAGTTTGGCTTTTGTTATTGGGTTTTCGGTCTTGAGTCTTTTTCAGCGAGTTTTTAGAAAAGAGTATGCAATGTAGTAATATGTATTTGTTTGGTTCTGCTTGTTTGTTGATTTGCCTTTTGGGGTTCACTACATTTGGGTTTGAAGAAATCTCTTGTTTGGATTTTGTTACTTTTATGTATGCTTGTGGTTGCTTTATTGTTGTTTATATCCATCCGCATTGATTCGAGTGAAGAAACAAGCGGTAACTAGACTGATTTCTCACTGTAATAATCAGTTTCTTTACTCCAGATTGTTGATAAATGATTATATATATCAAAGTTCTGACCTTTGTTATGCATTGCACATGTAGTTCTGGTGTAGTAGAAACAATGGGTTTTCTCTTCTATCAATGTGTTAGAGGTGTTTGACATGAGTTGCTTTACTTAACCTCTTGTGGGATATGGAGAGGTTATGTAGGAAAAGTGCTTTGTGAAGACTTGGTATCATCTATTTATTTTTAAACATACTTAAAGGTTAATCTTATTTTGTTACTTTTGTGTTTTGTCGAGTTTTAATTGATTACATTTCCAAGATTTACCTTGTGCTTCGAGGTTCTTTAGCTCAATATTAAATTATTAAGCATAGTGTGGATGTTGGCATGACATATTTCAACTTATCTGAAATATTTTGATTCCCAAGACAGAAACATATGGATGAGTCACCTTTATGTGTTATTATACTGCCTGCTCACATGCTAAATATTTATGATGAATTTTCTCTGATTTGGTATAAGTTTTATGCATCTGCTCCCTTATTTCTATTCAAATACTTTACTAAATTAATCAACTTGATTAGTGTTTTTTGATCTTCTTTAACTGGATTGGATTTCACCCACATCGCCTCAACAAAGTTGACGTTTGACCAATGGAAACGGAACCCAGTTTTCATCTCTGGTCTTAAAGTGCTGTTGTCTGGTTAGAATCTTTTGATTTGCTTGGTTGACTGCATTTTCTAATTTCTTGTTTGTGATCAGATCTATATATATACATATATGAAGGAGAAGAAGCATTTCATTCCAGTTTGAGCTAAATGGGGGGCTGTGTCTCAGTTAGTAGTCAGAGTTCTTGCAGTAGTAAGAGTAATGGGGAGAGAGTGCCTCCTTCGTGTCTGTGGATAGACGTTTTATGGCGCAATAGAAGTAGAACATTTTCTGACCATGTAAGTAATGCACAACATCTGTCCTCGGTGCCTAATCGAATATTCACCAATGGAAGGAGCCGTAGTTCTTGCATATTCACCCAGCAGGGGCGTAAAGGCGTAAATCAGGATGCCATGATTGTATGGGAGGTCAGTTCAGTTTTTTCTTTCTTTCTTGAGAACGTAACTGGTTATTTTGGAGGATACATCCTTGGGAATTTTATTTTGTCGCAATGCATTCAATTGGCAGAACTTGACACAGAGCGCTATTTTACCAGATTTCATTACAAATGTTGATTAGTCCGTAGTTTAAGCAGTAATAACTTCATATATGTTCCTAGAGAAAATTTTATCTGATCGGCAGAACTACATGCGCAATTTCTCTTATGTTTGTGCAGGACTTCATGGGGGAAGATGTGACCTTATGTGGTGTTTTTGATGGGCACGGTCCCTACGGACATCTGGTTGCCCGCAAAGTCAGGGATGCACTTCCATTGAAACTGTCGACTTTCATGAAAACCTTAGAATCAAGGAGAAATGGCCAAAGAGCTAATTGCTGTAATGGAAATATAAAATCAGACGTGGTAGATCCTGAGAAGGATGTATCTGCTGAGGTGAAAATGGAATCTTTTTGGAGAGAAGCTTTTCTCAGAGCATATAAGTTGATGGACAAACAATTGAGGTCACAGTCCAGTGTAGATTGCTTTTGCAGTGGTAGCACGGGTGTAACTGTAATCAAACAGGTATGAACTAGATGGGTGTCCCTTTTCTGATATGGTATTTGTTTTTTCTCTCAAATTTCCTAAATCTGCTCCTCTGAACTTTTTTTCAGGGCTCAAATCTTTTTGTGGGCAATATTGGTGATTCTAGAGCAATACTGGGTTCCAGAGATAGCAATGATTCGATGGTGGCAGTCCAGTTGACAGTTGATTTAAAGCCTGATCTTCCTAGTATGCTTCCCTTTTATTTTTTATATTTTTAATTTTTTTTCATGTGGAGAAAATGAGCTTATTGTAATGCTGTGCTTAACCTTTTGAACTAGCTGGATTAATGTTCTTATATTTCAAACAGAGGAAGCAGAAAGAATTAAACAGTGTAAGGGTCGGGTATTTGCTTTACAAGATGAGCCTGAGGTCCAAAGAGTTTGGCTACCTTATGATAATGCCCCTGGACTAGCAATGGCCCGAGCATTTGGAGATTTTTGTTTGAAGGATTATGGGGTTATCTCCATTCCAGATTTCTCTCATCGGATTCTTACTGACCAAGATCTCTTTGTCGTTCTTGCTTCAGATGGGGTATGCTTCTAGAACCTCTGCATGTTACCCAATTTCTTCTAAACAATGATTCAGTTCATGAAATGTAGCTCCCTGAATATATTTAAAAGCACCAAGTAAAATAAAGTTTGCTATAAAATGTGAGTGAATTTGAATTTTTTTTTTTTTTTTTTTTTTTTTGGTAATCAAAGACGGTCAGTCCTTAGACTAAATCAAAATCCAAAAAGGGTACAACGGGAGGAGGAGGGGTATCCCAAAGGATTAACCCGTCCAAGCTCGATCTAGCAAGTTTTGCAAGCTTATCCGCTACAAGATTCTTATCTCTACGAATCCATCTAAACTCCGTTTGCCATGGCTTATGGAGTAAGATCTTACACTCGGTCACCAAGTTAGCATATTCAGCACTTGGCTCTACTTCTCCAGTAATCAGTTTCCAAGCATCGAGCGAGTCAGTCTCAATCTCAATTCGTGCATATCGTCTTTCCCATGCTTCAGCCATTCCCGTCTTCAATGCCATCAATTCAGCTAACAGAGGTGTAGGAGATTGGATGTAATCTGTGAAGCCCCACAGCCATGCTCCAGAATCATCTCTAACCGCTCCTCCAATACCTCCCCCATTCTTGACATTAATTGAGCTGCCATCAGCATTGAGCTTTACCCAATCAGGATTGGGTTTTTGCCATTTGCTCTTTTCATGAGTGATTGTCTTCTTGGCTAGATTATGGTAAAGATCTTGGCTCAGCTGACGAATCAAGAAAATCACCGAATCTGTGCTTTCCATCTTTCCTTTGAAAACGAACGTGTTGCGCGCTTTCCAGATATTCCATATACTTGCAATGAAAACATATTTCCATGGTATATTCGGTATTGCAGCACACTCAAAGTTTAGAGTAGTGATATTTTGACGGAGCCATTCCGCTGGTGGGATGCGTTGGAGCTCCTGTACTTGATTAGCAGGAAGCAGCTTTCTCCAGATCTTTAGCGCATTGGAGCAATCCCCCAAAGTATGATACACAGTCTCATCCGGGCGTTTACAGAGTTCGCAGGTGGCATTATATGTACACTTCCTCACTTTGCGCAGGTGGTTTGTGGCGAGTCGACCCTGCACAGCAAGCCATAAGAAGTGTTTCAGCTTATTGCTGATTTTAGTTTTCCAAATCCATCTCTCGTTCTATCCATTCTTCGCGTCAAACTTCCTTGCTTGGATGGCCTTATAAGCGGACTGACATGTAAAAATCCCATTCGATGTTTCGGACCACAGAATAGTGTCATCTTCCTCCGTTAGCTGGACATTGAAATCACGGATTTTATCCTTCATCTCAGGGGGTATAAAGGACTGAATTTCCTCTAGGCGCCAAGCACCTTCAGCATCGAATAAGTCTGCGAGGGTGAGACCGTTTTCTGCAGGGATTATGAGAACTCCTTGGTTACGAAGTGGTCCACTTCCAAGCCAATTGTCATGCCAAAACAATATAGATGTACCATTACCAATTCTCCAGCGAAGGAATGGCTTCAAAGTGTCGACACATCGAGTGATCCCTTTCCAGGTCGCACTATCACCCGGCTTAGCTTGGTAATGTAGCAAGCTTCCATTCTTTAGATATTTCGCTTCAACAAGACTTTGCCAGATTGTTTCTTCTTTCCGCAGAATTTTCCAAGCTAGTTTAGCTAGTAAGGCTTCATTATTTAGTCTTGCATGCGATCTAAACCACCTTTTTTCCTGGCGGGGTTGCTTTACATGACCAACAAGGTGAAGTTTTCTCTTGTTAATATCATCACCATAGGAAATCTCTATTAAGTTTGTCAAGTCGATCACATACATGTTCGGGTAACCAACTCGATTGCATCACATAGATAGGAATAGAAATTGAAACCGTTTGAATAAGAGTGGAGCTTGACCAGAGATAAATATTTGTTCTTCCATTGGTCATTGGACATAATCCTATCAAAGGTCGCGTACATTCTCCAATCCATTCTACCATGGTGCGATTGTATGCAAGGTATTTTCCTAGTCCGTGATTGGCGAATCCTAGCGTATGGCGGATGGAATTCTTCAAAGTCGACCCCTGCATTAGAAAAGTAGACTTTGGATTTGTTCACATTAAGTTTGAGTCGAGCGAACAAAACTTATCCAGATTCTCCGAATAGTAGTGGCCGTAGACTGGTAGCCTTTCCCATTAGGATCAAGTCGTCATAAAGAAAATATGTGACAAGTGTGGACCACCTCTACATGGAATCGATGGACTCCATGTCTTCCTGTCGATCGCGTCTTGGATCATATATGATAATCGCCAACACACAATACTGAATAAATATGGGAGAGTGGGTCACGCACGCCTTGACCATACGTGTGCTCAAAAGGATCCAGAGGTTCCCCGTTCCATAAGATTCTAGTGGATGCATTAGGACGCAAAACATGATGAGATTGATTAACCTCTCCGGAAACTGAAAGACATGTAGTGTCTCTTCTAGAAAATCCCAATCCACTTTGTCGTAAGCCTTCTCCAAATCCAGCTTCAATATCATGCATCCTACTTTATTTTTCCTCTTCGAACGCAGGGAGTGTAGGACTTCTTGGATGACAAAGATATTATCTTGCGTGCTTCGACCCTTAATAAAGCTTGATTGGGTAGGTCTGATGAGGTTGGCATTAGATCTTTAAGACGCATGGTAATGCGCCGTGACTAGCTTGTAAAGAACATTGCAAAGTGATATTGGTGAAATTCGAGATTACCAGGGGTCTTGAACCTTTGGGATAAAGCGGAGATGAGCACCATGAATAATTGAATCAAAGCAACCATTCTATAAAGCACCCTGGACAAAACTAAGAAGAGATGGCGCCAACCAAGTCCATCCTTTTTGATAGAAAACGGCTTGTAAGCCATCGGGACCGGGAGCCTTAAACGCATTTGTTGCCCACACAACACTCTTTAATTCTTTCATAGTTACTTGTCGACTCAAGCTTGAGCTCTCTTCAGTCGACAGAGAGCGTTGGTATCGCGAAATCGGGAGCAGTAGACTCTGATTAATTAAATCGGAAGTCCTGGTGTTTTGAAAGAGACTCGAGAAAAATTCTCTCGCATGATCCCGTAGCCTAGTGTCATCTCTAACCCAATCGCCGTCCACCTTAAGCATCAGGATCTTGTTTTTGCGTCTCCGCATAATCGTTGACTTGTGAAAGAATTTGGTATTTCTCTCTCCATCTTTCAGCCATTTGACTCTAGATTTTTGATACCAAAATAATTCCTCCTGGTGAAGAATTGTGTTGTACTCATTAATAAGTTCAACCTCCAGATTTTCCAAGAACTCATTATATCTTTCAGATAATGCTTTCTGAATGCCAGCCAGTCTAGCAAGAACTTGTTTTTTCCTGTGAAATATATTCCCGAATTGTTCCTTATTCCACGGGATCAATTGGTCTGGCACTTGTGCGATGGCTTGTACAATATTCGGAGTAGAATTCCAGATTCCTCGCAAAATTGCCTCACAGTCCGGGTGAGAGAACCAGGCAGCTTCAAAGCGGAAAGGTTTATTATCAATCGGCCTATCTAAGCCGAAACAGGTTGTCAAAATAGGGTGATGATCTGAATGCGTTCTAGGTAAATGAATCACCGCATTCTCTGGTAATAGATCAATCCACTTTTCATTAGCCATGGCTCTATCAATGCGTTCTTTTATCGTTGCTCCAGATTCTCTCTTGTTCGTCCAAGTATAGGTCGGGCCATGGAAACCCAAATCCTGTAACCCACAAAGCTTCCATACTACGTTGAAAAAACATAAGGCGACTCACAGATACGGTGCGACCTCCACATTTTTCGTGCGAAACCGATCTCATTAAAATCTCCTGTAACTTGACCATGGATAATCGTAAGTTTTAGAAAGAATTTCTAAACTTGAAGATCTTAACTTTATCTACTTTATTAGCTGCGTAGACTCAGGATAATGACGAGGAGTTTGTTGTCTTGCACTAATCACAGCGTGGATAGCTTGCTCTTCGACTCCTAAGATATCAACATCGATATCCTCCTCGTTCCATAATAACCAGACCCCTCCCGACATGCCGGTAGTAGGTGCGATAATATATCTAGAATATCCCAAGAAAGGTACAATTGTATAAGCAATTTCCTCTGAGACTCTTGTTTCTAGTAAGTATACCACATGAGGATTGTGTATTCTTACTAAATCACGAAAATTTCTACGAAAATCTTCACTTCCCGCCCCTTGACAATTCCAAGAAACGATCTTCATATCTGATTTATAAATATGTTGAGGAATAATCGGATAATCAATATCTGACCCCCTCCATGTCGCAAGAATCTGGGCTAGAGCTTCCCATGCTAACATGTTCTGTCTCTCCTGCTCCCAATCGCCCAAGACAAACCTCTGCCATCCCGTCCTTTGATTGTCCTCCAATAATAGGATGTGCGAGTATATGTCGATCTCCCAGACTGTTGATGGAATCGTCATTACATTCACCACTCTTTCCCCCCTCGTTGTGCGAAGGATTCTTGAGTATCCGTGGAATTGATGAATTAGAGTTCTGATTACCGGATTTTGGATCCAGTTCACCACCATGTTGCCGTTGTGGAAATTTATTTCCAGATCCTCGGGATCGATCTCCATCTGCTCCTCCATTAGAAATCGAAGGAACCGTCTCTGTTGCTTGGTTATCAGTAGGAAGTAGGCTGAATGAATTAGTACATTCAATTAGCGATGTACTTGGTTCTTTTATACTGATTCCATTACTTGCTCTTGGTAGAATTCGAACCGGACTAGTACTATGGGCCAGACCTTTACCTTTTTGGTTTAGAGTTTTTGGCAAGGTTCTTTTACCTTGAGTTGTTCCTGATGGGCCCTTGGGTTTGGATGACCCAGGTTTATCACTTGCGCTTTTGTCTTTCGAACTTGGCCCAGTGACAAAATGCGGCCCTCTTGGTCGACCATTACGCCCATTAGTGAATTGCCGATGCTTCCACCGTAATGGGTTTAGGGTTCCGATCATTTCAGCTTCTTTTCCGGCGTTCAACGATCATCCACTCCAATTCCTTTTCTTGGCCTTTTCGACGAGCCATTTGAGTCACAATCTTGGAACCTCCACACATGTTTCTGTGGGATTGAGTCGATACATCACTTTGTACCGTGGGTTCAATAATAGGATTGTTTGACGCATTCACTAACGTATGGCCGACGCCCACATCCATGTAAGCGAGGTAGATTTTCATAAACCACTTGGTACACTTTCCGCAGATGTGTAATCCCGATTGCAATGGTTTATTAGTCTCAATTTCTCATAAAAGCGTGCAAGCGTCCTTTTTTCGCTTGAATGTATTTCCATCAATTTTGATAGGATCTCCAATGCATGAAGCAAATTTGTGGATATGATTCTCGAAGAGTTCAATAGGTAGGTTGAGAATTCGCACCCAGGTGACGGTGCTTTCAATCTTGTCTTTATCCGATCGAAAGTTTGGAATCCATTTCCGGATCGAAAGAAAGCTGCCCGCTAGTTGCCAGGGACCTCCTGTTAGGATCATGATTCTCTTATCTTCCGTCAAACCTCGTAGACAATAACAATTGTTTCCCAGATCTGTTAACTCAAAAAAGTGGCCATGGAGAGACCACATGATTTCTAGCTTAGCAAGCAGAGTGGGATAGAACCATGGCTTACCCACTACCTTAATGAGAATAGTATCTTCCCATGGACCACGTAACAACTTGTGAAACTCATCATCAAAGGTAATCTGCGTAAACGGTATTTCGGGAGTGGGAGGTTGAACCTTCATCTTCTCCGTTTCGTTATCATAGGTTTTCCGGTGGATTTTCACATCATTCGGTTTCAATCCTGCCGTCTTGGTCGCATAAGTATGTTTCGGTGGCTGCGATTTTCCATCCGCAACCAAAGCCTCTAGATCAATAGTTTCCGTTCCCATGTCCGCATCCGTGGTTAGTAATTCCTCCACAGCACGAGGACGTTTCTGCATACGTGAATCAGGAGCCATAAACAAAGAATAAGGGAGACAAAGATCAGAGAAGCCGGAACGTTTCCGGCGGCTGAGTCCACTACTCTAGGTTTTCATTTGAGGCTGAATTTTGATATGTATGTATATGATTATAGTGAATTTGAAATTGGAAAACATAATTTGTGTCAGGTTTAATGAAGCAGGCAGATTAAAGCGTAAATTGTTTCATTTATTGACACACTAGAGCATCATAGTTCCCGAAGATGAATAAATGCAATTATGCAAAATAGGTGTACTTCATCCTAAATATCTTTGCTTGGCTAGAATCAAGTTCTCGATTTCGTTTTGCTTCCAATCCCTCATTCCGAGGATCATTGGAGAGCATTGGACTTTCAACCTGCTAACGGAAAGTAGCTCGTAATAGAGTAGTACAACAACCTTTATAACCTAAGAAGCAGCATTATATCCAATGCTGTAGTCCTAGTTCTATTGCCAAGGTAAGAGTCATACCTGGCAATCAGTCAAGGTCACAGTTATCACCCTTCTCATGAGATTTATTGGAGGTACATGTGGCTGCCTTATAGCACGAACCACCCTTTTTAGAATAAGAGACCAAAGTGAAAGTACCAGAGGTAGGAAAACCAAACTAGACTAGATAGCTAGTATTGTCAGATAGTAGGGCCTTCTCTTGATCCGCAAACATATGGACTGACTGAATGGTATGGTCTTAAGTGGAGGAAAGCATAATTACTCCCTCAGGTAAAGATTAAATAGCAAACCTTTATCCTCCTAACTACCCTTCTGAAAGTACAAGCCGATAACAATTTCTGCAGTTACCAAGTTATACCTGCTGCCTGTAATCTAATTATTTCAGCTTAGATGCCACTTTACTAGAGAAATTCATGGATCTGATCTGTAGGCACAGGTAGGACAAAAGAAAAGGTAAGAGGACTCACAAGATACCAATTCATCAGAGCTGCTCAGCTCCAGCTCGGAGCTGAAACAGCTCCGATCTGGAGCTATATGTTCTGCCATGCTCCTCCCATAGCGGAGCAGCTTCGACCAATTTCAGTCCATTGTTTTCTTTAATTTGAACTTCAGTTTCTTTTCTTTTATATACAATGGGCATTTTGGTCTTTTCACAGCATTTTTTAAGGTTGATTGGTTGACTTTTAGCGGCAGGGGCTCAAAATGTAATGAACTTACGGAGCGCTAGTTTATGTATAATATGTCAATTATCCAGGAGAGGTTTGTGTAAACAATCTTACTTTTATTATTATTTTGACTATATAACATATCATAAATAATTACGACAAGTCGACAATTTATACTTACTTTGATCTAGTTGTATATGGATACGTTCCTCCATTTTCTAGATTTGTTTCGGGTCTTTTTGAATCCAATCTGGTACTTCAAGATCCTTCTTGGTTAGATCCAGCTCCTTATGAATCTAATTCTGGTTATCCTCAACCTTGGTATCCATGGGCAATTGTTAAACCGAAGAACGCTAGGAAGTTCATTTAATTCTAAAATAAATTTAACTATTTAGTGAATGAGAATGTAGAGGATGGAACCATGAAAAAAGAAGTTCAACCATAACAAAAGACACGTGTATATGAAATATGATGAATCGGGACTATATATGTACAAGAGCAACCAGAGAGGTGTTTGACCATAAAAGGACTCTTAGCCCAACTAGATGAACCCCATACTCAGAGCAACAAGTCTTGGGTTCACACCCAACAGCTCCATCTTTTTTTTCTTTTGGGCTTTTACATTTGGAATTTCTTTCCGATTCGGTCCAAAATGCACTTTCATGCTTTAATTAGGTAAATTTAATTTAATATATAATTAATCTTTCTTTGGATATTAATTAAATCCCATTTAATTAAATTACTTTTTAAAATGGAATTAATTAATTAAATTGGCCAATGCAAGATATGTTTTGAATGGTTTTCAAATATTATGGATCAATTAGTAGAATGAAATAAAGTTATTAAGTTATTGGATTGACACTAAATCAAGTTTTACACTTAATCAAGTTTGCAAATGTAAGGACCGCATCAACATGATCTCCATAATACAGGTGGTTTGAAATTCTCGCAAACGTTCCGTATGTATTAAGATTGTTTGGTAAACCATCTAGGAGTTTTACCAAACCTTAATTAGATTAACGCATAGAAATGTAAAAGCCCAAACGAAAGTAAAAAACATAAAACAAGTGGTTTACAATCCTCACAAATGTTTTGTATGTATTAAGATTGTTTGATAAGTCGTCTAGGAGTTTCACCTAATCTTAATTAAATTAATTCATAGAAATGTAAAAGCCCAAAAGAGATAAAGAAAAATAAAATGGGTCTGTCAGGTTTCAAACCCAGACCTGTTGCTTATTGGATCAGAGTTCATCTAGTTGGACTATGAGTCCTTTTTGTGTTCGGAGACTAGTCTAGTTTTTGTAGTATATATATTATCCGGGTCATCATATATTAACACATGTTTTCCTATCTTTGGTTTTTCTTTCTTGTTAGTTCCATTCTCTACTCACTAAATAGTTTAGTTTAACTTAGAATTTAAAGAACTTCCGAAGTGTAAAAGCAGCTTTTCACATTAATTCACATTATATGATTGGCAAAGTCATCTTCTTCAATTGGACTAATAACAATAATTTTCTCCCTTGACGTTTTACCACCATGAAAGTGGGAAAATGGTCAATAATATAGAAGTTAAGTAATGGATAATATCTCTGAATTCTTAGGCGACTTGACTTCTAGGTATTCGGGAAATCACTTTGATAGTTTGATGCTCTAGATTAATCTTCTGGGATGCTATCGAAATTTGATTCTGCAAGTTGAGAGAAATACGCGAGCAAGGGTGGATGAGTATGAAAGGAAGAAGGCGTTTTTGGGAGAAGAAATAAGTAAATTGGGATCTTAATTAAATTGGACCAGATAGACACATGACAGTATATGATTGATGGGACATAAATGGAACAGGAATATCGGAACTGTAAATTTTCTCCCTAATTTAGAATGCGCTGGAGGGAGTATTTCAATAGGTCAACCCAAAGCTAAGTATTTTAAGAAATGTACAGTGTAAATCACGTACCTTTCGAAGGGGTTCACTTCACTAAGCCATGCAAGTAAAGCCTCTTACCAATACTCATATTTAGTTATTTACCAATGGAACCCCCTAATTTAGTCTCCTTGTAATGCTTCTACCTGTTAAATCCTCTCTGAT
This sequence comes from Plantago major, assembly GCA_026545765.1. Lineage (NCBI taxonomy): Eukaryota > Viridiplantae > Streptophyta > Magnoliopsida > Lamiales > Plantaginaceae > Plantago > Plantago major. The sequence goes on from CM048842.1 coordinate 38,144,819, forward strand.
AACTAGATAGACTATTTTGTTTAGAGCACACATATGTATCTTTAAATCGAAATAGTAAATACTAATTCAGAGACTAAGCTTCTCTATAACAGCACCTCTTCATTTTTTGATATACTTTATCTGAGCCTTGATTAGTAAACTCTTCGCAATACCAACATATTTGATCAATGTCGCCATCCATACCTCTGAAAACCCTAGTGTTCCTCTGTCAAATAGCATCCACTTAAGCATAAAGTGCAGTTGCTCTAACGTTGTAAATACTACCAGCTTTCTCTGTTTCCTTATGTAGAAGAGCCATATAATCTTTGAAAGTATTGGTAGCTCTTTGGTGTATGTTCACAATACGCGTCATCTTCTGCATCATCTGGAAAGATTTAGGTAGGTCAATCAAAGAAGACATGTTCTCTAGTGTCAGCCCCTTGATTGCATATCTCACAGGTATCTGATCTGCAGATATCAATTCACATTTCTTCAATCTGCTCTTAGTAGGTAACCTGTCGTGATTCATGTCAAGCAAAACAAATACAAAAAAAAAAAAAAAAAAAAAAAAAAAAAAAAAATGTGTTAGGAGATATCTCATTCCACACCATCTGAGACTGTGGGCATAAATCTGCAGCAGGCCACCACCACACATCATAGAGCTCATTTGTTCTTTGAGCAGAAGTGAGGCCCTTGCTTGTCAATAATATTTGGGAACATTTATTTAGAACGTCATATGGAACTTTCACAACAAGATATTCTAGATCTCACCTACTAGCAACTGTGCCTTAGTGTGTGTGTCTCCATTGTTCAATGGCCCTATCATAGTTTATATCTTACAGTTCAGTTGGTTTTTGTTGTGTGCAAGTTGATACTCAGAAGGGGGTTGAGAGGCACTATGCTTCAAGCTCGACGAGAAATGAGAAGTGAAATGCATTAATCGCCCCTTTGTAGTAGTGTCATTCCCTTCGCTGGCTCCTCCGTGTCGGTAGGTTTTCACCACATAGGCTGTCAGAAAACTTTGTTCCCTGCACCCTTTTCTTGCAGCCTCACCTGTGAGCAAAAATGTTTGTTTTTTTCTGTGATAATGAATTGATAGCACATAACCATTTGTTGACGCCCAATCGATTTTTTCTCTGTGGCCCATTACTGGAGGCATATGAGAAACCACAAACTTTGTTTATTTATGTTTCCACTTAACGTAGCAATATCAATGATAGAAAGGGAAAAACTATAACGATACTCAACTATAACTTGACAAGAAAAGCTCTCATACTATTAGGATAGATACGATCTGTGACCCATTGAGAAATAATAAAAAATATGAACACACTTCCCTAACAGGGTGCGTTCTTAACATATATCAAATACTCTCTCCATTACTTAAAGCATAACAATGTGCCATTTTTAGCGTTTCGTTTAAAGCTTAACATTTGATTAAATGGAAACTCACTATGTATCCCCAATTATTTACTTTTTAATCACTCTTTCATACCATATTTATTATCTCTCTTGCTTTTATCATCCACTTACTACTTTATTAGACCATGTTTTTTCCTCGATCACCTTAATATTTGTGCCAATTGTAATTGTCAAGCATAATGTGAAATGGAGGGAGTATTAAATGAGTAACATTATCCTCTTTTCTTTTGTAATTTTGACGTATTCTCTATGGGATGTGTTACACTTGTACAACCACAGGGCATAGTTTTTCCTAAGTTCAGTACAATCCTTATAACTGTCGTTTGAAATCAGAGTTATTTTCAGAATGACATTAATTATTTGATTTATGCTGAAAAGAAGACTGTAGAGAAAAAAGAAAAAAAAAAAAAACGACAACACACACACACGAACAAAGCTGAAGATACAGTTTATTTCTGATTGAGAATCTGGGTGTTTTGCATGTTTCCGGCTCAACATTGGTCATTCCATATATGATAATTGTAGTTATTATTGCATTAAATTTGTTGAGAGCCGAAAATGATTTAAAAAAAGTTGTAGGTCCTTTTCAGTGCGATATGTATATGTATGGTCATTGTTCTCTTAGGGTGTCAGACAACATTTTCTCTGAATGAGACCATGTAAGTTATTGTAGGCATGGTATTTGAATTTCCTTTTATAACCTAATCAGCTCCTCCCAAAGGCTGCATCCTGTACTGCAGTTACTGTCAAAGAAACTGGCTATATATATGTCACTACATAGGTTAACCGAAGCAGAAAATATCATACCATGCACAAGAATTGTGATGCACCTTGCCGAAACAGAATGAAACATTAGAATGTCCAATTTGTGGTACAAAATGTTAAAATATAACTAAAATGATATTGCTTGCGGACGTTTTGGAAAATCCTATTTATATATTTTTAGCCCAGGACTGAAGAGACACTTGAGCATATGATTGCTACGAACATGTAGAAAGGCATTGAGAAGCAGAAGACTGTTGAATTTAAATATACATGAGGCAGAAATGTGCCCATGTGAAGCATCTTCGATGATACACTTTTTTCTTGTAACATGCAGGTTTGGGATGTTTTGAGCAATGAAGAAGTGGTAGAGATAGTATCATCGGCTCCAACAAGGTCATCAAGTGCTAGGATCGTAATTGATGCTGCTTCTCGTGAATGGAAATCCAAATACCCAACGTCAAAGATGGATGACTGTGCAGTAGTTTGCATGTTCTTGGATGGAAAGATGGATTCCGAGTCTGATTGTGAAGAACAGTGTCTTTCTTCGTCTACCACTCAAAGCAACCAATCCGCTGTGGAAACAGACGACTGCCAGAACTCAGAACCATGTCTCCAGAGAAACGTTACTGTCAGACCATGTGAAGAGACAGATCAAAGATATAAAGTACTGGTTGAAGTAGAGAATGTGGTAAATACTAGGACTGAAGATCAAAACTGGTCAAGTTTGGAAGGCGTCACGAGAGTTAACTCGATAGTTCAACTTCCCAGATTCTCTGATGAGAGGCAAAGACCTTGATTTTAACACTGAATCCTCTATATTTTTGTAAGTTGTGGCCTTACTTTCTGATGTGTTTCGGTCGGCTTTGTTTATCTTGCTTGTTGACAAGTTCTTATATAAACCCTTTGTATCACTTGTAGATCCAATTGGGAAATGCTTATAGATAACTCTATTATCTAGACCTGCATATGGTATCACAAACTGACCTGTATATTCAACTGGAATAGATATGTTAAATCTTTGATGATTTCTTTTAGTGCCATTCAGGTAATTGCCATTCATGACTTATAGACATCATATATAGTTACTATTTCTCTACATGCTCAAGAAGCCAAGATTATGTTAATGATGATTTACTCATCTACACTGTTCAAATGTGAATAGATTCTGAGTTATGTGTTCAAGTAATGCGACTAATTAAATCATGAATTCTATTGATATGGACCTTTTCGATTGATACTAGATGTCTTTACTATATGCTCTTAAAAGATTCGAGCGGAGTTAAGTATCACACACCTGCAAAACCCCATCAATGAGGGTCAAATCCAGAAAGGGGGGCTGTTTATGAATAAGGAGTTTTCCGAGTCCAAATTGATTATTATTTATTGTACATTCTCAGTACAGTATTAATTGTTATTTCCGTAAACCTGTAAATAAGAAATTGAAGAAGTACTTTGGTGTTTTTCTATGCAACACATTACAAGTGTACATTGACAATGCAATAATTGTGTGGTTACCAACTTACCCATTATAAAATTTACCAACCAATGTTGGCTGTTTAATATATAGATATAGAGAACTAATGTCTACTAATAGACTGAGTTGTCCATGTCCAAACCAGTACAGCACCAATTTCTGAATTTGCAGAGGATTATAATTTGTGTTAAGGTTCAGACTATATCTTCCGTCCTACTTTTACTTTGGACCACGTGTACCACCACTGTAAAGTTTGAAACTAAAAAAACTCCACTGGTTGAAATTTCGGTCATTTTCAGTGGTAGGACACGCGAAGAGACGGAAGATCCGTCTGCAGCAGGTTAACATCCAGTAGGAATAAAAGGATAAATAACATCAATTCTTCCATTTATGCTGCAAGTTTGAATTAATCCTGATGGCAAGTTTTACTTGGCCCTGATCAAATTCTTCTTTTATAATCTCAACTGAATTTTGAGTCTTAATGAAGCATTTATACCTCCATAATACTGATATAGAAAATGGAAAGTACTTCAAATATAACTCACCGCCAAATATAGTTACCAAATGAAAACTTGTCTATATAAACCTTCCATACCTTTTTCACTTTGATCATCAGCCAACTCCCATTTCATACAAGTTTTTAACACTAATGGCTTCTACCACTCCTCACACTACCTTCCTCTGCGTCCTCTTTCTCATCCTAATAGTAGCAGTTTCCGCACGAAACAGCCCTAAGGAAGCCGGAGCACTCAGCATGAAACAGCCCGAGACATACGTGGAGGTTGATGGCAGTGTGCAAATTCCTGGATTAGGCCGCTTTAGGTTCCCCAAATATGGGTCTAATGTGAATCCGTTCACTTACAACCCGATTACAGGCACCAATGGAGGAACGGGTATCTCCATTCCTGGTATAGACGGCTCAGCTGGCAGCCACAATTACAAGCCAGGAGGTGATGACACGCTCTTGCCCTACCCTAATGGTGTCTTTCCCATCCCTGGTGGTGCACCTGGTGCTACTGATCCGACACCATGATGATATGACATTGTTGCTAATAACTTCTGTTTTAACTAATAATCAAGAAATAAACAAAATATTGTCTTAGAGATTAATTATACTTGTACCATGAATTTTCTGTATCCTTCCCTCTCTTTTTGTTGCATATATTTTGAGACCTCCTCGTAAGATGAGCATATACATTACCCATCGTAGATAACAAGAAGTTCATGTTTGCTTGTGTTAAAAGCCTTAGTAAAAATGTCTGGTAGTTGATGCTTTCTAGGAATATAAACAACTTGAATCAAACCAATCACCACAAATGGCAATCAATTTCTAGATGTTTGGTCTTCTCACGAAAGATTGCATTTTTAGTAATATGGATTGCTGATTGATTGTCACATAACAATGTTATTTGGAGATTTTTGAGCTATATTAAACTCCTTTAATAATGACAACAACCAAATGATTTCACAAGTTGCAAAAGAAAGAGTCCTATACTCAGCTTTAGAAGATGATCTACTCACAGTACTTTGTTTCTTGCTTTTCCAGCTTATGAGTGAGGATCCTAATAACATACAGTAACCTGAGATTGATCTTCATCTAAACAACTAGCCCAATCTGAATCACTATATGCTGTAAGCTCTAGGCTATTGTTTGAAGGGAAAAAGCTTCCTTGTCCAGGAGCATTCTTCAGGTATTTTAATACTCTATGGACTGAAATTAAATTATGCTTGGAAGGTTTATCCATGAATTGAATCAATGGGGCTTGGTAATATTGAGATAAATGAGCTTTCAATGAATTTTATATATGTTGAAGGATCATGTAACACTTATGTACCAGTCACACAGTAATTTTGAATTAATTAACTTCTATAGGACTTACAACTGGTTTGTAATCTGTCAACCCAGCTTCTTCTAGCATCTCAAGTACTTTTCATTATATAAAAAATTGAACATTTTACATTTGCGGTTTAAGATTAATTCATAGTCAAAGTTGAAAAGGTTTAACCGCAAAAAGTCAAAGTGGGAAACTTGTTCCGGGACGGAAGTATGTTTTTTCTTTGATTTATATGGATCCCTTGAGATGTTATCGGTACGTATTTGAAGTCCAATAAAATATTTGACTGCACCAAGATCCCTTATTTCGAATTGAGCATTGAGTAAGTTCTTGACTTCTTGAATTATATGGAATTTGAACCAATGATGATAATATCATCCACATATACTAAGACTACCGCATTGGGTGACGGCTCCGTGACGCGTCACCGGCTGGTGACGGATCCGTGACGAGATTTTGCTGCATTGGGTGACGTGTCACGGAATTTTGACTTTTTTTTTTTTTTTTACATATTTAACATATTGTAAGAGTGTTTAGAAGTTGAAATTAATAAAATTGCATTTGTAAAACTCGTTTTATAATTTATTGAGCAATAATATATTACAACAAACCGCAGAGAATTTAAAAACTAAATGGAAATGCAACAAACACACAACACACAAATGCATTAAACAAACAAACATACACTACACGATTGGTCAAGCTCCACAGTTAACGCATCCTCCAAATATGTTCCATCAAGTCTCTTTGGAGTTCTTCATGCGTGCACCTACTGTGCATTTGCCGTGAAAAGTTCATGTATTCCGGGATAGAATTTATTGTTGATTGGAGAATGGTAATTTTGAGTGTAGGAGTCTTCGTAGGAGCTTTCGAACAAAGGGCGAACGAAGCTCGGTTGGGGTTGTGGAGAGGTGTTTTTGTTAAGCTTTTGCATGCACGCTTCGTAGGCTTCATGTGTGTTTTCTTGCATCCACCTCAGAGTTTCCGGAGTAAACAAGTTTCCGTCCATGTCGCCGGAAAATTGAAGTGGAGATGGTGTTTTGGAGTGAAGAGAGTGTTTTAAGTTTAATTAAGAGAGAAAGAGGAGTTAGAGATGGGATGATCAAAATATAGTCAAGACTGGTCTCATTTTATAGATCTCGGAAAAATAAAGCCGTTGGTGATTTTTATTTATTTTTTGTATTTTTATTTTGAAAGTTATAACCGTTTAAAAGTTAAACGGAAATTTGAAAAAAAAAAAATAAAACCACCACACATGGCAGCAAGGCTGCTGCCAATTTGCACTCTCCCGTCAGACGGCGCTGTGGGGCGCGTCAGCGCCCCACTGCCGAGCTGCAATGCAGCTCGTCTAAGAGTGCAACAAAACCTTATCATTAGTTCTAAGCGAATAGAGAAGTAATCTTCCTTAGATTGAACAAATTGTAAATCTTGAAACACAACTGTGTACTTATAATTACATTGCTTGGATGCTTGATTAAAACCATCATCTGGTGTTCGCTTGTGATATACTCCCTCCCTCCGTTCTAAATTTTTTTTTTCCATTTTACTATTCTGCGGTCAATTGTTTTCGACTTTAACCACAAATTACTCTTAAACTATAATAGTAAATAATTTAATAAAATTATATAATAAAAATTTAATTATTAAATTTTCATTATATGATTTTATTAAATTATTTATTATTATAGTTAAAATAATCATGATCAAAAAGTCAACCAATCAAAATGAAAAGATTTCTTTGAAACGGAGGGAGATTAAATTTTCATTATATAATTTTATTAAATTATTTACTATTATAGTTTAAGAGTAATTCGCGGTCAAAGTCGAAATAGTTGACCGGTCAAAGTCAAAATGAAAAGATTTCTTTGAAACGGAGGGAGTACTTTGTAGTAATAAATCACAAATGTTCTGGAAGACATCCCATGTCTCTGTAACCTGTTGTTTTAAAAACCGGACCGGACCAACAATCATGTATTTGTACGTTGATTGTTGTTTTATATGTTCGATCGTAGACGTTAATGTTTCTGTGTTTGTATAAATGAGTTATTTTTATTTTTTGTTATGTTTTATTAATCTTATAAGAATTTTTATAAGTTATGAACATTTTTGTAACGATACAATAGTTGGTGTTCCGTTTAGCGGAATTGATTTTGCGTTTAAAATCCTTCACGAGTGTTAGCTTGTAAAACTAGGTGGACTTATTTTACCATAAAATTTTTCTGAGTACCGGTCTACACATCTTCTCTCCCTCTCTCTGATCAAACTGGAAGAAATTTTCAAGAAACCGTGTTTAGTATAAACGAACAAGAGCCACAAAAACACATTGAAACAAGAGATAACCAGCAGCTGCTTCTTCCCATTTTCAAGAAACTAAAACCAAAAATGACTACTACTACTGCTGCTGCTACTACGCTCAACAGTTTCCTCCCCACAAACCCCAAGAAACCTTGCACTTCCATCATCCCCACTAACTATCCCACCAGATCATTCACAAACTCAAAATTACCAGGCCATCTTCTCCCTTGTCCTGTTATCAGAGCTGTCACTGAAGACAAACAACTTCTTCCCACCGATCAAGATGATGAAAACGAACCTTCTCTTCCTCTGGAAATGGAGAGTACCAACAACGTTGCGTCCAGTACAAGCACAACCGTTGATAGAGCACTTAATGCTGCCATCGTGCTTGGTGCTGGTACTCTTGCCGTCACAAAATTGCTCACCATTGATCAAGAGTATTGGCATGTATGTGTAAAGATTGCATTTTTATTTGATACTTGTTCTTTCTTGGCTTATTGAGCATTTACTGATTTGAATTCTATTGAATAGGGATGGACCCTTTATGAGGTTTTGAGGTATGCACCAGAGCACAATTGGACAGCATATGAGGATGCCCTCAAATCAAATCCTGTCTTAGCAAAGATGGTTATTAGTGGGATTGTTTACTCTCTTGGAGATTGGATTGCTCAAGTTAGAATTTTTTCTTTGTTATTGTTTTCTTAATTGTTCCTTACTCCATTTCAATATCACTTGATCTTGTTTTGTTTATATAGGCCGATAATTTAGATGATAAGGTAGTCGGAATTGAGAGATGATAAGCTAGTTGATTCAAATGCTCTTTTTTGTTTGTATAGGCTTGTAATTTAGCTGATAAGGTAGTCGGAATTGAGAGATGATGAGCTGGTATGTTAGGTGATAAGATACCGGAACCATGCTAGTAAAAAGTTTAGTTTTTTTTTACCATGATCTGTTGTTGCTACAGTGTTGTCAAGGCAAACCTCTCTTGGAGTTTGATCGGACACGCATGTTTAGGTCCGGTCTTGTTGGATTCACGCTTCATGGATCGCTCTCCCATTATTATTACCAATTCTGTGAGGTGAGCTCACTAATTTTCTGACTTTTGCTTACTTACATGGATAAAAATCTTGGTTTCGTGATATGTTTCGAATTCTTGAAAAACTGAGAGATTTCAGAATTTTATCCAATGTTTTAAGGAGATAAGTAAAGAAAAACTACTAATAAAGAGCATAAAGTTGGTGTTTTAAAGAGTTTCTGAATTTTCATATAACTTTCACCTGGATGAGCTGAAAAACTGAGATGTTTTGGAATATTTTCGGTGTCTTGCGAGATTTTAAACCATGCTTACTTGTTTGTTTGGTTTGCAATTTGTAGGCTCTATTTCCTTACAATGATTGGTGGGTGGTCCCTGCCAAAGTTGCCTTCGACCAAACGTTTTGGTCAGCAGTTTGGAACAGCATTTACTTCGTGGCTCTGGGTTTCTTGCGCTTTGATTCGCCAATCAATATATTTGATGAATTCAAATCTACTTTTTTCCCTATGTTGACGGTATAAAACCCATTGATTTCTTTCTTTTTTGTCATTAAGGACTCATATTTCACTCGTTTAGGCCCGAAGACGTTAAATCTGTAACATAGTGTGCCTACACTAAAATATAATTAAATCCTTAGGCACAATCGATTAGCGACATGAGTCATAACCTTCTGTTTCGACTTTCGACGCATTCTTAATCTTGGAAACTTGGCCATGTATGTTTCCCTCTACTTTTCATCTTGTCTGTTTATGTTTGGTTTTCCACGCATGTGTTTTTTTCTGCAAAACTTATGTAAGGTAATCAGTTTAAAGAGCAGCGTGTCTTATTCTCTTTTTCCTATGTAATCTGAGAGTCCAGATGATTGTTGAGCTTCTCGTTGCATGAGATGACAAAAGTTCTTCATATATGTTTTCTTCAAGCCACTTATCTGGCAATCCCTGCTAAGAGAATATTATTCTACAGATATGGACGCTCTTATGCCTTCGTTTCCCTTTAATTTTCCGTAGCATATAGATCTACAAAGTACAGCTCCAATTTTCAATATTGTTTTCAAACTGAGTAGCTTCTATTCTGTGTGCTTTTTATGATGAGCTGTGAAGACTACTGAAAATGAATAGTCTTCTATGTGGCTTTTTTTTTTTTTTTTTTTTTTTTTGCTATGGGCCTATGGCAATACGTTAACAAGTAAATTACCCAAAAGACTAACTTGATCTAATTATCAACTCATACAGGGGAAGTTTACTTGTACTAATTATCATTATTTACATAACTTCTGTCTTCTGTGACAGGCTGGGTGGAAGCTTTGGCCATTTGCTCATATAATTACCTATGGCGTGGTTCCAGTAGAGCAAAGACTACTTTGGGTGGACTGTGTTGAGTTAATATGGGTCACTATTCTCTCAACGTTAGTATCTCGAACACTTAGACTCCACTTCCTTCTTCCCCTTCTTCCTTTTCTTATTTTTCCTGGAATTTGCTCTCAATTCATACGACTACGGGCAGCGTAGTAGTTAGTACGCTGATACTCATGTAAAAAAATTTTACACTCTTAAGTATTTCCTTTTCTCTTTTATTCTGTGTTATGCTTGCAAGTGAAGATAACTTACCAGAGGAAAAATGTATAGTATATGTCAAAAGGTTCATTTTACCACCCATTGATCCATAGGAGAATTATCGTTCCAACAAACTACTGTGTTCGTGTTCATTTTGTAACAACTTTCTCTTGTTTGCATCGCATCTTTTTCGCTCTATCCTTTAGATCATAATCATGATTTACATTGTTATGAAGGGATCATTAATGTCTGTATCTTTGATGTTTTATTTAGAATAAGATTACATGAAAATGCAGCTAGACTTGGACTGATTGCGTTATTTTTTGTAGTTACTCAAATGAAAAATCAGAATCCCGGATAACTGAAGCTTCTGCGAATGATTCTTTGCCAAGCAGTCCTTCCAAGGTTAGTCCTTGAATATCAGATACAGCATTTGCATTAATACAGACGAGTTTTTGATCGTATCTTTTTCGTGGAATGGGGTAATTATTGAGTCCAAGAATAAGCATAGTAGCATTGAAGCAGTAACAAGCTTACACCTTTTGAGTTTCCTTGGACAGGAGGAATAATCAAGTTAAATTGGTGCCACCAGTCGCTTGTATATATGATACAGTATTACAGTTGGATCTTGCGTATATGATATGATAAGAACAACTTCAACAGTCAACACCACACCACTCAGCAATCATGTCCTGGTGATTCGTATACTGAAACTTGCGACTTATCTAGCGATGTTGCGGTTTGAGAATTTGTAACTATATACCCTATAATAGATTCAGAATTGACCTAGTTAGCAACACGGGCTAGCAATTTCTGTACAACTTTGTTAATGATAGTTATATGGGGTTATGTTTCGGACATATTCTACTTTCACTGCTTGGCCCTGCTCATTGCTTACGCATTGTTCTTCGTAGTGATATGTTTCGGACATATTCTATCCTACTTTTAGTTCGTGATGGTATGTTGTTTACGCATTGTTCGTCTTAGTGATAAAAGTAGGGCGATATTTGATGCTTGAGACATGAAATGCATTACTGAGATTGTAAAAGAGATGAGAGAAAAAAGGTCCCACCGAGATTTGAACTCGGGTTACTAGATTCAGAGTCTAATGTCCTAACCGCTAGACCATGGGACCATTTGTGGTGTAAGCGTGGCAACAAATATGCATATATCTTGTGAACATTTGCGTTTATCAAACAAACGCAAAAGTAGGATATTTTGGTTGATGTACCACTTCAGTGGATTTATCCTGTCCATATTGGCATCCTGACTTGCCCCATGGATAAATCCGTAGGTTGTACACTCTTCTTTCTCTTTTCATCCGGAAGACTTAGTTCGTATAGTCTGCTGTAAGTTCTCAAATAAAAGTCGCGAAAGAATCTTATGAGTACCCGCTGAGAAAGTGTCAGATGCCTCGGAGGATAAGTTAACAAGTAAACAGTCTGTGTAGTAAACTAGTAAAGAGGTGGTGTTAGAACTCAACATAGCAAGCAGTTGGTACACAAGAAAACAACTAGCACAAATGCATTTCACATTATAACTGTATGTACAGTCCGGATATAGTCCGTCAAACTACTAACATCAGCTCAATCAGTGAACAGGAAAACAGTTTGTGAAGCCTTATTGCTGCCGTTAAGCGAGCCACTTTCCCTTGCCTGTTGCGTCTTCTTTATAAGAACCACGGGCAAAACTTCGAAGAAGCAGAAGCAGCTCTAAAATTTCCTCCATGGTGTCGAATCTACTAGGTTCTGTAAGGAGCTGTAGATACATGAATGCATACAATCATTGCCAGAGGGAATAACAAGAATTAAGAAAGAAACATAAGCCCCTAGATTCAGCAATGTGCAAATCTATATTCAACCCAATACAAGAAGAAGACCTCTGCGAGTTCACACACTATATATAAAACAAGGCAATAGCATATCCCAAATGAAATGTTCAGTTCTACACACTAAAAGTAGTCTTGTTTAGGCTAAACTCTTACTGGATAGACTCGATGGAAAATGACATTTTCAGTCAATAAGTTACGAACTCATAATTCTCATGAGTTCGAGTTATGACCGAATCTTAGCAAGAATATAACATGGACATGTAACTATAAAGTTGAGAAATATCCAGTAGGATGTGCATTTATCTGTTGCAATAGTCCGAATTAAGAAAAAAAGCAATAGCACTAAAGCTTTCAAGTGCTACAACCTTTCACTTGTATCAAACTCATCAAAGAACCATGAGGCATGGATATAACTTATCGATCCAAAGTTACTGAAGCATTTGTTTAAAAAAGATGCAGAGTTGCTAAACATTCTTGATCAGTATTATAGACAAGAAATTATACGACTGAGAGCAAAAGATGGCAAGATAAAAATAGATATGCACACAAATGTAAAATGGCTCCTCCCATGTCCATTAATGTGCAAATAGGGAGAAGGGAGGGAGAGAGACCTTACATAATTTCTATGTCCATTTCGCCACAAGCTTCGAGAATTATCAAGATTCCTCTTCTGGCTAATACTACATTCATAGCCTCCCACTCCAATGAGTTTCCCAACTGGGAATATTTCGAAATAGCCAGGCGAATTGAAACTATTCATAAAATTATGATTTTATACTGCAGAAAACAAGAGCAGATATCAGATCTCAACGAATCTTCTCCTCCGTTAGATAGTTTTTGCTACTGGTGAATGGTGATAGAAGCATCTATTGGTAAATATTGGAATATAAAATCCTTCACAATTAAACCAATATAATACAGCATGCTACTAATTATAAAAATATCTCAGTGAATCCTGTACTGAACACTGTTGACCATTATCAATCCCAACTTGCCGAGTTTCCCCATAATGCAACCCCATTTATTTGGTTAATTGTCCCACTCCTAAGTAACAGAAATCACCATGCCTACAGACAGTATCAGAAAAGGAATTAGGTTGCCATACAAGGAGAATATTTTGTTAAAAGATGTCCAATTTGATAATAGAGGAAATCTAAGAGGCAGTTTTTCAGGCACTTCACAGATGCTCCAATAACTGGTAGTATACATGCAAATGAATGCTCCAGATTTCATTCATATCGAAGAGGTAGTTTTACAGGCACTTTGCAGAAGCTTCAACTAAGTGGCAATATCCATGCAAATGGATGCTCCAAATTTCATAATTCCATATCCAAATTTGACTAGAAGGTATATGAACAATAGTACATAGAGGTTTTCTCACAATGTGGTATTCCAAAGTATTATCAGGTATAATATTTGGGTATAAACTTAAACTGCATTTCTTCAAATAATGGAACTTACAAATTATCTTCCACCCGACGAAAGTTGATCTATCTCATCACTTCATAAGCAGATGGCACGTCATGCAATGGGTGCCCTTTTTTGTTCCTTTCAATAACCTTCCTCGCAAGAGGAACTTGCTTACCAACAGCAAATACATAGGCCTTCCCCTTGCCTCCAGCACCTCTAGCAGTTCTTCCAACACGCCGCACATATTCACTTGGATCCCGGGGGAAATCAAAGAGCAATACATGATCAACACCTTCAAAGTCTATTCCTCGAGATGCTCTGGCAGTACGATACGATGATTAAATATTTTGCTACAGTTATCACTTATCAACTCATAATGGCTATCAACATACAAACATAATTGTTTTAACAACACAATGGGTACAAAATTCCAGGTGTAAATGGAAAGTGGAAAGTAAGTTATAACTTATAATACCTGTCAGTGCAAACCAAGAACATGGAAATATTCTTTGAAGGAAAGCTGCGGAATTCTTTTATATTGGCAAGTCTTGATTCCTGTTCTAATGCAGCATGGAATGGTAAAACTTTCATACCAGTTCCTTTCCGGTCTAAGCGCTTTAAGGCATTCTCAACTTTTCTGCATGTTTCTATCTGCATAAACAAATATTTACTATATTAGTTTGCTTCTGTCAAGACATCGAACCAATATAGACATGCTTATAAATCGGCCCCATGATCCTGACTCCTGAGAATTACTTTGTTACAGAATACAATAGTCTTTGTCACTGGACTTCCTTCAACAAGCTGGAGAAGAGCATTTTTCTTGTTGAGAAAAGCTGTATCGGGTGTTCTTTCTGCATTCTCACCTCCGCTGCAATCAATGAGGATCTAGACATTCCAAAATAGGCAAGTTTAAGTTCCCTTAACAAGTTAGGGAAAAAAGGTACAAAAATAAGTTCTCACTGCAAGGTTTGCTGTCAGGCACTTGGATGTTTTCAATGTTAGGTATCTATGATGGCACACGGAGTATATACGAGGATTAAAGGAACATGTCAAATTCGAAGAATTCAAAAGAGGGAACTTTATAGCAGGATATTACTGGAAATGACCTCCCAATAAAGCAGATTTAAGTAATGTCCAACACCACATGGCATAGGTGTTGCACAAAATTTTCAAGTATAGAACGGAGAGCCAGGATGAGAAATGAGATGTCTTTCCACTGGGCTTTGAGGGAGAAAAAACAAAATTGTGAGCTGGGTACAGATACACAGAATAAGATATGAATTGTCTAGTTCTCCTGAAGGAAGAGAAATAAGAAAAGCAAGAATACAACTATTTACGAGTTATAAGATTAAATCTGAATAATTATGTGCAAGAGAAATGCACTGAAAATAACCAGTCAATAACCAGATGACAGGCAAACTGAAGTTTTCTCATCTCAGCCTTCCTTAGATAGAGTTTGAAGGAGAAATTCTCAACTTGGAGGGACTGCATGTATGGGAGTGATGTGCACAAATATTTATCCAAAAGTCAAGGAAAACAACCGAAAAAACAGCAAGCACATATACAATACCTTTTTTACTTCTATCATAATCCAGGGAAAGAACCAAAACTGCCAAGTTTCAGTAGCCTAGTTTGCTATCCAAGAAGCGAAACTATAAAGCTCAACTGATTTTCAACTATGATAACTTTCATTGGTTGTAGCAATAAGTTTAAGAATATCATTGTCAAAATATGTGCTTCAACTAATATCATTGCCTCATTTCTCACAAAATTAGAGAGCAGCCCTAAAAGAAATACACATACCTCTTCTAGTCCATCACTTGTGCGATGCATTCCAGGACCCATTACAACTTCACAATCAGGAAAATTCTGAACTAGCTTGTTGTAAATCTCTAGGGGTAATGTCGCAGTCACAAATAGATATTGAGTTGTGACAGGTGCACAGTTGACCAAAGTTTGTAACGCAAGCTCAAAATCTTCATCTTTGAATAGAATATCTACCTCATCCAGCACAGCACTGAAATAGAAGAAACTTAATAAGAAAGTGAGAAGAACATGTGCCACGTTGGAGAAAATAATGAACATAGATAGAATCCAATCTAAAAATCACACCTTTTTTCCCGATCTAAAAGGCATGGTCAAGAATGAACAGATGAGCTAATCATCTCCATAAAGTTACTCTAATTAATTGCTAATTTATAAATCGGGATAATTACATACACCACCCCACCACCCCTGTTAGATAGCCCTTCTCATCCAAGTACCAATTAGTTCAACAATAACGTAGAAGTAACAATTAGAGTATTTCTATTACATATAAGTCCAAAAGTCAAATAAATTTTAATTTTGCCAAACACAACCCTTTACAAGATTTACTCCAAATTGCAAATTTAACCCTAACTTATAGCATAATATATATTTACTCGAAAATCAAATTAAATTCAACCTAATAAACATAATCTTTAAAATAAAAAGAAAATTAAACAAAAATTGTAGCCGGGGGCCACCGGAACAGCTCCGGCCACCGGAGCTATAACTTACAGCCCGGGATCATTATGACTCTAGGAAAGCTTTAACTATACTCCAATCGAGTGAATAGCTCGGCGAAGTCAGAATTACTTCCGTAAATTAAAGCTCCAATCGGAGTTGTCTCCGACCACCGGAGCAGCTCCAGTGGAGCTCTAATTTTCTTCACAATTTTTTTATTTCTAACAAACTTTCAGTTTCTTTCAATTTGGCCCGGAACTTGTTTTTTATTTTGCAATTAAGCCCATAAACTTTTTAGAAAAATATAATTATATTATGAAAATTATAAAAAGCCCCAGAAGTTTTTAATTCATGGGTTAAACAATAAATAAGGTACTCAACAAAAAAATGTTGAACGATAAATGGTTTGAGTTTAATTAGGAAGAAGTGAGGGTTATCTTTTGAAATTGACAAAATAAGGCCATGTTTGGCACCAATGCTTTGGTCAACCAAAAAATGGAAAAATGGACCTATATGTTGTTGTTGAACTAACTGGTATCTAGGTGTAATTAGAACATCTAAGAGGGGTACTGGATGAAATTCACCCTTATAAATCTTACATCTTCCAGGATGACAAGATAAATGGCTGGTATAAGAGCATTTCAAACTCAAGGTCCTACATAATTTAGTTGTGTAGAACAAGTTTATAATTCTCATCAGATAATCGATTAATATATGACTGGGCTATATTAGGCTTAGGCAGCAAGGATAAGGATAAGGTGTAAAAAAGGGGATCGTGTAGAGTTAATAAATGGTATCATGAGGTCTATAATGACACCAGACAAGGAGTATCAGAGGTGGCCCTGATGCTAGAATACTTGCCAATTCAGGTGCTTCAGGGATGAAACAGAAGCAGTGTCGACATGGTAAACTGAAGCTCTCTCCAATGCAAGGATGAATATCTAACAAATAAGGATGCTGGAAATATGAATAACTCGGAGACAATAGTGTCTTACGTTGGAGCTCAATTATTAGTGGATGGGAAACTACTATAATTGCCAGCTAAATATTTCGTGAAGGAATTTGTAGTGCAAAAACATAGACAGATACCCACCATTAGCATTTCAATAGTAGAACATCTAAAACAATGGGATATGATCACATCAATCTTAGATCCTTTTTTATTTTTGCCCAAGCAGAAAAAAATTTCTTCTTACATTGAGCTATTTTCTTGCAGTAAAGAACTCTATCTGAATACAGAGTCACCAATAGATCGCAAAATGGTTTTCAAAATGTAATGTAAAATTGGAAATCAAGTTTCAACTCGAGTTTTTTCCTACTATGTCAAACACTTTTCTGCAAGCTGCCCTAAATATACTGTAGGATAAATAAAAATGAAGCACCAGCAAATGATGGTTAATTAAGAAAGAATTGACCACTCAGAGACAACATCTAAGTTCTCGGTGTTAGTTGAGTGTGGTAAATGATATGAACTGATATGTAGAAACAATGAGTTGTAACCAAATACCTAATACTGTAATCAAGCTGCTGGAACAGAATGAAATGTAAAGTTTCAGTCATAACTCTTGATGAATTATGCGTTGATAAAGGAAGCATAATAGATGAGCATGCATGGCACCTGAGCAAGCAAGCACATCAATTGGAGGTTGAGCTGGAGCATAAACTTTGGCAGTGGAGCATTATACCTAATGCTGGAGATTAGGATGAGTAATTTTATTATTAGCAGATTATTAAGTGTTTTAGGTTATTTTATATAATAGCTTAATTAGAGTTTCTTATATTTGGCAATTAGTAGTTTATTAGAGTTTCATTTAATTAATATCCTTTTTAGGTTGAACTCTTACCTATAATTATAGGCTAAGAGCTGGAGATTTTCAGACGGTTATTATTATTCTTATATGGTACTACTATTTAATATTATTGAGAGCTTTCTCTGATTTGTCTTCGAATTTGTTAAGTTTTCTTTCAACCCTATGGCCGTTTGCGTTCACCTAACTTCTTAGGTTTAGTGGGTGTGATTAGTTTATCACTAATCATGAATCATGGCCAAGATGATTTAGCTATAAATAGAGCACCATTTTGTTCTCTGAAACCATCAACAAACTTCTCTTTTACTTCTCTTCTTCCCTACTTCAGAAGTATTGTTAGGTGCAATACTGCAAAAGTTTATGCTCTAGCTCAACTTCCATTCCTCCACTTGGAGGACTAATGTCAATTATGTCTCCAATAATCCTTTCTGCCTTGGATTCTGTTGGAGGATGAGATAGATAGGACAGGTAAAAAATCGATGCAGGAGGTGAGTGCCAAGAGTAAGAAGCTTAAAGAAAGAATAGCATTTTACCATGCTATCAAGTTCCAGTCAACAGAAGGGAAAAGAGATGAAAATGAGCATTATAGCCCAACATAACGGATAAAGCAGGCTATGGCCCCTGGAGGAGGCTTCTGAGGCTGAAGTTCTCAAGGTTGAAGTCCTTGAGCAGTATTTTAGGTACAATTCTCCATCTTACAAGTCAAAACCAGTCTACAGATTTCCTTTCAATTATATAGGACTCAATCTACAATAGGGGATTCATCAATCAAGTCATGGATCTATGACGCAACCATGGTGGAAAAAAAGATCTTCCATGTTTTAATTTTCTGGAAATTACACAAGCCCTGAAGCACATATAGTCATATATATATCTATCGTCTATGGGGTAGACATATCCGTATCTAAACGTTTTGATCCATGTCATAAATCCACAGCCAAATGTTAAAACTCATTTTTCGAATAGTCCTAAGACACTACTGTACGCTTTTAAAAAAGATTTTAAAAAAAATCTAGAGAGAGAGCCTAGTGAAAGAGCACATGCATGTAGAGACATCATTGATGATTTATCACAGTTGTGCTTATATATAAACAAGGATGTATGTAGAACAACGAACCTTTTAATATTTGTTAACTCCAAGAAGCGCTCTCTCACAAGAAACATAAACCGGCCAGGTGTAGCAATTAGAACATCTAACTCCTGTCTAAGACTTTCTAACTGAGTCTTCTGTTTAAAACCACCAGTAGCAACCATAGAGCGAAACGGGACGCCGGCTTTTGATAGAGATCTACAGTTACTTAAAACCTGAAAAAATAGATTTTAGACAGGTAAGAGTATGCAGTAGAAGAACAGTAATGGAATATATATATATGTAACTAACTCATATATCATACTTAGAAGCCAGAGCATTTAGCAATAATACCCCCACCAAGAAGTAGGGTAAACAGCAAAAGTGAACAATAAAAACCAGCTCATGTTTTATACTCTTTTTTACTTCTTTCCCGTTACCTCATCTCTAGTGCCTAAGTTGTTTTTAGCATTTTTCACTTCAAACTAAGTTTCTCCTTTATAAGAAGACAAATTTCCCAGTTTAAAGTTGATGATTAATCACAAGTTTGGTTGTCTTAATTCTTTACAAATAGTACAGGAATATTATTCAAGGACATCCTAAAAACAAAATAGGAATATTCGTGAATGATGTGCTTGAAAACTCATCCATGAATCATGTCAATGGGATTCCTAGGTCATTAAGGTTGTTAGTTAACAGCACATTTGCAAAATCATGGCATGCATCTCAATTGAATTGAGGGGTCATGGATGAAACTAATTGACACAAAATCTTGATTGTTGAACCATATAGTCAGCCAAACACAAAGTCTTGAAAGAGACGTGTATTTGTGAGAGACCTGAGAGACGGATTGATGTTCTTAAGTATATGTGTAATGTTTTAAACAATATCAATAATGTTTTATGAGTGAACATTTTATATCATTTTTTACAAAAAGCTATTAAAGGGACTCTATATATAGCATAGAACACTTGTCAAGCTATAAATATATACCAGACCTGAGAAGCCAACTCAGCAGTGGGAACCAATATAACAACTCGAGGATTTGTTGATTCTGGTTTTCCAAGCCCTTCAAGTTCTTCTTGTCTAAGACGTTGAGCAATGGGAACAAGATATGCCAGCGTTTTTCCAGATCCACTTTGATCAGCAATAATGCAACTCTTTCCGCCTATAGCTGGTTCAAATGCCATGGCCTGCAATATCACAACTTCATATTAGAAAAAAAAGATCATAGGAGCTTCTCCTCAACCAGATGCAAAATCCATTGAAATCTCTCTTTTAGATGCCCATTATATCAAGTTCGAAAAAAGTAATATTGCATGGAGAATCAAACAGATATAATAAATAAATTATATAAACACAGGATCACTGAGTATTTAGCATGCATCTGAGTGTATCCTCTTAAGAGATAAATTTAATACAGAAAAAGAGCAGAATGAAGGTTCATGTCATCACTTTACTTAGAGGCCACAAACTGATTAGTCTATAATCAAAGCAATTAATATTAGTCAATCACTTGATAGGTCAAGTGAAGAAAAACAAGCTAAGTGTCAAAATGAAGATATAGAATTAACTAAAGAGCACATAACATTAGAGTATATAGACATGAAGACTACACATTAGATGGTTGGAAAGTAGACTGGTTCTGATATTTAGTTGAATCAATATCAATACAAAATGTTAAACAACGTTATCATATGGATTTCACATTAAATGAACTAAAATTTCTATTTAGCACGTATGAGATGGAGGTCAATACCCTCAAGCAGCATACATGAATAGATAAAGGCCTCAGATGATGGAATAAAATACTACTATGCTACGATCATAATTCACCATACAAGACAACAGGTAATGTCTAATATATATTCTGCACATGTATCTCTATCTGAAAACCAAAGTAGTGATTGTCACTCATTTGTGAGAAAGCAATTGACTTACTAGCCCTCATAATCTTACCTGTACATGTGAAGGGCGTTGATACTGCAACTTCCTTAAAGATTCAACAATGTAATCAGTGCACCCCAGCTCAACAAACGACTTTCTACTAAAAAACTCGCCACCAGCTTTCAAATTTTGCCACTTTTTTGGAATGCCATCTTCTTTATACCCGTAACTGTCAGCTGGTCCTACATTGCCCCATCCTCTCGAGGATGGTGCCGAAAACTTTGAAGTCGGAACAGCCTTACTCTCAGAACGGGTATCACCGTGAAGACCTTTTCGAGTATATTTCCATTTCTGCACGCTTAAATCTTTGTCAGAATCCAAAACATCTGGCTCATTGTATATCTCAGAACGGGTATCACCGTGAAGACCTTTTCGAGTATATTTCCATTTCCGCACGCTTAAATCCTTCTCAGAATCCAAAACATCTGGCTCACTGTATATCTCAGCAGGCAAACTTGTAATTTCTGCTTTGTCATCATTATCCTCAAAATCATTCTTCTTTCTGGAACTTTCTTTGACTATATGCCTTACTTTCTGCACTTTCAGCCTTCCAAAACCCCTGCCGGTTCCACCATCACTCCCACGTGCTGCAAAATCGACATTTACATGGTTAACTACCACCATTCGTTACAGAATTCCCAAGTACAATCAAAGTAACAGCTCGCATAGAAACTGAACAAAAGTTCCATGAATGTTTCCTAAGTACACTCAAAGCAACAACTCATATACTACCTCTGTAAGTATGAGAGAATGTGAATAAAGTAGGACATATAGTATTATAATAACGATAGAGAGGGTATAAAACTTTCCAAATTAGGAAGGGAAAGTTGAGTTTGGGACGGACTAAAAATGGAAATTAGGAAGTTGAGTTCGGGACAAAGCTAGAACTGAACAAAAATTCCACAAAATCACTGGAAAATAAGCTGTTCTCATGGAATCAGTAGGAAAATAGAAATGAACGCGAAACTGTAAATTTTAACGCAAAGCTTTGTGCTATTTCAGCAAGAACAAGTGGGTGGTATTGTGGAGTAAGAAAAACAAAAGGAGAGATAAAAAAATACCTTCGTCAGTGGATAATTGACTGTTGGCATTGCAAACGATTGAAGATCGAGCCAAGGAAGGCGTAGGGAGCTTAAGGTCACTGGAATATGAAGAAATTGACGAGTTCAAGAAAACAACCCGCGCCATTGTTAGACTGCAAGAAGATAACAGGCAATGCCAGAAGATAATTCACAAGGATAATTCTTTTTCTGGTAATTGCATTTAGATCACTCAATATATAGTTTATTAGACATTGTACCTCCAAGTCATATTGGTTCGGCTATCCATTTACGAGTTTGGATCAAATTGGTTCGGTCGGTTAAAAAATCTTGGTCACAAGTTCAAATTCCACATGAAGCGAATTATTATGTCTTAGGAGTCTGAGTTTGTTGGTTTAACTTCGGTTGACCAAACTATTATATGAGCTCGTTGAGTTACCTAGTGCGCACCTGAAAGGTATCGGTTGCGATTTCCCAACGTCATTCAGAAAAAATTTAAAGTCTGATTGCTCGGTATAGCTCCAAGTCAAAACTTTCTAGTATAGTCCTATTATTTTAGAACTTGTCTTTTATGTATATTGATTTGCATGCGAACTCAACTTGTAAGAACTTGAATTGATATATTACATTCAGTCATTCATAACATATTCAGGCCTAATTAATGCAGTACAACTAGAATGTTAAAATACAATAATATTGTGACGCCACTACAACGAAAACCATTGACGTAGCTGAACAAATAATGTTGCACTCAATGGCTTATTATTGCATATCTAAAATGTTGCCAGGGCATCCATAGTGGTGGAAGTGGAGATTCACGAGCAACATGCACCCTAATATAGTGATTGTTACTAATGAATCCCATTGTACACTCTTGGTCTGTCGATGGAGGGTCTGGAGATGGTGAGTCCATATTAGAACGACATACCAAGGGCAAGTATGTATAAGGTTGGACCCTAACTGTAATTCAAATACAATTTTAAATATCGAATGCTTATGAATAAAACATTACAAATATAACACGTATAAGAACTTGAATTGAAATATTACATTCAGTCATTCATAACATATTCAGGCCTAATTATGCAGTACAAGTAGAATGTTAAATACAATAATATTAGGGCTCCCATAATATTATGATGTCATTACAACGAAAACCATTGACGTAGCTGAACAAAATAATGTTGTGCCCAATGACTTATTATTTCCTATCTAAAATGTTGCCAGAACATCCATAGTGGTGGAAGTGGAGATTCACGAGCAACATACACCCTAATATAGTGATTGTTACAAAAGGACTGCAGAGAATGGGAGAAAGATGGTTTCTATCAGTGATAAGAAAAATGGTGAAAATGGTGATGTGCAAAGTGGAAGGTCGGTGAAACGTTCGAATGTTGGGGTAGTTATCCATGAATCTTTACCAGAGGCGGAGGTTGCTATGCAACCCCGCCTATCCCAATGAGTTGCATTGCCTGGAACTGTCAAGGTGCGGGGGGCCTTTGGACAGTTCAAGATTTAGGGGATTTAATTAGAGAGTCCTACCCCCAACTTATCTTCCTCATGGAAACCCGGTTGGGGGACTATGGGGTTGATAAGTTGAAGGAGAAGTTTAATATGTTTGGTTTTTCGGGAGCAGCTCAAGGTCGGTCGGGTGGTTTGGCTCTATTATGGTCTAAAGGTACCCAAGTAACTCTCCAGAGTTTTTCAAAATACCATGTTGACACTCATGTTCAACTACCGAATAGTGATGACATTTGGCATTTTACGGGATTCTACGGTGAACCGGATGTGAGAAAGAGAAATATACTTGGGATCTTCTTAGACGGTTAGGGTCATTATCAAACGGGGCTTGGTTATGTATGGGTTAGGCGATTGAAACAAGAATTAGAGGAAGTTCTTGAACAAGAAAATTCGATGTGGAAACAGAGATCAAAAGTTCAGTGGGCTCAAGAAGGAGATAGAAATACCCGATTCTTCCACAACCGAGCATCGCAGAGATTTGACAGAAATGAGATCAAAGGGCTACAGGATGCAAATGGTGTTCTCCAGACCAATCAAACAATTATGGGAGCCATAGCAGTGGATTACTTCAGAGAGATTTTTAGCTCAAATCATCCTTCTATTGTCGATATTGACTTAGTTCTGGAACATTTGGAGCCCAAGGTTTCTCAAGAACTTAATCAGGAACTCTGCCAACAGTATACAGTAACTGAGGTAAAGTCTGTTCTTTTCCAAATGTACCCTCTTAAATCTTTGAGACCTGACGATTTTCCCGTTCTGTTTTTTCAAAAATATTGGTCTGTTGTCGATGCCTCTGTGATTAATTGTTGTCTGAATTTGCTGAATGATGGAATTCTTAATGGTCGTTTGAATTATACTCACATTGTTTTAATTCCGAAGTGTAGAAATCCTGATTTGATTACTCATTTCCATCCCATTAGCTTAAGTAATGTGGTCTTTAAAATTGCTTTTAAGTGCTTTACTAATAGACTAAAACCCCATATGAATTTTTTAATAAGCGAAACTCAGTAAGCTTTCATTCCTGGCAGATTAATTACTGACAATGTTCTTGTTGCTTATGAAATCAACCACTACTTGAAACGCAAGAATAAAGGGAAAGGTCATCTAGCTCTTAAGTTGGATCTTAGCAAAGCTTACGATCATGTAGAATGGTTGTTTTTTTGAGTCACTTTTGCTTAAGTTGGGTTTTGACACCTCTTTTGTTAATACTGTTATGAAGTGTGTAAATTCTGTTCTTACTCTGTGATTCTAAATGGAAATCAGTACGGTGATTTTGCTCCAAAAAGGAGTCTTCGCCAAGGCGACCCTCTTTCTCCTTTCCTTTTTCTGTTTTGTACTGAGGTCTTATGTGCTCTGTTTGATAGTGTTGTTGGTCGAGGTGAATTGAAGGGGGTTAAAGTGAGTGCTAATGCTCCAGCCGTCTCCCATTTACTTTTCTCCGATGACACCATGATTTTCTGCCAAGCTTCTAATGCGGCAGCTGAAACCATTATGGCCATTTTGCATGCTTATTCTTTAAGTTCTGGCCAAGAAATAAATATGGAAAAATCACATGTGTTTTTCAGTAAAAATGTGAGTAACGATGTGATTGTTAGTGTCAAAAATATTTTGAATGTACAAGTTGTGGAGAAACATGAGAGTATCTGGGTCTTCCTCCCACTATGGGTAAAAATAAAAGAGAGGTGTTCGGGTGGCTTAGAGTTAAAATGTGGAAGAAAGCCCAGTCGTTTAATGAAAATTTTCTTTCTAAGGCTGGAAAAGAAATTTTGATAAAATCTGTTCTTCAAGCCATTCCCACTTATGTCATGAGTTGCTTTAAACTCCCGGATTATCTCCTTCGTGAACTTGAATCTTTAATTTCTAATTATTGGTGGAGTAACGAGGGAAAAGATAAAATGCATTAGGTGAGCTGGCAACTCATGTGCAAAAGTAAGCGAGATGGAGGTTTAGGTTTTAGAGATTTACGCTCCTTTAATCTGGCCCTTCTTGGTAAACAAATTTGGCGTATGATTGATAATCCTAACTCTCCTTTGAGTCGTGTTTACAAAGCAAAATATTTTCCTCATACGGAGATCCTCAACGAAATTCCCAAGGCTAGCTCATCTTTCACTTGGAAAAGTATTTGTGCGACTAAAGAATAGTCAATGAAGGAATTCGTTGGAGGGTGGGTAATGGTGAAAACATTGACATTTGGCAAGATAAGTGGATACCTGGTTTTCGGTTTTTCAAACCTAAAACTACGGATCTTAGACATGAGGGCCCGTTGAAAGTCTCTTTTTTAATTCACCCCATGTTAGGAATATTTGTTTAGATTTTGATCAGCAACCTAATGACTTATCTTAGCTCAGAAAGGTGATTAGTACTCTTTCACTTGAACATTGTAAAAGAGGAAACTCACTAAGTATGATAGTCTAGCAAATCTTGTATAGGATATTAGGTCTCGAAATGTAATTTTTATTTTCTGAAGAAGACCAAGAAGAAGGCATCCGGCAGGAAAAGTTCAACAAAATTTTGAAGACTTGAAGATTGCACAAGTTTGCTGAAGACAAAGATTTTTCAGATACCTATGACCAGATATCTTGAAGACACAAGCGTTTTTAAATAAACAGTGTTACAAAAGATATCTGAGAACTAAAAGGTTTCTGAAACGAGGAAAGTGCCCACAGATATCTACACTCAGATACCTTGGATAAAGATTATGTTTCCGGGAAACAATATATTCTTAACAAGTGATATCTGGAGCTGTGATGATCTCTGTAAAAGGACGTGCAAAGCCTCAGAAAGCATGCATTGTTCCGTTGGCAATACATGACAAAGTATAGTACAGTGCATTAAATGCGCGGACAGAAATGTCTGAACAAAAACGGTAGCTTCTGAAAAAGAAGACAAACCTGCTACAGTACTATACTCAGATATCAATAGTTTGAATTTGATTTAAGCCTAACGGATACTATTCAAACGGCACTCAAATTCATCTATAAATATCAACACTTAGACTGCTTGAGAACACACACTGAACACCTTAGATCACTGAACTTATATTGAATACTCTCACAAGCTCTCTCAAGCATACTACTTACCTTCAAGCTTTCTGTTGCGACCAAAGCTCTTGATTCTAAGTAGCACCAAAGTTCTAAGTGTCCTGATCCTTAACGAGCATTGTTATTTGTGAAAGAGTTGAACTAAGATTTCATATCTGAGTTTCATTCTCTTGAACACTTACCATAGACTTGGGTCAGTAGAGAACAAGATACCATACATTGCAAAGTGTATTAAGTATACTTGATTCATAGAGCTATCTGAATAACTGAACAAGTTATTAAAGAAGCTCACCTGACAATTTACCTTAACCAACACCTTAAACGGCGTGGAGTACAGGAAGTACTTAGTTTGGGAAACTAAGGAATAACTCCAAGGTTATTGAGCACAGGAAGTACTTAGTTTGGGAAACTAAGGAACAGCTCAAAGGTTTCGAAAGACAGAAGTACTTGGTGTGAAAGCCGGAATAACTCGGGGAACACTTGGTTGAACCTAGTGTATTTAGGAATCAAGAGAAGATATCTATAAGGTTACCTCATTTATCCGTCTTAGTGGATTCTAGGTGCGAGAAAGGCAAGTGGATTAGTTGAAGGATTACGCCACCTTCGATACCACTATAAAAGACTTGTGTTATTTACTTTTGCGCTTTATTACTTGCTCTACTTATCTTGCAAAGTTCTTACACTTATCTTCGAAAGCACGCACTTATCTCGTAAAAGTCTTCCGCTCTCGAAATTAAGTATCGATATCTTCACGATATCGAGAAGCTGTTTATCGACAAAAGGTTTAAAAGACTATTCACCCCTCCCCCCCAGTCTTTTACGTTGCCGTTATATGGACCAACAAGTGGTATCAGAGCAGGAGGTTCCCAAGCCTTCTCCACTGAACCTAGATTCCAGATAAGTGCCCACTAACTGCTTTTCACCTACACTTGATTTGTTTGTTTAGTGTGTTTGCTGCAGGATGTCTTTAAGTGACGCCCCAATTCTCAAGCCAGAGAATTATGAAAAATGGAAGAACAACATGATGCTCCACCTAGAAGCCATCAGTGACGAAATGATCGAAGTAATAAAGAATGGCCCAATAGTCATTCAACAACTCAAGCAAGTCATAGAGGTTTCTAATGGTAGAGACAGAGAACAAAGCGATGGGTCTTCACAGACAGATGCGTCAACCAGTGGGAGACCTGCCAGTCAAGTTATTTACGAACCAAAGCCCAGAGAGCTCTGGACATCGGAAGATGCCAAGAGAAATCGACTGGATGGTCAGGCTCGTAATATCATCATACGTTCTACTCCAGAGCACATACAGTGTAAACTGTGGGGTGCAAAAACGGCGAAAGTGGCCTGGCAATTGATTGAAGAAATCTGTGCCGGCACTGAGAAAACAAAGGAAAATAAGTTCGAAGTTTTGAAGCTCAAATTCCAAAACTTTAAACAAGGTCCCACAGAGACTCTTGAAGAACTAGATTTCCGGTTTACAACACTTATGAGTGACATGGCTGCACTTGGTGAGAGTAATAGATATACCCAGTCAGAAAAGATTAAGACTATTGTGAGAAGTCTAAATCATAACTGGGAACACACAAAGTTTTTCTACTTTAACCAAGGAATGCCAGATATCACTCATGTGGAACTTTTCTCTCACCTTGCCACTGTTGACTATGAGACAACTCAAAGAGAACAAACAACTGAGAAGTTGCAGAATGTTGCTCTAGTTGCTCAAGGAACTTCTGAAAAGAAGAAAGTCAAGGAGGTGACTGAGGATGCTCTTGCTGTAAAGCAAATGGGAAAATATGTCAGTAGAGAAATTGAGAGAAGAAAAGACAAAGAGAATCTGAAAAAGCATCTAGGCTCAAACTACCACCAATACTAAAATATGCAAAGCTCGCTGAACAAGTCGGCTCAGAAAGCATCAAGTACTGAGGAAGCAGAAATCGGAAATGATATCTGTTTCTATTGTCAGAAACCTGGTCATTTCAAGAAGGATTGCCCTGCCTTCAACAAACTAAAGATAGGTGACAAGAAAGACAGAAGAATCTTCAATAGAAGTCAGAGAGCTATGCTCACTGAAGAAAGGAAAAAGATTCAAATCCAACTGGATGCTCTAGATATTGAATCTGATTCTGAGGATGAGGATTCAGATGTTTCCACATTGCCTTCCCCCAGAAATGTGCGGTGTCTCTCATGAAGTAATTGACTTTGGTCAAAAGAAGAAAGAAGTGTGTGGAATGGCTGAAGAAATCTTTCCAGATATCTCCAACATTGAACCTTGTCTAATGGCTGATGAGGTAACATATACTTCCTGTTATACTTATGAAAGTGATGAAGAGGGAATCAAAGATCTGGAAAAACTCAAAAGAGAACTTGATCTCTACGAAAGAGAATTTCTAATGATCCGAGCTAGAGCCGAAAACCTTGAAGAATAAAAGAATTCTCTTGTAAATGAAAATTCTCAAATAATCAAGATATCTGAGAAAAAGGATGCTGAAAATGCATTTCTCAAAGTCGCATAAAGAAGCAATGGCCAATCTTCAAAAGAAATGTGATGATCTTCTTTCTGAGAATAAGGAACTCAAAAAGAAAGAACTATCTTTTCAATCTTATGCCAAAGCTAGTGACAATCTTACTGAAGTACAATCTTATTTAAGAGATCCTTCAGAAAAGAGAGGACTTGGGCTGGACACACACAGAGACAGTTCCACCACTCTGAATAAGAGTAATGAAGGACTAACATTCGTCGCTTTCAAAGAAGGTGATTCCCAAACAATCTACGACGGGTCGAAAGCTAAGATTGTTGACAAAGGAAAGGCAGTTGCGACCAAGCCTTTGTGGGAAAAACAAGTCCAAAGGAAAACTGTGGGAAATGTCTCTGAAAAGAAACATAACACTGAGAAGTGCAATCACCCACAATGCTATGTCTCTCAAAAAGGAAAAATTGCAGGAGCTGACAAATTTTCCTATGCACGTTTTCTGGAAAGAAAATTGATCATCCAGAGACTAGCAAAGCTGCTGAGAAGAGATCTCAGACAGCATCAGGTGCTCGGAATGGTATTGGCTATAAATCCATCGAGAAACAACTTGCTCGTGAATACAAACAAGAGCAAGAATGATGGTTAAAGGCTAGAATTGCTCACAACAATTATCAGAAGTGGAAGATAAATCAAGCCACTGAAAATCTGAATGCCAGGGCTAGAAGAAATCTGGCTAGGAAAGCTAAGTTTCCTGAGAAGGCACTGTAAACCTCGACAGTATCTGAAAGCACCAAATGGAGCACCAAGGAACACACCAAGGAAGAAAATAGTTCTTAATAACAATGATACTAATTATTTAACTAGAATTCCTCCTTATGTTCCTGTTAGACAAAAGAATGTTCCTAAGAAATTCATTCAAAAATGGATTCCTACTGGAAGATTCTTTAGTCCAGATGGTTCCATTGTTGGTATGAGAACCTAATCTCCTGTTTCCTGTTTTGTGCAAAACACTCTAAAGACTAATTCAAAGTGGCATTTTGATAGTGGATGTGGGAAGCACATGACAGGAGACAAAGAAAATCTGATTGACTACAAAAAATGCAATGATGGACCAATTATCAGGTTTACTGAAGGAGATGAAAATCCAACCATAGGTTTTGGCAATTTGAAGTTTGGAGCCCTTACAATCTTTAAAGTACTTCATGTAAAGGGATTGAAATATAATCTCCTAAGCATGAGCCAACTAGTAGACAAAGGCTACACTGTCAAGATCAAGTCAAAACTATGTAAAGTGATTGACAATGAGTCAAAGCAGACAGTCTTGGTTGCAAGGCGTAAAGGAAATCTTTATGTTGCTGATTGGGCATCCGCCACAACCGAAGAATGTCTCATGGTGAGTCAATCTGGACACACTGAAGAAAATTGGTGTTGGGAAATTTGTTGGGAAATTTCTTGAGAAATTTGTTAGGAATTTTTGTAAGATATTTTGTAAAGAATATCTATTTAGTTTTGATCAGCAACATGATGACTTATCATAGTCTCAGAAAGGTGATTAGTACTCTTGGTTCACTTGAACATTGTAAAAGAGGAAACCCACTAAGTATGATAGTCTAGCTAATCTTGTATAGGATGTTAGGTCTCAAAATGTAATTTTTATTTTATGAAGAGAAGACCAAGAAGAAGACATCCAGGCAGAAAGCTAAACGACATTGAAGACTTGAAGAAAACTGCACAAGATAACTGAGTCTGTTGTTCAGATATCTTAGCCAGATATCTTGAAGACACGAATTGTTTCAAACAAACTGTGTCACAAGAGATATCTGAGAAATAAGAGACATATCTGAAAACAAGGAAAGTGTCCACAGATATCTATTCTCAGATACCTTGAGCCTTAACCACGTTTCTGAAAAAGGAACATATATATTGCAAACAAAGTTGTTTCAATAAATACAAGTGGTATATGAAGATTGAAGATAAGGACGTGCAAAGAATCAGATAACACTAATCTCTGATACAAAGCATAGTTCCGTTCACACTACAGGACAAAAGTATAGTACAATGCATTTAATGCACGGACAGAGATGTCTGAATAAAAGCAATGGCAGCTTCTGAGAAGAAGACAAAACCTGCTCTAAGATTATATACAGATATCGATAGTTCGAATTTGAGCCTAACGGATACTATTCAAACGGTACTCAAATTCATCTATAAATATCAACACTTAGACTGCTTGAGAGAACACACAGAACCTTAGACACACGACATAACTTGAAAACGCTGAACGTCTTACTCTCTCAAAGCAACTTACTTACTCACAAAGCTTTACATGCCAAAGCTTTTGATCTTGAGTAAACACTGAAGTTCTAAGTATCCTGATCCTAAACAAGCAAAGCTATCTGTGAAGGAGTTGAATCAAAAGATCAACTATCTGAGATTCATTCTCTTGAACAGATATCATAAGACTTGGGTCAGTAAAATCGAACAAGATACCATACGTTGTAAAGTGTATTAAGTAACTTGGTTCACAGAGCTATCTGATTAACTGAAAAGTTATTAAGACGCTCATCTGACAACTCAAACCAAAACCAACACCATAATCAAGTGGAGTACAGGAAGTACTTAGTTTGAAAAATCAGGGAATAACTCCAAGGTTACCGGAGTATAGGAAGTACTTGATTTGGGAAACTAAGGAATAACTCCAAGGTTATTGAGTATAGGAAGTACCTAGCTTGGGAAGCTAGGGAATAACTCAAAGGTTTCTGAGTATAGGAAGTACTTGGTAGTGAAAGCCGGGGAACAACTCAGGGGGAACATTTGGTTGGGAACCAATTGTTAAGAATCTTAGAATAGGATTATTGTAAGGAGAACTCAATTATCTGTTCTAGTGAATTCTAGGTCTCTGATAGACCGAAGTGGATTAGTTGGAGGATTACGCCACCTCCAGATACCACTATACTTGCTGTGTTATTTACGTTTCTGTATTTACATTTCAGCAACACACACACACACACATATTAACTGTTTCTGCACTTATCTTTATTAAGTCTTCCGCACTCTGATTCTAAGTATCAGATATCTATTCAGATATCTGAGAAATAGTTGTTATCGACAAAAGTTTTAAAAGACTATTCACCCCCCCCCCCCCCCCTAGTCTTTTACTTTGCCGTTATCTGGACCAACAATTGGCTATGGCATAAAAGAATGAGTCACTTGAATTTCAAAACTCTGAATAAGCTAGCCAAGAAATAGTTGGTGGTTGGTTTACCCAAAATGGCATATAGAAAAGAAGGTGTATGCTCAGCTTGCCAAATGGAAAAACAATCCAAAACATCTTTCAAGTCTAAAACTAGACATTCCAGTGAGAGGCCACTGCAAATGTTACATATGGATCTGTTTGAATCCTCAGTAACTAGTTATGCAGGAAAGAAGTATGGTCTGGTTGTTGTTGATGATTACTCAAGATTCACTTGGGTTGTCTTTCTCAAACACAAATCTGATGCAAGGGTTGAGATACCTAATTTGCTGAATAAGCTCGAAGTCATGAAAAATGACAAGGTATCTGTAATCAGAACAGACCATGGTACTGAGTTTGTGAACCAGTACATCAAAGAGTTTTATACTTGCAAAAGTATACAACATCAACTATCTTCTGTAAGGACACCACAACAAAATGGTGTTGCTGAAAGAAAGAATAGGACCCTAAAAGAAGCAGCAAGAACAATGCTTGCTGATACTGAAATAAGTGAAATTTATTGGGTTGAAGCTGTAAACACAGCATGCTACACTCAAAATAGATGTCTGATTAACAAACACCATGACAAAACTCCTTACGAACTTTTCATTGGTAGACCTCCTAGTATCAAACATCTAAGGGTGTTTGGTTGCAGATGTTTTGTTCTTAACAATGGAAAAGAATACTTGAGAACATTTCAACCAAAGGCAGATGAAGGGGTATTTCTTGGTTATTCTCTGAATAGCAAAGCCTACAGAATCTACAACAAAAGAACACAAAAGATCGAAGAATCTGTTCATGTAGTGTTCTATGAAGGAAACAAGAAAGTACTCTTGAATGATGATCTCTCAGATAGGTTCAAAGAATTAATGATTAAAGAATCTGAAAAAGGATCCTCAGAAGGAAACAATTCTATCATTCAAATTGAGGATGAGTCTGACGATGAAAAGCAACCTATGCTTAGTAACAACCAGATGACTATAAGACACGATGAAGAATTTCCTATGAGAATTCCAGAAATGGAACAGGTTACTGAGAAACTTCATCATGAAGAGGTATCTGAAAACGAGATTGCTGAAATGCAAGTCCCAGATATCTCTAACACTGAAAAAGTGTCAGATATCCATGGCATTTCCCATATGTCAAATATCTCAGATACTGCACAAGTATCTCATCAAGATCACACATTCAAATCAAAATGATATTGATCCTACTAGTTCAAAACCCATTATGAAATGGATAAGAAATCATCCTGCAAAGGATGTGATTAGTCCCATAGACCAAGGAGTTAGAACTAGAAGAGCAATCGCTGAAAATGCAAATTGTCTCTATGGATGTTTCATCTCAAACATTGAACTAAAGACTATAGAAGAAGCACTAAAAGATCGATCGATCTCGCAATGCAAGAAGAGTTGGATCAATTTGAGAGAAACAAAGTCCGAACCGGTTCCATTTGTTAACGGAATATCTGTAATCGGAACCAAGTGGGTTTTCAGAAACAAAATGAATGAGTCTGGTGAAATAACCAGAAACAAAGCTAGGTTGGTTGCCAAGGGATTCACCCAGACTGAAGGACTAGATTTTGATGAATCTTATGCACCAGTTGCAAGATTGGATGCAATAAGACTCTTTCTAGCCTTTGCAGCTCATAATGACTTTACAATTTATCAAATGGATGTCAAGAGTGCATTTCTAAATGGTGAACTTGCTGAGGAAGTCTATGTTGAGCAACCACCAGCTTTTGAAGTTCACTCCGAAAGTAGGATGGTCTATAAGCTTCAGAAAGCTCTGTATGGGCTGAAACAAGCTCCAAGAGCATGGTATGATACATTAGCCAAATACCTACTAAAAAGTGGTTTCAAGAAAGGAGATGTTGATAAAACACTCTTCACATTGAACCATGATGGGAAACTACTTTTAGTTCAAGTATATGTTGATGACATTATATTTGGATCTAAGGACAAGCAACTTTGTGAAGACTTTGCTGAACTCATGAAATGTAAATTCGAGATGAGCATGACGAGAGAATTGAATTACTTCCTAGGGCTGCAAGTCAAGCAACTCAATGATGGAATATTCATTAGTCAAACAAAGTATGCAAAAGACATGCCCAACAGGTTCAATCTAAAGCCTTCTGAAAAGAATGCTAAGATACCTATGAGCATTGTAACCAAAATGACCTATACTGAATCTGACAAGAGTGTTGAAGAACACAAGTATAGGAAATTGATTGGATCTCTACTGTACCTCACTGCAAGTAGACCTGATATTCAATATGTAGTTGGAGTGTGTGCTAGATTTCAGACAAATCCAATGCAATCACACTACAACATTGCTATGAAGATATTAAGGTATGTAAAGGGTACTGTAGAAGTTGGATTGTGGTATCCAAAAGACAGTGGATTGAGTTTGGTTAGCTATTCAGATGCTGACTATGCTGGATCATTGCTTGATAGAAAAAGCACCTCAGGAACTTGTCAATTTCTTGGTGCCAGATTGATATCATGGTTCAGCAAGAAACAAAACTCAATTGCTACATCTACCACAAATTTGAATATATATATTGCTGCTGGGTGTTGTGCTTCACAAATATTGTGGATACAACAACAACTCAGAGACTATGGACTCAATGAAGAGAAAACTCCTATTTTCTGTGACAACACAAGTGCTATTGCCATAACTCAGAATTTTAAGTTTCATGCTAGAACAAAGCACATTGATGTTAGACACCACTTCATCAGAGACCATGTTGAAAAAGGCAATATAGAGATACTCAAGATTGGCACTGAAGACCAACTTGTAGATATCTTCACTAAGCCACTACAAGAAAGTAGATTCTTAGCCTTAAGACACAGTCTTGGACTAATGGAGCTACCTAAGAACTGAAAAAGTTCAAATATCTGAAGAAGATATCAACGAAGAGAGAAGAGGAATCTGGAACGGGAATCCAGAAACCAAAGGGTAAAATAGCTATTTAAAGATCTCTGAGATGGGTACTCAGATATCTAGATCACTCAGTGAGGGGGAACACAAAGGAGAATAGTACAACTGTCTACAGTTAACTACTATCTTGAAATTTGAATTATTTCTATCTTTGTGAAAAACTTTGAAAAGACAACAAGTATAAGATAGAATCGCCATACAAGTTGTTCTCATTCACACAGATACGTGATTCAGATAGCTAATAGCCAAAATTCATTAAATAGGCACAATTACAATTGTTGATTGTGATCACTGCTGAAGAAGCAATGGTGACCCTTGATGAAATGGACGATTGATCTTTACGGCAGAGATTAACTCTCAGTAAATAGTGGACTGTTGAAATTCAGACAGGGCCCACTATGCATTTAATGCCGAACAAGCTTTTACCCACGCCTGTCTGCAATACACAGATAACTACACACAAAATTAATTTGTATGTATGTGACTGTTGAGATTACATTGCTATATATATAGGATTTTGGCAAAAGAATTCACTTTCGCCTAATCCAACATTCCCACTTGCACAAGAATAGCAAATTTCTTTCTTCTATTTTCTCTGCAAATCTCTGCTCCCAAATTAGTTTTTCTGCAAAGAATCACTAATCTTTCACATTAATCTCTTTCAGACCTTCGAAAAACTCACGCTATATAAAGAGATGGCCCCCAAACGATCGACTACCCAGAAATCCCAAAATACTACCACTAGTACTGCTGAAAAGCAAGCACCAGAGTTGGTAGTTATTAACAATCGATTGGTAGGGAACTTCAATCCCGATCATTGGACTTCAAATCACAGAATGATTTGGGGTGGTGCCATGATTGAGGAATACCTCACGGCTGCTATTGAAAGTCAAGCCGACAGGAAGTTAATCCTTGACATGCTTGAAAATGCACAAATCAAGGGTTTTCTATCTGCTGTTCCCAGTGGATTCTCTTCACTGGATGTACTGGAATTTTACAACAACTCCAGGATTATATCCTGTGTTACAGAAGGCACTGCAATAGTGTCTATAAAAACGTCAGTCCAAGGAAAGGAAATCCTTCTGGACTCAACAACTTTCTGCAAGTTGTTTGACCTTCAAAATCTTGGAAAGGATTTTGAAATAGACACCAAGGATGATGATCTCCTTGAAGGTGTAAAACAATTGTACAGTGATGTGTGTGATCTTGAAAAATCAGATACACCCACTGATTTCAAGCTTGCTGACATTAGAACCATACATTTGCTGGTTCACTGGGATGTGTTGGCATGCATTCTTCACAGATGCTTTGATGGTCTGCAAGGAGGTGCTGACCAGATAAGCCAAGAACGCTGGATGATGATGTTCTTATTGCAACAACAAGACAAAAGGCTGGAAAACCCTTTCAATTGGGGAAAGTACGCCTTCATGAAATTTGTGAAGAAAATTCAAGGCTTTGAGCCTACAATCGCTAAGGGACTTGCTGAGCCAAAGACCACAGTAATCTATGGTCTAAAGATATGCTACTTGCTGGAAAAGCTTGGCATTAAGCTCAGAGAGAAGGCTGACATAGCCAACAGTAACCTACTCTACAAATATGAGTATACGAACATGATGAAAAAGGTTACTGGATCTCAGAAAGGTTCCAAGAAGCGAAAGAGTGAAGAGGTATCTGAGGGAAAAGTTGCGACCAAGAAGCCCAGAACTTCACGGAAGAAGTCTGCTGGCAAATCAGAAGGCACACCTATTGAGGTTGTCGATTCCCAGATACCTGTCGTCGCTGCAGATGAACTCATCAATGAAGATGAACTCATTAATGCTGCAAAAGAGGTATCAACTACTGAACAAGTAGACTCAGCAAGAGAAAGTGCTTTCAAAAATGTTAAGACTATTGCTGAAAGCATCAATGCTGCTAAAGAAAGTAGTGACAGATACCAAGCCCTTTCTGCTGAAACTGCAGGAATTATGGATCAATCAGTTCCCAATGCTGATGAGAGCTCTGACGATGAAGATGATGAATTAGTCATCTCTCAAGTCCTAGAAAAATCAGAAAGGGCTAAGGTTACTGAAAAGGTAACTGGTGTAGAGGTATCTGAAGAAGAACCTACACCACATGTTGCTGAACAAGCACCTGTTTCAAAGGTTGCTGAAGAAGCAACTTTGTCCAAGGTAACTGGACAAATTACACCATCAGAGCAAGAAAGACTAAAGCATATTGAAGATGCTCTAATGAGTGATAACTTAGTGTTGGAGGATACTGTCATTGCCTCAACACTCAACAGTCTGTCTCAAGCACAACAACCACAACAGCCAGATAAGGATACTGTTGAAATGGTACTTGAGCTGCAGATACCAGCATTTTTTATTGCTGAAGAAAATCCTGCAAAAGAGCAGGTTCCCCAACTCAATGTGAGGGATCAAACTGAGACATTTGCTCAGAATGATCAACCAGGGGAGGCAACTGAGTTGCATACTCAGGCAAGGTCTATAGTACCTAAAACTTCAAACAAAGAAGATGAAATGGAACAACAAGACCAACGCATAGAAGGGTCACAAGTTTCAGAGACCAATCAGCTTGACATTGCTCAGGTATCTGAATGGTTTAACTCTCTACTTGTGATATTTTGTGCCACATAATCTTGTTATTTAATAGAATTTCTTTGTTACAGGCTGAATTAGAAACACGAGAACAAGAGGAAGCTGAGAAGCTTGCCTCAAAAACTGAGAAGGAGGCTTCCACACCCTCACAACTTAAGGAATCTACAGGTGATAGAGAGTTCCTTAAGATATAATTTTTCAGATATTCGTTAATACACTTGACTAATAAGTGTTTGTTTCTAATAGGCTACAATTGAGAAGAAAAATGAAGAGACTGAAAAGTCTATCTCTTCAGAGAGGAATGCAGATGCTTCCAAGGCCTCTAAGGAACAAGTATCTGAACCTTCTGTAGAGAAGGTATTTCAATCAGATATTTCTACTCCTCAAAGAATAATCTCTGATCATTTTTCTTAGACTAACACATTCTACTTAACAGGTTCAAAAAGAAGTAGAAGTTGTTGAGGAGTTGCCCACTCAATCCTCACAACATATGGAAATTGATGAGGCATCAAGGCCTTCATCACAAGACAAGATTCCAGAAACTGCACAAGTTTCTGTGAGACAAACATCTGAGCCTCCAACAGAGGTAATTGACATCTCAGATATCTGATTTGTCAATAAAAATTTTCTTGATAAAATTTCCTAAGTGTTATGTTTTTAATTCTCAGGTTCTAGCAGAAAGAAAGGTTGATGAGGACCAGACTTCCAAGTCTCCACCTCACAACAAGATATCTGAGGCAACCCCTATCTCAGTAGTACAAGTCTCTGAGCCTGATTTATTCATTCAGGTAACTCAGAAACCTAACTACACTCGTACTCAGATATCTACACAAGTTTTGAATCTAACTCAGAACTCTTTCTTTTAGGACCTACTTCCATTCTTCAAAGCTCATACCCTGCCAAAGCACATTCAATGCTTCAAGAAATGGCAGAAGTTAAGGTGCTCTGATCTCTCTGAAATATTGAGAATCACAGATCAACCTACGAGACGAGCACGAGCCTTGACTTGGAGAACTACATCCATGCAATGTTCCCCACGGAACAGTATCAAGTTGCGACTTTATTGCATAAGGATTTCTCCAGAGAAGTGGCACACAAGTTGATTCAAGCCTTCAATCAGGCTGATGGTCAAACAAGATTGCAGATGGCATTCAAGCCAGTCCTGCCCCAGACTCTACAATTTATTCCTTCTGAGCAAGAGGAGATTAATAGGCAGAAGATCACTATTCCTAAAGTGATTAATCTTGTATCTGAAGACGATGAAGAGGAAGAAATAGATGAGAATAACTTTGATGAACCTTCCTTTGACCATCACAAAAAGGATGATGATGATAAGGATGACGATGATGCCCCTGAACCAGGGACGAGAGGGATTTCACAAGGACACATTGCCTCAGCTGCTGAAAAGCACACTGAGAGGACATCACAGCAATCCTCTCCTCCATCTCCTCAGAAATCTAATCATCCAACTCCCCAACACAAAGATACTACTGACCAAGTAGTTGAGCACTCTGAAGGAACAACTCAGAAAATATCAGATGCACAAGCCAGAGTTGCTCAACTCAAACAACTGTTGGAGGAAGAACAACAGCTACATCTTCAACTGGAAGAAAAGATAGCTGAATCCAGAGCAAAGCTCCAAAAGATTGAAGATCAAACAATCAAGGAAATGGAAGCTTATGCTGAAATGAAAGAACTCCAGCTTGCTGTTCAGGCAATTGCTGAGGAATTAGATACTGAGCAAGTATCTAGTGACAAGCATGATGCTAAGGCTACATTCCAAAAAGATGTACCATCCTCCTCACTGAAAGGAAAGAAACCCATCTCCGAGATGGTTGTTGGACAAGAAAACATTGATGAAAATGTCCAAGAGGATGAAGATCACTGGGCTGATAACTCAGATGATGAAGAAGACAAGACATTAGCAGAACACCGCAATGAACATTTAGCGGTTTCTCATTTGAAAAGGAAGCTGATTGCTCCTGAAATATTCAACAAGATACCAAATGTCAACTCCAATGAATACTTGAACAGATATCAAGTACTGGCCAAATTGAAAAAGGAGTTGTTTTCTCAAGATAAAGCCGCCATTGCATCAGTCCCTGCAGAATTGAAAACATTCACTGAGATCATCACTCAGAGAACAACCAGTCTGGTCATTTCTCAGAAAGATCTCGGCATGGTTAGGGATGATGACCAAAACTTGGCTGCAAAAGCCTTTGAAGAGGCTTGCTATGCTGCTGGAAAAGCAGATGCTGTTCAAGGCCCATGGCGCGAGCCATCGATAAGGATACTGGTCTTATCAAACAAAATCAGGAGCTCAAGGCTGATCTGGAAAAGTTGCTTGCTGCTTACAACTATCTGCAAGGCAACTTTAACTCTCTTTCAGAATCATTTGTGATTCTTAGTCAGTCAACAATGACTAAGGGGGAAGAATATCAAGATGCTCAGAGAGGAAGAGGAAGAGGAAGAGGAAACAAAAGAAAATCTGAACAACCACCTCTCAGAATAAATGAGCCCTCCTCTAGTCAGACTGCTCTACAGATAGTGGCCACCACTCAACTTCCTGAACAAGGAATGACAACAAGGGCTAGAGCACAGAAACCTCCAAGGAGTACCAAGGCTCCAAGGAGAAGACAAGTAAGAGGGATTGATGAATCTTCTGAAGAAGAAGAAGAAGAAGAAGAAGAAGAAGAAGAAGAAGAAGAAGAAGAAGAAGAAGAAGAAGAAGAAGAAGAAGGCCAAATTAAATCCCTGGGCAATGAAGAAGGCTGCAAAAGTCTCACAAGAATTGACATTGATGATGATGAAGAGACTGATGAAGATGAAGCTCCTCTTCATAGAAAAAGGAAAATTGATAGCCTAACTGAGCCCATAGCTGCAAAGCCTTTGGCAGCTAAAACACCCTCTAAAAATACCAAGTCTATCCAGGGTGGTTCTTCAAGCAATACCCCAAGGGAGAATTCAAGACAAAGGAGGAACAGACTGAGAGCTGAACAAAGACAACTTCAACTACCGCTCAGGCCTGAAGAAGCCAAGATTGAGTATGTGAAGATCAACAGTGACTCCTCTGTCTACAGGTGCATTAATCAGAAGAATAGCTACTGGATTCTGGAACTTAAGCATCTACTGGTAAACTCAAAATTTCCAGAACCAATCCATAAACAGCTCATGGCATGGAGAAAAGACAAGCCAATCTTTATTAACACCAATCACATCAAAGCCTGGTTGGATTTTGAAGTAATCAAGAGAATCGAAGCCATGAAGAAGGACCTCTCTGATGTATGTCCTTGTGGAAAGCCAGATGATGTGCACAGAATTCCCAACATTACTGGAACAGGCACAAGAGCAAGACTTGCTGTGGAACCCTATGAGTCCTTCTACTTAACTGAAGATCAATACAAGGGTGACATCATATATCTGAAGATCATTTATGAATAGTTCAAGCTATCAGATATCAGAATCGAGCATGCCTGGAAGTGGGGAAAGTATTTGTGGGTCAAGCACTTTGTCAAGAAAAATCCTACCAAAACCTACAAGGAAGTCTGTGGATTTGCCAGAGACATAGAGATGATTGTCAGAACTCTTCTCTATGACTACTGTGATGATATCAAAAGGTTTGGTGATAGGAAATTTGCAGATTGATCCATGGAACTGCTTTTGAAGACTTGAAGTGTTGAAGACTTGAAGACTAGTTCATTAGGATGTCTACTTGGAGCTTGGTTACTCCTGTTGTCCTAATTTACTATGTATTTTTATCTTGCTGACAGAGCTAAATTGCATTATGTTAAAGTTATCTGTAAACTTTCTTTGTAACATATCTGATGAACTTACTCTCAGATATTATTTTCTATAAAAGATAACTTGTCAGCAAAGATCACACCTTGTGATTTGGTTGATGTTTACTTTCTGCACTTAATTATATGAATTAAAAAAATCATAGAAATTATTAAGTACTGGATTGTTTCCTCATCCAGATTTGTAATAGGTCAGATAGTCATCGTTGACTGATCAAAATGGGGGAAATTTGTTAGGAATATCTGTTTAGATTTTGATCAGCAACCTAATGACTTATCTTAGCTCAGAAAGGTGATTAGTACTCTTAGTTCACTTGAACACTGTAAAAGAGGAAATTCACTAAGTAAGATAGTCTAGCAAATCTTGTATAGGATGTTAGGTCTCGAAATGTAATATTTATTTTCTGAAGAAGACCAAGAAGAAGGCATCCAGCAGGAAAAGTTCATCAAAATTTTGAAGACTTGAAGATTGCTCAAGTTTGCTGAAGACAAAGATTTTTCAGATACCTATGACCAGATATCTTGAAGACACAAGCATTTTTAAATAAACAGTGTTACAAGAGATATCTGAGAACTAAAAGGTTTCTGAAACGAGAAAAGTGCCCACAGATATCTACACTCAGATACCTTGGATAAAGATTATGTTTCCGGGAAACAATATATTCTTAACAAGTGATATCTGGGGATGTGATGATCTCTGGAAAAGGACGTGCAAAGCCTCAAAAAGCATGCATTGTTCCGTTAGCACTACAGGACAAAGTATAGCATGTTGCATTAAATGCGGACGAAATGTACGAACAAAACGGTAGCTTCAAAAAGAAGACAAACTCACAAGATTATTATACTTAGATATCAATAGTTTGAATTTGATTTAAGCCTAACGGATACTATTCAAACGGCACTCAAATTCATCTATAAATATCAACACTTAGACTGCTTGAGAACACACACTGAACACCTTAGATCACTGAACTTATATTGAATACTCTCACAAGCTCTCTCAAGCATACTACTTACCTTCAAGCTTTTGGTAGCGACCAAAGCTCTTGATTCTAAGTAGCACGAAAGTTCTAAGTGTCCTGATCCTTAACGAGCATTGTCATTTGTGAAAGAGTTGAACTAAGATTTCATATCTGAGTTTCATTCTCTTGAACACTTACCATAGACTTGGGTCAGTAGAGAACAAGATACCATACATTGCAAAGTGTATTAAGTATACTTGATTCATAGAGCTATCTGAATAACTGAACAAGTTATTAAAGAAGCTCACCTGACAATTTACCTTAACCAACACCTTAAACGGCGTGGAGTACAGGAAGTACTTAGTTTGGAAAACTAAGGAACAGCTCAAAAGGTTTCTGAGTACAGGAAGTACTTGGCTGTGAAAGCCGGGGAATAACTCAGGGGGAACACTTGGTTGGGAACCTAGTGTATTTAGGAATCAAGAGAAGATATCTGTAAGGTTACCTCATTTATCTGTCTTAGTGGATTCTAGGTCTGAGAAAGGCCGAAGTGGATTAGTTGAAAGATTACGCCACCTTCAGATACCACTATAAAAAGACTTGTGTTATTTACTTTCTGCAGTTTATTACTTGCTCTACTTATCTTGCAAAGTTCTTACACTTATCTTGCTGAGCATGTGCACTTATCTCAGAAAAGTCTTCCGCTCTCTGAAATTAAGTATCAGATATCTTCACAGATATCTGAGAAACTGTGTTTATCGACAAAAGTTTTAAAAGACTATTCACCCCCCTCTAGTCTTTTACTTTGCCGTTATCTGGACCAACACCCCATCTCAATGAGTGGGATATTCCTATTCTGACCAATTTATTTTGGCAGGATGACATCGAAGAAATTCTCAAAATCCTGTTGGCAAGTAAAGAATCAGTAGATGTACGGGTCTGGCATTATTCGAAACATGGCAATTACACGGTGAGCTCGGC
Source organism: Plantago major (assembly GCA_026545765.1). NCBI lineage: Eukaryota > Viridiplantae > Streptophyta > Magnoliopsida > Lamiales > Plantaginaceae > Plantago > Plantago major. The sequence goes on from CM048842.1 coordinate 38,188,315, forward strand.
GTACCATCTTGCCATGATTATTAAGCAACAAAAGCAGGAAATCCATACTGGCTGTTCATCTTTGGCTCCTCAGTATAATTTGAATTTTATTTGGAACCTAAAAATTCCAAATAAAATTAAACACTTTCTTTGGCGATCTTTGCATAATTCACTTCCCACAAGCAGTGAACTACAACGACGACACTTACCTGTGGATGTGACTTGTGGGCTATGTAACCATGATTCTGAAACTCTTTTGCATATCTTACACGATTGCCATTATGCACGCCAAGTCTGGTCTTTGGAACATTTTTTTGTGGCTATGATATACTTTGAGGCTGATTGTATGTGGGACTGGGTGAATGGTGTCCGTATTCGTATGGACGCTAAGGATTTTGAGGTGTTTGTGACTACTTGCTGGGGTTTATGGTTTCATAGGAATGAACTCAAACATGAACAGGTTGATAGATCACCAATGGATACGGTACAACATGTATTTGAGTTTATTTCATTCCATAAGTCTAATATGTATAAACCTTTGGGGTCAGCTGGCAGAAATTCAAGTACAATTCATGGTCCTTGGTCTCCTCCTCTAGTTGGTTGGCATAAAATTAACTTTGATGCTTCTGTCCCCAAGAATGGCACTTTAGGAGGTATAGTTGATGTTATACGTGACCATACAGGTCTGATCTTAGCCTGGAGTAGGAAGAAGATTGCATCTAATCTCAATGTTGAGATCGCTGAGTCTTATGCAGCACGTCTTGGGATACTTTTGGCACAACACATGGATTGTCAAAGGATTGTCTTAGAAGGTGATGCACTGAATGTTATTAGTGGAATACAAAAGCATCAAGACTCACTCTCAGTCAATGGGGCGTTGTTCACTAACATAAAGGAGCTACTTCACACATTTTCAGAATTCGAGGTCCAGCATATCCGCTGTGAGACGAATGGTTTAGCGTATCGTCTTTGTCATAACTTTGCTCAGGATTCTTTTGGCTTTATCACTGTTCCTTTTGAATTCACTGAACCTGGATAGTTTGTTTGTTTTGCTGTTATTGCTTTCTTGGATTGTATTGCAAATTTCTGATGTAACTTGAGCTACTGCTCCTTGTTTTGGTTTAATAAAAACCTGTCTTTTCTAAAATATATATATATATATATATATATATATATACATACATACATACATACATACATACATACATACATACATACATACATACATACATATATATATATATATATATATATATATATATAGTGATTGTTACTAACGAATCCCATTGTACACTCTTGGTCTGTAGATGGAGGGTCTGGAGATGGTGAGTACATATTAGAACGACATACCAAGGGCTTGTTTAAGGTTGGACCCTAACATATAGCATATCAACCCGTAGAGACTACAATGACTCGGGGCTATGCTTTAACCCATCACCCCATCAAGTACGCGCTATCTAAGTTCTGGACCTGTTGTTGCATATTTATGAAATTTGTGATCGCTTTCAAGATTGCATTCCAAATTAAGTAACATGCCTATTAGGATAAAATTTGTATTGTATGAAATCATATTAGTATTGTATTTGACATTCTACTTGTATTTTACTATCCGACTTCATTATATATATAATTCAAACTTGTATACGTATTATATATGTATGTTTTATACACAAGTACTATAAGTGAAAGTGCGACTACTAAGAGCACTTGTTTTCATAATCCTGTCTTTCTTAGTTAGTTCAATGTTTGTGGTTGCTTGTGTAATTATGTTGCATGAAACAATCGATACACTTGGACTAGAAGTTTGCAAAGCTGGAAGCAATATGATGGCTTAAGGAAAGAATCTAACAAGATATGAACAAGAAGGAAAATTATTGAAGAGATATTTATCTATGAAAATTTCCTTCTAGCAGATTGATTGAAGAAAGCAAGAAGAAGCAACTTGCCTTTACTGTATTCCTTCTTCTGTTCGACCTAGAAGAAGTCGACTTGAGGATCTATATATATAAGAAGAATGCAGCCTGCAAGGGATTTCTTTTCATGAACTTCGATTTACAATATTGAGAGATAGGCTTTCTTGTTTTCTACTAGACTTGATATTGTTATTACTTGTGAGTGTTCTTCAAGCATTGAGAAATCCAAAGTCCCTGAGCCTGAAAGCAGTAGTGATGATTCTGATGACATGTCTGAAGAAGCCTATAACAACTTGGTAAGGAAGTTTAATAAACTTAGATTCAAGAAAAATTCGAACAAAGGCTCATCAAGTAACGTAACTAGCACTTTCAAAAAGAAAACTGATATGTCTAACTCGAGCTCTAGTCCTAGTCCTAGCAAAGTTAGATGTTTTGAATGTCAAGGATGGGGTCATTATTAGAATGAATGTGCTAACACTCTTCGAAAAGAGAAAAAGACTCTGTTTGCTTGTCTCAGTGATGTTTCAGATGATGAACATGAAGAAGACAATCCAGAAGTTCATACCAAAGCCCTGTTCTCTACTCTGAACAATGTTGAGACACAATGTTGGGTCAATAATGAGGATCCAACAATGACGAAAGATGTCTTTTTTTATTATGATGACTCTCAAAACTGTGAAAAGATTTTCCGTGATAACTTTGATGAATCAGTTTCTACCAATGTTTTGTGTCTGCATGGTACAGTTGATTTGACTGCAGATTACCCATTCGAAGAAGAATTCATGGCTGAACAAATGGTGGAAGAACTCAAGCTCATGTATGAAGAGTTGTTGAAAGAATGGAAGAAATTCAAGAAACTTTCCAAGAAGCTGGAAAAGTAGAATGACAATTTGAAGCTCGAGGGTGCACTGAACAAAAAGGATGCCAAACTAGACAAGGTAACCAATGAACTTGATAAAGAAAAGAAAGTCATTGCTAAGTGGAACTCCTCTACTTCTAAACTTAATGACATGCTTGATATGTACAATGATGGCACTACTGGGTTAGGTTATTCTGGTACCTATACCTCTTCTTTTGAAAGTAAGCTAGGGTGTGATATGAATTGTAAGTTTAATCTAGATGATTCTGAGTCTGATCTTACAAAAAAAAAAAAAAGGTCAAGCCTCTGTCTGAGCTTGTCAATGCCCCTGCTTTTGTCAAACAGAAGCGTGAGTCTTCGAAAGAAACCAAGAAAACCTATGTGTGTCAATATTGTTTTAAAGTTGGTCACAAAAAACCTTATTGCTTTGTATACCAAAAAGACTTGAAAAAAGGTAAGACAGAAAAAGATGGTTCTGTTTCTGGTCACAAAACTCTCTCTGAGGTTAACTGTCTCTGAGACAATTTCTCCACCTGCTCTTGTTGTGGTAAGTAATACTCTCAATTTTGATCACACTGTTGGGTCAACATCGACATCAACAATGTCCAAAACTAAAAAATCCAAAAGGTTTGATTCCAAAAACAGTATCTATGTTCCTGCTCAAAAAGGTAAACCCACTGTAACTCCGAAAAACTCCAAAGAAAAATATAAAAGAGTTTGGGCTCCTAGGGAAAAGATAGTTTGCAATGTTGCTTTTTCTGTTGCTACTTCTCCTAATAGTGCAGGAAAATGGTACTTTGATAGTGGGTGTTCTCGTCACATGACAGGAAACCCAAGTTATCTTGCTAACTTTGTCTCACAGAAATCTGGGATGGTGACCTATGGAGGAGGTTACAAAAGTAAGATACTTGGAAAGGGAACTTTATCTCTTGAGGGATATCCCACTCTAAAAAATGTTCTTTTAGTTGAGGGCTTAAATGCTAATCTTGTAAGCATAAGTCATTTGTGTGACGATAACTTGAAGGTCAAGTTTGACAAACACTCATGTAAAGTTTATACTTGCATAGAAAAGAAAGTTGTGATGACAAGTACTAGGTCACTTGATAACTGCTATGTGGTGGTTGTTCCCCACAATTGCAACCTTGCAAAGGATGATGATGCGTTATTTGGCACAAGAAGCTTGGGCATGTAAACTACAGGAATCTGGAGAAACTCATCAAGCTTGAAGCTGCTGTTGGAGTGCCAAAAATAACAAACACTGGTAAGCATGTGTTGTGGTGACTGTTTGAAAGGAAAACAGACAAGAGCTGTGCACACCTCTTTGCAAACAGAAGGGCAGATAAGAGGTACCTTTAACTGTTTTGAACTTTTACATATGGATCTCATGGGTCCTGTCGAGGTAGAAAGTCTTGGAGGTAAGTGGTACATCTTTGTCATAGTTGATGACTTCTCTAGATTCATGCACAACCAAAAATATGAAAGTACTTAAGATTGGGTTTCTTACCCTTCAAAATCTCATAGGGAGTAGTTTGAGTTCCTGGTCTAAGATAGACTCTATTGATAATGTGGCAAGCAGTGTTAACAGCTTCAGCTCAAAATCTTTTAGACAAATTCATGGAACTTAACATTACCCTAGCCATTTCTTGTAAGGTTCGATTCTTACATTCAGCTACACCATTTTGCTGAGGAGTTTTTGGTGCAGAGAACTCATGAAAAATTCCTTTATTTTCACAAAACTTAGCAAAAGATTGGTTTTCAAACTCTTTACCATGATCAGACCTAATGCGTTGGACCACAGTAGAGTATTGAGTACTAAATCTAGCATGCATTTTCTTGAAGGAATCAAAGGTTTCAGACTATTCTTTGAGAAAACAGACCCATGGGTTATTCACTTAACAGCCATGCTTATAGACTGTATAATCCAAGGACTCACTCCATTCAAGAATCTGTGAATGTTTCCTTTGATGACTCTGAGCTTTTTGCACAAAAACAAGATGAGACATGTTCTGGACCAGCCACAGGTACTGAACCAGAAAAGGTCTCTGAACCAGAACCCACAACAGTTGTGCAAGAAGAGAGTGTCAATGTTGACAGCAATGATGACTCAACATCTGGTCCAACATTGCAGACTGAAAGCACATCCAAGGACACTGTTTCAGAAAATGAGGATGAACCTGATCTGATTCCAGCTGAACCTGAACCTCAGACTAATCCTCTGGATAATGCCAGAAGAGATCCTCCCCCTAAGATTCGTAAAGATCATCCAAGTTCTCAAGTCATTGGAAGCACCAGTGGAAGAATGACCCTAAGAGGAAACACTCGGAAAAACTACAAGGACATGGTAAGATATGCAACGATCTGCCAATCTGTAAGTTCCTCTTGCTTTGTCTCTCTTACTGAACCAAAAAATGTGAAAGAAGCTTTGAAAGATGACTATTGGATAGAAGCTATGCAAGATGAGCTACACCAATTCAAAACTAATGAAGTTTGGACCTTAGTTCCTCGCCCTCTTGATGTTAATGTCATAGGTACTAAGTGGGTTTTCAAAAACAAAAGTGATGAAAATGGTGTAGTTGTAAAAAACAAAGCTAGACTTGTTGCTTAAGGTACACTCAAGTTGAGGGTGTTGATTTTGATGAGACCTTTGCCCCTGTTGCTAGACTAGAATCCATCAGGCGATTGCTTGCTGTTTAAAAATTAAACTACAACAGATGGATGTTAAGGGTGCTTTCTTGAATGGATACATTGATAAAGAAGTCTATGTTGAACAGCCTAAAGGGTTCGAAGATCCTAATCATCCTGACCATGTGTTCAAACTGAGAGAGGCTTTGTATGGTCTAAAGCAAGCCCCTCGTGCTTGGTATGCTAGGCTAACTGAGTTCCTAGTTAACTTTGGATTCAAAAAGGGGGAAGGAGATCAAACCTTATTTATCCTTAGGAAAGGGAAAGATCTTTGTATTGCTCAAATCAATGTTGATGATATAGTGTTTGGATCGGCTATCTCTTCTATGGTAGATCAGTTTGTTCAAGCTATGACAGTTACATTTGAGATGAGTATGTTAGGAGAACTCAGTTTCTTTCTTGGACTTCAAATTTAGCAACGAAAGGATGGTCTCTTTCTGTCACAGGAAAAATATGCAAAGAATCTGATCAAAAAGTTTGGTCTTGACAGTGCTAAATCATGTAGCACCCCTATATGGCGACTGCCCTGAAACTCAGTAGGGTCGATGTTGGAGATAATGTTGACCCAACATTGTACAGATCAATGATTGGAAGTCTCTTGTACCTTTCTGCCACCAAACCTGACATCATGTTCTCTGTTTGCGTATGTGCCAGGTATCAGTCCAAACCTAAAATCCCTCACTTAACTGCTGTTAAAAGAATTCTTAGATATATATCAGGAACTGTTAATCTTGGATTATGGTTTGCTTGTGATTCAAACACTAATCTGGTGGGATTTAGTGATTCTGATTGGGCTGGTGATCTAGATGATAGGAAATCCACTAGTGGAGGTTGCTTTTATCTTGGTCCTAATCCAGTGTCTTGGTATAGCAAGAAACAGAATTGTGTGTCTCTCTCAACTGCTGAATCTGAATATGTAGCAGCTGGGAGTTGTGTGTCTCAACTTATTTGGTTGAAAAACATGCTGCATGATTATGGCCTGCAAAGTGATACCCTATTGATGTCTTGTGATAACCTTAGTGTCATACACATCTCTAAGAACCCTGTTAAGCACTCTCGCACTAAGCATATAGACATAAGACATCATTTTCTTAGGGACATGGTCAATAAGCAAGTCATTGATATAGAACACATAGATACGACAATCAACTTGCAGATATTTTTACCAAGCCTTTAGATAGTGAGAGATTCTTCAGTCTTCGAAGATCTCTTGGTCTGTGCTCTCTGTGATTTTCATTGTTGAGACCAATGTTGACTCAACATCACAGTCAACATTGGAAAAATAGAAAAAGTGATGCTGTTTTTTGTTCGGTCCTTTAGTTCTTTTTTTTTTTGTGCTTCTGTGTTCTGTGCTTCTGTACTGGTCTCTGGCTGTTACAGGTTTGTAGCTCATAGTGGTGATGCTTAGGGTTTGAAAGGCTATTTGAAACCAAGGTTGAAAGGTATCGGGTCTCTTGTGTGTTTGGTTTATGTAAAACCCATTCTTGCTGACTTTAGGCACTTTTTACTCGTACCTTGACTCGCACGTGATGTTGCCCCCTGTCCGTTATGCTTTATAAATCTAATGAACTTTGTTAAAAAGGGCTCTAAGTGTTTCCGTTGAGGATCATGTTCGGAAGGTTCAAATACTATCCAGATATCGACGTGGCCAATGTGCCATATGTCGTGAGGGTTGATGGCCTGTACTGGAAACCGACACGCACAAAAGTGCCGATTCTCGTAATGCTGCTGGTTCACTTTTTTAGTACTAAATTACCCAATGTGGTTAAATGAGTGATCTTTATGCCCTGAGACGTGTGCTTACCTAACTCCGCATAGGCCTCGGCTTTGGAGCGGATTCATACGTGTTGCAATTATTTGACATGGTTCACTGTCTCTTGGTCACCCCCACTCAAAATTATGCTAATTGTTTACTTTACTTTTTTGAGGCAATGTTGGGTGTGTTTCGTTGGTATTCCTTTCTCTTTCTGTTTTGCCTGCAACATTAGTGGTGTTAATCGGATCTTCACATCTTGAGACTTGGTTTCCTGGCTGACTTACAATAAGAATGGTCTGATTCTCCAATGTTGTCACCATTGTTGAGTCAACATTCTGTTCAACAGTGATTGTGCTTGAAGTTTTTGGTGCCTTTTAATTGTTTGTTTTGTATTTTTTTTTTTTTTTGTTCTGTCTAGGTTTGAGGGGGAGTCATTTTGTTGTTCTAAGACAAAGGCCTTGTAAAGTTTTTATGGGTAGTTTGCATCTTCTAATCTTGCATGTTGAGTCACTATTTTAAATCAAGATTTTTGTCAACCTCCCTAGGGTTTGGCTATCTATCTTATTACCATGACTTGACGGATAACTGTTTGACTAGCAACTTTAATCTTTAATTAACAGTTGTGCAGAGTTTTTCATTGCTTTGATAAATATTTGCAGGATTAAAAAAAAAAAAATTGTTTACCCTAACCCTCCTATTTACCCTAGCTCTCCTTTTTTACTTCCTCACACTTTTTACCCTAACCTTCCTTCTCCAAACTCCGGCCCATCTTTCTTCTTCTTCTCCACACCTCTCTGCTTCGTCGTTTTCATCAATGGCGCCTCCCAAGGTTTACCCTAAACCCCTGAGAGTCGAACCACCAAACTTTGTTATTCCCAATTCCTCTTACTCCTCAGAATCGAATCCATCACCATCCCCCATTGTTGTTTCTTCCGATACCAGTTCGGCTGCCTCCGTTCAATCGGCTGCCAACACATTTCCCAAGGCCCCATCTCCGAGTAGATTGACTTTTGGGCCTTTTAACTTGGATGCTGAATTCCATCACACCACTGGTGGGTCGACTGCAACTGTTCGAAGGACTACCGCTCCTATGTCCTCTGCGTCCATTAGGTCACAGTCCCATACTGAAGAAATTGGGGATAATGTGGAAAACACTGAAGAAATTGGTGAAGGGGGAGAGAACATGGCTGCAGACCTGTCTGACGAGTCTACTTATGTTATTGGAACCAATCCTGAAAAATTCCTTCTCTGCACCCTGGTGAGAGTGATTCAGATGACACTGAGGAATATGTTGCTGAAGAATCTGAGCCTGAACCTGTGGAAGAATCCATGGATAATGAAGATGCCATTCCTCCTGAGGTAAACCCTATCCCTTCTGATGATATTAATGTTGATGGTGGTTCAGATTGGGATGATGAGGCTTACAATTTTTGTTTTTATCGAGTGGAAGATTAAAATAAGTATAAGGATCTTAAGGGTCATCCTATGGATGTTGAGCGAGTCATAGATGAAAACTCATTTAAAAGTTACAACTTGGTTGAGTATTTGAAGAAAAGGAACTTATACCATGATGTGACTTAGTAAGGCATTTGTGCCTGATATTGTGCGAGAATTCTATGCTCACTTATCTGAAAACTTTGACAAGGTTGGAGGGGCTAAGTATCACAGTGTATACATGAGGGGTGAAATGTTTACTGTTGATGCTAGAGATATAAACTCTGTTTTGCATAGAAATAGAGATGAGGTTGAGACTTCCTTGACTGTTTCCATGGATGAGGTTGCTAGAGAGTTAACTTTGAACTAAATTCAAAAATGGTCGAAAGGAGCATTGGATTTGAAATACTGCTCCTCTTTGATGTCTGTTCTGGCTAGGATATATTTGTACAACTGGTTTCCATCCTCCAATAATAATCGTTTAAGCAGGGATGCTCCTGTATAGGATCAAAATGGGACTTAATGTCAATTTGGGAGAAAGAATACTCAAGCATCTAGAGAAGTTCAAGAACAGGGGAGCCTGTTGTCATATGATTCTTCTTGCCACCATCTTTGCCATCTTAAAACTGCAGGGTTTGGAAGATTATGACAGAGAAATCTACCAAGAAAACTTTCTCAATATTATTGTGAACAGGCAACTCTTGGAAACCTTTAATAGGATTTGTGATCTACCTTGGGTTGATCCTGATGTTCCCGCTGATATGGATATTCCTGAGAACATGGAGACTTTTGCTGCTAATGCACATGTGCCAGGACCCTCAAATGCTGCTACTGATGCTGCTCAACATGTCAATGTTGACACCAATGTTGAAGGCAATGATAGGTCAACATCCCTCCCCGGCATTGAATCTTTGTCTGTAGGTACTCTCACTGAAAATGACAAGATGCTCCTGGATCAAATCATAGCTGTGGATGCTCAGAATGCCAATCTTCAAGAACAGATTACCAAAAATCTGAAGTTCAGAAGTACTTTGGTGTCTTTTCTTTCCTCACAAAAAGGGGGAGATTAGATTTGAACTTGTTCTTCATTTCAGTTTTTTTGGAACTTGGTCTGTAATATTTAGGATATATGTGCCTTTGAACTATCTTTTGGATTAAGGGGGAGTTTGATCATTAAGGGGGAGGACTACATTTGAATATCTGCATTTAGGAACTTGTTTTAATTCTTTCTGTGGTTTTGTGAAGAAAGAACAAGATTAAGGGGGAGATTGAAAGTGCAACTACTAAGAGCACTTGTTTTGATAATCTTGTCTTTCTTAATTAGTTCAATGTTTGTGGTTGCTTGTGTAATTATGTCGCAGGAAACAATCGATACACTTGGACTAGAAGTTTGCAAAGCTGGAAGCAATATGATGGCTTAAGGAAAGAATCTAACAAGATATGAACAAGAAGGAAAATTATTGAAGAGATATTTATTTATGGAAATTTCCTTCTAGCAGATTGATTGAAGAAAGCAAGAAGAAGCAACTTGCCTTTACTGCATTCCTTCTTCTGTTCGACCTAGAAGAAGTCGACTTGAGGATCTATATATATAAGAAGAATGCAGCTTGCAAGGGATGTCTTTTTATGAACTTCGATTCACCATATTGAGAGATTGGCTTTCTTGTTTTCTACTAGACTTGATATTGTTATTACTTGTGAGTGTTCTTCAAGCATTGAGAATTACTCTAGTGATAACAAACTAGAATAGGTTTTTACTGTTATTTATTCTAGGTCTAGTTTTGTGAGTTTAATCAATCGTTTGTGATTAGATTAAACTTCGTTTCTGTAATTCTACTTTTACTGTTAGTGGAAATTTAGCCTACGGCACGGTCAGTATATTTTATATAAACTGGCTTGATTTTGTTACATCTGATTGTTTGTCCGCTGCTCTCTGTTCTTAGTTTCTTACAACCAGACGATCATTGTTGAAGATATTGTTGACTCAACATTCCTGTGAACATTGTCTACTGTTGCAGTCCACAGTACAAATCCCGGTCCATAAGTTGTAACAATAAGATCTTATGAAATTATGCGTGTAGCAATTAATTTCCACCCATTTGAATTAATGTCCAATTGTTTTAACGTTGAAATATAATTTTTCTTCCATTTATTATAATTATCTTTTATATATTTTGAAACTAACAATGTAGACGCCTAGAGATCTACAATCGAAATTAGGTTTGGGGGGGGGGGGGGCACCAGCAAACTACAAGGCAACAAGAGCAAACAAGACGTAAGGTTCCAAGGTGACACCGGTGTGGTGCCGACCGTATGGACTCCGCCGCTCAAATTAGTATGCCGGTAGAAGATGAATAAGGTGACAGAGATAGAGAGAGGGATGGTGAGGGTCGACTTATCCTATTTACTGGACGGTTCTGCTGAGTATTGATGGATACCGACGAGAGGCTAGCTGACCTTGTTGGAGGAAGCTAGCTGGTAGTCGTCGAATGGTGATGAGTGATGGCGAAGAAGATAGGTGATGATGGATGATGGTTGATGACTAAGAGAGCGTCGATCAGAGAGCATGGGAGAGATAGAGGCGTTAGAGAGATTGATTGCTAGGGTTTCTCGTAGTGCGAATGAGATACCTTGCTCCTTCCACCTATTTTCCTATATAGACTTTCCACCCGTTGGTGTCCCTCCTACCTACCTCTCCTAGAATTCGGGTGAGACAATTGGAGTATCCGTGAGTGGGATTGGACCGCGTCTCAATCAGTTGGATGAGTCACTTCCCATTGCATTTGTTAGTGGAACTAATCACTTATCTAGATGGTCGATTGACTAGTCTATTGACCAAGTAATTAAGGAGGCTAGCCTTCCAACCGGTTGGCGGGCTAGCTGACTTGGTTGAACGAGCTAGGTGGGCTAGCTAGCATGTCAACCACTGAAATGGATGACAAGGATGGGTGAGCTAGGTGAGCTAGCTAACTTGTCAACCAGCTGGAAGGTTTGCAAGGTCGAGTGGGTCAATTAGCCTGTGGACTACTTAGTTGGATGGATGACTTCGCTAGGTGGGTTAGCTCATTGACCTTTGGAATCCAACTAGCGTGTAAAGCCAAAATGGACTTCTTAGTGGACCATGGATTGGACCGTATCCTTGGTAAAGTAAATTAGGTAAAGTAAAAAAAATTAAAAGAAAGAAAATTAGGTAAAGTAAATTGGTTGATTATTGAAAAATGTCTAATTCTCCCAAATAAGCTATACCATAATCCTTTCTCTTTCAACACTTTGACATCATCATGTCGGGAGAATTGCACTTTTGGTCCTCTAACTCGACGTCCTCTTCGATTTTGGTCCTACGAAATGCCAAATTTACAAAGTTGGTCCTAAAACCGTATATGTCGTTCGTATTTATACGAAATAGCACATGTGGACTGCCAACACACGCCAACACATGCCAACAACCTAAGCACATTCAATTAAGTCCCCAAAACTTTTCAAAGTTATCAATTAGGTCCAAATTAATTTCTGAAAATTGCAATACAGTCCTTGTTGACATCTAATTCTCAAAATCTAGGGCTTTGAATTTAAAAAAAAAAAACTCAATTACGTCCTTGCAACTTCCAACAAATTTTCAAAAGCCCCTAAAATCATCTCAATATCAAATCACGAGGTCAAGCACATTAATATCAATCCAAAAAAATACGTCATTAGATGTACGTACAATGTTCACCAAAATACAAACTTGTGTATTTTTTTTTTTTGGGATAAGTGATCATTATCATTCATCTCTGATGGTAAAAAACCATAACTCAGTGTACATCAAAAGCTAAAAGCGCTTTTCTAAAGAGGCAAAACAAAAATGCCTTCAGAATCTACCAAACAAGATTTAGCTAGACAGTGAGCTAAACCATTATCAGTTCTTAAAATATGGAAAAAAACAATAGAGTCAAAAAGTATAAAAAGATATTTTATTCGTTCAATGATCCAATTACTAATAATTAGTAATTGTTACAGATGTTTCCACAAACACGGGGAAAAAACAGAGACGTCACAATCACCAACTCCATAAACAGTAATACAATACTAATAATTCCACCATTGTAGAATGAACGACCGAAAAGAAAAAGAGGAGAAAAACAGTAGTACGTACAGTACTAATAATTCCACCATTACCAAGCCAAAATCACAACTCGACGTCACAGCCTTCACCTCTTCCCGCGCCCACCACGGCACCACCACCTTCATCGACTTCGCCACCGGCCGCCAACTCTTCTACTCCATCCTCTGGCTATAGGTCGATTATGTTGCCTCATCTCTATGGGTCAGTTAACTCAATTTTTTGAATGAATCGAGTTTGTATTAAAAAAGAAAAGAAAAGAAGAACAACGAAACAAGTCAGGTAGACTCTCAAGCTGATCCCACATGCGGGTAGTCAAGAGAGAAACTAAAGTGAAAGCAAAGTAAACAAAACTTCACAGTAACCCGTTGGCGAGAAATGCCCACGGTTGCAACCGCAGGCCTCGTTAAAAACCCTACCATAGAAAAATCCAGTGGAAAAAAAAAACCTATGGCAGGGAAAAAGAGTGTCCAAGCGTTAATGTTGCGTAAACCTGTAAAAAGGCCGACAAGATATATATCTCTACAAATATGAGAACGAATGCAATCCGGTGATGAGGACCAAAATCCGTCGATATTTTGATTAGATAGAGCATCTGCAACAGCATTCCCCTCACGAAAAATATGCGAGACCCGAAAATCCATGTCCTCCAAGAGAGAAAGAACCAACAACCAGCGATTCCGATATCTCCAAGGGACAGTTCTCTCTCTGAATTGGAGAAGTTCTGCCACGTAGGTTGAATCCGTTTCCAACCAAAGCATCCTCCAGCCTTGAGCATGAGCAATTTCGATACCAGTCATAGCTGCAATCAATTCTGCTTCAAAGGCATACAAGCAACCTAGCTGAGAGACAAAGCATCCTTGAACAAAGCCCCTGCAATTGCGAAAAATGCCGGCTGCCGAAGAATCGCCTGGAGCTCCTTTTGAACTGCCATCCGTGTTGCATTTCATCCAGCCTGGTAGGGGAGGTTGCCAATGAACCTCTATAATCTGCAAAGACTTCCGAGGATACCACGGATTCTAAAAGAGTGCAAAATCTGCAAATCTATCTGAGAATTAAACATAGTGCCCAGAGGAAGTGAATTGGCCTCCCCAACAAGACCCCAAATAGTAGTCAAGATCGAACGGCGGGAGAAATCAACACCATCAAAAATCCACTTGTTCCTGGTGTGCCAGAGCACCCAATTAACAGTAATAATAGTAAGTCGCCAAAGGGAAAGGATCTGGGGACTAAAAACTCTGTCTATCGCAAACAAAAGGAGCTCGTTTATACTCGCTAAATCCCGATAGGGGACCTGAAAAGTGCCAAAAGGCACTTTTCAGAATTAGGTTCTTCAATTTTGGAATTAGGGTTTTTCCTTTTTTAGAATTAGGTTTATAATTGAGTGTTTGGTTTAACTGGGGGAATTTTGTCCCAATTTGACAAATTTATTTTTAGGGTATGTCAGTACGTTAGTTCAATTCTTCAATTCGTTCTTTAATTCTACAGTTTGTTAGTTCAATTCTCCAATTTCTTGTTTAATTCTTCAGTTGTTAGTTCTTCAATAAGTCGCCATGTAGGATGCCATGTTAATAGGACCAAAAGTGATCCCCAATTTTTGACCTAATTCCCGATTTATACGGTTTTAGTACGTATTTTGCAAATTTGGCATTTCATAGGACCGTAAACAAAGAGGACGTCGAGTTAGAGGACCAAAAGTGCAATTCCCCCATCATGTCCAATAAGAGATTGATTGAGAAATTAGTTGGTCCTAAATCCTAAAATAAATTAGCAGAATTGCAGGCAAAGTGACTGCTGCTAGTGGTAAACTGGAAACAGAAACCAACTTGAAAAACCAAATTGAGATGATGATATGCCTTTTCTGGTTGAACACCACCAATTCACAATTCACAATTCACAACAACTAGGTGATTCGCTTCCCTTCTCCATCATTCAAAATTCAAATGTCAACATCTAGCTTGTGATATTGCATTTGCAACCAATTACGTTTTCTACTTTCTGATTCATGACTTCACCATTTCTCCTTTCCGATCCCTTATCTCACTGTAAATATTCATCACTCATGTTAAACGTTGAGCCAGATTAGATTATCCGTACTTCATGTTTTAAAGTAATCAGTTTCTGAGTGTTTGGCAGTCGACTCAAAATTATGTAGTATGTAATGTAATGTAGTCTCGAAACATGCTAGCTAGCTAGTCTGATATCAATCGTCATCCTCAGTTATGTTATGTAGTAGTACTATGTCTTCATATAGTTATTATTCCAGTACATGTACAAATACATATTCTACTTCTGTTGTTGTTTCTTCATGTAGTAGATAAAGATTCATCCAAGCCTTACAGTAGTTTGCATTTATGTAACGAATTAGCCCGCGAGTATTGAGTATCTCTCCCAACATGATTAAATCAAGTTTACTAAATGGGTTGAGGTAGCCATGGATTGGTTGCTGCTAATATTAGCAAACATAACGGATAGTAGGATAGGTAGCGTACAAGCCGGTTATTTAAATGATATGGTATGGCTACCAGAAGGAGAAGTAACATCAGCATCGACAGGAAACTACATCCTATAACTACTACAGAAAGACTGAGCCACCTGAGTTTGCTAACCACTACAAACAGTCCTGCGGTAAAAGTGTGAAGCCGGTTAGCTTAATATTAAAGGAAGTAATGGAGCATGGTGTACTGGAAACACTGAAGTTAAGGTTAAAGTCAGAATAAAAGGTGGTGTGAACACGTGTGACAAGCAGAACGCATGAACAGTGCAGTGTGGTGTGAACACAGGAGCAGTTAGAAGTCTAATCTAACTGGGATTTTCTTACTTGGCAGCAAAGATTTCTTCTCTAGTTAGGAAAGAATTCGTTTATAGTTAGGAAAGGGAATGTATGTTGATTTCTCTAGTATATATACACATGTAGGTACTAGATAAATTGGAGAGCTATAGATAAAAGATTTCGGAGAGAAACACGGTGAGGAATAAGAAAACAGAGGAGCGTGTAGCTTGAAACTCGGGAGGTTTTGTCGATTCCTTGTAAACTGTGTTTTGGTTCTTGGTTAATAGAAATCTTGGTTATCCCGTGGACGTAGACAATTGTCGAACCACGTTAAATCTTGTGTTTATTTTCTTGCGTTTGTTTGTTGGTTGGTTTGGAGTTTATTGGATTGAATTGGGTTGATTTGATTAACAATTGGCGCCGTCTGTGGGAAGAGAATCGACTGGTATCTATTCATCAATGGCATCTCCAAAGTTCGACCTCAAACCGTTGGAAGGAAAGACAGACTTTGGTCTGTGGAAGAGAAGGATGATGGCTCCGTTAATGCAGAAGGTGTTGTCAACGCACTGACTGAGAAGTTCGATACAACTTTGTCTGATGCTGATAAAAAGGCAATCAAGTTCAAGGCTTACAGTTGTTTGATATTAGCTCTAGGAGATAATGCTCTTATTGAAATCGGTGATCTTTCATCGGCAAAGGAGATATGGGAGAAGCTAGAAGAATTGTATAATGACAAGTCGGATGCAAATAAAATCTATGCAAAACAGAGGCTGTTTGCATTCAAGATGGTTGAAGGAAAATCAATCATGAGTCAGTTGGATTTGTTCAAGAAGATGGTTGCACACCATGACAATCTGGAAACTGATGAGAAGAACAGGATGAGGAGCCAAGACAAGGCAATTATCTTGTTGAATTCACTCCCTAGGTCTCTTGTTCCATTCAAGGATGCTTTGGTGTATGGGAGGGCAGAAGCATTGACAATGGAGACTATTGAATCTGCATTAAGATCAAGGGAGCTGGACCAGGATGGTGTTCCACCAACACTCAGTACTGGTGAAAGCCTTATGGTGAAACAATATCACAAGTTTCCACCTAAGATGAAGCAATATCCAGATCAAAGGAAAGTTCAGTACAATAAGGATGGCCCTGAAACAAGGAAGTGTTATTATTGCAAGAAGCAAGGACACTTGAAGAAGGATTGTATGAGTCTAAAGGCGCAGAAAGGCAAGGGTGTGGCCACAACACCGAATACTAATTATTGCACAGACATTACAAACAAATCAGAGGCTTATCATACTGCGGAAGCTCTTGTTACTGAGGTACTTTCAGTCACTCAAACTAGTCAATCAACTGAATGGGTTATGGATTCAGGCTGTTCGTTTCATATGACACCTATTAGAGAATGGTTTTCAACTTTTGAGCATAGAAACTGTGGATCAGTTGTTCTTGGTGATAATAGACCATGCATGATAAAGGGTATGGGAACAGTGAGAATTGAGATGTTTGATGGAGTGATAAGGGATCTGCTTAATGTGAGATATGTACCACACTTGAAGAGAAACTTGATATCTCTAGGATTGATGGATACTAAGGGGTACAAGTATTCAGGTGAGAATGGTGTCCTTCAGGTCAAGAAGGGTGAAAAGGTGGTTATGTAAGCTCTTAGAAGGAGAGAATTGTATTATCTACAAGGTGAAACTGTAACTGGTGAAGTTTCCAGTGTACAGTGTTCTGGGAACACCCGACAGTGTTCTGACAACACCGTTCTATGGCATAGAAGACTAGCACATGTTGGAGAGAAAGGTCTTATGGATTTATCTAAGAAGGGACTTTTACGTGGAGACAAGATACATAAGATGGAACTTTGTGAGCTCTGTGTGTTGGGGAAGTCCAAGAAGAACAGTTATGGTGTTGGAAAACACACCACACAGGACATACTTGAGTATGTGCATGCAGATTTATGGGGACCGGCGAGAACCACAACTAGGAATGGAGGTAGATATTTTTTGTCCATCATTGATGATCTGTCAAGGAAAGTGTGGGTGTTTGTATTGAAGTCCAAGGATGAGACTTTCATGAAATTCAAGGAATGGCTTGTGGAGATGGAGAATCAAACTAACAAGAAGCTCAAAGTGATCAGAACTGATAATGGGCTTGAATTCTTGTCTAATGAATTTAATACCTTCTGTGTTGGGAAGGGCATCTTGAAACACAAATCAGTTCCTGTAAATCCACAGCAGAATGGAGTAGTTGAAAGGATGAATAGAACAATCCTAGAAAGAGTGAGGTGCATGCTTCTTGGATCAGGTTTGTCAAAAAGCTTTTGGGGAGGTCAGACTACTAAGAAGACATCTTATTAACCTATGTCCATCATCAGCTATTGGTTTCAAGACACCTGAAGAAGTTTGGAAAGGTACTCATTCAGACTACTCATATCTCAAAGTATTTGGATGCTTAGCTTATGTTCATGTTAAGCAAGATAAGTTGGAGGCTAGAGCAGTAAAGTGCTTGTTTCTTGGTTATCCAAAGGGAGTTAAGGGATATAAACTCTGGTGCTTGAACCAGGGGTAAATAGATGCATCATCAGCAGGGATGTGACTTTCCATGAAGATGTGATGCCACTATTGAGGAATACTGACAGTGTTGAGAGAAGACTCAGTCAGGTGGAGCCTGTCGAAGATGGTGTTTCAGGAACACTGAATATGGAGCAGACAGACACTGGTGTGGTGATAACACTAGTTTTCGCAGACCATGGTGTTCTGACAACACCGCATGCTGAATCTCAGGGAAATACTGACATACATGATCAGGTGGAGCCTGAATTGAATAATCAGGTGGAGAGGCATGGGATTAGAAGAAGGACAGGGATAGAGCTCAATAATCCAGATGATGTTGTGGATTATCAACTCATTAGAGATAGAGAACCAAGAATTAGAACCTCTACTGCAGATCCAGATATGGTGTATTTTGCACTGAATATTGCCGAGGATATTGATTGTTATGAACCTGAGAACTATCAAAGAGCTATAAGTTGCTCAGAGAAGAATAGTTGGTGCATTGCTATACAGCAAGAACTCCTGTCACTTGAAAAGAATCATACATGGGATATTGTAGCTATACCTAAAGGAAAGAAGCTTGTCAGTTGTAAGTGGATCTTTAAGAAACTTGGAGCTGATGGTGAGCAAAAGGTGAAATACAAAGCCAGACTAGTTGCTAGAGGTTTCACTCAAAGAGAGGGTATTGACTACAATGAGATCTTTTCTCCAGTGGTGAAGCATAGCTCAATTAGGATCTTGATTGCTATGGTAGCTCAATTTAAGCTACATTTACATCAGATGGATGTTACTACTGCATTCTTGCATGGAAAGCTGGATGAAGAGATTTACATGAGGATACCTGAGGGTATTGAGGTAGATGAGAAGGAGCACAAGGCTTGTTTATTGTTGAGATCACTATATGGTCTTAAACAGAGTCCAAGGCAATGGTATAGAAGATTTGACAAGTTTATGTTGAGTCACAAGTTCAGGCGGTGTGACTACGACACCTGTGTTTACTTCTATGGAGAAAATGTCGAAGACATGATATATTTGCTCATTTATGTGGATGACATGCTTATAGCAAGCAAGCATATGAAAGGAATCACTCATGTGAAGAATCTCTTGAAGTCAGAATTTGAGATGAAAGACTTGGGAATAGCTAAGAGGATACTGGGCATTGATATTATTCATGAAGGTGATGGAAAGATCATTATGAATCAAAGTGCTTACTTGGAGAAGGTGTTAAGGAGATTTAACATGCACAAGTCCAAGAATGTCAGAACACCTCCGGGTCTCAAGTTATCTAAGAAGTCTTGTCCTATCTTGATGAAGGGAAGAGGTGTATGGAGAACACACCGTATGCTAATGCTATAGGGTCGATTATGTATTCCATGGTATGTTGCAGGCCAGATTTGGCTCATGCAATGAGCTCGAAGGTGTATATGGATAATCCCGGCAAGGATCATTGGGAGGCGCTTATGGTCGCTCGTATATCGCTGGTTCGATTAGTTTGGGATTGGTGTTTGAGCAACACCGCATTTGGAATGATGCACTGATTGGGTATGTCGACTCGGATTATGCTGCAAACTTGGATACAAGGAAGTCTTTAACTGGATATGTATTCACATTATTTGGTACAACAGTGAGTTGGAAGTCTACTCATCAACCTGTGGTTGCATTATCAACTACAGAGGCAGAATTTATGGCCATGACGGTAGCTGTGAAAGAAGCTATTTGGCTCAAAGGAATTAGGGGCGCCTGTGTTACAAACACCGGTGACTATATTTTGTGATAGTCAAAGTGCAATTCATTTGTCAAAACATCAAGCTTACTATGACAGTTCCAAGCACATTGATATAAAGTTTCACTTTGTCAGAGATGAAGTTGATAAGGGTACTATCAAGATTGAGAAGATCAGCACAGATGTTAATCCAGCGGATGGATTTACTAAGTCAATTTCTGTGATGAAGTTTGGATCTTGTCTAAGTTCTATCAAGTTGATGGAAGGAAGGGTTGTGTCCTAACTCTAGGGACATGAATGGTGTGGTATACTGTGGTTACATTAATATGAAGCTAAGGTGGAGAATTGTAAGGTTTAAGCTTAATATTAAAGGAAGTAATGGAGCATGGTGTCTTGGAAACACCGAAGTTAAGGTTAAAGTGTGTGAATAAAGGTGTGAACACGGTGGAGTGTGAACGCATGAACAAAGGTGGTGGTGAATACGTGAGCGCTTAGAAGTCTAATCTAACTGGGATTTTCTTACTTGGCAGCAAAGATTTCTTTTCTAATTAGGAAAGAATTCGTTTATAGTTAGGAAAGGGAATGTATGTTATTTCTCTAGTATATATACACATGTAGGTACTAGATAAATTGGAGAGCTATAGATAAAAGATTTCGGAGAGAAACACGGTGAGGAATAAGAAAACAGAGGAGCGTGTAGCTTGAAACTTTTTTTTTGATTCCTTGTAAACTGTGTTTTGGTTCTTGGTTAATAGAAATCTTGGTTATCCCGTGGACGTAGACAATTGTCGAACCACGTTAAATCTTGTGTTTATTTTCTTGCGTTTGTTTGTTGGTTGGTTTGGAGTTTATTGGATTGAATTGGGTTGATTTGATTAACAAAAATCAATTGACATCATACACAAAGCAATCCCTAGCAACGGTAGTGCTATAAAGGAGACAGCCGTAATAACCAAATCGATGTCTGCAAATTGAGCGAAGATGAGTGCCACAGCCGCAATCATGGAGCAGTGCATTGCTATACTGTCGCACAAAACAAATACATGAAGTCCCATCTCTCTTAACATTGTTGCCATTCCCGGATCTAGACTAGAACTGTCATACCCACCAGGCATGGTGAAACCGGCTGCCAAGGTTAGTGTGGTGACAAGAGTTGACACAAGCATAAGTGTATTGACTCTTTCCTTCACGAATTCTGCAGTGAAGCATACATTTATATAATTTCTTCCAGGAACAGAGTGACTTGCTCCAGCAGCACTCAAGACTATCCATGTCAACCGCTGATCAAAGGTGCATGAACAAACTATATCTCAACTGAAATGATACTATAAATCAAATCATAAATGATATATATTCGCAGGTTGATTTATTGATAAAAGCAGGATGGACATTTTTATTTCGTGTTTCTCTTTTCGATGATGTTTTAATCATTTATTGTAGAAATGGCCATTGTCCTGAAGTATATACATGTCCGTCCTGCGTTTATCACGAATTTAATATACATATTCCGTACCTGGTGGAATGGAGGGTTTTCCTTTAAGCTAAACAAAACAGCATCAAGAGCGGTCATTCCGTTGTAATTGACCAAGTTGATGTCCACTCTCTTATCCCAGATCAAGGCATTGATGATTCCTGGATGCCAACCCATCGCAGCCAAATGCAGAGGTGAATTTCCTTCTAAATCTTGCATGCTCATGAGTTCTTCTAGATTTGCATTGTTCATGATGTACTTGACTATGCTGCCATGTCCATTGTTAGCAGCAAGGTGTAGTAAATTACGACCACAGCTGTCGAGCAGCTCTGCTGGTGCAGGACAGTAAGGAAGTAAAAGTTTGATGATCTCGAGATGGCCGTTGACTGATGCAAGATGAATGGGGCATGAACCGCTTTTGTCTCTTTCAGCAGTACTAGCAGCATATCTCTTTAGCAAGTGATGGACCCCTTGAAGGTAACCAGATGATACCGCATAGTGTAGTGGAGTTCTACCTTTGCCATCTTTCAGTTTGATGAATCTTGGGTTCCAATTCATGATGGCTTTCAAGACATCTAGTATACCAATTCAATAATGGATTTAAAAAAGGAAAAGATCAAAACAAGCAGACTATCAAGAAGCTAGTTACATTTTAGTTGGTTCAAATATTAGGTTACTAGGTACCAGATTGCTCATCAGCTAATTTTGCTAATCGTATTCTTGAAAGTTGAAAATTGAAACTACCACTCAACCCAAAAGAAAGGAAACAAGTTCGATTTAATGCAGTAAATGTTTGAAAAAACTGGATTACCTTTCTTCTTTTTTCTGGATAGCAGCTTGAATTGGTGATTTTTCCAAGAACTGCTGAGTTATACGTTCCTGGTCTGTGCAGTGCTGAAGAATGGACGAAACACAAGCTGCAAAACCAGCCTCAGCTGCCAAGTAAAGAGCAAAATCACCCTGGTTATTTTGGTAATACAGCATTTCAGAATCTTGCTGGATCAGATATTGTGCAACAACTTCTCGACCATTTAACAAGGCTTCATGCAAGGCCGTGTTCCCTCTAAGGTTCCGTTCCCTGACTAGTTTATTTCCCTCTGCAAGACTTGGCAACAGGGCTTTTATCACAGACAAATCTCCTGCTTTAGAAGCTAAATGCAATACAGTATCTCCATTCAAGTTCTTTTCGAGTATCAAATGCGGAAAATTTGCCACTATATGATGTACTATAACCTTGTTCCCATGTTTGGCTGCAACATGAGCAAGAGTGTTTTGTGCAGGAGTGACCCTTTCCAGGATTTGTTCAGATGATGCACGGTCTGCAGCAGAAACTCGATCTAGAGCTCTGCGAAAATCTACAAGGCTGCCGGTTTTGGCAGCAAAATACAAGTCCACATCCTTGAGTATGTCTGCAACGTTATCTGTTTGATGCTCCATGTAGTGTAGTCTTTGAATTGTGAAAACTTGGCTAGTTAATGTGTTTTTTTTCTTTTTCAATGGCTTTCAAAAAGGAGACTAAAGGGGGAGAAAAAGAGTGGTTGCGTTGATTTTGAGTGTCAATTTGCATTTACAAACGCGTTTCCTTAATGGAGATCCTTTACAGGCAATTAGTACTACTAGTACTTGTGCAAGGAGCTAGGTAATGTTTGACTTTGATGTTTGTAAAGAAAAATCAAATCAATTTTCCAAAATCATATGTTTCCAGGCATCCAGCAATGTTTCGCAAATTATGAAAATAAGAAACTGGTATGAGTGATCCAGATATTGAATTTTGGAGGAGATACAATTTCCTGTTATCTCTATCTCAAAACTCATTAATTTCAGTTCAGTTCAAATTCATTCGGTTCAATTCTGATTAGATGTTTTTTATAATACAATCCAGTTTAATTCCATTCAGTTCAGTGGTTCGGGCCGCTCGATCGATAAGGTAAACGAGCCGAGTTTGAGCCTCATTTTGTGCTCGTTTATCAAAAGAGATGAGCAGGTAAAAAGCTCGTTAAATTTCATTATGTTAATAAATTTATAGTATGTTTTATAATTATTTTCAATATTTTCAATGGATAAGAATTGTAAACGCTCGATAAGTTCCGTTAAGGTTCATTATTTTTCGTGTTCGAACCAAGCTACGAGTTCGAGTCAATTTTTTTACTCGCTTTTGTTAACCGGCTGGGCTCAATTGAGGTCGAGCTCGAGTCGAATATCACAAAACTCGAGTTAGCTCGGCTCGTTTAATATCACTTTGAGTCACAAGATTAGAGGAGAATGTATGTATTTACTCACTTTATATATTTTTTCTTTGAGTTCTGACTTGCATTAAAAATTGTGTAGAAAATAAGTACAACATTAACATTATGCAGGAGGGAAAGAGTGTAGTATTCACTTTTCTTCTAGATACTTGCCAGTAATTGTTTATTAATTTACCCAAGTAGATCCTATAAATGTGTTACAATTAGCGCCATAATCAAGAAAAAACTTGGGATTATACTCCAAGCATCCTAGATATTGTCGTACTATGTTGCAATACCAATAAAACGTCCTAGATCTTGTCTACCTTGTAGACTCCGTCGACAACGAGTTCGAGTCAATTTTTTTACTTGCTTTTGCTAACGGGTTGGACTCAGTTGAGGTCGAACTCGAGTAGAATATCATAAAACTAGAGTTAACTCCGCTCGTTTAAGATCACTTTGAGTCACAAGATTAGAGGAGAATGTATGTATTTACTCACTTTAAATATATTTTCTTTGAGTTCTGACTTGCATTAAAAATTGTGTAAAAATAAGTCCGTCCCGCAGAACTTCATACATTTGTCATTTTTAGCCGTCCCACATAACTTTATACATTACCAAAAAAGGAAGCTACCCCACACCCAACAAATAATAAACAATCTCAACTTTACACTTAAGTTACATATTTTGCCACTAAAAGTACACTTTTTCTCACATTTTCTATATTCTATCATTACTTTAACTTTTCGCATAAAACTTCGCGCTAACCCTAATATATGAAGTTCTCCGGCACGGAGGGAAAGAGTGTAGTATTCACTTTTCTTCTAGATACTTGCCAGTAATTGTTTATTAATTTACCCAAGTAGATCATATAAATAAGTGTGTTACAATTAGCGCCATAATAAAAAAAAAAAAAAACTTAGGATTATACTCCAAACATCCTAGATATTGTCTTACTATGTTGCAATACCAACAAAACGTCCTAGATCTTGTCTACCTTGTAGACTCCGTCGATTATGACTCGAACTCGTTGTTTTTTTTACTCGCTTTTGTTAACGGGTTGGGCTCAGTTGAGGTCGATCTCGAGTCGAATATCACAAGACTCGAGTCAGCTCGGCTCGTTTAAAATCATTTGAGTCACAAGATTAGAGGAGAATGTATGTATTTTACTCACTTTAAGTATATTTTCTTTGAGTTCTGACTTGCATTAAAAATTGTGTAGAAAATAAGTTGAACAACATTAACATTATGCAGGAGGGAAAGAGTGCAGTATTCACTTTTCTTCTAGATACTTGCCAGTAATTGTTTATTAATTTACCCAAGTAGATCCTATAAATAAGTGTGTTACAATTAGCGCCATAATCAAGAAAAAACTTGGGATTATACTCCAAACATCCTTAGATATTGTCGTACAATGTTGCAATACCAACAAAACGTCCTAGAGGCTAGATCTTGTCTACCTTGTAGACTCCGTCGATTTCTTCACCTATATATAGCCATTGATGCAGCATTAGTAAGCTTCCGGCCATTTCCACAAAGAGAAAGTGCCTCATGGCTTCCCTTTCCCGCCTCTCTCATTCTTCTTCCTCCTCCACCTCATCCCGCGATTATCTAATTTACGCACCATTTTGTACCAGGACTTATGGTAATGGCATTTCTACATTCATAGATTGCTACAATCCATCCAACAACACGTGGCAACGCGTCACCTCCATCCCGAGACTAGGTGACAACTTTGTATTGAGGGAATTCGCAATGGTCTCAATATGCAACTACATATACATAATAGGTGGCCGACGTTACCAAAAGCTGATGAGACAGGAGAGTAACATTGTTGAGGAACTCAACCCAATGGTCATGTCCACCGTACAAAGGTTGTCTTCTAAATCAATTTAAAGTCAATTTCTTGTAAAAGTCATTGTTTTTACAAATCTAAGGAAAATCATATCAGAACTCATCCAATTTACACTAACATAATGTGGTCTTTCCTAACAGATACAATGTCACAACAAATCATTGGGAAGCCTGTGCACCAATGATCACACCAAGGTACAGCTTCGCGTGCACTATCGGGGGTGACAACAAGATATATGTAGCAGGAGGACAAAGCACACTGGGTCGACCCAAGGGCATTTCGTTGGCAGAGGTCTATGACACTACTTTGGACGTGTGGAAGCCTCTGCCAGCCATGTGTATGACTAGATACAAATGTGTGGGAGTGACATGGCATGGCAAGATCCATGTGGTAGGTGGATTTGTAGATTGTGGTGAAAATTGTGGTCCATTTGTCATGACTAGGAGTTCTGCTGAGGTTTATGACCCTGAACACAACAGGTGGGATTTCAAGCCGACAATGTGGGAACTGGACATTCCGCCAAACCAAATCGCGCCCGTAAATGGGAAGCTGTTTAGCTCAGGGGACTGCTTCAAGCCTTGGAAAGGGCACATCGAAATGTATGATGAGCAAGAAAATTTATGGAATGTGGTTCGCGGTTCTCATTTTAATGGTCTACAACCTACTTCCACATCTGAAGTCTCACCACAATTCGAGAGAGTGTACCTCACGATGGCTCCAATAGGGAACAAATTGTTCTTCTTAGCAGGCTACATGATGTCGGGGGAGGAGTCGGAACTCAGGACGGAGGTGCATGTTTTTGATACCGCGGCAAATGGTGGAGGTTGGCAGAGTCATGAGCCGATTCAAGAGGAAAGGGAGAAGCGGCTTTGTGGACATTGTTGTGTCCTTAAGCTAGGATTTTGAACCAAGTATATATAAACCCTCAACTGAACACATCATGACATTGCATATGGTGACAAAACATGCTTGTGTGCAAAGATATCCACGATCATTCATGTACGTTATATACTATGCAGCCTAGAGGCGACAAGTCAAAAAAGAAAAAAATAAATATGATACTATGTATGAATTATATTATTATTATTATATATATATATATATATATATATATATATATATATATATATATATATATATAAAAGTGAGGATGGTTCAAGGTTTTGGTACCAAGTGAATGTACTAATTTGCGCTTCAAAATAAAATGTACTGATCTCCCGTCAAAATACTTGAGCAACCGCATAATGATCGTACAGACTCTTAAGCTTCATTTTCATGCCCTCTTTCTTCACCATATTCACTCAAGCTAAGGAATCTGTCATTAGTTCAAGAGTTTTGCAATTTCTTTCCCTTTCAGTGTTTATATATATACATGTGTTGAAGACATTTATGGTTTGCTTTTCTCCTAAGAAAGTCGATTATGACTGTTATGTATATGTATTCTATCTTCCTTTATTCACATCGGTCGTTGCAGGCAATTTAACCGGAATATTTGATGGATAACGTGAAGAGAAGATGGATATTGAGTTTTGGGCGCCATGGACTCATTCACATCGGTCATTGCAGGCAAGTTTTATTCCTCTTGATTCTATTTGATGAATATTTTGATATTAGTGTGAGCAATTTGATTTTCTATCTTTTTATTATGATTGTTTGCTATTTTCTCTCGTGTGTAAATCTCATGTGCTGTAAATTATTTTCCATTTATTTATGAAATAGTATTGATTAGCATATACTCTGTGAGATGTTACTTGTGCTCACATTCTCAGATTCATGCCCATTGACGCTTTGTGGATTTTCAGATAAAAGAATGTTCATTTTTAGCATGTGTAGGGGATTAACCGCATACCAATTTTTATTGATGTTATTGTGAGATAACTGCACTTTTGTTTTGTATATGAATCTAATGGTGGGTCGTGTGCCTCTGTTTTCTCATTCAGGCTGCCATGTTCATGTAGTGTTCTTATTGGGTTGGGAAGAGGTATCGAATATGAAAGGTTGTACCAGGTATGTTTGTTTTTCTATGTTAAAGTTTTACCTATTTTCAATTTTAGTGGTTATAATCCTCTGTTTTCCAATTAACTTAGGTTCTTTTTATGGACATGTGTTACAAAATCATCATTAGACGAATAATATTCCTAAACATCATGTTTATTGTTATGGGACGTCAAATTTTGAGTTCTAAATTGTTTGACCATTGGAAAGAGTATAGAGTATGCATAATATACATGGACGTAACAGACCAAGCAAAATCGCAGAGGACTTTGTCCCGTTGGGATAAGCGCACCAAATAGGCTTCTTTCTTTCCCTTCTTATGTCCCATTAAAAGATTCTCTGGTACCTATGGACATACATGAGTTAAAATCCATACCCTGAAGAATTCATGAAAGAGTTCAACTTTGTTTTGCAGAATATTGAACAATGGAAGACCTATCATTCTGGGGAGGAGCTGACAATACATCCAATTCTCACTGCGGTGAGTGGTTAGATTATTATTATCATTATTATCATATTATATTGCTATAAACATGTTTCAGTAATTTTTTGTTAAGAAAGATTTTTATGGAAAGTACTATAAAGAAATTTTCAATTTATTTGGATTGTTGTTTGAGTTTCATGGATGCATAGACTGGTTATTGGTGAGAATGCAATTCAGGTATCTTATTGAGTGGTTCTTCGTGTTTAGTTTGTGACTTACAGCTGATGCATTTTCATTCCTGATTATGGTTCTACATGAATCAATTTTGAAATTATTAACCCTTTCATATATTGCTTTTTCTTCTGAATTTGTGTTCTTTTCTGAGCAACAGTTAATTAGCACGTCATCTTTTGATCATGGAGTTGGAACATGAGCCAATACTCAAGATGTCATCTTTTGAACTAAAAGCAGGTTTCAACCCAGTTCGAGTTTATATACTAATATAAAAGTGCGAGAATTACTTAAAAGAGACAGTTGTTGATCTCATTTGTCTTGTTTCTGAGCAAGCCACAATAAACAAAACAATTTCATAAATTTCTTGAGTTGTATGCTCAGATCAGTATTCTATTTTAGTTAGGGTTACCTACATCTGTTATTATATAATTGAAATGTTAATCAGACTTAATTAGTTCTATGGGAATTAAACTTTTCAAATAGTATCTATGAATTGCCCTCTAAGTCAATGTTGGATGCTTAATGGAAAATTTACATGTTCAAATTATCACAAATGCTCACCTGACTCACATTCGGTGTGGCATATGAATTTGATGTTATGAAATCTCCTATGCTTTGCCCAACCATATGTTGCACCAGTAACAACAGATGAAATGAAGAGCTGGAAGCCGGAGGAGCTAAATCATGTGCATGTTGTACTTCATCTTTATTGTAAATATAAAGATTTGACCATTCTATTGTGACGATCCTATCTCTAGCTTACAGCCCTTTCGTAGATTTAGCTACCAGGACTATGGATGTTGCATTGCATATGTAAATCATGATAATCAGAATACAGTGAATCCCCACCTTAGTTACTTAAATATGCTACGTAGAAGTGTTTTTAGAAGCTTCAGAAACAACCCCTGGATAAACAGAAGAGGCCAAGAATGAATCGTTTCATTTGTTTTAAAAATTATTTTCTCTATCACGATATATTTAATCTGCAATTTCCTTGGGAATGATAACTGATGGATGCATGTGCATTTTGTTGTAAGTTGGAGTTATTTCCTTGTCATGATAGATAACTCTATAGGATTAGCTTCTCATACCATATGATTGCTTCTTCATCAATGTTTTCCATGGTTAACATCTCACACGCTCTTCTTTGGCTTCTCAGTTGGAGTGTACGGTTTGTGGTAAAGAATGGCATGTTGATTTTGGCACAGTGACCATAACAGGGTTCTTCCAACACAACTAATCTTGTTGTATAGATGAGTTGATGAGATGAAATTTGGAAAGTCCATCTGGATGGATCAAATTACCCATGACTGAAACAAGCCGGAACAAATGATCCTTCAGATTTGAC
Organism: Plantago major; assembly: GCA_026545765.1. Lineage (NCBI taxonomy): Eukaryota > Viridiplantae > Streptophyta > Magnoliopsida > Lamiales > Plantaginaceae > Plantago > Plantago major. The sequence goes on from CM048842.1 coordinate 38,217,643, forward strand.
AGCTAGAGCGTTAGAGGCCTGCTAAGAAATTATGGTAGTCTAACCTAAGTACATGTGTGTTAATGTGCACGGGATCATCTTTCACGAAACTAAATATACTTTTCCTTAATATAAAGTTACTGCTGCCAGAGCTTCCCTTTCTCCTCACCCTTCCTTTTTTTTTTTTTTTTTCTCTGTTTGCAAACAAAGGAGTCACATGTATATTTTAAAAGCCTTTCTGATTTTAGAATACATAGAAATTCTGCAAAAGCCTTTAGTACCTTCTCCAATAGATTTTCAGGCATAAATATATGTATGCTTTTATTTTCAATAATTGTTGCAGATTTTTGTGGCCGTCATTACTGGAAAGACATATTTTGTCTCAAGAAAATACAACCTAAAGTTGCTAAATGTTGAGAAATAACTGTAGCATTATTTTGTATCTGTATCTATATATTCAACTGATAGTACATGTGGTATATATACAAGTATGAGAATCTTCTAGAGCTTATCTACAAGGTATTTGACTAAATCTAGAAGGGTATTTACAACATATAATACTTCATCTAGTACAAGTCTAATTAATTAGATACAAACTCTTGTACATTTATCTCTAACACTCCCCTTAAATGAACATGAGTTGGTGATCATTGGTACTTGATACGCTGTGGGAATACTGCCTCATTAAAAACCTTGCTAAGAAAAACCCAGTGGGATAAAAACTCAGTCAAGGAAAAAAGAGTGCAGTACGTATCCATCTTCCCTGATTGATGTATCATTGTACTTCTTCAAACTTCTGCAAATTTCAACCTTCCAAACCAACTTTCCAAATGATGATGTCGGATGTAATTTGGTGGAGCAAATCTTCAAATATGTTGTACTTCGATCGAATCTTCTTTTCATAGATAATGGCGTAGAAGAACTTCTATAATATATGCATTGTCTTCTTCAGGAAGATCTTTTCCAAGCACTTGAAACATCATATAGTTTCAATGTTCCATAATATCACTCCATAATATTGTAAAGACATCCAACAAGCCCATAACTCTTATCTTTACCAAACAATTTCATAATCAGGGAGATGTATAAGCGCTTATAATGTTGCCTCGTTAAAAACCTTGCTAATAAAAACCCAATGGGATAAAAACCTAGAAAGGGAAAAAGAGTGCAACAATTTCTCATGGAATGCGCAAAAGTAGTCAATGTTGCTTGACTGCCATTAACTCATGTACCTTCTTCAGGAGGTATAGTAAGGACTAAGGAATAATGTAGCTCTTGATAGCTCAACTTTTATAATTGTGGTACTTCTGACCATACGAGTCTCAAAGATAGTAATAATACTCCTTGTAATAATCTCTTACATGACCAATAATACTCTTCACGAGTGTTTACATAAATGAAACGTTCCTCAAGAACTTTCCTTATTCAATCCATGTTCACTGACATGATACATTTAGTCTCTTTTCGGGACTCAATTCCGGAGATGATAGCTCCCCTCATTGAACTTTCTCAAATCATACGATATGTATATATGCCAATCCGTTCTGGATTTCGAATTTGTTTGATTATAAGGACCTCAAGTCCATGAGCTCATTTTCTATCATCATCATCATGATGTCATCGAATGGACTCACATGTAAGATCCCCATTTACATGTCCATCGAATTTCGCATATGCTTTCTCGGTTCCATGTATACCGGTATATAAAATCTCTTTTCTAGATTTTATTCAAGTCAGTACTGATATTGATATCTGAATATTGTATGTAGGTACCATTTGATTTCATATAGGCCATCTATTTTAATTCAGATATCCATGTCATTCATGGCATTCAAAACTCCTCAAGAGTACCAACTGCATTTTCTTGCCAATCCTTTTGTATTGCACTTAGCATTGGAACCGTATTTCACTGAGAATCATTAGTACAATTGGCAAGATATCTCAATGTCCAACACATGTCATTCTATAATCAATATGCAATTCTGTATGCCTCAAAATATAGGGTCGTAGCGGGTTAACATTCAAATCATATAATTTCATGTTTGAACATATCTTCATATAGTAACATGAAGCTGAATCTTTAGTTCAATTTCGAACTTTCAAATATATTGGGATCAATTCGCTCTACGAATTTGTTTTTACCAGCTTCCTCATGTTCTTCCTCCCCTAAGCTGGGAAAAACTAGCTCATACTATTAATAAGGGCTCAAAATAGAAATTTACATGCCCGCTTAGATAATCATATATGCATACAACCATCTAGTATGCTTCATGCATTAGTTCTCTACGAAAAAGAACAATATGATAGGGGGTCAATATATTTGCACAGTTGGATTTCTTGTGCTGAAAATAAATTTGCCCTCAAATTGGAGATTATAGTTGTGGGTTTCCGGCCACTTATATATCAATCACTGTCAACTTTAAAAGTGTGACTTTTACTCATTTAAGGATCTCCGTAATCGTGCTTCATCTCAATGTTGTGTCTTGCCATAATAATAATTACAACATGAGAAAGCTTCCAGCACATAATTATATGAAAACTTCATGTTTCACAACAACGAGTACGTTATATGGCCTAATTTGTCACATTGAGATCTCTCTAATACATCACTTGAATTTGGACTTTCAATAATGTGACATTCGAACACAATCGATGTGCCTTTCATTTTTGGCAAGACTAATCATATCAATTCCTTTTGGAATTTAGTCTAATATATGTTCTTGAGCACAGTTTTCGTTAGAGTACAAGCTCTTGTATGATGATGAAATCAAGCCATACACTTTCGTTATGTCTTCTCTCGACATAATTCATCTTTAGGGTATATGTAAAACTTGAGTATTGCAATATAATGCTCCCTCAAATGCTCATGGAATCATTAATGTTTTACCAATTTCATATTGATAATCATATGTATCTCACAAGATATGACAAACTTAATCAATGCAAGCTTTTATGATTGACAAGTAGTCATGTGATGTGTTGATGCAATATCATCCAACACTATCATTCACACATATTTTGGCCTCGTTTGCCTCAAGCAATGACTCATGCCTTTTTCACGATATTGCTACTATATTAGCATACTAAAGGCATGAAAAAGTTGTGTATGCTTTTTCTATCATATCATCATCATTAACTGTCTCACAACATAAGTGATTTTGATATATCCAACTACGTCGGTTGGATATTCACACTTTATTTGCATCACCATCAATAACATCATTTAATATGGGTGTGCATGATTTATCCCAACAACGCCGTTGGTTATTCCATACTTCTTTGAAATTTCATAAATCCTCAATTATCAATTCTGACCACTATGTCTATGATGTTTTGTGTATCACATATTCACATGATAAATTTTCTATATTCTTGATAAGATCATATCATAATAATAATGAAGAATTTAATAAACAAAATAAAAATTTATCTTTGTAATGGACACCGATCCTGACCTGTAGAGTTAATCTCATCATGTACATGAGATAGGCAAACAAAAGGAAAAAAAAAAACCATAGTCAGAAAATTGATCATAGGCATTCAATTTCAATACACTTGTTTCATAGGAGAGATAAAGTATGATTTGGATTATATATGGATTTATGGATGTGTAATGTGTTTGTAAACTAGTAAGTTAAAATAATAAAACAAAACTTCCCTCATGATCATAATTCATGGAAGTCGGAATGAGTCCTAAGCTTTTGTCTTTCTATCCATGTGGTCGTCAATCAGAGCACTAGTCGAAACGCTCAAGTGAACCATGTCCAATTTTAGAATTTGATCGAAACCTGTATAAAGGAGAAAAAGAAATTGTATCATCATCACTTAAATTGAAGATACCAGTATCATCATCATGATTAAACTGGTGTGAGAGAAAGAGGGCAAGTGGAGCTCGGGAAGAAATAGTAGTAATCCGTGGTTGATGGTCATGGGATTAGTTGGTAATTGATTCATCATCGCCGTTTGCATACTTGGATGATCAGTTTGGTTGGTCAACACCATCGCCGATAACGTGTTGGTAAATAAATGTAGTTATTTCAGATTCAGATTCAGATATTCAACTAATATATAAGATAGTATATACAAGTATGGTAGTTTTATCTACATACGATTCGACTAAATCTGTAAGAAGATTTACTACAGATAATACTTCATCTAATACAAGTCTAATTAACTAGATACAAACTCTTGTACATTTATCTCTAACACTAGACAAATTAAAATTTGGATCAATAACCACATATTGTATTCTGATGGAGTTTGTTATGTTGTTGTCCGCTCATTTAGGCTGCAAATAATGATGTATTTTTACTTTATCTCCGGAAAAAATGTGATTTCGCTTAAGTTTCACCAATATCGCTTGTTCGATTTAGTCCCTTAAATGCCTTTACATGTACTTGGCACCGCGTTAGCACGGTGCTTCTTTACTAGTATACAAAATAATGTCCATGGAAGTATGAAAATTAAGGACCTTTGAAATACATAGTAATTCGGAAGTGTGAAAATCAACTACAATGAGCTGGAATTTATACCTGATTATGAAGGTTCTAGGTTGAAAATAATCCTAACAATAACGAGTTACTAAACCTAGCTAGAAATACTGAAATAGAATAGCAAGAGATTCTAACTTACCTATAAAATAATTAAGATAGGGTAAATATTTGAACTAATCTTCCAGTAGATTTTGTACGTACCTAAAGGCTCCAGACGTATACGCACCATGACCAGCTCGTATGAATATGTGGCCTAATTCCCTATTATGTCATACATTGCACTTCAACATAATAGGTCAATTGATGACTTAATCGAGTTCGCGCGCTCTAACATGATGCACCGAAAGTCAGTTCTCACCCCCCGCGACCAGACCTTGCCCCCAAGGTTTAGCAATGGCAGTTCATACCCGTCCCAACTTCAGCTCTCTGTTGGTACATTGTCCCACAAATATCAAAACACCCCAGCTGATTATTTTTTTTCAATTATCTTGGCTCCACTTTGTACGGATTGTTGGGTGAATTCAAGCATTAGATGAGTTTACTAGAGTAGTGTTGTCGAAATTATGAATTCGACATAATACAAGTCTTGAATTACTAGTAACAATGTTTCTCTTTATGTGAAATTCAGTCAATACTTGCATAGTCGTATATTGTTAATGTAGTTAACTTTCAAATAATTTTACATTTTAAAGTGTTTTGCATGCGGTTTGCATCCACATAAAACTAGTAAATAGTTTGTATTTATCATGTTTATGAGTATTGATGTAATTCATGACTTTGCAAACTATGTAATATGAGACTTATGCGTGTGAAATATTTTACCCATTATCACAGTTGTAAGATATAGTAACGCCTCAAATAATAGAGATCTTCAACCCTCTCTATCAAGAGCTTGCACATTTATTTTCAAGAATAAATCAATAATAACTTTAAAATTAAACATGTTTGCCTTTGAAACAATACCAACATCGTTTTCACCGTCAAAAGGTCGCTCGACTATTGTCACCAACGTCGATTATCTCGACACGTCCGTTGTCCGCATGTTCACTTCAAAGAAGACAAATGCCTTCAACAGGATGGACAACAACATGAGCACTGATTTCTTCAAGTCTAATGTATTTAGCTCCTATACGGGTCTGGTTAGAGTGAGAGTTTAGTCGTCATGTACTTAGATAGAATGTAATGACAGAGTGTCTGTATTTGCTAACTCGAAAATGTAATTGAAGATGTGAGATTGGTCTCCAAACATCTTGTTCATAGCGCATATGAGATATCCTCCTAGGGGAGCTTCATGCCGGTATACATGGGACATGTTTCTTGTCGACCTCTTGAATCCCATCCATAATGACTGCAAATTTTTTCACATGTTTCGCTCGGGTTCATTATTTTCCGGTTTTAATCTTCTCATGTTACTGTCATTTCATATTTTGAAGAATATAACACAAGACCAACAGAATCAATCAATAAACATCATATAGTTCCTCTTCTAACCTTGAGAAGTTTCATGACCCCACTCTAATAATTTTACCCCCACTAGAAGGAAAAGAAAAAAAAACGAACCACAGTAAATTAAATTTGGATTGGAAAAAGAAAGTAAAAAAAGTTCAGAAAAATTGGCCGCAACAAAGATACATGATGTTAACTCAAACATCAAAACTGAATCTCTAGCACCGTTCAAAGAATTTCTGATAAACTTGATTGTCGATCCAGGTGCATCATATTGCAAGTTGGTGCCCTCGGATTGCATTTGTAGCAACATGTGGTGAAACACAATTTGTGGTTATTTGCTTGTGTGATTGTAGATGAAATGCACTGTGTTAGCCTGGTTTCTGGGCAGAAGTGCATTGCATCGTGTTAGTCTTGTTTGTGGCCAGAAACGCAATCGCTATCAGAGCACATTTCATCTCTCTCAACATGTAGAAACTCCCTATGCATTTTCCATGTGGTATCGACCATTAATCCTAGTTCCTTATGAGTGAAATCAGATTTTTTTTGCCAAGTTGAGCTCGTTTTGTGTTTTTGACAGATTTGCGCGGTTTTAGTAAAATTGCGTTAAATCTCTCCATAGATATGCGAATGCCAAAATTCAAAATTCTTAGTAATCTAGACTCGTATATATTTCCAACGGTATCGGCCATCAATCCTAGTTCCTTATGAGTGAAATCAGATTTTTTTCCCAAGTTGAGCTCGTTTTGTGTTTTTGCCAGATTTGCGCGGTTTTAGTAAAATTGCGTTAAATCTCTCCATAGATATGCGAATGCCAAAATTCAAAATTCTTAGTATCTAGACTCGTATATATTTACAAAGGTATACGCCATCAATCCTAGTTCCTTATGAGTGAAATCAGATTTTTTTGCCAAGTTGAGCTCGTTTTGTGTTTTTGCCAGATTTGCGCGGTTTTAGTAAAATTGCGTTAAATCTCTCCATAGATATGCGAATGCCAAAATTCAAAATTATTAGTAATCTTTACTTGTATATATTTCCCACAGTATCGGCCATTAATCCTAGTTTCTTATGAGTGAAATCAGATTGTTTTTGCCAAGTTGAGTTCGTTTTGTGTTTTTGCCAGATTTGTGCGGTTTTAGTAAAATTGCGTTAAATCTCTCCATAGATATGCGAATGCCAAAATTAAAAATTCTTAGTAATCTAGACTCGTATATATTTTCAACGGTATCGGCCATTAATCCTAGTTCCTTATGAGTGAAATCAGATTTTTTTGCCAAGTTGAGTTCGTTTTGTGTTTTTGCCATATTTACGCGGTTTTAGTAAAATTGCGTTAAATCTATCCATAGATATGCGAATGTCAAAATTCAAAATTCTTAGTAATCTAGACTTGTATATATTTACAACGGTATTGGCCATTAATCCTAGTTCCTTATGAGTGAAATCAGATTGTTTTGCCAAGTTGAGTTCGTTTTGTGTTTTTGCGATTTATGCTGCTTTTAGTAAAACTGCGTTAAATCTCTCCATAGATGTGCGAATGCCAAAATTCAAAATTCTTAGTAATCTAGACTCGTATATATTTTCAATGGTATCGGCCATTAATCCTAGTTCCTTATGAGTGAAATCAGATTCTTTTTGCCAAGTTGAGTTCGTTTTGTGTTTTTGCCAGATTTGCGCGGTTTTAGTAAAATTGCGTTAAATCTCTCCATAGTTATGCGAATGCCAAAATTCAAAATTCTTAGTAATCTAGACTCGTATATATTTCCAACGGTATCGGCCATTAATCCTAGTTCCTTATGAGTGAAATCAGATTTTTTTGCCAAGTTATGTTCGTTTTGTGTTTTTGCCAGATTTGCGTGGTTTTAGTAAATTGCGGTCCATAGATATGCGAATGACAAGTGCCAGCCTAATTAAGTTCTATGATAGAGTGTGCAGAATTTGCTTGAGAGGCCAGCAACCTAGGACATCAAATTCCGAAGCCCCTTGAGAAATTAATGTCATGACTAATATCTAGTTATGCTATATTTAAAATGATCAGAGTCTCAATTATTTTAAGTTCAAATTCGCAACACGTCAACTTTACATAACATTGCACAAACTCATGATGCAAGAGAACAAAGCAGATGAAACTACTCTTTCGCATAACATTGCACAAACCTGCAGACATGCAAGAGAACAGTGCGCAGATGAAACTACTCTTTCGCAGCACATGTTCCAAACACTTCCTTCAAGACATTTTAAGTAAAGAATAAGCCAGCAAGTTAAGATAAGTATCAGAACAAAAGTAAAAGGAATAATAAAGAATTCTTTAATCAATCCTCCAACATACTTCAGCCCCACTCATTACATATGTGTTTTGTCGAGATAAGCCTCGTCAATACTTGCAGCCACAAAGTTGGGGTCATACTTCTGAAAAACTAAGAGTAAAAAACAAGCATGTCTATTAAAAAACTAAGCATAACATACTAAAACTAATCTTGAACCTAAATGGATCACAAGCTACAAATCTAAAGAAAAATATTTTAACACTAAGGTAAAACCTAAAACTCTTCCGAATCACTTGCATATAAGTCGTCAATCTTCCGGTTATCCTGAAAGAAATCTTCATTTTCATCTCCCTCGGTAGGTTGGTTGGAATTCAAGCTCCCATTGACTTGGTTGATTGGATTTTGCGGACATGACCCCCTTTTATGCCCAGCTATCCTGATAATATGCAAGAGAAATCACATGAGCATGAAGAATCATTATTACACAACGAGAAAAGAAAAATACTACAGCCACATACTTGCAAAGTCCGCACTTCTGCCTTCTATCATTTTGTGCTCCTTTCCGCTTAGCCCTTTTGGGGTCACCCACATGCTGATTTTGTGATTTCGTTACAGGATCTGGGATACCACGTTGCTTTCCCCCAGACACATCATCTGTGTCGTCACACGCTGAATCAAAAGTAGCGTCCACTCTAACATTTGATGTTGATGTTGTTTGTCGCTTTAAACCTTTTGCAATTCTGGGTTCAGCATGGGAGGCATCTAGACTCCTAACAAGACTATCCCTGAAAAGTTGACCAAATTTATGGCGCTGCGGGTCACTAGCTGAAAACATATTTGGATAAAATATACAGAGTTGTCGCCCAATCGCAGTAGTCCATCTCTCTCGAATGCAACATGAAGGAATACTTGTTTTGCGCAACATCTTGAAGGCGGAGATAAGTGTCGACACGGAAACCCATTTGACTCGAGCATCTTGCATTCACAATCATACTTATTTTGTTCCACATACTACAAGTACACTTCATCTCAAGGTACATGTATCAGTAAAACATAGTTGAATTTGAACATGTCCTTTAGTATTTCTTGAACGAAACCAGCTAATTATATGCTGCTAGAACAAATGCAATGATGATAATTATGATGTTGAATGTGTGTTCTAGAGATTGTCTCCCTTTTTTTTTTTTTTTTGAAACAGCAAAAATATATATTAAAACTTATAAAGTTTACAAGAGCATAAGAAATGCTCGTAGAAAATATACAAATCACCACACCTTCAATCGGGTAATACAAGCCAAAACCAAAGTTAATACAAGAACTCTCAAACTAGAGTCAACTCCACAAGACAGACCCCATCCAAAATGGACCATCACCAAAAAGTTGTTTCTTGAACTTGCTCCTCCTTGTATCATTTGAGTATACACATCCATCTCCAAGTGAACCAAAATGTCAACCGTCAACGGGAACCATTAATATCCCGGACACTAAACCGTCAATTCCAAGATGAGATTACAAGCCCCAACTAGCCGTACCCCTCCACCCTATGCTCATCAAGGGCAAGTGGCAAGCAATTTAAGATACGGTCTTTGGCTCAATACCGTCAATTCCTCAAGTGAAATCCAAACAACACTAGCTGTAACCCTCCACCCTATGCTCATAAAGGGCAAGTGGCAAGTAATTTAAGATACGGTCTTGAAAATTCACCACCGTCAATTCCAAGGGTAAAACTCACTCTCCACACTCAAAGTAATAAACTCTCGTTGTAATCTTGGTCACCACCATTGTCTAGTATGTCAAGACCTAAGTCTAGCCAAGAGTGAGGGGTCTCGGTTGCAATTAACCATAAACCAAGACCACAATGAAGGGAATACCCCCACCACAAACAAGTATGGTGCGAGGTGATGTTCCACTATGGCAACCGAAAATTCATTACTAGGAATGCGACGAGCTATCCGAAACCAAATGATACCCCACCCTAAATCGACACTCCTTCACCGTATACTCAAAGAGCACAAAGCAAGAAATTTAAAGTGTCTCAGGTGGTTTCAATCGATTAGATCATAAAAGCCCACAAACAACTTTTCACTATCGATCCACTTACCCTTACCCAAAACCACTTAAATCGATCAGCTCTCTATCATCATTTCATGTTCACTCACGTGCAGCATAATCACAACACAACATGCACCTTTATTCCATTCACACCTGCACCACAAACAAACAAAATACTACCTATGGCATAGATTTATTCACCTGATTTTCAAAAATATAGTACACAAATGGAGTCCACTAGCACAAACAATTCCATTCACGTCTCCAGTTCACACGTGTGCCACAATACTTACCTTTCATCATTTCCTTGTTACATCACAACTCCATCAGTCAGTCCCAATTCAACGCTGCACTTGTCAGGACCTGCACAAAAATTAGAAACCAGGACAGAGACGCCGAAAACAGTTCCAGGATATCACCAAACAGAGACGGTTGACTGCAGCATCCCAACACCTCAAATTCCTGCACCAATATCAGAAGCACAGAGACGGCTCCAAGAGCCAAGATTCCACATTATTATATTCCTGAAGTCTACCTTTTCCTTTGAGCCAACTCCAACAAGTCAATTTTATTTTTTTCAGAAGATTCTAAGGGCTTGCTTTACTCTCATTATAGATTCCTTCATTTCTTCTCAACCAAATTAGCCACACACAAGAATGCAAATTAAATTCCAAATCTCTTTATCTCCCCTTGTTCTTGCTTTTACATGATATTCCAACAAGTTCTCCATATTTACTCCCATTAATCTTCTACAATCTAACCAATCATAAACCAAATCCCACACTTTAATAACAAATTCACACTCTCCAAATATGTGCCACAAACTTTCAATTTCCACTTTATCACACAATTTACACCGAAGATTCTCTATGCTAAGATAAACTCCTCTCTTTTTCAAATTATCTTTGGAAGGTATTTTATTTTGAAGCAAGTTCCACACAAAAGCATTGACTTTGGTCGGGACAAGTCTATTCCACACTACCGAAGCTCATTTTTCCATTGAATTTTCCCCAACCTTTTTATGAATTTTTCTATACCCATCTTTGGTAGTATACACACCATTACAACCTCCTACCCACACCCAACTATCATTTGTTCCCCTCTTTAAACTCAACACACTCACAATTCCTTCAATTTCTTTCACCACTTCCACCTCCCTCTCTAGGAGTTCTCTAGTCCAATTCCAAACACACTCCACTCCAAGGTTACTAATGGACACTCTCCTTTAACACACACAATTTATCTCTTTCTAGTCTAAATAATCTAGGGTACAAAGCTTTCAAGCTCTTGTCTAATGGACCCCACACATAGAGATTGTCTCCTTAATTTCCCTGCACCAACCTCCTCTTAATTACTTACTCCTCATCCATCTTGCACATATAATTCAACCATATAAATACACACAAGATACACACACAAATGTATATACAATGAATAGAGAGAGTCATTTTCAGAGTTTGATTTGGTGTTTGGCTTATTTTGGGCTATTAAGAGGTGTACTATTTGTCTCTAATACTCACTAATGGTATTGGCAGTGTCTATATGTGTCCGTGTCTGTTGCAATTTCGAACCATGACATCCAAGGCTCCCAAAATTCCTTAAAATTAACACTATTCCCTGCCTCACGTGTAAACACACCACACAACCAAAACTAAGCCCGCTGTCAACATGAATCCAAAACCAAGTAGAAAGAAAACTATAAATGTAGTCTGATTAAGATCATACCTTGTTGTTTCAGAGTTCAAAAGCCACACACAGATATACACGGCGAAATAGGGCACTAGATCAGCAAATAGACTACCTGCGCGTCAAAAAGAGAGTGAGAAACGATTCGATATCTTAGCCTAACGAGAACAAAAGAAGAATTATCAATCTGGATCGATAATATTCCTGAGTAACGATCAATAACGATAACTTGCCTCCGTTGCTTTCTGGTTTAAATCCACGACCTGTTCGCTTTTTCACTCTCTCTTTCGACCTTCGCTCTTGCGGCTTTCTCGGTGATAATGGCATTTTGGCGCTGATGATGATGATGATCGCGCTGATGACGATGATGTTGATCGCGCTGGGGAGTGGGGAATAATTGTCGATTTGATGATAGTATGATTTTGGAAATGTTTAATTTGGGGATGATTCTTTGATTTGATTGTGTATGGATGTTTAATTTGGGGAGTTGTTTGTTTTGATTTAATTTTGATTATTGGTTTTGATTTAATTTTGATTTTAAAATTTTAATTTTAATTTTAATTTTTTAATAAAGGTAATTTTTTAATATATCAAAAATATTTTTTTAAATATATTTAAATAATTTAAAGCAACATAGGCGGTTAGAGCAACACGTAGTATGACAAGCGACAAATACACCCCATGTCAACAGTTAGTGCGAAAGGTAACAGATTATTCGATCTCCACCGTTAAAATTTTAATCTAATGGATCAAAATAGGTGACTGACATTACGCCCTGACTGACGATAGAAAGTCCCAACTAACATTATGATGGATAGGTGGCCACATGTAAGTTTTTATCTCCGAGAACTAGTGGGAATTATTTTATCTTTTTATACTTCATACCGACACATCAAAATGGTAAGAATAAGATACAATATTAGTAAAAGCTTATTAAGATATTTTGAGGTTGAGAACACTAATCACAACCAACGAACAAGGTGCATTTCTATTTTCAGAAATTCATCCATAAGAACTTCACATTTAGTTTTGCTTGATTAGTAACAACTTTAGAATGTATGACTAATTTGGGAAGTATTTCGTTACGAGTGGGGATTAAGTGTGTGGTATGGTACTTGTGTTGTTGCAATGGACGAGCATATGATTCCGAAAACAGTCTTTAACTAACCGCGCCGGCCAAAAGGGCCAGATGTACGCAAGTAACTACCAAGAGAAAGGAAAAGAAAGTGGAAAGGAATTGTAAAAGAAGGGAATATGAACTTCCATATGATCCGGAAAACAGTCCTTAACCAACTGCCCGGCCAAAAGAGTCGGATGTACGCAAGTAACTACCAAGAGAAAGAAAAAGAAAGTTGAAAGGAATAGTAAAAGAAGAGAATATGAACTTCCCGGCATCAAAGATGGTAAAATTGTCCCCAAATCTAAAACCCCTACCAGAATTTCATCTTATACTCTTTACCAAATCCACATTTTCTCAGATCTGTCTCTTCTTCTTTCACCTGAGAATATTGTTTGTAGCTTCCATTTTCCTCCATTCCAATGGCTGGTCGTCGCAATTCCAATCCCTTCGACGAAGAAGAACTCAATCCTTTTGCGGTAATGAATGCATTTCTCGGTATATTTTCACGCATTGTGGCATTTTGTTTGTTGCATCTTCAATGCCGATCTGTTTCTCGTGTTTTAAATCTGATGCTACTGGGTTACTGCATTGATGTCAGTTGTGCACTTCCTGCAATTGTACATTCATTTGTTATTTTTTGAATGCATTGTCTATATTTCATGATATGCTCAAACTCAATAGTTTTTGTTTGTGGTTGGTTTAAGTTGTAAAATGCAGGTGTATATGCAAGGCAGTGAATCACGGGGGTTAGATAAAGGTGTTATGGATTCACAAAACTCATTGTTGAGGGTTACCAGCACCATATATGATTTATTGAACTAAATAGTTAGTAGAACAGATATAGAACTTCTCTTTAATTTTTGGAGAGCTACATTGTGATTTATGGTTGAGGCGATTCAAGGTGTGTAGCTGTATTTAATAAACTGTCCTGGTTCCTATAAAAGTGAGTGTACTAAGACGGATCAGTGCAATGTATTTAATACCTCCCGGCTTTTTAATTTATAGTTCAACCATGAAACAGACTTAAGTGCATTAAACTTAAAATGCCAGCTGGAGGACCAGTAGACAAGGAAGTTTGGGTTCATATTTCTTCAGTTTTCTCGTTGCCATTTAGGGTGTCAAGTTTGCCAAGGCAATCACTTCCTTGGTGTTTGAAATGTAATTCCGTAATGAAGTACTGGTGATTATAAGTTTAGCTTTTAAATGGTCTCCTTCTCATGTTTGCTCTTTTTGTTTGCCACCCCCGACTCACCACTCACACTTGGCTTCTGATGGCAGGATGAAGACCAAGGAAATGGTCACTCAAATTATGGTGGAGGTGCCTTTTATATGCCCGTAAACTTCTCTCCCCTGCTATTTTGTTTCATTTTTCATTTTTTTTCTTCTAATATGCACATGTTGTATTTAATTTCCTTATATCCTGACATTACATTTGCCCCCACAAGCCTTCCTGGTTTATGTGTTTATGCCTACGTGTCTGACATCTGAATGTTATTTGGTCTGAGTAAGCCTGCTGTTCTTGTAAAGAACTATGCATTGATTTTTTTTTTTTTTTTTTTGTTGTACATGGTTTCCTAGCCTACAGGTCTTCTTAAAATTTGTTGATACGGATATAAACTAGTCATTCACCTCTCTAGTTTTTGCAATCAATGCATCCAGACACCTCTCCCACTATTGTCTCATCATAAGTATATAATTTTAAGTTTCTAACCCTCTACATCTCTCTCCAGAAAGTTTGCATTGACAATCTGTCTATATGTATTCAGACACTGATATTTCTCTGTTTCCAGTTTTCTTATTTGTCTTTTTTTTTTTTTTCCAGAATCCTAGAAGTGTCCCACCAGCAAACACAAGGCTATCACCTCTTCCTCCTGAGCCCGTTGACTATGACCGTGGGGCAACGGTTGATATCCCTCTTGATAGTTCCAAGGTACATCAGAATCATTACATTTAGTTAAACAACCAAGGACGTGAAACATGGAAATGTTAGGTCTGTTATTCTTCTACAGGATTTGAAAAAGAGAGAGAAAGAACTCCAAGCTAAAGAGGCTGAATTGAAAAAGAAGGAACAGGTGCATACCCACTCACACCTCTTGTACAGTTCGATAGATTTCATACATTTACCAAATGCCAAAATTTCTGAATAATTAAGATTCTTCAGTACTTTAGCTCACATGGACACTTATTCCGGCAATACCGATCTAAATCTCCAACTCATGTCGCTTTTATATTATTTTATTTTAGTTTTCTCAATTAATAGTTTCCTTTTCTTATGCTGTCTAGTAACGGGGTTTCTTTTATTTTATTTTTCTTTTCGCAATTAATAGTTTCCTTTTCTTATGCTGTCTAGGAACTGAAAAGGAGAGAAGATGCCATTGCACGATGTAATTTTCTCTTTTGCAATTGATGCCTTGACTTTTCCTGCAAGTCAGATATCTTTGTCCTACAACGTTTGACATGTTATCTTTATTTCCTATTGGCAGCTGGAGTTGTCATTGAAGATAAAAATTGGCCACCCTTTTTCCCTATTATTCATCATGATATTGCAAATGAGATCCCAATTCATCTTCAGAAGCTGCAGTATGTCGCATTCACTACAATGTTGGGTATGCCATTTATCTCGCTACTAACTACATACACAAAATTTTCTCTGCCCTCTCGGGTACCTAGAGTATGCTAAAACAGATCTCATGTTCAGTTTCATTTTCTCATACCAATAATGGAACCATCTGGACTAAAGAATATTGCAGTAGGAATCCATTTTTTAATGAATTTCTTAGGAACATTCTTTTGTCTAACAGGAACATAAGGAGAAATTCTAGTTAAATGATTAGTATCATTGTTATTAAGAACTATTTTCTTCCTTGGTGTGTTCCTTGGTGCTCCATTTGGTGCTTTCAGATACATGTCAGTTTCGAGTCGCTTCTCAAAGAACTTAGCTTTCCTAGCGATTTCTTCTAGCCTCTGCATTTAGATTTTCAGGGTTTCGACTCATCTTCCACTTCGATAATTGTCAGAGTAATTCTAGCCTTTAACCATCGTTCTTGCTCTTGTATATACTCACGAGCAAGTTGTTTCCCGATGGCTTTATAGTCAATACCATTCCGAGCACCTGGTGCTATCTGAGTTCTCATCTCAGCAGCTTTGCTAGTCTCTGGGTAGTCTATTTTCTTTCCAGAAAACCCTCATTTGTCAATCATTCATTGAATGATAAATAACTTTATGCTCTCCTAGTGACTAAAAACTTTTTGTTAAGGAGAGTAGAACACAGCTCCATAGAAGAAACTCTTCCATACCCCTCCAGAGTTATGGGAATTCATTTGTTTTGATTATTGG
This sequence comes from Plantago major, assembly GCA_026545765.1. Classification (NCBI taxonomy): domain Eukaryota; kingdom Viridiplantae; phylum Streptophyta; class Magnoliopsida; order Lamiales; family Plantaginaceae; genus Plantago; species Plantago major. The sequence goes on from CM048842.1 coordinate 38,234,019, forward strand.
TATCATTATGCTTTATAACTTGGATTTTTTTTTTAATTATTGGTATCAAGTATAATCTATCTCATTGGCACCACCACTTTAGTGATGAAATTTTAGATGCATTCTAAAGGAAAATGTCTGGCGAAGTAAACTCTGGTAGAGTAAATACATGTATCTCAATAAAGTCAAGCCATCAGCGCTTACTGAATATGAAGTACTGAAGACTGATATGGTCTGGCTTGATAATTGTTCTGCATCAGCAAGAACAAGATTCATTCACCAAATGTCTCTTATCCAACACTAGACATAGAATCAAATATGAAGCTGCGAATGTTGGAGGTCCCCTATGTCATATGGTCTATAAGATCAAGAATGCAATCCACCAAATCTTATTAAACATTTGACACTTGTAGTTTCCAACAAGACCAATACTACAATTTTCATAATAATAGTCTGGAACACAGCTGAATTATACTGAGATTTCTTTGCGATGTTCTGTAGCGTAATCTGGGGCTGCATACCTAGGTGACTAATGAAGATAGTAATATTTGATGAGAGCATTGTAGAAATGAAATATTAGATGCCGATGTCATGGGTGAACACATTATGCACACTGATATAACATAGTTTCTTCTACAAATTTATCATTCTGTTGGCACTTAACCTTCATATTTGCCTAGACTTATTCTGCCTGCCTGGAGTTTTAGTTGGATATCGTGGACGTGTTGTCTTTCAGGTATAGTTGGCTGTCTTCTATGGAATGTTGTGGCAGTTACCGTAGCTTGGATCAAGGGGGAAGGTAGGTGCCTTAATGTTTTACAGCTTTTCTATGACACCATTGATCTTTGATGATGTTAATATGGTTTCATCCTTCTCATACTTAGGTCCCACAATCTGGTTTCTGGCAATCATCTACTTCATATCAGGTGTTCCAGGAGCCTATGTGTGTTGGTACCGCCCTCTTTATCGTGCAATGAGGTACTTCATATAATTTTGTCATCTCAATTATGTCCTTTCTCTTGCTCGACGCCTCATTTAGTACACATTGTAACATCAAAAATCAATTTAAGGTTCTGCTGTATTATAATGATGCTCATATAGTTTTGCAAATGCTGATCATACATATGGGTTGATTGGAGTCGTGTATTTTAATATGTATTCAAATCACAGTAGTATTTTCCCACTCCAATTTCTATTGATATTTATATTTATCGGCACATTGCAGGACTGATAGTGCTTTGAAGTTTGGGTGGTTCTTCTTATCTTACTCGGTATGCACTTAATCTTTCCCCCTAAAATTTTGCAGGTCTGATTATCATATTCACGGGGTTTATTATTTTACTTTGTTATTGCTGCAGTTTCACATTGCTTTCTGTGTTTTTGCTGCCGTCGCTCCTCCAATAATCTTTAAAGGAAAATCTTTGACGTAAGACTTCTCTTATTTGGTTTATTTCTCACTTGAGGGGCCTGCTATAACTGTCCTCAAGTTTCTTTAGTAACCACATAGATTCATTTAAAAAACAAATGATACTGTAGAACTGTACTACTGTGTCATCTGTACGTATGTGAGATATTCAAAGCAATCGTGTCCTGCCCTTTATTATCTTCTGCTAATGCTTGTCCAACTTCAATATTGACAGTGGAATCTTGCCTGCAATTGACATTTTGACTGGAAATGCTCTGGTTTGGGTGTTTCATCTAACATTAATCATGTGGTTGAATATTCACTCTCGTTTTCTTCAGAATGCTTTTTGTGGTATCTATGCTTTTGTCCTTTATCCTCTATGGCTATAATTATTTATTAGTTTTACTATTACTCTTTAAAATGTACAAAACAGTAACTTTTTGTTCAGTGTCTGTTTGTTGCGACCTGATCAATCATTCACCTTATTAGGCTCTATTCGACCTTATTTGATCAAAATAAGGTTCTATGAGTTTAATGTGAATGTCAATAACGTGGTTGATCAGGTGGTAGATTTGAAAAGCTACTTAGCTAGCTTTTCACAAAGTACTATCACGTTATCAGGTTGTTCTGCAAAACATACACTTAGTATGATAGGCAGCATCCACTGTATTCCTTTCTATGTGCGATTGGTCTTTTAAAAGCAAAAGAAGTTAACATTTTCTACTTGTATATTTTAGGCCCTCTGTTTGAATTGACAATACTAAAAACTTCTGTGACTCTGTTTGCAGATATTTTACCTAGTGGGATTTGCATTCTTCTGTATTGAATCAATGATCAGCATATGGGTGATTCAGGTTCAACATCAGTCGGAACTTGTTCATTTTCAATTATTGTTACCTTCTTATAAAGTCTATGTAATCTTCTTCCACATGCAGCAAGTTTACATGTACTTCAGAGGAAGTGGAAAAGCTGCAGAAATGAAGAGGGAGGCTGCTAGAAGTACTATGATGTCTGCATTTTGACATGAATGAATGGTTAGCAAGTAACTCAGGGCTGCTGAAATATTGACTATTATCTTACAAGTGACTGATGATATGAAACGATATAAAGTTGCTCAATACATACAAAGTATAGTCGAAACTAGCTCTCCAGACTGGTTGATGATTCCTTGGTGCTGTTTCTGTACTTCTACTGTTGCAGTGATGCTCGATATGGCTAAAAGTGGTTTCAGACTGAAGGGTTGTTCACTGTTGATGATATATTCCCTTTATTCGGGGACTCGGATATACTTAAAAAAGTGATAGAGCTAATGCTTATTTGACTTGTAAAGTTTACTGACTAAACATTGGTTTTGTTAATCTTGGGAAATCAATAGTACAGCTTTTGTTGCTTATGCACACTAATTAGTACAGGTTTGTTTAAGTTTATAGATATCAATCGACTGATGTTCTTACGCAAGTGGACCGTTATCTATTATTGCGTGTCTTACCTGTTTGGGTGATATTTTTCCCAAACTTCATATTAACTTATGAGGCGCACAAAGTATTGGAAAAACTGCAAGTGAGATAGGCAAGTCTTTGGTTACGGATCACATGCGCGTGTACTTGTGGAGATTGATATTATGAGGAACTCAATCACCAGTTACCATTAAGAATCGATAAGGAAATAGGTTCAATCAAACGATTGATTATGAATGGATGCCATTGAATTGCCACAAAAGTTTACGTGCTGGACATGCTAAGAAACTCCTCAAATGTTCAAACCTCGGCTTTTATAAAACAACAGCAAGTGTGGCGTGTAAAAAAAGGGTGATTGTTTACCCTTGCTAATAACAGCGCTTATGTCCGTTGTTGAAGAAGATTTGCTCCAATCTCCGATCTTTGTATGTTGCTCTAGCTGCATTATTGAAAACCAGGGTGAAACTTTAAAACACCCATGGTTAGAAGAAAATTTAGCACCCACTGGTCATTCTTAGATTACAACATGAGAGAAAGGTCGAACATGGATTCTTTGGGATCCTAGTCAGATAGAAATAAGGGAACAATCACACAAGAATGAATCCAGAAAGGCAATGCAAGGATAGACTTATGAGGAGAAAAAAATTATGGTTTCTCACCATCATACATGGAGAGCATGTAAAAGCTTCACAATCAAATTTTCAGCTTCTTCTATCTCCCCAGCTCGACCTAAAAGATCAACCATGCAACTATAAATTTCAATTCCAACCTTGATCCCAAGTTCTTCGTACATCGAGATGAAAAGTTTACGCCCTTGATCAACCAAACAACAATGGCTGCAAGCAAAAAGAACGCCTAGAAAACTAAACCAATTAGGCATGACTCCATCTTTAATCATCTGATCAAATATCCTAATAGATTCTTCTCCCCACCCATTTTGAGCAAATCCACAAATCATCGAGTTCCAAGCAATTACATTTTTAACAGGCATCTGCGAGAAAATCATGTAAGCAAAATCAGTAGAGCCACACTTTGCATACAAATCTACCAAAGCAGATTCAACCACTACGTCTCTCCATCCACCTAAACAAATCAACAACCTCTTCAAATTTTTCACTCCTGCAATGTCCCCCAAGGAAAGCATACAAAGAAACCGAATTCTTCCTCTCGATCCTGTCAAACACACGTTGCGACTCCTGGACAAACCCATACTTAACATACATATCAACTAAACTACTATCAACAAACACATTCCCCCAAAGCCCACTAGTAACAGGCCCAGCATGCACTTGTTTACCTTGCTTCCATCTTCTCAAATTCCCCAAAGTAGTTAAAGCACTCCCAAAGGTAAAATTATCAGGTAAAAATCCGTATCTCATAATCATCAAATTGATATGACACCCTCAACGCCTCATCGTAACAATCATACCTCGCTAGCGACGAAATCAACGAGGTACAACAAACCACATCCGGTTCAGGCATTTCATCAAACAGTTGGCGACATTCCCCTTATTTCCCAGTTCTCCCATACATGTCAATCAAAGCAGCACCAATTAAACAATTCGACTGAAACCCACATTTCAAAACCACCCCATGTAACAGCCGATAAAGTGAAATCATTCGAACCAATTTCGCTTGTACGCCACATTTGTAGATACCAGTCAATAGCTTTATCAGAACTTCCAGCTCGAATGCAACCGGAGATGATGGAGGTCCAAGAAACAACATCCTTGTGAAGTAACTCGTCGAAGAATTTGAGGGTGTCGTTAATGTCAGAGGAGAGTTTGAAGTAGAGGGATAAAATGGTGTTTCCGACGGAGAGGTGGGTTAGGACTTAGGAGGTTGGTCTTGATGAGGTGGGAATGGAGCTGGAGGCCGAGAGGGAAGTGGTGGGACTTGGTGATGGCGTGTAGAATTGTGGCGTATAAGATTTGTTTGGAATTGGATAGAGTAGTGATTGATAATAAAACGCGATATAAAGACGCTAGATCCTCGTTTTAACTTTAGATTCATTTATTATATCGCTTTTATCAATTACCAACTTCGTGTATTTCAGAGTAGGTTATGATCGCTTTTGAGAATCAGACGATTTCGCGACCAAAACGATATAATTGCAAAAATCGAGAAGGTTAAGCAAATACGCAGAATTTGCAGATGCACGGAGTTAGAGGTGTCAAAACATGTCATGTGACCAGCCAGTGCTAAGATAATTGAAGATGATACAACTTTGTAGGACACAACTTTTCGAGGAAACGAAGTTACGAAGCCCGAAATTGAAGAACAAAGCAAACAGATTCAATATGGAATCGATCATGCGTCATGGACCATAGAAGGGGCATCAACGGACGCCTGTGGACCGCAGTCCACTGCAGTTTCGATTTCTGGTCTGTTTTCAGGCCTGTTAGGCTAGGGTCCGTCTTCCTAAACCTTCCTTAATGACCAATGGCGGTTGGAGCTCGGAATTTCATCTATAAATAAGACCATTGGGGTCTCATAATCAAGAGACAGCGGAACGGAAGAGTTCCGAACAGTAGAACGGAACATTAGGGTTCCGTAGCACCAAAGCAGCTCTCCTGAGAGAGAACCAGTCCCCGGGGAAGTGAAACCCCAAAACCCTAGCCGTCAGCAAGCAATCAAGAAGACTTCAAGACATCCGGAGAAGCATCAAGATCGATCAAGGAGGAGGAATTGAAGAGGAAAATGTTAGGAATATCTGTTTAGATTTTGATCAGGAACCTAATGACTTATCTTAACTCAGAAAGGTGATTAGTACTCTTGGTTCACTTGAACATTGTAAAAGAGGAAACTTACTAAGTATGATAGTCTAGCAAATCTTGTATAGGATGTTAGGTCTCGAAATGTAATTTTTATTTTCTGAAGAATACCAAGAAGAAGGCATCCAGCAGGAAAAGTTCAACGGATTTGAAGATTTGAAGACTGCACAAGATTGCTGAAGACAAGGATTTTCAGATACCTATGTCCAGATATCTTAAAGAAACAAGTGTTTCGAAACACAAGTGTTGCAAAAGATATCTGAGAATAAAAGGTTTATGAGACAAGGAAAGTGCCCATAGATATCTACACTCAGATACCGTGGACATAAACTATGTTTCTGAAAAGAAAATATTTTATAACAAAGTTGTTTCAACAAGTGGTATCTGGAGTCGTGATAATCTATGATAAAGAACATGCAAAGCTTCAGAGAACTCTGATAGAATAAGATCTCTGATACAATGCATAGTTCTGTTGGCACTACAGGACAAAGTATAGTATACAGATTAAATGTGTATGTAAATGTCTCAACAAAACGGCAGCTTCAAAAGAAGACAAACTTATAAGATTATACTCATATCAATAGTTTGAAATCGAAAGGTTTCCAACGGATACTATCAAACGGCACTCAAATTCATCTATAAATATCAACACTTAGACTGCTTAAGAACACACCTTAGAACACTGAACTTACATTGAATACTCTCACACAAGCTCTCTCAAGCTTACTACTTATCTTCAAGCTTTCATGCACCAAAGCTCTTGATTCTAAGTAGCACAAAAGTTCTAAGGTCCCGATCCTTAATAAGCATTGTAATTTGTGAAAGAGTCAACTAAGATTTCATATCCGAGTTTCATTCTCTTAACACTTATCATAGATTGGTCAAGAAAGAACAAGATACCATACATTGCAAAGTGTATTAAGTATATTGATTTATAGAGCTATCCAATAATCAACAAGTTATTAAAGAAGCTCACCGACAATTTACCTTAACCAACACCTTAATCGGCGTGGAGTATGTGAAGTACTTAGTTTGGGAAACTAAGAATAACTCCAAGGTTATTGAAGATTGTGAAGTACTTAGTTTGGGAACAGGAATAGCTCAAAAGGTTTCGAGTAAGAAGTACATCAATGGAAAGCCGGGAATAATTCAGGGGGAACACTCGGTTGGAAACCTAGTGTATTTAGGGATCAAGAGAAGATATTTGTAAGGTTACATCATTTATCTGTCTTAGTGAATTCTGTGTCCGAGAAAGGTCAAGTGGATTAGTCAAGGATTACGCCACCTTCAGATACCACTATAAAAAGACTTCAGGTTATTTACTTTCATAGCCTATTACTTGCTTTACTTATCTTGCAAAAGTACTTATCTTCTTGAAAGACGCACTTATCACGTAAAAGTCTTCCGCCTCCGAAATTAAGTATATCGAGAATCAGCGGCTTATCGACAAAAGTTTTAAAAGACTATTCCCCCCCCCCCCAGTCTTTTACTTTGCCATTATCTGGACCAACAGAAAAGCTGAGGGTCGACACTCGCCATCTTCTTACGGTTTAGTTGTTTCAAACATGATTTCAATTCAGTTTACAGTTTATTTACTTTCAGTTATGTCAGGCTAATTTACCTGTGCAAGGGTGTTTAGATCTTTGATTATTTGGTTTATATATGATGGAATAGTTTTAGCATCAATGTTGGTTATGCGATTGTTGTTCATACCTGTGCTGTTTGAGGAAAGTTGCTTTGTTTGTTTATGTTTTCGCGAGACATGAGTAATCATTGCACTAGATTAAGAGATGTCACTATGTCTATAAGTTGATATTCTGCCTGAGGTTTGTGGTTGAGCTAGCCACTGGTGACAGCTTTGAGCTAGACGATAATCTTCATGGGGTATCTTTTATCGCTACCGTATAAGATATGTGACTTGGTGACTCTTCAAATTGTGAATTATCGCCACCGCTATTCCTGATATAAACCGTTTATCAAAGTGAAGGTTAACGCTTACATGCTTTTCTCTATAAGTTCTTAGTTTGTCAATTCTCTTTATAATTATTTTTCTGCTTACGTGTTTATTTTACTTATTCAAAAATACCAAAAACCTGTTATTTACTTTATATTGAAAATCAACTATTTAATATTCTATTTCAATCGAGCATTATTCCCGAGAAAACAACATCTCGAGTTAACTTACCGCTATAAACTGTGTGTTAGTGAGCTTCTGGCAATTATAAATTTATTATTTTGATTGTATTTAGAGATTACAGTCTCTACAACGAAATCAAAATCTCTCAATACACATAAAAAATTTGGCGCCACTGTTGGGGAATAATTAGTAGATTGTCTGTGTAGAACTTATTTGGTTATTTTCGAGCAGTAACTACTTTTATTTCACAGGAAAACTCAAGATGGAAGAAGAAGAACATGAAAGAACTATCAGGGAGATCAGTACGCCGAAACCAAGGAGTGGAATTTGGATCCAGGGAGTATGGATTTGATCTAACTCTGATTAGCGCATTACCAAAGTTTAGAGGCAGAGAATGTAAAAATCCCGGAATTTTATTTTTGGATCGTTAATTAATTAATTTAAATCGCATTTAAAAATTTTATCGCCAGATAAATAACAAATTTTGAACGGGAGTATATGACCCAATTATTGGAAAGCCCATTAGGATTTTTTTATGGGTTTTTGTTATTTCTTTTCCTCTTTCTTCATCCTTTTTCCTTAATCCGTTCTCTTCTTTTCCTTCGATCTTGACTTTCCCAAGGGTCGTGTTACTACCATTCGTACATGTTATTGGACTGAAATCGAACTGTAATTGGGGATTGTAGATCGCGAATTTAGACCAGATTCATGGGGGGTCGATTGATTTGGACTGGTTCTTCGATGTTTGTGGACCATTAATGTCGTTTTGGATGGAGGAGAATGATGGGTGACCGATTGTTGTAGCCTTTGCCCGGAGTCGGAGGAGTTTTGTTGGAGTTTGTGAAGTTTTGGATTCGCAGGGACTAGGTTGAGGATTTACAGAAACTATAAGGACCACCTTTGGAGAATTTGAGTAGGAGCAGGGGGCTGTTTGTAAATAATTTGAACAAACAGCGCGTTCAACGTTTATATTGATTGTCTGGGAATGGTTGTTATCGAAACTGCCTGTTGTCGAGTGGTAGAAGCATGGGTTGTTGTAGTGGGAGGTTTGTGGTTCGAACCCATCAGTGTCAAATTTCTGTATCTTTTTATTCCAGCCTATTTTCGACCTGTTTAATTTACCTTTTTGCCCCTGAACGTTATAGAATCATAATTATGCCCTTCTACATTTTTATCCTATTTTTCCTAGCTCCAGAAAATTACCGTTTTGCCCTTGTAGCATACTTTTCCCTTTTTGACCTATTGAAACCGGAGTAGAGGCGTTTTAAAGTGTACAAGTGGTGCTTTGGATGAATTGTGGTTCAATGTGACTTTTGAAGATTTGATGTGCAAACTATCGAGGATCTTGGGTATTTAAGTTTGATTCGATTCATATCGACCTCGAGGTAAGGGGAACTTTGACACTTTTGCTTTTATTTTTCGATATATATATATATATATATATATATATGTATGTATAGTTTTCGATTGAAAAATAACTTATGGTTATTATATCATGTTATGGGACTTGATATAATAGTATATTCGAAAAAGGATCAAGTATGTGTATCCCATAAAATGTTTTCCTCAGGTACGATTTGTGAAAGTTATTTGATAAAGCATGGATTATGTGTACGATATGCTCATCGATATGCCTATGAAGTGTGTGGACCTTTCGGGGAATGTCGGCTTGAGTACTCCCAATGTTATGTGTGACCCTATCAGGTTACGTGATATGTTATGTGAAAGTCGTGTGCCACCACCAGGCTTGTGGTCAGAGTGTATATTTGATTCGAAATGAATGTGAATAGTGTATTGTGACATGTGTTCCATGCAAATAATTTTCACTATGTTTGATATAAAAATGGAGTGTATATGTATGTATACTTTTTATATGTACTTGATCCGGGTAAAAGTGCCAGGAGCTCACCCTTACACCCCCTTTCAGATATTTAGCAAGTGAAGTGACACTGGATGGTACAGTAGAGTGGAACCCGGTAGACGGATGGTGGACCTTGTGAAGACTTTTAGTAGTTGTAGTGTATTCTGAGTTTTGTATTGAATATGATGATTCAGATTCATCAAATTGTTATGTACTGGAGATTTGTAATTGTTGTGAGAACTTAATGGATATTTAGATGCTCTGTTGTACCACTCTGAGATATTTATGTATTTTGAGGATTAAAGTTAGGCTTTGTCTTGGCGTGAGCCCATCTCACGATAGACGGTCGGTCGCGCCAAAGCATTTTGGTTTTGGGGCGTGATAGAGAAGGAGAAAATGAATGCAAGTTCATGTATGCATTCGAGTCTATTGTCGAACAGTTTCCGACGAAGGGGTTAACCGATGGTGAGCTAAAATTCTGGTTCTTCATTAAAACACTGGAGGGGGCAGCAAAAAGATGGATAGATTCAATTAAAGAAGAAGTCAGTGAATGGGAAGAGTTGAGGAGTCTGTTCTTGAAGAGGTTTCTAGGGCTTGCAAGGGTTATGAGAAAAGGAGAATGATATCCACTTTCACTCAGAGACAGAAGGAATCTTTTCATGATGCATGGGAACGGTTTGAAGAGATGCAATACAACTGCCCCCAACATCAGTTTACTTCGCGACAACTCTGTGAGTATTTCTACCTAGGAGTTAGAGAGGAGTTCAAAGACCTTATAGACGTAGCTCTGAAGGGATCATTTATGGGGAGTTCTGCTAAGCAAGTACTGGAAGCTTGTGCAAGTGTTGCTGAGAAATCAAGGTACAGGAGTGAGCAGCTTAAGGAGAATGAGATCTTCAATACGATGGAGGCCATGGAAGAAGTAAGGTCAATAGCCACAGTTGAGGAAGAAGCGCAATGGGCTATGGGACAGAGCGTAGGAACTCTTGAGTACTTGGATAAAAGAAGCATATCGAAGGAAGTAAGCCAAGAAGTACCAGAAGAAAAACCTATTGAGCTGAGCATTGAAGGGAATGATGAAGTTTCCAAAATCAGCAGTGAACAAGTAGTCGACAACATCGTAACTGCTAAAAAGGGGTTGGAAGAAGAGATCAAAACCCTCAAGGAACATCATAACCAGAGAGGAAAGGCAGTGCTGGAGGAACTGGAAAAAGGAAGCGAGGAAACACACTACCTGGTGAAGTTGTTCACAAAAAGCGCCACATCAACTGAGGAAGCAATAGAAAGGTTAAGTGGTGAGGTTGATGCAGTCAAGGACGATCTGATCGAAATGAAGTATGCAGTTAGGGAGTTGGATGAAAAGGTGGAAGAAGTCAAGGAGCAGCAGGTGGAGAGGATTGGGGCTATCACTACTAGGAGCGGAATAACAACCCCGGATTCTATTCCTAGAAGTGAAGAAAGAGCAAGAAAGAAGAAGGATGCGGAGATAGTGGATATAGAAGAAGAACGTGAAGAGGGTGAGAAAAGGAAGTCGGAGAAAGAAGCTCAGGAGAAGAAGAAAGAGCAAGAAAAGATAGCATCCCGGAGAGGAAGATATGACGACGATCTAAAGGAAAAAGGATACGTCCGGGCAGAAGATGGGGGTAATAGTTCGTCTAAAAGACTTACCTTTTCCAGGAAGGCTCATGGGTGAGGTTAAGAAGGCTGCAAAGATGAAGGCTAAAGGAAACCTAGAGAACCAATCAATCCCAGTGCCAATGCAAGACCTGTTTACTATATACCCATCTGACTATATGGCAGCTGTAAGAGAATTCTTTAACCGGAATAAAGCCTACGTCGGAGTGGCATGGAGAGAAGGATCGGATATCATGAGAAGAGGAATAGGAGATCCGGGATGATTGGAGTAAAGGGTAAAACGGTAAACTGCATGATAGACCTTGGAGCCAGCGTAAATCTTATGTCATTGGCTAAGGCGAGGGAGCTAGGGATTGAAGACGAGATAGAACCATGCGGAACTAGCGTCCAGCTGGCCGACAATTCGACAAAGAAATGTGCTGGAGAAATCAGAGATTTACCTGTGGAGATCGGAGGCATAAGATCAAGGCTAACTTCCTTGTGATGGATATGGAAGGAAGCGTGATGAGATCTAAAACACTTATTTGATGACCAGCCCTACATCAGATGGAACAGTAGTCGACACGGGGGAGAAAACCTATTCATTGATCGTGGAAGGGCAGAAGAAGCATTTCAATTCTAAAGGTGAACTCCTAGAAGAAGGAAAGAGAATAGAGAGAGGATATTGGAAAAGCGCAGATGATTTCCACCTTGGAGACGAAGTCGAGTATGGATATCTGATGCCAGATTTGATAGAAGAGGATGAAGAAGATTTTAACACAGAACAGTACGAGAGGCTCGGGCAAATTTATTCTGTGGATACAATGGAGAAATTGGAGAAGGACGATCCGCCAGCCATTGGATTGGAGGAGGTGCTAAGGTCAAAACCGGAACTCAAACCGCTACCCGCAGACTGCAAGTACGTTTTCTTATCTGACGACGAGTTTTTCCCTGTCATTATATCTTCAACTTTAACTAAGGATCAAGAAGAGAAGTTAGTAGAGGTTTTGAAGAAGTATAAGGAAGCAATAAGACGGGATATAACCGACATCAAGGGGATCAGCCCCGTAAGGTGCATGCATACTATTACACTGGAGGAAGGAGCAAAGCCGGTAAGGCAACCTCAGAGGAGACATAATCCAGTAGTAATGGAAGTGGTAAAAAAGGAGATCCACAAGCTTCTGAATAACGAGCTGATCTAACCTATCGAGAGTAGCAATTGGGTGAGTCCGATACACGTGGTTCCCAAGAAGTTAGGAATAACGGTAGAGGATAATATCGCAAGTAGGATTGCTACAGGATGGAAGATGTGTATCGACTACAGGAGATTGAATTTAGCAACAAAGAAAGACCATTCCCCCCTGCCTTTTATAGATCAGATGCTGGACAGTCTGACAGGGCACGAGTACTACTGTTTCTTGGACGGGCTATCTGGATTCTTCCAGTTCCCCATCGCACCTGAAGACTAGGAGAAGACAGCTGCCCTTTTGGAACGTTTGCTTATAGAAGGATGTCGTTTGGATTATGCAATGCACCAGCTACCTTCCAGAGATGCATGTTGTCTATATTTAGCGACATGGTGGGAAAGTTCATTGAAGTATTTATGGATGACTTCTCAGTATTTGGAAATTCATTCGAAGACTGTCTTCAGAAGTTATCACTAGTTCTGGAAAGATGCATCGAGTGCAATCTAACTCTGAGATGGGAACGAGTACATCGTTGCGCCGACACGCTTCAAGTGTGAAGGCACAAACCACAAGAACAAACGACGCACTGGTGGTGCTGAAGTTTCTCAAGGAAAACATATTCACCAGATACGGAACACCGAAGACGATCATCAACGATGGATGTACGCATTTATGCAACAAGCTGTTCACGGATTGTATGCGCAAGTTTCACATTAGGCACAGGATAGCAACTCCATATCATCCGCAAACATCTGGGCAAGTGAATTAAGGCAATATTGGAGAGAGTTGTTAAGCTGAGCAGGAAGGATTGGTCACATGCCTTGCCGAACGCTCTGTGGGCATATAGAACAGCATATAAAATAGTGTTGGGTGCAAGTCCATACATGATTGTATACAGGAAGACATGCCACCTACCTTTTGAAGTAGAGCACATGGCATGGTGGGTCATCAAGACTCTAAACTGCGATCTGGATGCAAGCGGAAAGAAGAGATTGCTGGATCTCAACGAGCTGACTGAAATCCGGAATCAGGCCTACGCTAACTCGAAGATATACAGGGAGAAGACAAAGGCTTACTATGAAAAACACATCGGGCAAAAACAAATCGAGGAAGGGCAGGAAGTGTTGCTTTACGACTCTCGTCTGAAGTGGTTCCCAAGCAAGTTGAGGAGCATATGGAAAGGACAGTACAAAGTCCTCAAGGTATATCCGTATGGAACGATCCAGTTGCTAGACTACAAGTCAAAGGGGATTTTCAAGGTGAACGGGCACAGGGTTAAACCCTACATCTCGGGAGATCAACAACATGCCAACCAGACGGAGACGTACAGGTTGGACTTGCCAAAGATCGATGCATAGTCGGGCTAACGACTATAAACGAGTGCTTGTTGGGAGGCAACCCAACGGTTTGTAAGTATTTACGTTTATTGTATTTCGCGTAGTTTGCATACACTTCACGTTTTTCAAAATTTTTCGCACAAGTAGGTCCTTTGCATTAGTTATCTTTTTCCTTAGAAAGTTTCTTTTTCAAATTAACAAAATAAAAATGAAAAAATAAAAGAAAACAAGAAAACGAGAAACAATTTCGAACGCACAACAAGTGAGAAATAGAACCATGAGTGCGGCCACCAGGGGACCGCAGTCAGGTTTGTGCGGTCGCCTGGCGACCGCAGAGCCCTACTTCTGCGAGATTTTTTGCCGTTTTCGTTTTTTGGAAATTTCTTTTCTCTTGTTTCTTGTTTATGGAAGGCTTTTGCATGAATTTCCTTCAATTGTCAGCACTCTAAACCTATTTATATGCATCACTTCCTTTTCTAAACTCACAAATTCACAAGCACAAATGCATTTCACTCTAGAATAAGCATTATATTTACTTTCTCTCAAGAATTCAAGTTCTTCGGCAATTCAAGGTACGATTCTTCAACTCTACCCTTCTCATTACTTCTACTCGCATGATTTATGATTATGTATACGTAATGCATATGTTGATACATACGCATTGAGCATGGAAGGTCGGAAGTTCGCATAATGCTAATATGCATGTTTTAGTGATCAACTACGCTATGTCTAATCTATCATTCTCATCCGTTAGTATGCATGATTAAATTTTCTGCGATTATATGAATTTTGGAGGTTCTCAAACGTACTATATCCACCCACCGTGCATCGATTAGGTTTGGGATATTGCCTGGACGTCCAGCTCGGCTGTCAACAAATCTGATAGGTCTGTTGATGATATTCATATTTTTTTTGATGTGTGAAGACTTAGTTTAGTCATTTAATTTATAGTGTATGAATCACCATTTTTTTTTGGAATGGAGTATAATGAGAATGGAGTAAATCATTTTGTGATTTCAGCCGTATCCAACCAATAAACATTTATTCCTGATTATTAGTCTTTTAATTTATGGTGTAGGAATCTCACGTTTTTTGGAAAAGATTTTATTGACAATGAAGTAAATCATTTAGTGATTATGGGTGATTATTGACTTGCCTCTCTTATAGATTTGACCAATAAATTAGTGTGTAAGCTGTCATAATTAGTGTAGTTACATATCACAATGGATATTTTTCCTTGTTTATAATTATTTTGATTTATTTAATTAAATAAATACAATTAAATCAAAGAAAAGCTCACATTCAATCTTGACTCTTGTTCTATACAAAACTTTCGGAATAACAACTTGTCTTTTAAATATATATAGTTTATTGAATTTTTATAATTAAATGAGGGTGTTGCCGGACCTTCGGGGAGGCTACCGGAGGTCCGCCGGCGGTCGGAGATATGGCCGCGGTCGCCGGAGCTCCACCGGTGGCTTAAATTAATATATCTTTAATTTTTAATGAAACGGTATAATGGTAAATTAACATTTATTTCTAATTACAATTATATATAAAAGAACAACTAAAGAAATATTTAAAGGGTATATTTGGCAAACACCTTAGTGTACGATTACTATCTTATTTTAACTATGTACGACTACTATTTCACCGTAAAAAACTCCAATAAAATTTGGATGAACAGGTCTCGTCTTGACATTAATGACTCTTCTCTATATATAAATGACATTAAATAGATTTTTGCAACATATATACTGTATACAGCTAGCAGCGAAAGAAAAGGAGCTATGTAATGTAAATGATCGAAGCTGTAGTCTTCAGGCATGTGATGACCTTTACCCAACACTGACTGAATTAAACGCTTGCAGTAACTAATCACTGTTTATTCAGAATTCTCTCTACTTTTACAGATATCAACTGCATTCTAGTTAATTTTGCTCGACCATGAAACTCCTGTGCAAAACTTACTCATTTAGAGTAGTTAAGTGGTACATTATCGGCTGTTGCATCCATCATATTCATTATTCCATACTCCTCCATTCCTATAACTTTATACATTGTAGCTAATGCATAGCTTTACGAAAAAGCTAAAGAATGATAAAATATAGAAAGGGTGGAAAAAAGATTTCAAATTAAATGCAGAATTTGAATTCAGTCAGATTGCTTATTATTTGTTTGCAGAACTTCCTTTTTGGTAATGTATTTTTACTGACGCTTAAAACGTCAATCAGACAAGCTCATGGAAGGAGGGAGTATTAAGTTGGGACATCATCGATCCTCATAAATAGTCTTATTAAGGGATGAACGCTATTCAACTTATACGTCAGATGACGATTGCTTTAGAGGTTATTCAAGAGTTTTGACCGACCGCCCGTCCGCTTATTTAGCCAGTGGGCCTTTTTGTCAAAACTGCCCGTCTGCCCAATTTCACTCTATTCACGGTAATGGCTACCATTTTTTTTAATGTTTTTTTTTTTTTTTGAAATATTTGTAAACATCAAGCTTGGAAACATTCTGAAACAACAAATATATATAGATCATTCTGCTTGATATATCATCATACACATATATCATAAACTGAAAGTAAATAAAGACAAAGAACGTTAACGTTTAAGACAACAACGCTCAATTCGATTGACTGCTATAATAGAAAGGAAAAAATAAAAATAAAAAAAGAAAGAAATAAAAAGTAGAAAACGAAATAGAGATGGTCATGGAAAGAAGAAAGGCTGCTGAGTGATGAAAGCTTGAAGCATGGAGTGGAATTATGGAAATTGGGAAGAAGAAACCCTAAATAATAATTGGCTTGCCAAGGAGTTGACTTTGCTTGACTGTTGGACAATATACTAGACATAGAAATCCAAAAAAAACCTCTAAATGGATCTGTCGTTCGGGCTAATTAAATGGATCGCCTTACCAGTTTATCTCATCCGGTACCGGGCCGGCCCTCCAAAACAAAGGCCCCTATGACCCAAATAACTTAAATGTACATGGGCCGATCCGGGCCAAATATTAAGCGGGCCGGGCCGGGCCGGGCTGTTTTGCGACGGGCCCAAATAACACCTCTAATCGCTTCCTGTGATGCAGAATATTCTAACAGACAGATGAGTTATCATTCCTTATTGCAAGGGTAAAATACATGTACGTACTTACTGAACACAATTGCCTTTTAAAGTACTACTGGATGAGATTTATTTGGATTATATATAGCTACATGGGACCCAAAGGCACACCAAACAGTCGTTCGGACATCTAGAACCTGGCACAAGCGTTTGAGAAGGTGACCTATACTTTTGTGTATTCATGTACCCAGCAACATGAATGTTTCTTCGTATGTTTAGGATTTTGTTTACCATTGGGTATGAAATTTTGTAAATTCAGGATTTCAATTTTAAGGCCTGTACGTTCAAGTTAGTTGGCCAAATTGAAAGCGTAGAATACATACTCTTGCAATCTTCAACAGCGAAAGGAGAGTATATATTAATTGTTGTTCAAAAAACGAAGCTTTGATCGGTTGGTTTGGGCCATAAATATGATTTCCAAACGAGTTTTGAATAGAGTGCGACAGCTAAGTTTTCCAGAAATGATAGTACTATCATCAATTCCTAACTATTTGAAAGAAATAGACCCCTCTAAATAGTTCATTGATGTTGCTAGATCATTTAGGGTATTTTTTTTTTTAACTTTTTCTTAATTCAAAATTAAGGCCAAAATTAAATGCTACTTCCTCGGATCGCATCTTTCCATTTAGCTTTTCTACACTTTTTACCTTCACTTCACTGTAAGTTTATCTTAAATCGTATATTTAGAGGGCAAAATCTGGTTGACTGTGGAAAATGCTCAGTCCAAGTAAAATATGACGAGAATAATGATTAGGATTTGTAATATTGTGATGAAACTATGAGCTAAATGAATAAGGTTTGAGAAAATATTAACATAAAGTCTTAAAGAATTAAAGGTTTTTACACTTCAGAAAGTGAAGTGTAAAATATTGATTGTCATATAAGTGAGCAGTTCGTATTAATACTTTATAGTTTTGCATGACATAAGGGATTTCCAGGAAATATAGAAATTAGAGGAAAATTAAATTCATTGGAAAAATATTGAAGGAAAACCAGCATTTTCTCTTTTTTTATTGTTTATATTTTTCAGCTTTCAGAAAACTAGTACTAATCCATGTCGATACCACGGTATAATTTACTTTAAATATAAGTAGAAAAAAGAAAAATATCATTAATCAATGAATTGGAAATATAATATCAAGGTTGATATCCAGTACATGTGATTAAAACAAAACGCAACATGTCATCCTATCTTCATATCCAAGTGAAGTGTATTAATCTGCAGGACAACATATATACATACAATTATAAGTAAGTATATATTTAACACAAAGTCTGATGAGAGACGATCTTATCTAGATACGGCTTATGTTATTAATAAAATCATCAATGTTATTAATTAAAACGTTTATGTTGTTAATGAAATAAATATTGTTGTAATATGAAAAAACACCAATGCTGAGAACATAGGTATTTTGATTAATAACATCGATAATTTTCTTGACAATATAGGTCCGTCTCTAGATAAATTATCTGAAGACCGTCTCTATTGAGACTTACTCTATATTTAATGATTCTGGCTTTATTAAAAATTTAAATTAAAGCTCCGGTCTCTTCATCTGAAAACTCATTAATTTCAAATCTGCTCAATTCAATTGATTCATTCAAATACCATTTAGTTGTTTTTATACTACAAATAAATTCACTCAATTTAGATCGCTCATTGCATTTAAGAGAATGAGCCTAAATCACATACCTTGAAGATTTCTAAACACCTCCTTGTAAACGACATTTGTCATCTTATTAGTGGGATTTCCATCCTCATCAAACACTAACACCTTGAGCCCTTTTTTAGTGGTCACCCTCGAGAATGATACAATTGGTCGTGGCTGAAGACCGGTTTTGGAAGATACATGCCAAGATGTGCCAAAGATTGTCCCTAACTCTTATTGATTGTCATAGCATAACAAACAGATATAGGGAATTGTATGCGTTGGAATATCATAGGAAAGTTAGTAAGATCGGACGGTGTGAGAACCATGCGAGGTATAAATACCTAGACACCAACATTCTTCCCAAGTATCCTCTTAGCTACTATCACATGTTTTCCAATGGTGGTGGCAATCAATCTCGTATCATTACATAATTCTACCGACAGGTCTATATTTCTGAGAAGCATAATAGGACAAACAACTTTCAAACGAATGATATTATTAGGTATACCTAATGTCCTAATCTGTTGGTCCAGATAACGGCAAAGTAAAAGACTAGAGGGGGTGAATAGTCTTTAAAACTTTTGTCGATAAACAGCTTCTCGTAAACCCCTGTGTTTCGATACTTAGATTCAGAGCGCGGAAGACTTTAAGATAGGTAAGTGCAGAAACAATAAGTATGTGTGTGTGCTTTGCTGTAAGATAAATACAGAAAGGTAAATAACACATCAAGTATAGTGGTATCCTGAGGTATGAATCCTCCAACTAATCCACTTTGCCTTTCCGAGACCTAGAATTCACTAGAAATAATTGAGTTCACCTTACAAAATCCTATTCTAAGATTCTTAAACAATCGGTTCCCAACCAAATTTTTCTCGAGTTATTCTCACCTCTAGAGCTAAGTACTTCCTTCATCGAGGTAACCTTGGAGTTATTCCTTGATTTCCCAAATCAAGTACTTCCTCTACTCCACGCCTCGATGGTGTTGGTTATAAGGTTTTGTCGAGAGGCTTTGTATAACTTTTCGCTTATGTTTCAGAGAGCCTAATAGAACAAGACTACTTAATACACTTGTTCAAAGGTATGGAAATCGCTTCATATCGACTCCAAGTAATTGATGTCCGCTCGAGAATGAGCTTTAAAGGTTATCCGATAGTTCAACTCTTTCACTAATAACAATCTCTTGTTAAGGTTCGTGACAACTTAGAACTACTAGTGATTCTTCAAGCAATAGAAAGCTTCGTAAAGGGTAGTAGAGTGCTTGAGAGAATACTTTGCTAGATTGTAAGTTTGTGTTAGATCGCTCTTCGTCAGATTTCTCAAAGATCTAAGTGTGTGATATTTATAGATGAATTAGAGAGTCGCTGATGTTATCTATTAGACACAATTCAAATTCACTATACTTATCTTGAAATGAGTACTCGTAAGTCCTTGTCTCATATCTCGTAGAGGACCGTGTTTTAGCGGCTTTTTCCGTCGATGCAATTAATGCACATGTACTATTTCTTGTCCGTAGTCTTCAACGGATACATTAGCCTTTCCGATGGCTTGCATGCTCCATACTCATGATGTCATATGTTCCGTAATCATGTTTCAAAAGTAACTAAATGCACTTAAGAAAGGATTAAGGACATAGTCTTCCGAGTGAGACTAAACCTTGGTGTCTTCATAAATCTTGTGCAATCTCCTGGCCTTGTAATCTTCGTAAAAGCTCCATTGCTAGGATTGATCTTCATGGTCTTCTTGGAAATAAAATTACACTCAGAGACCTATAATCCTAATACAAGATTTACTAGACTAATCATACTCAAGGATTTCTCTTTACAATGTTCAAGTGAACCAAGAGTACTTAATCACCTTTCCGCAAAGATAAGAACATGTGATGAATGATCGAAATACTAATGTATATTCCTAACAAATTTCTTTTGATCACCATCCATGACTATCTTTTAAAGTCCTATTACAAATTTGTAATCCCGAAGAGAAAACAATCCACCACTTAATCATTTCAAATGATATTCAATTTTAGTCAATTATGTAAAGTAAACATCAACCAAATCACAAGAAGTGACCTTTGCTGATAAGTTGTCATCTATTAGAGTGTATCTGAGAGTATGATCTTCAGATAGGTACAGTTTACAGAAAGAGATGCAACTTTTACATATAGAGAAAATTAGAAACAACAAAGAAGATTACAAAAGTAACAAAACATACTAAGTAAATTAGAACAACAGAGAGTCCAAGCTCCAAGTAAACATTCTAAGATACTAGTCTTCAAGTCTTAAAAATAACTTAGTTCGTAAACCTCAAGTTCTTCAAAGACCTTTCCGGATCAAATGACATAATCATCCACTTTTCTCGCATTCTCGACATAGTCATAAGTATCCTTCCGGTAAAGTTCGCTTTTCCGGATAAGATACAAATTTCATGGTAACTCTTGCCAAGATTGTAGTTTTCTTCGTAAAGTGTTCGACCCAAGAGTATTTTCCTGCACTGCATGGTCTACTTGCAAATTATAGGTTGAAATACTTGTATATTTCTTCCAGATAGTGAATATCATCTAGATATTCATCCTTTGTCATGTAGAATGACTCATAGGGATGAACACCTAGCTTGTTCGCTGTCAGTAGCTACCATCCGCTTTTCGCCTTGTGCACATCTTCTAGCTTGGGTAAGAACAAGGAAAAGAAAGGTCCATCTTTCCGCATCATTTCTCTTTCAACCTCAAAGTTTAGCCAGCATGAAGGTGCTCATGTTTTAGCAAATTTGGCTTGCTTTCACTCCATTTTAGGATCCGTTGAAGATGGAGTTGGAAATTTATCATTGACAAATAGATGTTGCGCCCGTAATCCAATACCCTTTCTTGTTCAGAATGCACCTATATGAAGACTCTTCATTACCGGTCTTCACATACTCAATGTGGGCATCGGATTTTCGATGAGTATCTTTGTTTGCTCGCCAAACCGAATATCCCTTCGCCTTTCGTTAGGTGGCCTTCCGTCAGAGATCCCGTGACTCTTTCTTCCCGCCTTGGGTCAGGTGGAAGTCCCTCGAATCGACTTGGTATTTGTAAGGGTTCGCCGCTAATGGCCTCACGCCAGAGGAGGTTGTAAGGGCTTGCCTTCTTCTTTTGTGAATCGATGCTCATCTCAGACGATTCATCCTCATCATCATCATTGATGTTCCAGGAGGCTTGCGCCTCTCGACCTCTTACCTCACCTTCTTCTCGATTTTCTTCTTCGTAAGCTTTCCGTTGTTCCCATCCGAGATCCTAAGGACTTGGTACCCTAGTGACCATACTTCTCCTTTCCGGCAAGTTGATCCGAACAACTTCTTCAGCAGGGTGTTCCAAAGTGGTGTCCTTAATGACTAGTCGATTTGAGGAGGGAGATTTGATTGTTTTCTTTTCTTCCTCCGCTTTCCGAGGCATCTATCCTTCCCCTTAGTCATGAATGATCGACTCATGATAGCATAAGCTTTAGAGTGATTCAAAGTTCTTCCGGAGGTTGTTATGCACCGACCAATTCTTGGATTTCTTCTTTCATGTCCTTGTTTTGCCTAACCAACACTTGCTCTTTCTGTTGAGCTCTTCAAGAGGCTTTAGAATAGCCTCACTTGTCGAGTAGCAAAGGTAGCATCCGCTAGTGCTTGATTGGCATTGTTGCGCCTTTCTTCCCCGATCGTAGCTAAGTCTTTCCGAGAGAGCTATGTCGGTTGCTCTATTTTACAATGCAAAGCCAAATCTTTCATCTCTTCTGGATCGATCAGGACTTGGTTGTCTTGAACAACAAGTCTGCCTCTTAGTTCCAAGAAAACAAATGTTTCTCGACCAGCTCATCACTTCAAGCACCGAGCAGAGAAAATTTGAGGAGCCAAGGGCTAGCTTTTCCTTAGTGATTAGCCTCTCATCTTCGCTTGGGAGATCAAGTTCGTTTATTTCAACATCACTCTCATAATCCTTTTCGATTGTTTGCAGAGTGGCAATATTTTGTTCGCTTTGAGTATGCCGCCTTCCGAGAAGTAGAAGGTCTTTCGATGCAAATTTTAGCATAATGCTCTTCATCATCATTGTCATCCATGGCATCTATCTCAAAGAAGATTGACAACGATGGCATTTTTCAACAACCTTTGCTCATCTAGGAGTGCCGCCTTAGCATTAGCTTCTCCGAGCTTTTCAAGTTTGGCTTCCTTTTCTTCAATAAGAGCTTGAAACTCTAAGTTGATTCTCTTCTCCTCTTCCAACTTAAACTGAGTTGTTCAACTCGAACTCAAAGGTCGTGATTTCTTCAATTGTCTTGTTCAAATTTTGGGTATTTTGATGAGACTTTGGTGGTGATGATGATGGGCTTTCGAGCATTGAAGGAGTAGCCTTTTCCGCACTTCCTTTGCTAACTTTCTGAATCCCGCCATTTCTGTGTCAGATCATCATTCGATCATCATCATCATCATCCTTTTCTTGTCTTCGACTTGGATGCTCAAGGAGGTTCTTGATAGTCATTCTCATCGCCTCCTCATCTTCAGAAACCAAAGTTGATCACATTAGGAAGTGTGATCATCCTCCCATTTACTTCTTCTTGCTCATAAGGGTAGTTGTGAGCTTGTCGGGCAAGGTGACGGGTCATCCGCCTTGGGTTTGAGCATCGCACTTGAAAGTCCGCTAGAGTCTTTGTGCTACTTCATTTAAGAAGTTATCATCCATCGAGTGGCAAAAAATATGATTCGTGGAAACATAGCATGGATATGGTCTTCCAGATTGATTGCATGGCCCTTTTCTCCGGGATGTCAATTACTTTGCAATTTCGTAAAGATCGGCCTTTCCGAAGTTTCGCCATTGTTCAAGCACTTTAGATGTTTCTCGAGAGTGTGCTTCTTAAAGGCTTGGAGTAAGTTGAGTGGCACTAGACTTTGAGCTCGAAAGAAAGGGATCAAGTTAGTTTTGTTCAAACTACTTGTTAGTATCTCAGGTGCAAAAGTAAGCTTTCGAGCATACCCGTAGAAACACTAGGCTCATTTGCTTGGACTTCTGCTTATTTGGGCACAGAGGCCTCAGATACCTTGATGTGAGGAGAAGTCTGATCCTCATCATCCTTTCTTTCTGATTGAACCTGAGAAATAGAATTAAATATGTTTAGAAACTTGTTATCAGAAAAGATAAGTGGAAAAATACTTTCTGAGACTTCACTTACTTCCAAGTGAGGAAGCTCAAGATCTTTCTCGTAAACCTCGGGGTTTCGAACCTTTTCTTCAGACATCGCTTGTTCATTAATAGCTTTTAGTTTATCTTGGAGGAGATAAGATCACATTCTCTCCGTCCAAGTGTTCTTCTGATTGAGCCTGTAAGATAGAACAAACATATTGATTAAGTAGTGAATTTTACCAAAATTTTCTTAAGGAAAGTTTACTGATACTTACCTTCTCAATGTAAGGCTCAAGAATTACTTCCTCGAGTGCTTTTTAGCCTCGAAACTCTCGTGTCAGTGTCGGTTCCACCTCCACTACTTTCTCGGCTTGTAGCCTAATAAGAGACATTTAAGAATATCGTAACATAAGATTAGAGCAATTTTAAGTTAGTTATTTCTTGTTCGTAGATAACTTTACTACCGTGGAACATGCTCTTCGATGTTCCGAGTTTGAGTAACCTCTTCGATTCAAGGAATGGACAAGTTTTCTTCCCCGAAATTGTGTTCCAAGTCAGCTCAGAATAAATGAAGCTTATGAACAAGTTAACATTTTAATGTTGATGTTAAATACAAACTACTTTTGTTACCCGAATAGAGTCAGCCGAAGTTTGGGTCTCTTCGACTAGTGGAGTTTCCACACCTCTCTTTGCTCATTGTTGGTCTCTCTACAATATCTTTCCGAGTCTCCATCTCGCTTGATCCCTTTCGAGAGTTGAGCTCTCTAAGGTCGAGGAACCTGCTCAAGAACAGTTTTTCACCACATTAAGTCGCATTGTGAATGTGGAAGCAATGTCAACATCTTCCATCACTCTATCTTCCTCATCTAGGCATTCTTCTTCCCCGGATGAGGGGCTCCTTTCTTTCCGAGGGGCCGAGCTTGATGCTCCTCCACGGGTCTCAATCTCGACTTTTGAATACTTGTGCAAGTACTACATCATCATCGAGTCACCGTCAGATTGGGAGTCACCCATCTATGATATTTCTATCATCTCCGGAGATTTCTGGAGCAAATTGCCCTGCAATTCTTGGGCTTTCGGTGTTGCTTTTCGTCAACAACATCTTCGAGATCTTGTCTGTAAGGTTGTGCTTTTGTACACTTTGGGACTTAGAGGCTCTCTCGCTTGAGTCCTCTTTCTCGGCAAGTGGAGGTCGAAAGGTGAGCTTGCTCAGACCTCTTCACTTGGGCGCCTTCAAGCTCTTCCGCTTTTTCGAGCTTTTTCAAAGCAATTTTCCTTTTCTTCAAAGGCATGTCCGAAAAGAGTTGGTGATCGGATTTCGCTTCTTCTCGAGAGTTATTCCCATTGTTTCCAGAATGTAGCAAATTCGAGACCAAAATGCATATCGACCTTTGTCTCAAAGAAGGCCATTGATGATTTTAGGCTCAAATTCTCAATGTGCCCAAGAAATTTGTCAAGCATTTCTAATTAAAGTGGGTTTCCTGCCCTTCATGCTTCTTATTAAGAAGATGCATCATCATCCATCTCTCCATGCTTATCTGGTCTACTCCACCTTTGTTGCCATCAAAGCAACGGACCAGAATGAGAGCCAAAGTACTCTAGTGTTTCTGGAGATGAGTGGTTCTGATGGCTTTCAGAACAAAGTTTGCTGGGCAACCCTTTGCATTTTCAATCTGGATTGCCTCAAATAGCTCCTTAACACTTTGAATCATGGAGGCATCCCTGATGTTGATGTCGTCGATTGTTCCTCGATTTTTCAATCGAATAAGTTGCGTAAAGTCTTGCGCCAGGACAATTTCGTCCTTCGACTTCACCGCATGCACTTTCTTCTACATCATTCACAACTTTTGTGAAGATTTTGGAGTTGTTGTAGAACTCCAACACATCCAAAGGTGGATAGTCCACTGGTGCAAAGACGTAAACTTGTAGATATGGGAACTTTTCAACATTCCCAATATCGCTTTTCTATCCGCTTGAAGAAATGATCAGTAAACATATTTCTTCACAAGAAAAGCTCCCCAATTCATCTTGTGACTTGGATTCCAAATTTAAGGGGTAACTTCCTAGAAGGCGTTTATTCAACACCTGAGTTCTTTTCCTCCTTGCTTTCAAAGCAGGAGTGCATGATGCGCCTTAGGGTTCTCGGTAGTCATCTTCTTTGGTGCCATCTCTTATATGTAGTCTTGAGTGAGTGTTTACAGATGGGTTTTGCAAGAATAATCGAGATTAGTCTATCTTTTCGTAAGACTAAGCACAAGAAGTCGAGTTGCGTAAGAAGTTTTGCGTAAAACTTGAGAGGTTTTGCTATTTTGATGCAAGTATGAAATTTCGGATTTGGTAAAAGTGTTTGTCTTTTGCCCAATTCCTATATATATAGCAGACAAAACGTACATAGATACAATCATACATATAACTGAGTATGAATGTGTGTTCAGATTCGTGATAGCGTGGTATCACACACGCTTCTCATTAAATGCTTAGTGGGCCACGTCAATTTCTAAATGTATATTACTTGCTTTGTTTTAATCTCACCGTTGAGATCAAACGCTTATACATCAAGGGCTTATATTGAATATCTTGTAATGATATCAATCAACAAATGGTATTGTGCCGATTTGATGAATTTTTGACAAGTTACATCCATTATGTCACTTAGTAAAGAGTAAGAACACTCAATCGTTTGAACTTTATCATTCGAGTATCAAGTCCTTATCTTTATATTATTTATCATGAAAATGGCAAAATACAAGACATCGACATGTTTGACTCCCGTAACTTATGTTTTCGGCTTTATGTGTCTTTTCTCTTTATGACTAAATAGTTTCCTAATTCAAGAATCGTAAACTTCAGCTTGTTTGAATGTATTCGACTCACTCTTAGTAAGTAAGTTCTAGTCTTATTTACTCATCGAGTGTGTACCAACCTTTGCCTTTCCGGATACCTGCTCCACAAATGTTTTGCCTTTCCGAGTGTTGCTACCGTAAACCTTTGCATCACTTCTTAACAACTCGCTTTCGAGAGCATGTTCTCGAGGCCTACTTCTTTCTACCTTGCTTACTCAGACTTTAGAGATTCAGGACATTTTTCACCTTAGGCAACTCCATCAACCCAAGATTATGTCTTAAGTTCAAGAACCGCTTTCTTGTAGGGCTGGTGAAGATATCCGCAAGTTGGTCTTCGTACAATCTTGAGTATCTCTATATCGCCTTTTTCAACATGGTCTCCATGAAGTGGTGTCTAACATCAATGTGCTTTGTTCTGCATGGAACTTGGGATTCGTGTGATTGCAATATCACTCAGGTTGTCACGTAAAATAGGAGTTTTCTTCATCGAGTCCATAGTCTCGAGTTGTTGAATTCACGTAATTTGTGTTGCACAACAACCAACAAAGAATATATTCAAATTCCGTGGTAGAAGTTGCAATTGAGTTTTGCTTCGCTAAACCATGAGATAAGTTTTGTTCCCGTAAACCCAAGTTCCGAGGTACTTTTCCTATCAAGCATTGATCCAAAGATAGTCAAGATCTCGAGTAACCACCAAACTCAATCCACCTTCTTTAGGATACCACAAACCTACATTTATCGTATCTTTCACATACCTTAATACTTTCATAGCAATGTTGTAGTGATTGCATCGATTTGTTTGAAATCTAGCACACACTCCAACCGCATATTGAATATCGTGTCCGCTATAAAGAAGGTAAAGTAGTGAACCTATTAATTTCCTATACTTGTGTTCTTCAACACTCTTATCCGATTCAAGATAGGTCATTTTGGTTCCTATGCTCATAGGTATCTTAGCATTCTTTTCGAGGGCTTAAGCTTGAACTTTGTGAGCATGTCTTTGCATACTTTGTCTGACTAATGAATATTCCATCATTGAGTTGCTTGACTTGCAATCCTAGGAAATAGTTCAATTCTCCCATCATGCTCATCTCAAACTTATTTTTCATGAGATTTGCAAAGTCATCACAAAGTTGCTTGTCCTTAGATCCAAATATAATGTCATCAACATATACTTGAACTAAGAGCAGTTTCCCATCATGATTTAAGGTAAATAAAGTTTTATCAACTTCACCTTTCTTGAAACCACTTTCCAGAAGGTATTTGGCCAAAGTGTCATACCATGCTCTTGGAGCCTGTTTCAGTCCATATAGAGCTTTCTGTAGTTTATAGACCATTCTACTTTCTGAGGAAACTTCAAAACCAGGTGGTTGTTCAACATAGACTTCCTCAGCAAGTTCACCATTCAAGAATGCACTTTTGACATCCATCTGATAAACTTTAAAGTCTTTATGAGCTGCAAAGGCCAGAAAGAGTCTTATCGCATCCAATTTGGCAACTGGTGCTCATCAAAATCTAAACCTTCAGTTTGGGTGAATCCCTTGGCAACCAACCTTGCTTTGTTTCTGGTTATTTCACCAGATTCATTCATCTTGTTTCTGAAAACCCACTTGGTTCCAATCACAGATATTCCTTCTACAAATGGAACTAGTTTCCAGACTTTGTTTCTTTCAAACTGATCCAACTCTTCTTGCATTGCAGAGATCCAGTCTTGGTCTCTTAATGCTTCTTCAATAGTTTTAGGTTCAATGTTTGAGATGAAACATCCAAAGAGAGAATTAGCATTTTCGGCTATTGCTCTCCTAGTCCTAACACCTTGATTGATTGGTCCAATCACATCCTTTGCAGGATGATCCTTGCCATCTCATCATGGGTTTGGGGCTAGTAGGGTCAACATCTATGTGATCTGAGTGTGAATCATTATGATTATGACTTGATACTTCTTCAGTATCTATGGAATTTTGTACCTCAGAAGGGCGTTGAATGTCTGACACTTGCTCAGTGTGAGGGCTTTCTGGGACATGCCTGTCAGAGAGGTCATTTCCAGAATTAGCTCTCTGATGAACATCTTCGCCCATTTCGAATTCTCATAGGAAATTCTTCATCATGTCTGAGAATCATCTGGTTGTTACTAGGCATTTCATGCTTTTCTTCGTCAGAGTCATCCTCTCTTTCCATAATGATGTTTTTCCTTTCTGAGGGTTCTTCTTCAGAATCCTTTAACATTAGTTCCTTGAACTTTTATGAGAGTTCATCATCAAGGGGTGATTTCTTGCTTTCTTCATAGAATACAACATGAACTGATTCTTCAATCTTCTTTGTTCTTTTGTTGTAAACTCTATCAGCTTTGCTATTCATAGAATAACCAAGAAACACTCCTTCATCTGCCTTTGGTTGAAATGTTCTTAGATACTCTTTTCCATTGTTATGAACAAAACATCTACAACCAAACACTTTCAGATGTTTAATATTAGGGGGTCTACCAACCAAGAGCTCATAAGGGGTCTTCATCAGGTTTGTTTATCAAACATCTGCTCGAGTGTAGATGTCGTGGTTTATGCCTTCAACCCAATAAACTTCACTTATTTCAAAGGTCACCATCATTGTCCTTGCCGCTTCTTCTTTATGGGTTCTATTTTTCCTTCGCAACACCATTTTGTTGTGGTGTTCTTTGCAGGAAAGTTGATGTCAGATACCTTGTCGGTACAAAACTCCTTTATGTACTTGGTTGACAAATTTAGTACCATGGTCTGTTCTGATTGCAGATACCTTGTCATTTTTCATGACTTCAAGCTTATTTAGCAAGTTTGGTATCTCCACCCTAGCATCAGATTTATGCTTCAGAAAGACAACCCAAGTGAATCTTGAGAAGTCATCTACAACAACTGCGTACATACTTCTTTCCCGCATAACTAGTTACGATGATTCAAAAGATCCATGTGTAATAGTTGCAAGTGGTCTAACACTAGAGTGTCCGGTTTGGACTTGAAAGAGATTTTGGATTGTTTCCATCCGACAAAGTAATGTATATCATCCTTTCTCGAAGATGTTTTGGGAAGGCCAACCACTATCTCTTTCGCAAGTTTGTTCGTAGTTTTGAAGTTCAAGTGACTCATTCTTTGTGCCATAACCAAGGCTCTTCCAGGTGACCAGATTGACTCACCATGAGACATTCTTCATTGGGCGTATGCCCAATCGGCAACATAAAGACTACCTTTCCGCCGAAAGCAACCAAGACCGCTCATTGACTCATCACAATAAGTTTGCAAAACTTTGCTTTGAATTTCACAGTAAATCCCTTGTCTGCAAACTGGCTCATGCTAAATAGATTGTATTTCAAACCCTTAACATGTAATACGTCAGTAATTGTTAAAAGATCCCAAATCCCAGAGAGAGATTTAATTCTCCTCCAAAGAACTGATGTCCGTCCAAAGGTTGCAAGCTTTGTAGTCGATTAGATTTGCTTTGTCTCCGCCATGTGCTTTCCGTGATCCACTATCAAATAGCCATCGAGCCTTAGTCCAAGAGGCGCTCGCAAAAACAGAAACAGGAGTTAGGTTCGCCTCGTAGATAGAACCACTTAGACTAAACATTCTTCCAAGAGGAATTCACATTTTAGTGAATTTCGGGAGTTTATTTTGTCTAATTTTATCGGGAGAAACAATAGAATCAGTAATTTTGATCTCAATCTTCCTTCTTGGGGTGTTTCTAGGTGTTCCATTTGGTGCTTTCGGACCGGTTTCGGGTTGCTTTTCAAAGAACTTAGCCTTTCTGGCCAGGTTCCTTCTAGCTTTGGCATTCAGTTTTTCAGTGGTTTGAGATTTCTTCCACTTCTGTTTATTGCTACGTGCAATATCAGCCTTGCACCATTGTTCTTGTCCTTCCTTATATTGTTGTTAAAGGACTTTTCCAATAGCACGATAGCCAATGCCATTTCGAACACCTTTGGCTTTCTGAATGCGGTCTTCAGAAGCCTTACTAGTTTCTGCACCATCTTTATTTTTATAAAATGGTATAGTAGAGAATTTGCCTATTCCAGCAATTCTTCCCTTCCTAGTAATACTGCACTATGGATGATTGCATGTCTGAGGTTTGTGTTTCTTTTTAGAGACCTTATCCACATGATTCTTGTGAACTTGTTGCTCTTTCAAAGGCTGGGTTGCAACTCCCTTTCCTTTGTCAACTACCTTAGCTTTCTGACCAATGTTATAGGTGGTTGAAGAATCATTCTGTTGACTTTTTACAAAGGTCAACCTATCATCACCCTTCTTCAGAGGAGACGAATTACTTGATTGTTCATCAAGTCCAAGTCCACCTTTCTCAGAGGGATCTCTCAGATATGATTGAACCTCAGTGAGAGTGTCACTAGCCTTTGCATAAGATTGGAAGGATAGCTCTTTCTTTCGGAGTTCCTCATTCTCGTAAAGCGCCTTCATCATTTTCTTATTAAGTTCATCCAAGGCTAGTTTGTGAAAATTTTCATTTTCGACATCCGACTTTTCGTATGGGCTATTTCAGTCATTTTGTTCTCAGATACCCTGGTTAGCTCAGAAACCTCTTTTTTCAAGAGTTTCTTTGCTTTCCTCTAGAATTCTGGTTTTGGATTGTGCTTCCAGAAAGTCTTTCTCATAACGATCCAATTCACTCCTGATTAACTCCAGATCCTCAATTCCATCATCACTCTCATAGTACAGAAATTGTGAAATGTTAGTTACCTCATCAACCATAAGACACATTTCAATGTTGGAGATGTCTGGACCAACAATCTCAAAGAACTCCACACATTTCATTCTTCTTAAGGCCAAAGTCGATTACGCTGGGTGATTCCACACAATTCGGTGATGGTAGGTTTGAGTTATCCGAATCTCCATCTTCGTAATCTGCCTCAATATCTAGAACATCAAGTCGATTTGAATCTTCTTCCTTTCTTCATCACCAAGAAGGCCCTTTGATTTCTTTTGTAATTTCTTCCGCCCTTCTTGTCACCGCCTTGAGCTTGTTTAAAGTGTGGCAATCTCTTGAAGTGACCAAAGCTTTTGACAATAGAAGGATATCATTTCCTATCTCTCACGATTCAAGATTAACACCTTTCCGAATGGGGTCTTCCGAGAGTTGTTTAGTTGAATGTTCTCAGATCGATGATAGTTCGGGCTAAGATGCTTTTCACTTTTCTTTAGCTTTTCTTCTCAATCTTCGACTCACAAATTTATTCATGTGTCTTATCGCAAGAGCATTTTCTTCAGATGCGCCTTTGGTATCTTTCTTTTCGTATACCTTGAGACTAGAGCAACAATTTGCAACTTCTCAATTGCTTGTTCTCTCCGAGTTGTCTCATAATCTACAAGAGCAAGATGAGAGAAGAGCTCATCGAGTAATGTTTGGCATTCCTTGGTTGAAATAAAAGAATTTAGTGTGCTCCAGCCAGGATTGAGACTTCGACAATAGTCTTAATCTTTTCCGGCCGAGTATCGCTGCTTTCACCAAGTGCAGCCATATCACTCATAAGAGTAGTAAACCCGAAATCAAGTTCTTCCGTAGTTTCGTTGGGACCTTGCTTGAAGTTTTAGAACTTCAATTTAAGAACTTCAACTTGTTTTCTTTGGTTTTCTGGCCCGCATGTATTTCTTCAATCAATCGCTGTGCAACTTTTGCCGCTTTTAGCACCCTACGCTTTATAATCGTATGTGCTCAGTGTCGATCCGATGATAATATTACGAGCTTGACCATCCAATCAGGTCTCGCATCTTCAAATGTCCGAGCTCTCGCTTGTCTTCATACATAATGCTTCCACGAGCAACACGACCACTATCACTAGCAATGATCCTCGCTTTCATCTTCCTTGTTCCGAGGCTTTTCTTCCATCGTAAACCTCGGACTTGTTCGAGTTGTTCGATTTTGATAGGCCCTTCATTGATGACATGGATCATTTCATCACTAATGGCCTCCAGATGGAGCATCATGTTGTTTTTCCATTTCGTAGTTTTCGGCTTTAGAACGGTGCATCGCCGTAGACATACCCGCACACTTAACACACAAATTATATAGTCCTCGAAGGAAAAGTTTCTTCACCTATCCGGGGATCTAGGTTCAAGTGTAATGCTTGGGAACCTCCCGCCTCGATACCACTTGTCGGTCCGTATAACGGCAAAGTAAAAGACTAGGGGGGAGGTGAATAGTCTTTTAAAACTTTTGTCGATAAACACAGCTTCTAAACTGGGGTTTCGATACTTAGATTCAGAGCGAAGACTTTAAGATAGGTAAGTAAAACAATAAGTATGTGTGTGCTTTGAAAGATAAATACGTAAAGGTAAATAACACAAGTATAGTGGTATCCGGAGGTGGCGAATCCTCCAACTAATCCACTTCGGCCTATCCGAGACCTAGAATTCACTAGAATGTATAATTGAGTTCACCTTACAAAAATCCTATTCTAAGATTCTTAAACAATTGGTTCCCAACCAAATGTTCCCCCTGAGTTATTCCCCAGCTCCTAGAGCTAAGTACTTCCTCTACTCAAATAACCTTGGAGTTATTCCTTGATTTCCCAAATCAAGTACTTCCTCTACTCCACGCCTTGATGGTGTTGGTTATAAGGTTTTGTCAGAGAGGATTCTTGTATAACTTTTCAGTTATGTTTCCAGAGAGCCTAATAGAACAAGACTACTTAATACACTTGTTCAAAGGTATGGCAATCGCTTTTTACTTACCCAAGTAATTGATGTCCGTTCTGGAGAATGAGCTTCAGAAAGGTTATCTGATAGTTCAACTCTTTCACGAATAACAATATCTTGTTAAGGTTCAGGACAACTTAGAACTACTAGTGATTCTTCAAGCAACAGAAAGCTTTCAGAAAGGGTAGTAGAGTGCTTGAGAGAATACTTTGCTAGATTGTAAGTTTGCAAGTTAGATTGTTCTTCGGTCGTATTTCTCAGCATCTAAGTGTGTGATATTTATAGATGAATTAGAGAGTCGTTGGGATGTTATCCGTTAGACACAATTCAAATTCAGTCTATACTTATCTTGAAATTAGTACTGTAAGTCCTTGTCTCATATCTCGTAGAGGATCGTGCTTTAGCTTTTTCGCCGATGCAATTAATGCACATGTACTATTTCTCTCCGTAGTCTTCAACGGATACATTAGCCTTTCTAATGGCTTGCATGCTCCATACTCATGATGTCATATGTTCCAGAATCATATTTCAAAAGTAACTAAATGCACTTAAGAAAGGATTAAGGACATAGTCTTTCCGAGTGAGACTAAACCTTGGTGTCTTCATAAATCTTGTGCAATCTCCGGTCTTGTAATCTTCAGAAAAGCTCCATTGCTAGGATTGATCTTCATGGTCTTCTTGGAAATAAAAATTACACTCAGAGACCTATAATCCTAATACAAGATTTACTAGACTAATCATACTCAGTGATTTCCTCTTTTACAATGTTCAAGTGAACCAAGAGTACTTAATCACCTTTCTGGCAAAGATAAGAACATGTGATGAATGATCAAAATACTAACAGATATTCCTAACATAATCGTGTTAAGGAACTCGACTGAATACACATCTTCTCTATTGACGATGTCATCCTCATCAAGACATATACTATTAGAGCTCATGAACTTTGTGGCATCTCCTGGAAGCATTGACATGGCATAATCATTAATTTCTTGAACAATATCATATGTTGGGGCAAGAATAGACCTATCTTGGAAGTAATGACCATCACCAATATGGTCTAAGATGGAAGGATAGGTGCTCTTGACAATAGCATCTAATGGATTAGAGACATTACGAATGAGTATTTCATTATGCAATTTGAATTCTACCTCACCATCATTGATGTCACCAACTTCACCGTCTCCAACACGCAACAACCAACGAATTCCTTTGTACTCTGAACCTCGGAAGGCAAACCGCCTGACTGTTATACAATAAAAATAAGTAAAACAATGAACATAACTGGAAAATGCATAGTTTATACTATTTACAACAAAACACAAATTGATATACCTGAAGTCGCATATTCTTGGTTAAATTAAAGACACGACAAGAACCCCAAATATTTCTAGATGAACAAATAGAAGCATGAACTATGTCCTGCCTAGATCCTTTTGGTAAGGACCCCAATATTTGTCTAAAATCACCACCAAATACGATTGCCAATCCACCAAATGGGTCATCGGATGGCTCACCATCAGCTCTCCTCATAATGTCTCATAGACTACGGTCCAATGCCTCGAAACAAAAACGGTTTGTCATGGAGGCTTCATCCCATATAATGAGCTTCATTCTTTCAAAGAATCCAATAAGATCGATCTAGGGACAATCCTATTACACATGGTCGTGTCACAATATTGCCGGAATGTTAAATCTCGATTGATCGACCTCCGTAGAAGTAAAGAAGCACATCGCTGACGAATCGGGAAAACAATATCACGTCTACCACACAAAGCAGAACATATGGTCTTCCATAAGAAAGTCTACCACCCCGTACCACCATATCCATATAGATATAAAACTCCACCTGACGGAATCGACATTATCCATAATAGTATGGTAAACACATCTCTGCTCTTCAGTCAAAGATGGATAAAGGCGGCTATGCTCCTCCAACATTGCTTCAACATCATAAGACAACTCTTCAAGAATAAGATTATTCTGACCATCTTGTATCACGACTTCGTTCGATTTTGACATACCTTCAATCCGAGTAAAGCTGAAACCATTTCGAGCAAGTAAATTCTCAATGTCAAGAAGGGTGATTTTTTCAATTGTTCCTCGGTGAGCTCAAGACCTACATTGATATTAAATATTTTTAATATTTATATACTGACAATTAATGACAACTAATTTAAAATAAATACGGTAGCGAAATACATATATTGGAATTGTTCAGCTTCCTTCTCATAATATATTGAATGCCATCGGATAAAAAATTCCCAAGTACTATCCCAAACATGTACTGCCTTAGACATACTGTCGGATTCAAGTAGCATAGAGAGAATAACTGCCTAAGATAGCAACCGGAACCCCACAAGTTGGCTTCCTTTATAGCATCGATACACTCATTGTCATCCTCAAAGAGCCCTAGCGCATAGCATGCATCACGATATGTTTGGTGTACAACACCATCTGCAGAGGTACTCAAAGCAAGTCACACCCCTAATGTGATTGAGCATTATCCTAAGGAAATATGTTGGACCTATCTTAATAGGAACGTGATAGATCCTATCAACTTTTCCATTGTTGCTTCCTAGGCTTCCGCCTTAAGACCTTGATCCCACACATAATGTCTCTAAACTCTACATACAGATACTCGTGCCTCAGATGATCTCTGCTCAGTATTCCATCCACTTCAAAAACTTAGTTATCGAAATAGTATTGGTCTTCTCGATAAGGTCCTCAACTACATCACCATCTTTGAAAACCATATTTTGTTCGTCATACATGTGAAATGACAAACGTTCAACCAGTGGATCCTTGTAATGTATATCATATTCCATAATTAGCCATACCGCATGTTGATATATATCGACAATCAACATAATCCTTCACCTCATTATCAATCTGCTATCTTAGCACCAATCCGATCTACTCCCTTGTCGACATTTCTTCAACAAATAACGATTGTGGGATAGTGTACAATTTATTTTATTAACATAAAAAACAACGATTATATTAAAAAAATTATAGATGGATATATGTTGTCAATCAAATCACCATTCTTTTCAATAATGGCACCAGATTCGATTCTCTATAAACCGGATAACCATTGCCATCAAACATAGTACGCTCATTAAAGGATTTGAGAAACCTCTTAGAACACTTTTTCCCATCATGCATGCATGGAGATGTGGGATTCAAAGTTCCACACGGACCATGGACCATGCACTCGGATATTGCACTGTATAACTATGGGTTGAGGTCCTTGTCCTAATCTCAAGATTTATAAAGTCATCAATATCATCGACGGTCATATTACTATCTCCTCTATCAATCAATAGAAGTATGGGTGTGTGTAAGGAAGACCACAATTTTAAAAAGTGTAGACTACTGGATGATAATACAATAATTATAACTGTGATGAGATTAATTATTCAACAAACATAACGTTAGTAGACTCTCCAAGCTGACGCAGCCAATGTCACTTCAAAGTCTACACAATACTAATACAAAGAAAGGATAGGACTTCTCGTCCCATGCCCAATAATTCTCCCAAAGAATAAAATATATAGTGACATAATAAGATGACATCGAAGATGATTAAGTAATATGTGTAGGCTAACTGTAGTACTATCGCATTGTATTGATGTATGTATACCATTTAAAATTTGACAAATGACATGATCTAACAATTAAAATTTTAGTAAGTAATTTTAATAATTTTAACAATTTTAAAAATAAAAATTAAATAAATTTACAAAAACCAATCCTCCTATAGATAGAACATTTAAATTTTAAACCCCAAATTTCTCCTTAGCCCAAACTCGCCACCACCACATCTTCACCAGAGCTTCCATAACTGGAGCTCTTTCGAGCTTCCATGGCTGGACTGGAAGATCAAGCTTCGCTTTCATGGAGGATGACCGGAGCTTCGATCTTTATTTTATTTAATTTTTCTTTATTTAAAATGAAATGGGTTCATTTTGTGAGTGTTTGATTAATGAAGGGTTTATTTCTAAATGTTTCGGGTATACTTGTTAAAATTTAAGCATAAGGGTGTGTAAGTAATTCACCATATAATATATTTAAATATAATGCGACTATTATGAGACATATTATCCGATTATGCAATGTTTAGTTGCATTAATAAAAATGGAGGGTTGAGATTAAACTTAAAAGTAATCTAATGGTTTGGATCATATTACTAAGATTAGTAAAATGCGAGTGCATTAAAAGTTAGCCATCCCCAAATTACATATATTAAGAGAACTCCATCCAGAAAAGAAACATGTTGTTTTGAATTCAATTCCAAACTTAACTTGAGTTGAGTCGTTGATAAATAGTTACTAAACTGGAGTTGAATTTTGAACGTTTATGTTTAGTATTAAATTGTACTCCATATTGGTAGAGTTTTGTAGGATATTTAAGTTTTAGAGTTGATGAATATTAACTCAACTTGTGTAGCATGTATAGTGTACAATATGGAAACAATCACAAACACTTGACAAAACTAAACCAAAATGGAGATTACTCAACTCAAATAAAATTTAAACCCAACACAGGGCTAGTACATCAACTAAAATTTAAACCCATCACAGGGCTAGTACATTCAATCCACCCTCCTTCCTCGACGCATTCCTTTTATGGTCATATATTAATTATGTCTCCTACTAAAAGTATAAAAAAAGTAAACCACACTAACAACTATTAATTTTATTATATTATTTTATCTCTCATACTTCTTTTTATTATTATCATTTTTATGTTTTACTTCAATATCTACTTACCAAATTATATCATTATTTTATTAGTATTCTTTAAAAATTTCATGCACAAAAAGTGTACCATTAATAGGTGGGGGAGTAAGACGGAAGATTATGTACCTTCAATACTTAATTTAAAAAGATAGAAGCACCGATGTTTTATTATTACGTAGAGGCTGTAGAGATGTTAGTGGATCCTCGAATTACTCTCACGGTTGACCTCAAAGCAAAAATAATTTTAGACTAAATAAACAAGATAACAGATTTAGCCAATTTAGCTAAGCAGCAAGAAATTATAAATGGCATGAAAAGGAAAAAGGTCGTCTAGAGCGAATATTGAAATTAAAGCAAAACCTTAATGTATGAATCATCAATCACCATAACCCATTGTCAACTTAAGTTATTTAAAGATTAAACAATCAAACATCAAAACATCACAAAGCATATATCAATGTATGCATGATATAACCTCAGTCCATGCTTACCAGCTTAAGTGAATATCGTATATGTGTCTGTGATTATCAATTCGTAGACTAAGAAAATTTCTCTAAAAGGATTAGCTAAATTTTAGGAAAGCCTTACCGCAGATTTGAAATCGAGACAAATGAAGTCCATTTGCAATTGCATAATTGTGAGTTTTAGTTAGAACTAAATTCAACTAAATTCACATAAACAAAAGATACATTGCAGTCACCTGATTTTATACATCTTTGCAAGAATTTTAATTAGAATCAACTAAGAAAATGCAAATTAAGCTTCTCAGGCGATCTGCCACCTTATCCACTACAACACACCATTGATCAAATATTCAGATGTCGGTCTTCCCATGAATCATGAAGATTGGCATCTCTTAAACTCCATGGATTTATCATTCACGTCCGTTGGGATATAACTGAAAATTCCAGCTTTGTGGCAAGTTCTAGCGCAGCGACCACCTTAAGAATATTTAACCCGACTAAAGAAATCCCGATATAAAGCTCCACCGAGATATGTGGCGTGGAGTTGGTGTGATTGATTTTGTAATGGAATCAAATCCATCGGACCATGGTGGGTTCAGGCCTCAGGAGACGTCACTGAGTGAATAAGGTAGAGGAAAGTAACGGTTCATGTAATTTGGTAGGGTTTAATATGAAAGTGGAAGAGGAGATTTCTTGTCACACATGAATGTTATCGAATAGAGTAGAGATAGTACGATTAATCATTACCCACCATCATTAGTATATTTATAACATAAAATTTGAAGTAAATCAAATCATTTTGTGTGTGTGTGTGTGTGTCTATATATATATATATATATATATATATATATATATATATATATATATATATATATATATATATATATATATATATATATATATATATATATATATATATATATAAATCATTTCAAATCTTTCCTTACATTGTCGAACATAAGCATAATTAGTAAACTCCCTTTTAGAAGAGGGTGAGTATCTTTGACTTGATCTTTCTATAAATAGACTAATTAGCATTCATCAACATGAAGCTCATGTTGAAAAACGAGTGAAAAATGTATAATAGTTTGTACTAGATCCAGGATTTAAGAGGACGCTTGTGAAATGAAAAGGAAGAAAGAATAAGAAGAACAGGAGAAGGAACGGATTTTGGCCAAACCCAAAAGCTGCTTTTTTTTTTTTTTTTTCTTTTCAGAATGAACATTCTGACTTTCATTAATAAACCAACAAACAAAGTTCAAGGATTACCACAGTAGTTACGGTAATTCCGACAATCCATCACAATCACAAACTACTTTAGATCATGAGCCAAAGTGTTAGATGTACAATAAACATGATTAAAAAGTAAACACTAAACAAAGAAGCCTTAGATTTAATATCTTCAACTAAATGACCTCCAATAGATAAGCAAATGGAAGTAGAATTGATCGCCTTAATTACGAGCAAATACTTTCGAGAATGATGTGTTGCAAACCAAGAACACTTGCCAAATCAATTTATGAGATGATAAAATATGGCAAAAGCTATGCCCCACACAACATACGTCTCTACTGTTTCTGGACAGGAAAGATAGTTTACTTTTTGCTGATGCCAACATACTGCCAGTTTCATCTCTAACTACCACACCAATTCCATCCGCGTTGCTTGATTTTAGTAAAGATGCATCCACACTAATCTTCAAAATAATTCCAGTAGGCGGACTCCAATGGGATACAGATTCAGGGGGCCTTGGTGATTAAATCTGCTTTGTATATTGTAAATCGCAACAAATAATCTGCAGCAAAGACAATAAGTTCATGTGGATCGCAAAAGCTTCTTTTCTAATAACAAAGCAACGTGATGGAGTGAATTTGGGGCTAGAAAATCTAAAAATTCCATGAAAATGACTAATAATAGTTAATGAAATTTGACCAGATAATGAGGACTTTTAAATACAAACTAGATGAATTGTTTTAATGTGGGATTCTAATTCAAATTTCAGTTTAGATTGATTTATTAGACTCTATATTTAGATAATGTTGTTTAAATGATTGAGTATATGTCATGCTATATGCTCCTATGACTAAAACAATTAGGTAGTTGAGAAATTGGTGGATACTTTTATATGAATGAGATATGTAAATATATTGAAACAAAATTATCCAAAAACCGTGATGATCTTTTATCTAAAAATCGGGCTGATAGCTGTCAATTTTGTGAGAATTATTATTCATTTTTTCTTGGCTTGGATTTGTCACGTCAGATTTTTGCATAGGTGACATATCTCTTCTTCCGTTTCAATTATCACTTTTATCATATATATAGATTGGCAGTTAATTTTGTTTGCAAAAATTTTCGTGAATTTCTTTTTGCTTTTCTGAACTATATTCTTAATTTTTTTTTTTGGATATTTTGTTTTTGCTAAACGATTAATATTTAAATTTTCCAATACAAAATCAAGGTCATTATTTCACCAACATATAATTTTTTCAATTACATACAGATAGTGGATTTATTAAAATGAAACTTTAAATTAATTATAAAATGTGAAAAGAATTGGAAAATTGTGAGTATACGTAATAATATATTTGAATAGAGTAATGTAATTTAAATTGGTTCATATCAAAATAATTTATTTCTTATTTTTCAAAGTATCAGTAAATAGTACATATGTATAATTTGGAGTCTTCTGGGGGAGAATCTATATTTATCGCTATATGTAGACTATGGTTATAGAACTTGTTACTAAAGCAAAGTTATTAACGAGTTTAGTGAATGTGATAAATAAAATGATTTGTATACAAATGTATCGATCAATGCTGATGAAAATCATTTTAGAATTAAAGATATTGTTTTCAGTAAATATTGGGTTTTGTAAAATATTCTGATATAAATAGATAAGAATTTGTATGATTTTTTTTAATCTTTTCCGTGCTATCCTACATTTTCCTTTCCCTGCTTCATTTTCTATCGAAACAAACATGGGAAAAGTACATTTTCTTTTTCTTTTCCCCTGGAATCTCTTAAACCTTGCAGAGCTTAAATTAAGTACAGGATTAGCTATACAAGAGAATGAAGGAAATATAAAAAGGGAATTAACAATATCTTTGTTGTCTCTAAAAAAGAAAAAAGATTTTTTTTTAAAGATACAATATTATAATTATAATGCTTAACCTAGGATAAATTTTATCATCAATAAATCTCTAATCACTATTTTAATCATTCTCTATACAGAGAGATAAATCACCTATTTCGGGATCGAACCCGTGACCTCTTGGGTACGGGGTGTCTCAGCTTGCCACTCGGCTACAAATGTTTTGACTAAATGAAAAAACATTTCACAACTAATATGGCGGTTTAAAATGGGAATAATTCTTGTAAAAGATTTGATTTTTCTAAATAAAAAAACATTTCACAACTAATATAATTTTTCTATTGTTTAATAAAATTTTGACTTTTATAAGAATTTGGCTTAAAGTGGTCTACACTCCATTCTAATAAAAATATGTTGTTTTAATTTGAGAAGTAGCTTAGGCTTCATTTGGTTTGAATGAAATGGGAAAAATTAAAAAAATAGTGGAAGATATTGTTTTCCACCATTGGTATTCATTTGAAAATTGTGAAAATTTTAGAAAATACTATATATCATATATTATCTCCACAAAATAAGGAAAGTTGTTTTTCCTTAAAACATTTCCTTGAAAATCTTATTCCTCTATTGTTTTTTCCCCCTATTTTCCCTCAAATAAGAAGGATCTTTTCTTCGCCTAAACATAATCAAGTGAATCGATCTCAATTGAATGGAATCGAATCAATTGTAGTATAAAAATAACTTGAATCGAATCAATGAATCAATCGAATCAAATTAATGAATTTTCAGATGAAAAAAACATAGCCTAAGTTTCTGGAAACCGTATCAAGATAATTTATTTAATTTATGGCTAACTCTGTTTAAAAAAATTAAACATCGATGCATTTTTTCTATAATAAAGGAATTTGAGTGTTGCTATTAATTAGTTTTAGTTCCACAGCCTCAGAATAGCCGAAAATTTATAAATCGAATTAAAACGTTTTAAAGCGAATCGAGCGTCAAAGTATAATTCGTGTTGGTTGGATTGTTGGCCCAATGTTTTGCCGCTTCAACTTCAGCCCAAGTCTTCCATTTTTTAAGCCCATTCATTATTAAACCTAGTCCAAACTCATTGATTACTCAATTAAATTCCAATTAAACTCTTTACTGAATAAAAAACGCTTCCTATCACGTTCCCGCCTCTCCCTTCACACCAGCGTTGGTTTTCTTTGTCTACGGTAAGACAATTGTTCTTCTTCCCTTCTTTTGTCATCCATTGAGGAATCTATGCCCTAATTATCCTTTTTGTTCTTCTTCGAATTGAGGAGTAGCAGAGCTTGAGTTTGGAGAAGGAGGCGTTAGATTATACGGTTGAGGAATTAAGCTTTTAAGAGCGTTCCAAGGCAAGTTCCCCTAGGACTTGCATTCACGTTTATATGTTGATTATTATAATTATAAGTTATGTTATATGCAAGTTTCCATAAAGTTTCATTCACGGTTATTTGGTTAATTGTCATGTTATGATATGTTGCAATGCTTTAAGGTGTGATATTTATATGTCATGAATGCCATGCCCGAAAACGAGTGTTGAAACTATGCCATGGTCTCTCTGAGTATTGTTTATGTTGTATGCTACAAATCCATGAGCCGGTCTTAATTATTTGATAACGGTTGTAATTAGGATGGTGATGTTTTGATTAATTTGGGATCATTAGTTTTTCCCAATGGGTTGTTGCTGCTCGTAAATACAACCGTGAAGGAAAAGTTAATTTGTAAAGTAACCATGTTTATGTTATTCGGTGCTGTAAGACAATAGTAGAAAAGAGAGGATCATGTT
Source organism: Plantago major (assembly GCA_026545765.1). NCBI lineage: Eukaryota > Viridiplantae > Streptophyta > Magnoliopsida > Lamiales > Plantaginaceae > Plantago > Plantago major. The sequence goes on from CM048842.1 coordinate 38,277,314, forward strand.
GTGTTTAAAGATTGATTAATTAAGTTGATTGAGATTTTTTATTGTGATTATAGAAGATGAACGTGAGCATGTGCAGATTAGTTAAATGATGCCAACTTGATTTTATTAGCTAAGTTCAATGTTGGTCCCTTTATTTACAAGGAAGGTTTGCTAAATTGCTAGTTCTTATGGATGTTTAGCTAGGTTTATCTATATGGATCGATCTGGTGGTTGATGGCGATTTTTGTAATTAAGTTTTGATGCATGACTTTGGTTGATGAGTTTGTTATTAATACTATGATCAGGATTATTGATTCATGAAATTTCATGGTTGGTTTTGTTATAACATGTATGCCAGATTAATGTTTTAGGATATGCTCTTCTGTTCAACCATGTTTCATATTCATTATTGTTTGCACATACATTAGTCCATGTATTCATGAGTTGAGTTTAGGGCCATGCATTCACTTTAAAAGATGTTAAAGATTTCAAGGTTTAAAGAAAAGTAAGGGCTCGTAAAGACACCACCCTAAGCATTTGTGGCAATTTCAAGCGTATCGGCTAGAGTGTGATTAGTGCATCTAATGTGTTTTAAGAGTTTTAAGACGCCACCATAGGTCGGTAGGACTCATACGCCAAGTGAGCTCGCGAATCATGTTAAGATTTTAAGACGTTTCAAGAGAAAGTTTCAAGAAAAGTTTCAAGTTCAAGTTAAAGAGTTTTAAAGAATAGCAAGTTCAAGTTCAGAGTTTAAATAGAAATGTCACAGGTCAGATTGCATTAATCAAGATTAAAAGATTTAAAAGACATGAAGATAGAACTTTAGGTCATGGCACGTACATGGAGCTTGCTCAGTCAGTGGTCACAACTGATCCCTTTCTAAAATATCTATTTTAGGTATTTGAACCCGAGCTTTTGGAGTTGAGCGTTGTCGGAGCAGTGATCACTACCAGAAACATCTTTACTATTTTCGGTTTTAAAGATTTTACAATTTTATAGTTCTCATGCATTTTTACTAGTTCGGTTTAGAATCAAGAATTTTCATATCAAGTTTAAGGACGGTCAAAGTCATTAACTACGCTTTTAAAATTTCAAAAGTCAAGTTCATCGAATTTATGTTCTCACCTAATTAGCGTAGCCATATTTTCGTTAGTTCAGATTTATAAAATTCGGCTTATAGTTCCACCTCCTACCTATGTAGTATATGTTGGCAGCTGGAAATTAAAGGAGCCGTTGTTGAATTTAGGTTGAAAATAAGTGAACGTACAAAATCAATATTAGCTTAGCTATGTTTCCTTTTTCATCGTCAATTTGCTCAACCGTCAGAATAGAGTGCCAGCTCTAATAATATGGCCCATGAGTATCACGGACTACGCAGGAATAAGCATTTTTCGGTTTAATTACAGTTAAACCAACAATATCGTCGAAGTGTTTGGTTACAAACTGAACTCAATTCCAGTTGTTTTTGTGTGTACAAAAACTACATAAATCTTCCTTATTGTTTCTCTTGTCATTTTATTTGCTTGATCTCTTGAAACTGGATTATAATCTTGTTTTCTAGATATGTTGTATTTTTAAACATAGAATACAACATCTCGATCTAAATAACTTTCAGAAAGTTTTTAATAGCCTTGAATACTTGGCAATATCATCGTAAGCTGAATTAAGACTTAATTAGACGCTTTACTACATTTCAAATTGTTTCAATGAGATTTCAATCCATGACTTTACGATGAAGGAAAATTGTATATCATCAGCTAGATCACCTGGAGCGTGAGTGAGGGCGAGGGTGCAAGAGTAAATCGAAAAGCATCAAAACTTTTTAAAAAAAAATAGAGACGCGAGCGCCTTAAAGCGCGTTGCAATAATTAATAAAACATACTCCCTCCATTTCAGAGAAAGTGTTATAACTTTCCGTTTCCGGCGTTTCACTAAAAGTGTTACAATTTACATTTATGGAAATTAGTTAAATAATAAAACTCCCTACTTTTCACTTTTATTACAATATGTCACTCAATTAATCTCTAATAATTAATCAGGGGACCACCTGTACTTTCTACTTTTTCTTAAAATCGCAAGAATCCAAATCAGAAGATTTCTCCTAAATTATGAGTATTTTATCTATACTAAATACTTAATATGTTTAAAAAATACATTTTAAATATAAAATAATATGTAACATTGAAATTCTACATGCAAATTATAAAAGTATACACTTGTAACTATTTAGATATGCAAATTATTGCTCTGCAGTTTTAGAAAAATGTAAAAATAAACTAAATAATTTAAAAGCGATATAAAGCGAACTAAAAGCGTCAAGCAGCATAAAGCGTGAGCGACAACACTTTAGAAGTTTTAAGGTGATCTAGATCATCAGTCACCAAAATCCAACAAATTTTAAAAGGTGAAAATAGAAACCACTTAAAAAATTTAAAAACAAAAACTATGGTTAACAATAAATACACAAATGGATCGGATTAATATAGAAAATTAGATATCGATCGACAATTACATTAGCAATATACCATGATAGTGACAGATATGGTAGTTGGGATATGAGTAAAGGTACATCTGAGAAGTATACCTTCATCTAATAAGGAATTGAACATAAATTGAAGAAATGCCACTTTGAAAAATCTTGGAGCAGTAGAGTACTAGTGGCGCGTTGGTTGGTTGGTTGGGTAGTCATTAATATTAATACTCGCTAATATATAAGTACATACTTATAATATGTTACTGGTATGACCTCAACATGGCACCACAGAAAGTGCAGATAATAGCCCTCCAATTTTTCCAATAGAATGGAACGTAGCAAAACCTTGTACAAGTCTTCATGTCCGCCACGCTTGCGCCTCCACCGCAACGGGAGCATATCCCGGCAGCCGGCTTGCTCTGTCGGACTTTTCTTGTCTGATCAACCAGAAAGCAGAAGAAAACCATTTTTGATTGATTGAGATGATCTTAATTCTTTTGGAATTCTTCAACAAGCTAGCTATAGCTAGATAGCTAAGAGTTTGTTTTCTATAAAAAGTTATAAGTTGAGTGAGTGAATGAGATGGTTGTGTTGTTGATGAGTTATTGGAGAAATGAGCCTGGTGTGGAGTGTATTTATAGGATGGAGATATATAGGGTAACGAGTTAAAATTAATTGGTGGTTGGCTTGTTGACTTCTTCTATTTAATTCAAATTCAGTGCTGTAATAAGATTCAGTATTTATTTAAAAAAAAACAATATCAGGAGATGGGTTTTTTTGATCCCGATTATCAAACAGTCAACCCAATAAAAAATTGTATAGAATTATTATTCGATTTCAATTTACGTGATCAGGTATGTAGGTATTGGTTTCAAAGGCAGGCATTGTTCTGGATGTACATGGGGAGATTGTGATTTTTCAAATATATCATTTTTTTTATGCTTAAATTGTAAGGGTTAAAATTCATTTTTGGTAATTTAGTATGTGACATTTTCAATTTTAGTATTTTATGGTTGTGTTTAATTTAGGTACTAATTGTGAATAACTATTTACAATTAGGCTCTGTTTAGTAAAACAACTGACAAGGTAGAGGTATGGGTTTTTTTGATCCCGATTATCAAACAGTCAACCCAATAAAAAATTGTATAGTAGTATAAAATTATTATTCGATTTCAATTTACGTGATCAGGTATGTAGGTATTGGTTTCAAACGGCAGGCATTGTTCTGGTTGTACATGGGGAGATTGTGATTTTTCAAATATATCATCTTTTTTTATGCTTAAATTGTAAGGGTTAAAATTCAGTTTTGGTAATTTAGTATGTGACATTTTCAATTTTAGTATTTCATGGCTGCGTTTAATTTAGGTACTAATTCTGAATATTATAAAAGTGATTAATCAATTAAATTGATAAGTTAGGTGATTTGCTAAATATGGTATGTAAAATAAATCAATTGCTTATTTTTTATAAGCTTCCTCGACAGTTTTATAAGATCGCCTAGCTTATCACCACTACCATATGCTCACTTTAATGTTTATTACAAAAATAAACTCATTGAGCTGATAAACTAACTGATAAGCTTGTGCTAAACAGAGCCTTAAGGTACTAATTGTAAATTAGATGGTGGGTGTGCAAATCAATACTTACTCCGTCCCGCATAACTTCATACATTTGTCATTTTAAGCCATCCCACGGAACTTCATACATTACCAAAAAAGGAATCTACCCCGCGTTCAACAAATAATAAACAATGTCAACTTTATACTCAAATCATACATTTTGCCATTAAAATTATACTTTTTCCACATTTTCTATATTCTATAATTACTTTAATTTTTTCACATGAAACTGCGCATTAACCTAATGTATGAAGTTCTCTGGGGCAGAAGGAGTACCATGTTACAATTAAACTAACACCAAACTTCACGTAAATCGATCAATTGAAAGTCGATTGAAACAAAACTGATTAAGAAGCTTACAAAAAAGAATTTGACGAGGAAGAATTTGATGCTTGTGAGTGGGACTAAGTCCACAATATCTAGCGAACGGTCAGTTATCTATATCTATCTTTCGGCATTTGACGTTCGCTCGCATGTGAATGCGATGGTGCACCTCATAAATACAATTAGTACTTTAATTATAAATAATTATTGATAATTAGTACCAAAATTAGATACGGCATGGAGTACCAAAATTATATTGAAAATGTCTCACACTGTAATAAAAAAATGGATTTTATCCAAATTGTGAGTTATGATCTATAGTGTTGAGGGGTAAACCTCGAACACCAACACTACTACTGCAAGTAACCTAATCTAAGATCCACCTCCAACTTGAAGTCCGAGAGAAGGCTTGTCCGAGCAAGAGTACCTGAAAGGACTAAGTGGGGGGGGGGGGGGGGTTAGAATAGGTCACCCGGATTGCCTAAGTCAATCCGGAAGAAGGCTTTACTCAAAGGAGAGATGATAGCTCTCAATGCAATAGTAATGGGAAAGGTATTATGTCCCAGAAGACTTAGGGATAGTTACTTTGATCTTGCTTACCTTAAGGTCTTGGACCTTGTGCTATATTTATAGTTATCATGTACTTATGAAGAGGTTCATAAGATGATGCCAAGTGTATGATTCAGATTTGGACACCAATGCTCCCTTTGGCCCATAGCCCAATAGTGAACAGTAGTCCAATACCGAAAAGTGGGCTTGGGAAGGTAGTTTGGACCTTTTCCCTATGAGAGTACTGCTCACTGTCTCAGCCGGTACCCCTGATGACAGATCTGCCTTGGTTGATCCGCCTCGGGTAACTCGATGTCCGAGCCATGAGTCTCACTAAGTATCTCTGGTTCTGTTATATACGCTTGGTCTTATCAGATCGATGGCGTCCGAGATTCTCTCGTATGGTCCGTTAGGCATCTCTCATCGACATGGTCGTTTGGAAGTCCTTTCCTTAACCAAATTTCGGACTAGTCAGGAGATGCAAGGATTTCAACAGACATCGTTTATTCACTTTGGTCGGACCAAGATCGAATCGCTAGTTGCCGTGATGCGCTTAGACACGCCTATGGCACTTAACGGATTGGACACATTTCCATATCAATATATGTCCCCTAGTTTCCAAGTATCTTAGTAGAAGATAGTTGGTAACTATGAGGGATCGGGTTCGTGGAGCGTGTCCGAATCGTTAGTTAAAAGAAAAGGAAGAAATCCTTTGTCGGATCCGTCCGTGTCCTCAAGGATTCAATATATCTCTTCTTTCCGCTTCATAACCGAGTTGTCACATAACCGGACCGAGAGGAAAAGGTATCAGATCCGAGATATATGGGTCCGAGTACGTTAGGATCCGACGAGCTCTCGAAGCCGCCCTTGACCGATTGTTGAATTGGTCCTCCGTAAGCCCAAGAGGCCCAATAGGTTGTCTGCTCGCCCACGGGAAAGATCCCAGTAAAGGGACGGGGCATTGATCGTGACGACATCAACGGTCAGTTCCAAGTCCGATTGATGTGACGCGTCTGTCAAGCATTAAATGCGACGCATCGACAACCATCCATTCGCAAGCGGCACAACCTCGATTGAGAGGACCAACGGCCGATTCAAATCTGCGATGTGACTCTCGCTATCCCCAAATTGCCCTTATAAATAGTCAGCCCATCAGTCACTTTCACACTTTTAGCAATCTCGAAATTCAGAGCAATCGCAAAGCAATCCGAGCATTTGAAGACACATCCGAGCAAGCAAGAGTCGCAAAATTTGAAAGTTTCTTCTTCGAATCTGCATTCTGAGAAACAAAGAAGGCCTAGTCGTCCGTTCGAACTTATCAAATTAACTTTATCAAGTACGTACATCTTCACTTTTGCTAAGTTGTCTTCTTTTCACGATATGCTTACTTCGCGCTCATATGTTTTTGCTCGCCGGATATGAAATTGTCAAGTCTGTTTTGCCGATGTCATGTGATAGGCTTTTAGCAACGCTTCGTTGAAACAATTTCTTCTCAGATCGCCAGATGCCAATTTATTGCCAGTATCTTGCCGATGTGTATGCCGACTGTGACCAAAATTTGATTATGCATGCTTATTTGGTAATGTGTTGGTGCCAATCGCTTACGCTCAGAATTTGCTACCGCAAGGCCGGGTAATGTAGGTGATAGTGCCAGTGGCGCGTTAAGTATAAATCCGTAGGCTTTCTTTGACTTAAAAAATTACCTAAACGAACTCTCGGACAATCAACACCATCATTCCTGACTTGTTTCCTTCTGCCCTAGGATGTCCGGGAGCGATAGTCAGAACCAGCATGAGGCCCCAGGTTATAATGACGCAGTAGATTTAGGGACCAAGTCCGTGGATCTTTCCTTGTTCGTGAGAGATTTTGTGGAGCTTGGGTCGTCTAGAGATTCCATGTCGGCACGGAGTTACATGTATGTAAGCGCAGGCCGACGTTTCAGTGGACCGGGGTGACCTTGCTAGGACTAGGTCGTTAGTCCACTCTCGGACTATAGGCGGAATTGGGACATCCATGGATCCGAGCGAACTGCGTGCGGAGCGGAAAGGCGACAGCGGTCGAGAGGCTGATGAAGTCGAGATGTTCGAGGCTGGGTGGAGGACCGTGTTGTAGCGGAAACAGGTCCATCCAACACAAGCACATCCGGGAGACCCGAAGGTGTCCTCGAGGACGAAGAAGATGGTGAGGAAGAGGAAGATGAGGGCGAGGAGGAAGAAGGAGAAGGATCTCCTGTCACTCGTCCCTCTAGACGATCCAGTCGGCGGATTGCACTACACCGCCGCGCCTGCTCACCCAGCCTTCCATTGATTGAAGGTCAAGCGAAGCTACCAATCAAGTTCCTCGCCTGCGTCATTGTTACAATAGCGGATTTAATTTGGAGAATTAAACACGGACGGGCTTCTTCCCACGTGTCCATCCGTGGTTAGGCGAGGACATCCCCGAGTGGAGGCGGAAGTGGGAGATCCCCGACCAGAGAAATCATGGTTCCCAGCCCCACACGCCTTTTACAACCCGCACGCCGGGTATATGTGTGTGCACGAGGTAGCTTTTGCTTGTGGGTGGAAGGTCCCCATTGTAACGGAGTTGAAGCACATTCTAAATCACATTGGGATTGGTCCGAGTCAGGTTATCCCGAAGTCCTTGGGTAATCTTATTTGCTTCGTCATTTTTTGCAAGAAGAAAGGGCAGCCCGTAAACTTTGAGAACTTCAGGCAGCTCTTTCACGTTTCATTCAGTCCAGGGAATCCCCTTTTTTATACCTTTACGAATAGGAAACCTTATAACTTCATTTGTGACTCCATTTTGTCGTTGGGGTCGAAGTGGTGGGATAAGTTCATTTTTGTGTAGATGGCTCTGAAACCAGGGGAGTCCGAGAGGCAGCGAGAACAGTGGGGACTGCCAATAAAATTCCCAAGGGAGAGTATCCCGGATTGGCGCCCCCTTCCGAAGAACGTGGCTCCGTAGGTGGCGGCAATCCACAAAAAGCATGACCCACCTACTTATCCGTTTCACGGATTAATCTGTCAGCCACTTCCCTACCTGTGCGGACTAACAGGTGCAGTAGATGTAGGAGGGAAGACGGACTTCAGTAAGGATTCGTTGACTTGAAACTTGGCGTTCTTTCTTCTCTGACATACTCTATTTCGATTACGTATTTCCGCAGTTCTGATAATTCTTCTTTAACCCTCAGTATCTAACGCCTTTGGTTTATTGTGCAGCTTATTGGTTCGACTACATTATGTCGACACTCCGCGAAAAGAAGAAGTTGCAGAGAGAGCAGCAAGCTCTGGAGGTCGCCGCTGGTCAGTGGGCCAAAATCATCAATACTTCCACGGGTCTTCCCATGCCAGATCCGAAGAATGCCGCGGTTTTTGCCGCGGAGGAAGAAAGGTGGAACAAGGCTGGAGAAGATTCTCAGCTCAAGGTGCCCGACAAGGCAAACCCCACACTGAGCGCCACCGCTCAAGTCCTGTGCTTCACACCGCACCTCAACGGAGGTGTTGATGCGATGCCATTTCCTCGGGGCGTAAGAGAGGAGCAACTTCAGAGGCTCCGCAAAGAAAGAGACAAAGAATTGTTCACCGTTTCCTCCCCTGACCAAGTTGTTTCGACAAAGAGTACGAAATGCTTATGGACTTCGAGGTTGAGCGGTCTGAGGGTCGGATGGGCTGTACTAACGGGTAAGTAATCTTTGATGCTCTTTCGTTTGTTCTTAGTATGATGTATGCAACTTATATTCTCACGGACTTCTTACTCTCGCTTTATCAGGCTATGCAATGGAAGGTCACCGAGCGCTACCATCGAGGAGGACCTCCACAAGGTCAGGCTACTTCCGGATGAGGCGGAGAAGGTGAAGCAATTGGAGATGCGGCTGAAAGAGCACGAAGTGAAGTTCCATAAGCTGAAGACTAGATGGGAAGAGATTAAGGCGGACCTTGATTGGCAGGAGAACTTTGTCGACAAGTCGATGAAGGCTTTTCTGGATTCCAAGGATTTTCGTCAAGGCGCCTGCCTTCAGCCGGTCGTGACTTCATGGAGTCCGACTCCTTCAAGTTCTTGACGGCGGACAAATCCGATGCCTCCCGCCTGGATGGGTTCGTGTCCGTTATCGGACAACTGCAGTCCAAGGGACTACTTCCACCGAACTTTAAATGGAAGGCGGAAGGGTTAATCCCTTATGCGGATGCTAATGGTGTGGAAGTCCTCGCTGATGTGTCTCGATGAACAATAAGATGCGAGTTTGCGTAACTCGCCATCGAGGAAGGTGAGATCGAGATCCGAAATGGCGGGCCCTTCCTCCCGAGATGGGTCCTGATGCTCCGAAAGGTATGCTTTGTACCTTCGACAATTATCGGCTTTCAAGAAGTGGTTCTCCCCGCTTGCCGGGTCGTTGGCCTTCTCGGATTTCAACTTGTTCAATGTTGTCAATCCTCACGCAAGCCACCTCCAACACGCCTGGCCGATCCGCCTCAAGCCGGTGAAGCCGGTCCGAGCCAAGCCGGGCCTCGTGAGAAGTCCGGATATGCCCCGCTGAAATTTCAGATTATTTAACCTTTCGCTGGATTTGCATCTTTTGATAACTCGAATGTCATTACATACTACAAAGAATGTTTCAGATTTAATCCGAGGAGTTGAACCTCCCATGTTTGCAAGCTATTACTTGCTCTCTTCTTCGTTCCTTTTTATCTGTTGTTCATAAGCTGGGTTATTATAAATTACCCATCTCTTACGTGCACAGACCGCTATAGATGGCATCTGATGTAGAAATCAGACCATCATCTTTCCGATACTTTAATCGCTCGCCTCGATATCTAATTCTTCTAGAAGGAGGAAGGTGAAACAGTGAAATAGTCATTATGACTACGTCTTTTCATCTCCCCCGTCGTCGGATCATCGACATGTGGCGAGATCTTGAGGACCCGTCGCAACTATAAATAAGGGTGTGGTAATTCTTTCCTTTTTCACCATTGCATCTTCTTCGCTTTGTGTTTTGTTTCACTGATTCCAACCATCCACAAAAGCGGAGTTCTCCAGGATGTCGGAATCTGAAGACGAGGAATATCAGCACTGGGTAAACTGTGCTTGTGGGAACATGCATCCACCAATTTACCCGGGTACGGGGTCCGCGGATGACCCGATCATCCTTGATTTTGAAGGTGATCCACCTCTATGCCCGGGAATAGCTAGGAGGCGAGCCGAGGAAGAGAGGGAGCGGACGCTGAAGCTGATCCGTAGGAGGATCCGCATGCAGCAGCAAGCTCGTCAGGGCCGAGGTGGAGGCTCGGAGTCCCAAGGCTCGACTTCCGGAGTCTGGTGAAGGAACAAGGCGGGGTATGCCCCGTGGATGCATGTACTTCTCCTCGGACCTTTTCATATTGTTCCTCTATTATGTAAATTTTCGGATAATTTTATTTATAAAATTCGAACCATTTTTCCTTGGGTGAGATCACCATCTTTTTCTCGTGCAGACTTCGTCGGATTATCTTTGTAAGATGACCAACAAACTCGGACGTGGTTGATGGGCTTGTTTAGGCTTGGTTGGATAAACCCGTCTGGCCCAACACTGTTCAACCCAAATGAATAGTTTAAGCCCATTGTCGACGCCGAGTTCGACGGTTTGACGCCTATCGTTCGTTACATTTCTATAAATCATGGATCCTCTCGCCTTGGTCGCACAAATCCAACTTCCAATTTCCATTTCTACTCAATCAGATGATTTTTTGAATAGTTTCCCCCTCGAGACTCCCGTCTACTCTCGAGTCGGCGTTCGTCCTGAGCTTGAGAGTGGCGTGGGTCTAGAGGGAAAGATTGTTGAAGACCAGTCACCGAAAGGCATAGATCTCAGTTTGAATGTATATCTGCCCGTCTCCTCTACTTTCTTCCATCCCCACTTTAATGGCTCAAATCTCTCTTATATTGGAAACGGTTTCCAAATTTCAAGAGAGTTTGAGTCTTTAAAGCCGGTGAGGCTGAAATCTCTTCTTGTCTGCACTTTGTTTTCCCTGGACACGGGACTTGCATTGCCATGTTTTGGTGGTATCCTGAAGGATTCCAACATGTTTAACCGTTCTCTTGTGTGCAGGTAGATCGAGTTCCTGGCCTCTGCGAAAACCAGATTTTTCCGCTTTGACACGGAAGAAGCTTTTTCCTACGGGGGAACGATCTTGCCGGAGATGACGATTCCGCAGACATTTTCCGCTTTTTTCACGCTATGTCTGTAAGTCCGGATATCGATCCGAGATTGCAAATTGTACAGACAAGATTATGTATAATTTGTCTTTGTATGAATGAAATCTCTTGCTTTCCTTGTCATTAATCGAACGTTAAATCATACATGCACGGATCGAAAGATAACAAATCGAAAGATAGAGGTTGTATTGATTTGCCGGAAATTCAATTACAACTTGCGGGCTCTAAGGCCAATGACAAAAGGACCAAAAAGAAACAGAACTGACGGAGTTCCGTGTAACAAGTAGCTAAAACTAAGATGACCAATCGACATGATGGAGATCCGCACAGTTATCTCTATGCATAGAACTTCTGAAGGTTCCTAGCATTCCACGGACGCTTGAGGAGATGTCCGTTCTCATCTTCTAATTCATAACTCCCATTTACTTTTGCCCCGACAATCTTGTAGGGTCGTTCCCACTGGGCTCGAAGTTTTCCAATATTGTTCAAAATGTCTCGTCAAGCACCGTGTCCCCGACTTGCAAGTTAGCCGCATTTAACGCTCCCTGTAGGTTCGGGCAGCTTGTTCGATACCTAAGGATATTCGCCAGTGCCTCAGACCTTTTGTGTTCAAGCATGTCCAGGTCGAATATCCGAGCTTCTTGTTATGCTTTGCCTTCGAACTCTCGGATTCTCAAAGTCTCTACGGCAATCTCGGACGGTATGACTGCCTCCGAACCATATACCAAGGAGAATGGAGTTTCTTTGGTCGCAGTCCGTGCAGTGGTGCAATGAGCCCATAGCACGCCTTCCAGGTCGTCTGCCTAGCTTTCTTGCGAAGTTCTTAACCGCTTCTCGAGGATCTTGACTATTGTTTTGTTTGTGGACTCACCGCCCATCGCTTCATGGGTATCCGATGATGTAAAACGTTGTTCGATTTTGAAGGACGCCAGCCATTCCTTGAGCCTATGTCCTGAGAACTGGGCACCATTGTCCGAGACGAGAATCCTGGGCAGGCCAAAGCGACAGATGATATTCTTCCAGATAAAGGTCCGCACTCTGCTCTCTGTAATGGTCGCAACAGCCTCGGCTTCTACCCATTTGGTAAAGTACTCCACAGCCACAATGAGAAACCTTTTCTGTTGGGTACCCCTCGAAAATGGTTCGACAATGTCGATACCCCACTGATCGAACGGACACGCTATGATTGACGAAATCATAGGGTTCGTCGGACGATGTGGGATGTTTGCGTAATATTGGCAATCCTGACATCTCCGGGAGTGGTCGGCAGAATCTTTACCGATGGTAGGCCAATAGTAGCCTTGTCGTATGATTTTCTGGGCGAGAGTCCTCCCTGAATGACTCCCACATTGCCAGGTATCTCTTCCAAAGACGGCTCAGGCTTTTGTGGTTCAAACATCTCGTGAGTCCCGAAAAGATCTCTTGTACAAATCATCCCCATTATAAAATATCTATTTGCTCGGATTGCACACTCCTCGACTCTTTCGGATCGACCGCAAAGATCCGCCCTGAGATAGTTAAAATGTCACCATCCAGCTTTCTTCTGTCGAGTATCATAACCGATTTAACCGGGACTCATGACGGATGAATCAAGAATGGTAAGTAGAATTACTCTCCTTGTTCAGAGTCATCAGAGAGATGCAAGATTTTGCCAAGGCGCCACTCTTCTGCTCCAAGCTCACAAACTTTTCCAAGGTGAATTCTCAAGTGGCTGGCCTCATTCTTGAGTAGCTCAAGATACTTGATCATCAAGGACCTTTCAGAGCAAAAGTTCCCGAAAATTGGGCCTCGATTTAGTCATGAGTCTGTAAGCCTTGACCTTCCGTGCTTGGAGTGACTTGCTAGATGCGCCCCACTAAAAGTGCCTCATACTCAAATTTCATTATTGGTAACTTTGAACTCCAAGGAAATCGTGATAGTCGAGTTCCGCCATCCGGCTCTTAAGGTAGATTCCAATTCCTCCCACTCTTCCAAAGGGAAGAGCCATCGACTTCCAATGTCCAGATATCGGAAGGATGTTTTGGGTTTGAGATCTCCGCGAGTCAGCCGAGGTTCCGCTTCGGTTCGCCCTCCGTGATTTCCGTTCTGATGTTGTCAGCACTGGAGTTTCTGGGAACATCACCAAGTAGAAACATTTGGTTGACCCGAGTTTCCCCATCTGACAAAGGAAGGGGCCGATTGATGAACTGGGCTTCCTCGAGGTTTTCCGGGTTGAACTTTCATGGATCGGCTTTGGACTATATGCTTGGTGATTAAGCACTCGAGCACCTGCTTGTCAGGGACTTTCTCTGAATCCTTCTCTGGATAATCCGCTAAGAAGTCGGCGAGGACCTGAGCCTTTTTGGCTGACGGAGCCTGGTAGCAAATGTCGTATTCGCTTAGCTCGATCACCCACTTAGAGAGTCGTCCTGATTGGTCGGGCTTTCCTAGGACCTCGTTGAGGTTCTTCGGATGGGGCAAATCCAGGATTGCCTTGATCTTCTCGGGGTTTGCACTTATCCCTCTTTATGTGACCATGTATCCCAGAAACTTGCCTCCTTTCACCCCAAACGTACACTTTTCGGGGTTCAACTTCATTCCATACTTCCGAAGAATGGAAAAGCAATTGTTGAGATGCTCAATATGCTCTTCTTCAGTCTTACTTTTAACAAGCATATCATCTACGTAGACCTCCATAGTCTTGCCCAACTCCTCCTTGAACATTTTATTCACCAACCGCTGGTATGTAGCTCCCGCGTTCTTCAGCCCGAATGGCATTACCTTGAAACAGTATACTCCTCCTGCCGCGAAGAAGGCTGTTTTCTTGATGTCGTCCTTGGCCATCCGGATTTGATAGAAGCCCTGATATGCGTCCATGAAGCTTAGGAGCGCACATCCCGCGTAGAATCTACCAACCGTCTATGCGAGGTAGGGGATAAGGATCCTTCGACAAAACTTGTCGAGCCTTGTGAAGTCGCTGCACATCCTCCACTTTCCGGGCCTTCTCGACGAGTACCACGCTACGTACTCCATTCCGAGTATCTAACTTCTTCAATGTGCCCGGCCAAGAGCGGTCCACTCAGAGATATGATCGCCTTTGATCGGGCCAAAGTCTTTCCTCTTCCGTCTCGATATATTTGATCGAGGATCCATGTTCAGACGGTGAAGTGATTCTCGATCTATTCCTTCAAATCATCAAGACTCCAAGCAAATACGCCTCTATTATCTCGAGACAAGCAATAAGTTTCATCTCCACTTCGGCTCATCTCTGCTCGATTCTAGTCTTCTTATCCGCTTCCAACAACAATCTCGATTTCCTCGAGAGTTTCGTGAGGCTCGATCCGCAGCTCTAGGGAACTTCTCCTTGCTTCCTACCCCATCTCATGGATTCTCCTATTTGGGCGGAGAACAACTCTCGGATCGGAGGTCACCGATCGCCAAAATCGCAGATGCCCTTCTCGTGGACATAATGTAACACTCCCAAGCTTCTGGATGTTTCCTACCTCTTCTCCTACTCAAGGGGTTGGAAATTTCATTCTGTGTAAGGTGGATGAAATAGCGGAATTGATTGAGTCCTGGCGCCAAAGATGGCGTTATAGTCGAAGGTCCGATCAACCACGACAAATCGGACCGATCAGGTTACCTCGGCCGGAAGGTTCCGAGGAAACGTAACGAACACTTCCTAGTGGTCGACAGCCTCCTCCAAACCCTAGTATAGAGGTGTGAACTCCGTCAGAAGGATTCTTCCCAACTCCATCCGATCTAGTGTCCTCTTAGAGATGATATTCAAGAACTCCCGTATCCACCGTAATTTTGTTCACTCGATAAGTCGCGATGGTCGTGAAACTACAAGAGGAACGTCCGGTCGTTAATCTCTCGCCCCGCCAGAGGAGGGGAATTTCGCCATCGCCGAAAGATATTGCATTTGTTCCTTGAATCGCGGGGCACCGTGACGCCATGTCATTGTTCAAGGTTTTGGGCGGTCCGCCTTGCATTCTCGCTATCACCTCCGAGGGTCCGCTGCGAAGGTTGATCACTCCGATGTACGGAGGGTTCTCCATCTCCGCCTCATCGCCAGATTCAGACGGATGTCCTCCTCGTGGCGGATAGCCCATCAAGGAGGTGGCAAAGATAGTGGGCGAGGTGGTGGGTCAGCTGCTATCCTCCTCCTTCGCCCGCTCTATCGTGCTCGAGGGCTGCCCGCATATATGTGCTCCTTCAACTTGCCTTCTCACCGTGTGTTCACCTGCTTTTAATCGGATAAAGTCGCTGCCTCATGGCCTCGCTTCTTGTGAAATTTGCAGATCCTTCGCATTTCTATTTCTCCGATTGTGGATGGCTTTGCCATCGACGTCCAACTTTTTCTCAACAATAGTGGCCAAGATGTCGGATCTCGGCTTATTGAGGCGCGTGTAGTCCGCGAATCTCCTGGGTGGACTCCTCTCCCTATAAATGCCTTTGTCTCTGTGATCTTTCTTCGGGTCAAACTTCCCCTGGCGTTGCTCTTGTTTTTGCGGTTCCTTCTTCTTCGATCCTCGCCGGATGCACGCTCCTTCGGTATTCTTCTCCGACATCACCTCCTCACAGATGTCATCCAAGTGATTTTCGCTCCTCACTTCCTCGACTAGAGAGCTTCCTCCGCAATGAGTTGTAAGTATTAGCGCATGTGACTAATTCCTTAATACTATGGGGCTCAACTCGAGTACTTCCGTATTGAAGCGATCTAGGAAAGTTCAAGATCTTCCGTTCCTTTCGATGACTTCACCAGTGCTCTACAAGACGCTTTTCTTCTTTTGATTTTCCTAATCGTGCTAAGAACTTTGAAGATGATCCGCATACGACCTTATCGACTTGTTCGCAAAGCGGTGTACCAATCCATAGCCGTCAAGAGGGTGGATGAGAACGTAAGGGCTTTAGTATTGTCACCCCATTTCTTGAATCCATCTTGATGTCAGACTGTCAGTGACCCATGTGACAAGTATCCCGTAGTAGTATTCCAAGTTCGAATCACTTGATCCGAGTTCCTATTTCTTTCCTTTTCCTCATGATATCATCACACGAGGGTTGTGCACTTGTAGTGATCTCGCCGTGGTCTTTACCAGCGTCCGAGGTTCGGATTCGGGTTTCTAAAGCTTTTTGTCACGAGATTTCATCCGCTGTCATGACCTCTCCTGTCCGTGGATGGACTGCGACATCCGCGGGGAGTTCGTCTAGCGGGACAACTGGAATGGTTTCTGCTACATGATCTCTGTCCCTCATGGGAGCTTGTCGCGAACTCCCCGTCTCATACCTCCTTCTTGGTACTCTCTTCCTCACCCCGAACTTGGGGCGAGGCCCGTCGGTCTAGAAGGTTTCGCAAATCCTCCTGGGGCAGCTGATCTCCTAACCTCTGTTGGATCGGAGGCTGTCTGTTTCTTGACAAGGCGGGCTCCGCTTGAACCGGAGTAACCACTGGCGGAGTGGCTTGTTGAGGGTGGGCATTGTTAGACCCTAGGCATCCTTGGATAATCGTGAGCCACCTATCAAACTGAGTTTCGCTTAGTCTGAGGTCGCTGGTGCGGACAACGCGACCATCGGGCATCGTAAACTGTTGACCTGTGGTAGGCTCGAGCTTCACGGAGAAGCTCGTATACCCTTCTCCATGGTCCGTAGTCATGATATTCAGGGACGCTTGGCCTCCTCTAAGCGGGCGTCTCTTCCTCATCCGAGGACGGGCAAGGCTCCGCCTGCCGCCGGATATCTCCTTCCACTGCTCCTTCCAGCCTCAGCCTTCGTCTCCGGGTGGGCGGACGCCCTCGTATGGTGGTGGTGTTCCCACGCCACAAAGACTAGTCCGGATCGTCTGCTTCTAGCCATCAAGACAACACAAACACAAACATGATCTTTTGTAAAGTTTCCCATGACGCCAAAATGTTGAGGGGTAAACCTCGAACACCAACACTACTACTGCAAGTAACCTAATCTAAGCTCCACCTCCAACTTGAAGTCTGAGAGAAGGCTTGTCCGAGCAAGAGTACCTGAAAGGACTAAGTGGGGGGGGGGGGGGGGGGTTAGAATGGGTCACCTGGATTGCCTAAGTCAATCCGGAAGGAGGCTTTACTCAAAGGAGAGATGATAGCTCTCAATGCAATAGTAATGAGAAATGTATTATGTCCCAGAAGACTTAGGGATAGTTACTTTGATCTTGCTTACCTTAAGGTCTTGGACCTTGTGCTATATTTATAGTTATCATGTACTTATGAAGAGGTTCATAAGATGATGCCAAGTGTTTGATTCAGATTTGGACACCAATGCTCCCTTTGGCCCATAGCCCAATAGTGAACAGTAGTCCAATACCGAAAAGTGGGCTTGGGAAGGTAGTTTGGACCTTTTCCCTCTGAGAGTACTGTCCGCTTGGTCTGGTCACCCTCTGATGATCCGTCGCTTGGTTGATCCGCCTGGGTAACTCTCGATGTCCGAGCCACGAGTCTCACTAAGTATCTCATGGTTCTGTTATATACGCTGGTCTTATCAGATCGATGGCGTCGAGATTCTCTCGCACGGTCCGTTAGGCATCTCTCAGATCGACATGGTCGTTTGAAGTCCTTTCCTTAACCAAATTTGGACTAGTGTGGAGATGCATGACTTCAACAGATCGTCGATTCACTTTGGTCGGACCATGTGAGGTCGGACCAAGATCGAATTGGCTAGTTGCCGTGATGCGCTTTGGTGACACGCCTATACGCCTTTAACTGGACACATTTCCGTATCAACATATAGATTAATAAGTGTCAATTTTTATCAGAGAATTAAACTTGTATATTTGATTTATAAAAATATTTCTCGTGTGAGAATAACTTGATTCAACAAACCTTCAGGCACATACCGGATGAACACACAGCCAAACCAAGTTTTCCAATTTTAATCAAGTGCACGCAAGCCACAAAAATGCAATATTTAGTTATTTACCATATCTTTTCAATTTATTTGTATCGTTATTAGACCGTTTAATTTACCAAGAAACTCGCTTTTTTCAATCGAAAACTCATTCGGCTTCAGCTCTATTCTTTTCAATCAAATTTCCGAATCGAATCGAATCGAATTGAATCGAATCGAATCAATTGTAGATAAAATATAACTAGAATCGAATCGAATCGAATCGAATGAGTTTTAAGTTGAAAAGAATAGAGCCTTAGTTATATTTTATACTACAATTCAGTTCAGTTTAGTTCAATTCAGTTCAGAAAATTGCAGTCGAAGAGAAGAGAGTCTAACACATTGTACGTATCCAACAGCATGATTGAACCCTAATCTATAATGAGTAAGTGCATTGTAACACGGCTTGCACTAAGCTATAATCACAAGTCATTGGCTTAATTTGTCCCTTTCCCTTTGTACAAGTGTTAGGAATTTAAAGCGATAGATTTTGTTCACTATTTCAAAATTATCAGCAAAATAGGTGTGTACTTAACCCATCGTCCACTTCAATTTTGGTCTTAAGGTTTCCAAATTTGTATATTTAGTCCCAATTTTTGTATTATGACTTGTATAATATACGTATTTAGTCCCTTAAATTTTTTTAACACCGAATCATCGCCAAGTCACGCCACATCATCAATTGACTTAAATAAAACGTTATTGACTGAAGAAGACTAATTCTAGGGAAACGTTGCTTATTTATATATTTCCATTAAATAGTTAAATAAAAATTAAAAAAATTATAATTATGTTAAATTTTAATACTACATATTAATTAGTTCATCATTAGTCACAATCAAAACTACATTTCCATCAAATTTCTAAAACATTTTTCTGGAGGAAAAATATAAAATAAAATTTTAAATTTAAAATAATAATAATAATAAATATAAACATAGACACCTATATTTAAAAAATGCTAATTAGTCCATCTCATTAGTATTTTGTCCATAAATACTTAGCCGCTACTACTTAAATTTGAGTCTGATTAGTTCCTTTTTATTTAAACAATTACAGATAAACCAAAAACGTGATTTTTGTTGACTAGAAACTAATTAACCGGAAAATCAATTTAATTGAAATTAATTAAATTTACTACACATTTGACTCTAATGTTTTGTAGTTTACAACATTGACACAATATAATTTAAAATAATCCACATAATTTTTTTAATTATAAAATAATCACAAATATTATAATAAATTAAAATTAAACCCAAAAAAGGCTCCGATCGGAGCGAAGCCTTCTCCGGGTTCAGAATTACAACTCCGATCGAAGTGAAAAGCTCCAGATCCGAGTCGCCAATGGCTCCAGATCAGAGTCAGATTATCTCCGATGGAGCTTTTATGACTCAATCGCTTGATCGCCTCCTCATCGTCAACAACTCTGACGGAGCTGTTTTACAGCTCCGATTGGTTTTGTATTATAGCTCCAATCGGAGCAGTACTTTAGCTCTGACCGAAGTAGTACAAAAGCTCTAGCCTGAGCTTTTTTTTTAAGGAAGAAAGATAAAATGACGGTTTTCAGGGGTGGTGGAAGGTAGTTGAAGATGGTGGGTGGAGGTGGTGGCAATTAGTTGATGGTGGGTATTATGTTTGAAGAAGTAAAAATTTTGGGGTTGGTTTGTGAGATTCAGAAATATTTTTTGTATAAACAAAATAATAGTATTATAAATTTTGTATAATTTATTATGAATTAAAAAATTATTTTAATCTTTTTTCATTTTTTTTTTCACTTTTTTTGTTTTAATTTGGTGGCCTTAGTTCTCATGAACTAACACTACTTCGCCAGGTAGGATTCAACTCGTCTCCATGCCAGCAAAAATCACATGCTAATTGAATTGGGAGAAATACGGGGACCGTATTTGCAATGTATAAGAAGACGGGACCGTATCTGTTGGGGACCTAGTAGTTGGGGGACTAAAAGTGCAATTCACTCAATTTTATTAGATACGTTAAAAAACACCTGCCACCCACCCATTATCACCTATTTATAAATTGACGTAAATAGGTGAGTGATAAATGAATTTAGGAAAAATTATTTAACCACTAAATTAAAAGTTCAGTGGTTTCACTAAAATTCTCAGTAGAGGTGAAACCTATTACTTCGAAAAGTGTAAAATTTCTTGTTTTTTCTTTTCACAAGTTGAGGCACATCCTTGATCCTGTAGCCAAAATCCAAATTCGGTTGCCAAATCAATTAAAGGCGTGTTAGGAGTCACATTGGAAATGAGTTCTTGGTGACGTTTCACATTCAATGCGTAAAACACTTAGCCTGGGATGTTGTGTTAAGTAGTTAGTTTGGGAAGTTAACAAATCATACATGAATCGCAGCAGTAAGGCTCTGTTCTTTCCAACTGAAACTTCGCTCGATTCCCATTTAGTTCGATTCCACTGCCTTCGCCCGCCTCCCTTCGATTCAAGCTTTCTTGATCAAATTTCTTAAGTTCATTAAATTATTATTATTATTATTATTATTATTATTATTATTATTATTATTATTTTACTCCCTCCGTTCCATAGATTTCTTTCCATTTTTCCATTTTGGGCGTTCCATTAAAAACTTTCCATTTCCTTTTATGGAAACCCACTATCTCCATTATTAATATTTTAATCTCTCTCTTTCATACTTTTTCAATTCTCTTTCTTACTTTTTACTATACACTTACTACTTTATCTATATAAACCCATTTTTTACTCAAATTTCTTAAAATTTGTGCAAAAACAAAATGGAAAGAAATTGGTGGAATGGAGGGAGTATCATTTATTTACACAACCCATCTTTTGTACGAGGAAAATAAGAAAATTTATCCAATTGAGATATTTTCAACCCTTTTCTTTCTTTCTTTTTAACACGACTTTTAGTAGATCAATGAAATAAAAAGTATAGTTACGATTCGAATTACCCTTCCTTTCTACTGTAAAAGTTGAGTTAAGATAAGAAACTACAGGAACCTGAGAGTACCATTCAAACTGGTTCACATACTTTGTACGTACATCTCTAACAAAAAATCATAATGTCTTTTATTGGAAGATATTGTAACAATAGTAAGAACTCGTACAGACGTTGTGTTTTTTTCTCAAACTTAATAAATAAAAAACAAGTTATACCAAACTAAAGTCAAACCAAACTCTACAAATTACGCACAAAAAAGTATAAAACAAAGTTATGTTAGTCAAATATACTTAATTTATTTTTATAATATAATTTTATTATATTCTTTTGTCGTAATTTATAAAGAATTACTAACGCCCGTAAAAAGTCTCCTTTAATTTATTAATAAACCAGATGTAGTATTCATTATTATTAAAAATGGGACAAATGTAATTTCTTCATTGCTTTCAATTTCGTTTTCAGCTTCGATTCAATTCAAAAAGAATAGAGCCTAACTATCTTCCATCAGTTAAAGGGATATAGTTAATAAGTGATTATTATAATTAAGATTGATAAAAAAAAATTCAAAGTAAAAAAGCATATTAAAAACGGTGGGAGGGCTTGTTTATCATCATAATTAGTATTGTTCTGTCAGTACACTTACACAAACATACTCAATTTTACAAAGTCGCACACTTGTACTGGGTGAACTTAATCAACACTTTTTTAAAAGTTTTATTTAAAATGTACGAGTGAAAGTAAAGTGTATTATAAAAAGTAAACACACTAGTTTCTTGTCTAGATTAGTTCATAGGTAACTAAACGGGACAAAAGTAACACGATATATATAAATACTTCAAGGACGAAACCGTTGGGAGTTAAAACGTAATGCAAATGCTATTCATCTTTTCTTCCTTCTCTTTATTTGGTTACATAAATCACTTTTAATCCCTCCGTCCCAGTTTCAATTATCCGCGGAGCCGCATACAAGTTTTAAGAAAAAATTGAATAAAGTAAGAAATATATTGAATAAAGTAGAAAAAATAATGAATAAAGTATGAGAGATAATGAATAAAGTAGGAGATAGATTTTACATTAAAGAAATTGATAATTGAATTTGGAACGTACCAAAACAGAATACGGGTAAATGAAACTGGGACGGAGAGTATTTGGCATGAATTGTACTCAGAGCTATAATGGCCATACACGTGTGACTGATTATCCGACTCTCCATACTGCAATAATTAGATGAATGAATTTTGGTGTCAACTGTCAAACCCTAATCCGTTTGTATAATATGGGTAATGGGCCTTTGCCTCGACCCTGTTTCGCTAACTTCAATGGGACACGTACACTTGCTTCTGTGCATACGGCACTAGCCGCTAGCAACACAATGCGTTTGATTGCAAGTATACTATTCCTTGAACGGTAAAAACGGTTTGGAATGAGATTAAAATTAAGAAAAATTTGATTAAAACTACTTAAACACAAAGTTTTGGAAAACACGTATACTAATAAAAGATCAGAGAGACGAATTGATGTGATTAAGCATATGTCCATGTCTTAAACGATATCATTAATATTTTATGAGTGGACATTTTATATCATTTTTTATATCAGTGCATATTACCGATGTTCTTTGGGAAACCTCTAAAGTTTTTGGATATAACTGTAATGTTTGTCCGTCTTTTTTAGTCTCTCCGTAAGACCGTCTCTCAGGAGACCTACTCAATAATTTATGAGTAAGTATTAAAAGGTATAAGACTTTCCTATTACATAGGAAAATCTGGTTTTATTGTTAAAAACCAGTCAAATGAACCAGGCGAGCGGTTTTTCGGAGAAACAAACAAGACCAGTTGCCTATATATAGACCAAAGACATGCTGAAAATTGAGAGAAAGAAAAAACACATAGCAAAATGTGTTTGTCTGTGTTTCTGCGACTCTCTCTCTCTCCCGATCTGCCATTTTATTGCCGTATTTTCACCGTTTCCACCTTGTTTCCACCGGATTTCAGCTAAATAGCTTCTATGGACGTGAATCAGGTAAAACCATCTCCGTTTTTTGTGTGTGTTTGTGATTTATTCCGAGTTTTGTGCGTGTTTTGCGTGTGTTTCATGATTTTTGATTCAGTTTTTATGATTTGATGTTTTAAACTTCTAGATCCAGTTGCTATAATGTTCAAATCCACAAATCTGGAACGCTGAAGAAGCTAGGTCGTCAGATCTGGAAATCATTCCCGAAAGTCTGTTCAGATTTGAAAAATATATCAACAGCAAATTCGTACGTACTTTACTGTTTTAACAACCATTGTTATGGTTTTTAGTTTGTGTTGCATGTTTCTTCTTTTTTATAGTTTTAAGATGCATTGTTATATTTTTACGAGTCACTGTTATAGTTTTAAGCATCAATATTAATGTATTTAGTTTGTGTGTGTTTCATGATTTTTGATTCAGTTTTCATGATTTGGTGTTTAAAACTTTCAGATGCAGTTGCTATAATGTTCAAATCCACAAATCCAGAACGATGAAGAAGCTAGCTCGTCAGATCTGGAAATCATCCCCGAAAATATGTTCAGGTCTGAAAATATATCAGATCTGAAAAACAAATTCAGTACCTTCTTCGTTTTAACAATCATTGTTATAGTTTTTAGCTTGTGTTGCATGTTTCGGCTTTGTTATAGTTTTAAGGTGCATTGCTATATTTTTAAGAGTCACTGTTATAGTTTTAAGCATCAATATTACAGTATTTAGCTTGTGTTGCATGTTTCTGCTTATTATAGTTTAAGAGGCAATGTTGTAGTTTTAGGAGACACTGTTATGGTTTTAAGCATCAATATTACTGTTTTTAGCTTGTGTTGCATGTTTATACCTTGTTATAATTTTAAGAGGCATTGATATAGTATTAAGAGAGACTGTTATTGTTTTAAACATTAATGTTGTTGTTTTCAGCTTGTGTTGTATTTTTCTGCTTTGTTTACTGTTTTTAGCTTGTGTTGCATTTTTCTGTTTTGTTATAGTTTTAAGAGGCATTGTTATAGTTTAAAAAAACACCGTTATTGTTTTAAGCATCAATGTTACTCTTTTTAGCTTATGTTGCATGTTCCTGCTTTTTTATAGTTATATGTGGCATTGTTATTGTTTTAAGAGACACCGTTATAGTTTTAAGTATTAATGTAAACGTTTTTAGCTTGTGTTGCATGTTCCTGATTATAGTTTTAAAAGGCATTGTTATAGTTTTCAGAGGCTCTGTTATTGTTTTAAGTATCAATGTTACCGTTCTTAGTTTTTGTTGCGTGTTCCTACATTGTTATAGTTTTAAGAGGCATTGTTATAGTTTTAAGAGGCACTGCTATTGTTTTAAGCATCAATGTTACTGTTCTTAGTTTTTGTTGCATGTTCCTAATTTGTTATTATTTTAAGCACCAATGTGATAGTTTTATTAAGAGTCGTTATGGTTTTGACCTAGTTAGTGAATGTTTTAAGCAGGTACAGATGATAACATCGAGTTTGATGATAGGTCTCTCAAAAGTGTCACTGCTGTTAGGAATATCTGTTTAGATTTTGATCAGTAAACCCTAACGACTTATCTTAGCTCAGAAAGGTAACTAGTACTCTTAGTTCACTTGAACATTGTAAAAGAGGAATCTTACTAAGTATGTTAGTCTAGCAAATCTTGTATAGGATGTTAGGTCTCTCTGAATGTAATTTTCATATATTTGAAAAAGACCAAGAAGCAAGCAACCAACAGAAGGAAGCCATTATTGAAGATCAGAAAACTGTACAAGATTGCTGAAGACTAAGGAGAAGTGTCTCCTCAGAAACCTTGGCTCAGATACCTTGAAGAAATTAAGTGTCTTTGGAATACAAGTATTTCAATAGGTCTCTTATGCATAATGGTCACTGAGTAAGGACTTGCAAAGCCTCAGAAAGCTTGCATTCTTCCGTTGACACTACATGACAAAAGTTAGTAAAGTGCATTAATTACGCAGACAGAGATGTCTGAGCAAAAAAGGAAATCTCTGTAAAGAGACAAAGCTCATTGTCGTACTAACTTAAGATATCAATAGTTTGAATTTCATTGAGCCTAACGGATACTATTCAAACGGCATGATTTTCAACTATAAATATCACCACTTAGAATGCTTGAAATACACACTTGAACACTGAATACACAGAACTTCATACATTACATTCAAGCATATAAGTCTTCTACCTACTTACTCTCTATCTTACTGTTGCGACTAAAGCTCTTGAATTCTAAGTAGCACAAAAGTTCTAAGTGTCCTGATCCTTAAACAAGAATTGCATATTGTGAAAGAGTTGAATCCAGAAGATATAGTTGCGACTAATATCTGAGATTCATTATCTTGAACAACATTAAGACTTGGGTCAGTAAAGAACAACTTGCCATACATTGAAAAGTGTATTATGCAAACTTGTTTCTACAGAGCACTCTAAGATAACTGTATAAGTTATAAGAGTTTGCTCATCTGACAAACTACCATAGCCAACACCAAACAGGCGTTGAGCATAGGAAGTACTTGACTTTGGAAGCTGAGGAATAGCTCAAAGGTTACTGAGTAGAGGAAGTACTTGGTTGAGAAAACCAATGGATAACTCAGGGGGAACACTCGGTTGGGAACCTAGTGTAAAAGGGATCAAGAGATAGGACTTTGTAAGGGGAACTCAATATCTTATCTTAGTGGATTCAAGTCCTGAGAAAGGGCGAGTAGATTAGTTGAAGGATTACGCCACCTTCAGATACCACTATAAAGCTTTGTGTTATTTACTTAGTGCACTTTACTTTTTGCGTATTTCTTGTTTGCTGAGTACTTACACACATTATAGCTTGCTGAGCACGTGCACTTATCACAAAAGTCTCCCACTCTCTGAATATAAGTATCAAGATACCTTCACAGATATCTGAGAAACTGTTTTATCGTCAAAAGTTTTAAAAGACTATTCACACCCCCCCCCCCTCAAGTCTTTTACTTAGTCGTTATCAAAGCAGGAGGTTCTTAAACTTTCTGCACTGAACCTAGATCATAGATAAGTGCCCACTAACAGCTTACGACCTGTACTTGCTTTGTTTGTTTAGTGTTTGTTGCAGGATGTCTCTAAGCGACGCACCCATTCTCAAGCCAGAGAACTATGAGAAATGGAAGAACAACATGATGCTTCTCCTGGAAGCTATCGGTGACGAGATGATCGAAGTGATAAAGAATGGCCCCATTGTCATTCAACGAGAAAAACAAGTCATTCAAGTTTCAAATGGGCGAGACAAGGAACCCACTGACACAGATGTTGCTGGTTCCACCACATTTGGTACAACATCGAGTGCAAGACCAACTGGTGAAATTGCGTATAAACCAAAGCCCAGACATCTGAAGATTCCAAGAGAAATAGGCTGGATGGTCAAGCAAGATTCCAAGATTCCAAGAGAAATAGGCTGCAAGTCATTATTCGTTCTACTCCAGATCACATACAGTGCAAACTGTGGTGTGCAAAAAAGGCGAAAGAAGCCTGGTTACTAATTGAAGAAATCTGTGCCGGTACTGAGAAAACCAAAGAAAACAAGTTCGAAGTTTTGAAGCTCAAATTCCAAAATTTCAAACTAGGTCCCATTGAGACACTTGAGGAACTTGATTTCAGGTTTACAACACTGATGAGTGAAATGGCTGCATTTGGTGAAAGTGAAAGATATTCTAACTCTGAAAAGGTTAAGACTATCGTGAGAAGCTTAAATCAAAACTGGGAACATACTCAGTACTTCTATTTCAACCAAGGAATGTCAAATATCACACTAGTGGAGCTTTTCTCCCATTTGGCAACTGTCAATTATGAGACAAAGCGCCGCGGACATATATTTCTTGAAACATCATGAATGTTGCTCTCATAACTCAAGGTACTTCTGAAAAGAAGGATACCAAAGAGGTGACTGAGGAAAATGTTCTTGCTGTAAAGCATATGAGAAAATACGTCAGTCAGGAAATAGAAAGAAGAAGGACCAAAGAGAAGTTGAAAAAGCATTGTTGGTCCAGATAACGGCAAAGTAAAAGACTAAAGGGGGGGGGGGGGGTGAATAGTCTTTTAAAACTTTTGTCAATAAGCACAGTTTCTCAGATATCTGTGATATCTGATACTTAATTTCAGAGAGCGGAAGACTTTTCTAAGATAAGTGCACGTGTTCAGCAAGATAAGTGTAAGTACTTTGCAATATAAGTAAAACAAGTAATAAGCTGCAGAGAGTAAATAACACAAGTCTTTTTATAGTGGTATCTAAAGGTGACGTAATCCTTCAACTAATCCACTTCGGTCTTTCTCAGACCTAGAATCCACTAAGATAAATGAGGTAATCTTACAGATATCTTTTCTTGATTCCTAAATACACTAGGTTCCCAACCAAGTGTTCCCCTTGAGTTATTCCCTGGCTTTCACAGCCAAGTACTTCATGTACTCAGAAACCTTTTTGAGCTGTTCCTTAGTTTCCCAAACTAAGTACTTCCTGTGCTGAATAACCTTGGAGTTATTCCTTAGTTTCCCAAACTAAGTACTTCCTGTACTCCACGCCATTTAAGGTGTTGGTTTTAGGTTTGTTTGTCAGGTGAGCTTCTTAAATAACTTATTCAGTTATTCAGATAGTTCTATGAATCAAGTATACTTAATACACTTTTCAATGTATGGTATCTTGTTCTCTACTGACCCAAGTCTATTGTAAGTGTTCCAGAGAATGAATCTCAGATATGAAATCTTAGTTCAACTCCTTCACAGATAACAATGCTCGTTAAGGATCAGGACACTTAGAACTTTTGTGCTACTTAGAAACAAGAGCTTTGGTCGCAACAGAAAGCTTGAAAGTAAGTAGTTTTCTTGAGAGAGCTTCAGTATAAGTTCAGTGATCTAGAGTGTTCAGCGTGTGTTCTCAAGCAGTCTAAGTGTTGATATTTATAGATGAATTTTGAGTGCCGTTTGAATAGTATCCGTTAGGCTTAAATCAAATTCAAACTATTGATATCTGAGTATAGTAATCAGTGAGTTTGTCTTCTTCTTGAAGCTCGACTTTTGTTCAAACATTTCTGTCCGCGCATTTAATGCACTGTACTATACTTTGTCCTGTAGTGCCAACGGAACAGTGCAAGCTTTCTGAGGCTTTGCACGTTTTTTTCCAGAGATCATCATAGCTCCAGATACCACTTGTTTAAACAACTTGTTATAATATGTTTCTTTTTCAGAAGCATATTTTATGTCCAAGGTATCTGAGTGTAGATATCTGTGGGCACTTTCCTTGTCTCAGAAACCTTTTATTCTCAGATATCTTTTGTAACTCGTGTGTTTCGAAACACTTGTTTCTTCAAGATATCTGGACATAGGTATCTGAAAAACCCTTGTCTTCAGCAATCTTGTGCAGTCTTCGAATCTTCAAATCCGTTGAACTTTTCCTGTTGGATGCCTTCTTCTTGGTCTTCTTTAGAAAATAAAAATTACATTTCGAGACCTAACATCCTATACAAGATTTGCTAGACTATCATACTTAGTGTGTTTCCTCTTTTACAGTGTTCAAGTGAACTAAGAGTACTAATCACCTTTCTGAGCTAAGATAAGTCATTAGGTTGCTGATCAAAATCTAAACAGATATTCCTAACAAATTTCCCCCATTTTGATCAGAATAATGACTATCTGACCTATTACAAATCTGGATGGGGAAACAATCCACCACTTAATCATTTCTTATGATCTTTTAATTCATATAATTAAGTGCAGAAAGTAAACATCAACCAAATCACAAGGTGTGATCTTTGCTGACAAGTTATCTTATATATAAAATGATATATGAGAGTAAGTTCATCAGATATGATCTAGAAAGCTTACGATAACTTTTCAAAATTTAACAGAAAAGATCAATCAGCAAAATCACAGAAACTACTTAGTCAAATAGAACAACAGGAGTAAAAAAAAAAAAAAAAAAATCTTCAAGTCTTCAAAACAGCTCCATGGATCAGTCTGCAAATTTCCTATCACCAAACCTTTTGATATCATCAGAGTAGTCATAGAGAAGAGTTCTGACAATCATCTCTGTGTCTCTGGCAAATCCACAGACTTCCTTGTAGGTTTTGGTGGGATTTCTCTTGACAAAATGCTTGACCCACAGATACTTTCCCCACTTCCAGGCATGCTCGATTCTGATATCTGATAGCTTGAAGTATTCATAAATGATCTTCAGATATCTGATGTCACCCTTGTATTATCTTCAGTTAAGTAGAAGGACTCATAGGGTTCCACCGCAAGTCTTGCTCTTGTGCCTGTTCCAGTAATGTTGGGAATTCTGTGCACATCATCTGGCTTTCCATAAGGACATTCATCAGAGAGGTCCTTCTTCATGGCTTCTGTTCTCTTGATTACTTCAAAATCCAACCATGCTTTGATGTGGTTGGTGTTAATCAAGATTGGCTTATCTTTTCTCCATGCCATGAGCTGTTTATGGATTGGTTCTGGAAACCTTGAATTTACCAGTAAGTGCTTGAGTTCCAGAATCCAGTAGCCATTCTTCTGATTAATGCACCTAGATAGAGGAATTGTTGTCATTCTTCACATACTCAATTTTGGCTTCTTCTGGCCTGAGTGGAAGTTGACTTTGTCTTTGTTCAGCTCTTAGCCTGTTCCTTCTTTGTCTAGAATTCTCCTTTGGGGGATTTCTTGCAGAACCACCCTGGATTGACTTGGTATTTTCAGAGGGTGTTTTAGCTGCTGAAGGCTTTGTAGCTATGGGCTCAATTAGGCTATCAATTTTTCTTTTTCTGTGAAGAGGAGCTTCATCTTCATCAGTCTCTTCATCATCATCAAGATCAATTCTTGTGAGACTTTTGCAGCCTTCTTCATTGCCCAGGGATTTGATTTGGGTGTCTTCTTCAGAAGATTCATCAATCCCTCTTACTTGTCTTCTCCTTGGAGCCTTGGTACTCCTTGGAGGTCTTTTTGCCATGGCCCTTGTTACCATTGTAGTTTCTTTAGTTGGCTGCTGGGAAGTAGCTACTATTTGCAAAGCAGCTTGATTTGATGAGGGATCATTTATTCTGAGTGGTGGCTGGGAAGTTTTCTTGTTTCCTCTTCCTTTCTGAGCGACACCAACTCTAGATTTCTTCTTTCCTTCCCCCTGATCTTGAGATCCAAATTCTTCCCCCTTAGTCATTGTTGACTGACTAAGTACCACAAAAGAATCTGAGAGAGACTCAAAATTCTTTTGCAAGTAGTTGTAGGCAGCGACCAACTTCTGAAGTTCAGCCTTGAGCTCCTGATTTTGTTTGATAAGTCCATTTTCCTTATCAGTGAGCTCTGCCAATGGGCCTAGTATGGCATCTGCTTTTCCAGCAGTGTAACTTGCCTCATGAAAAGCTTTTTCAGCTAATGACACATCATCGTCCCTTATCATTCCCAGATCCTTCTGAGCAATAACCATTCTGGTTGTTCTCTGAGTGATGAGTTCTGTGAACTTCTTCATTTATGAGGGGACGAAGGCAATTACATCTTTGTTTTGTGAAGACAACTCCTTTCTAAGATGTGCCAAAACTTGGTATCTATTCATGTATTCATGGGAGTGGACATTTGGCAGTTTGTTGAAAACTTCAGGAGCAATTAGCTTCCTTTTCAGATGAGAAACCGCTAAGTGTTCATTGCGGTGTGCTGCCAAAGTCTTGTCTTCTTCATCATCTGAGTCATCAGCCCAGTGATCTTCATCCGCTTGGACATTTTCAAGATTTTCTAGTCCAGCAACCATCTCAGAGATGGGCTTCTTTCCTTTCTGAGAGGAGGATGGTATGTCTTTTGCTGGTGATGCAGCCTTAGCATCATACTTTTCTTTAGATACTTCTTCAGTATCTAATTCCTTAGCAATAGCATTCTGACATCTGGAGCTCTTTAACCTCGAGTAAGCTCATCTCTTGTAAGTATTGATCTTGTAGTTGATTGAGCTTATCTATGGATTTAACTAGCTCTTCTTCAAGTTGAAGATGGAGCTGTTGCTCTTCTTCCAACAGTTGTTTGAGTTGAGCAGCTCTGGTTTGAGTATTTAATATCTTCTGAGTTGTTTCCTCAGAGTGCTCAACGACTTGTTCAATAGTGTCCTTTTGTTGTTGGGATTGCTGTGAAGGATGGGTAGATTTCTGAGGAGATGGAGGAGGGGATTGCGGTGATGTCCTCTCAGTGTGCTTTTCAGCAGCTGAGGCTTTGTTTCCTTGTGGAATTCCTCCTGTCCCTGGTGCAGGGGCATCATCATCCGTCATATCATCATCATCCTTTTTGTGATGGTCAGAGGGAGGTTCATCAAAGTTATTCTCATCTATTTCTTCCTCCTCATCGTCTTCAGATACAAGATTAATCACTTCAGGAATAGTGATTTTCTGCCCATTAACCTCTTCTTGTTCAGAAGGAATAAATTGTAGTGTCTGGGGCAGGACTGGCTTGAATGCCATCTGCAATCTTGTCTGACCATCTGCCTGTTTGAAGGCTTGCACCAATTTGTGTGCCACTTCGTTGGAAAAATCCTTACGCATTAAGGTCGCAACTTTATATTGTTCAGTGGGGAACATTGCGTGGATATAGTTTTCCAGATCAAGAGCTCGTGCTCGTCTTGTTGGTTGATCTGTGATTCTTAGTATTTCAGAGAGATCAGAGCACCTTAACCTTTGCCATTTCTTGAAGCATTGAATATGCTTTGGCAAGGTATGAGTCTTGAAGAAGGGAAGAAGGTTTCATAGTCATCATTTGACTCCTTCTTGGCACTACCTTGAGCCTGAAAGAGAGAGTTTTGAATTAGTGTCAAAACTTGTGTAGATATCTGAGTTTTAGAGTAGTCAAGTATCTGTGTTACCTGTGCAACAGCAACAGGCTCCGAAGGTTGGACTACTGAGGTTCCAGGTGCCTCAGATATCTTGGTGTGAGGAGGAGAATTGGAAGTCTGATCCTCAGCATCCTCTCTTTCTTTTTGAACCTGAGAGTCATAACACTTAGGAAATTTTATCAAGAAAAATTCTATTTACAAAATCAGATATCTGAGAGGTCAATTACCTCCACTATTGGAGGCTCAGATACTTGTTGCTCAGAGACTTGTGCAGTCTCTGGAAATTTTTCTTGTGATGAAGGCTTTGATGCCTCATCAATTTTCATTTGTTGTGGGGATTGAGCGGGCAATTCCCCAGCAACTTCTACTTCTTTTTGAACCTGTTAAGTAGAAAGTGTTAGTTTGAGAAAAATGATCAGAGATTTGTCTTTGAAGATTATAGGTGTGTATATATATATATATATATATATATATATATATATATATATATATATATATATGTATATGTATATATGTATATATGTATATATGTATATGTATATGTATATGTATATATATATATATGTATATATGTATATATATACCTTCTCAATAGAAGGCTCAGATACTTGTTCCTCAGAGACTTTGTGAGTCTCTAGTTGATTCTCTGATGAGTTAGGCTTCTCAGCCTTATCATTTTCCTTATCAGTTGGAGCCTATTAGAAACATCCACTTGATTAGTTAAGTGAATTAACAAATATCTAAAAAGTAATGTCTTAGGGAATTCTCTATCACCTGTAGCACAGGCTCAGATTCCTTAAGAGGTGAGTTAGTAGACTCCTTCTCAGTCTCTGAGGCAAGCTTTCCAGCTTCCTCTTGTTCTTTTGTTTCTAATTCAACCTGTAACAAAGAAATTTCATTAAATAACAAGATTTATTAGACACAAAAATATCACAAGTAAAGAGTTAAACCATTCAGCTACCTGAGCAGTGTCAGGCTGATTGGTCTCTGGAACTTGTGACCCTTCCATCAATTGGTCTTGTTGTTCCATTTCAGATTCTTTGTTTGAAGTTTCAGGTACTTCATACCTTTCCTGAGTATGTAACTCAGTTGCCTCCCCTGGTTGATCATTCTGAGTAGATGTCTCAGTTTGATCCCTCTCTAGGAGTTGGGGAACCTGCTCATTTGCAGGATTTTCTTCAGCATATTGCATTGCTAATATGTTGAAATGGAGTTCATTGAACATTTCATCAACCACTTGTGGCTGTTGTGGTTGTGGTTGTTGTGGTTGTCTGGAAGTAGAAGATTGAACATTTGAGAGTTCTTCCAGATTTTTAAGTGTGGTGTTGACATCAGCGTCTACCAACACTAGGTCACCACTCATCAGGGCTTCTTGAAGTTGTTTATACGTGACTTTCCCTGATGGTGTGTTGGCACCAACAACCTTTGCTATAGGTGCTTGTTCAGCAACCTGTGAGCTAGTTGCTTTCTCAACAACCTTGGACCTTTTGTTCTTCCCCTTTGCCTTGGTTACTTTTTCAGCAACCTTGGGGGATGGGATCTTCTCCTCGTCCGATTCGTCATCGAAATCTGGAACAGAGTTATCAACAATCCCTGCTGCTTCTGCAGAAAGAGTTTGAAGTTTCTCAGCATTTATGAGTTCATCAGCAAGGCTTTCTGTAATAGTCTTCACATTTCTGAAAGCATTTCTCTTGTTGAATCTACTTGTTCAGTAGTCGATGCCTCTTTTGCAGCACTGATGAGTTCATCTTCATTGATGAGTTCATCTGCAGCGACGTCAGGTATCTGGGAATCGACAACCTCAATGGGTGTGCCTTCTGATTTGCCAGCATACTTCTTCCGTGAAGTTTTGGACTTCTTGGTCGCAACTTTTCCCTCAGATACCTCTTCAGTCTTTCGCTTCTTGTAACCTTTCTGAGATCCAGTAACCTTTTTCATCATGTTTGTATACTCATATTTGTAGAGTAGGTTACTGTTGGCAATATCTGCCATCTCTCTGAGCTCAATGCCAAGACATTCCAGTAAGTAGCAACTTTTCAGTCCATAGCTTACTGTGGCTTTTGGCTCAGCAAGGCTCTTAACGATTTTAGGCTCAAAGCCTTGTATCTTCTTCACAAATTTCATGAAGGCGTACTTCCCCCAATTAAAAGGGTTTTCCTGCCTTTTGTCTTGTTGACTCAACAAGAACAACATCATCCAGCGTTCTTGGCTTATCTGGTCAGCACCTCCTTGTAGACCATCGAAGCCTCTGTGAAGAATACATGCCAACACATCCCAGTGGACCAAAAGATGTCTGGTCCTTATGTCAGCAAGCTTAAAGTCGATGGGTGTGTCTGGTTTGTCAAGATCACATACATTACTGTATAGTTGCTTCACACCTTCAAGGAGATCTTCATCCTTGGTGTTAATTTCAAAATCCTTTCCAAGATTTTGAAGTTCAAACAACTCCGAAAGGCTTTTTCGTCAATGAGATTTCTTGTCCTTGGACTTTGGTCTTGATAGACACTATCTCAGTGCCTTCAGAGATCTTGGAAATAATTGTGGAGTTGTTGTAAAACTCCAGAACATCCAGTGAAGAAACTCCACTGGGAAGAGCAGATAGAAAGCCCTTGATTTTTGCCTTTTCAAGCATATCAAGTACCAACTTCCTGTCAGTCTGGTTTTCTATTGCAGGAACCAGGTATTCCTCAATCATGGCACCACCCTAAATCATCCTGTGATTTGAAATCCAATGATCAGGGTTGAATTCTCCAATCAACCGATTGTTTGTTATAACTAGCACTGGTGCTTGCTTTTCAATGATACCGATGGTAACTAGGATTTCTGAGAAGAAGCACGTTTGGGAGCCATCTCTTTAAATAGTGAAGTTTTTTGAAAAATGAGAAAGAGATTTGGGTGAGAGATTAGTAATTCTTTGCAGAAAAACTAACAGAGATTTGCAGAGGTTGAAGAAGAGTTTTTCCTATTCTTGTGCAAGTCTGTATGTTGGATTAGGCGAAAGTAATTTCTTTTACCAAAATCCCATATATATAGCAATGTAATCTCCACAGAAATATACATAAAAATTAATTTTGTGTGTAAGTATCTGTGAATTGCAGGCAGGAGTGAGTAAAAGCTTGTTCGGCATTAAATGCATAGTGGGCCCTGTCGGAATTTTAACAGTCCACTATTTACTGAGAGTTAATCTCTGCCGTAAAGATCAATCGCTCAATTCATCAAGGGTCACCATTGCTTCTTCAGCAATGATCACAATCAACAAATGTAATTGTGCCCATTTAATGAATTTTGGCTATTAGCTTTCTGAATCACGTTTCTGTATGACCAAGAACACTGTTTGCATCTGAATTTATCTCACACTTGGTATTTGTCCAAGTTTTTCACAAAGATAGAAATAATACAAATTTCAAGAGAGAAGTTGACTGCAGACAGTTGTACTATTCTCTTTTGTGTTTCCCCTCACTGAGTGATCCAGATATCTGAGTACCCGTCTCAGAAATCTTTGAATAGCGATTTTACCCTTTAGCCTTTAGTTTCTGGATACCCGTTCCAGATTCTTCTTCTCTGGATACCCGTTCCAGATACCTTTTCTCTCTTCTTTGATATCTTCTTCAGATATCTCTTCTCTGAACTTTTTCAGTTCTTTGGTAGCTCCATTAGTCCAAGACTGTGTCTTAAGGCTAAGAATCTAATTTCTTGTAGTGGCTTAGTGAAGATATCTGCAAGTTGGTCTTCAGTGCCAATCTAAGTATCTCTATATTGCCTTTTTCAACATGGTCTCTGATGAAGTGGTGTCTAACATCAATGTGCTTTGTTCTTGCATGAAACTTAGGATTCTGAGTTATGGCAATAGCACTTGTGTTGTCACAGAAAATGGGAGTTTTTTCTTCATTGAGTCCATAGTCTCTGAGTTGTTGTTGTATCCACAATATTTGTGAAGCACAACATCCAGCAGCAATATATTCAGCTTCTGTGGTAGATGTGGCAATTTAATTTTGTTTCTTGCTGAACCATGATATTAATCTAGTACCAAGAAATTGACAAGTTCTTGAGGTGCTTTTTCTATCAAGCAATGATCTAGCATAGTCGGCATCTGAATCGCCAACCAAACTCAATCCACTATCTTTTGGATACCACAATCCAACTTCTACAGTACCTTTTACATACCTTAATATCTTCATAGCAATGTTGTAGTGTGACTGCATTGGATTTGTCTGAAATCTAGCACACACTCCAACTGCATATTGAATATCACGTCTACTTGCAGTGAGGTATAGTAGAGACCCAATCAATTTCCTATACTTGTGTTCTTCAACACTCTTGTCAGATTCAGTATAGGTCATTTTGGTTCCAATGCTCATTGGTATCTTAGCATTCTTTTCAGAAGGCTTTAGATTGAACTTATTGAGCATATCCTTTGCATACTTTGTTTGACTAATGAATATTCCATCATTGAGTTGCTTGACTTTCAGCCCTAGGAAGTAATTCAATTCTTCCATCATGCTCATCTCAAATTTACATCTCATGAGTTCAGCAAAGTCTTCACAAAGTTGCTTGTCTTTAGATCCAAATATAATGTCATCAACATATACTCGAACTAAAAGTAGTTTCCCATCATGGTTCAATGTGAAGAGTGTTTTATCAACATCTCCTTTCTTGAAACCACTTTTTAGTAGGTATCTGGCCAATGTATCATACCATGCTCTTGGAGCTTGTTTCATTATCTGAGCTTTAGAAGCTTATAGACCATCCTACTTTACGAGGGAATTTCAAAACACGGTGGTTGCTCAACATAGACTTTCTCGGCCTTCACCATTTAGAAATGCACTCTTGACATCCATCGATAAGCGTAAAGTCATTATGAGCTGCAAAGGCTAGAAAGAGTCTTATTGCATCCAATCTTGCAACTGGTGCATAAGATTCATCAAAATCTAGTCCTTCAGTCTGGGTGAATTCCTTGGCAACCAACCTAGCTTTGTTTCTGGTTATTTCACCAGACTCATTCATTTTGTTTCAAAAAACCCACTTGGTTCCGATTACAGATATTCCGTCAGCAAATGGAACCAGTTTCCAGACTTTGTTTCTCTTAAATTGATCCAACTCTTCTTGCATTGCAGAGATTCAATCTTGATCCTTTAATGCTTCTTCTATTGTCTTTGGTTCAATTTTTTAGATGAAACATCCATAGAGACAACTTGCATTTTTAGCGATTGCTCTTTTAGTTCTAACTCCTTGGTCTATGGGACCAATCACATCCTTTGCAGGATGATTTCTTATCCATTTCATAATGGGTTTTGAACTAGTAGGATCAATATCATTTTGATTTGAATGTGAATCAATATGATCTTGATGAGATACTTGTGCAGTATCTGAGATATCTGACATATGGGAAATGCCATGGATATCTGACACTCTTTCAGTGTTAGAGATATCTGGAATTTGCATTTCAGCAAACTCTCTTTCAGATACCTCTTCATGATGAGGGTTCTCAGTAACCTGTTCAATTTCTGGAATTCTCATAGGAAATTCTTCATCATGTCTTAGAGTCATCTGGTTGTTACTAAGCATAGGTTGCTTTTCATCGTCAGACTCATCCTCTATTTGAATGATAGAATTGTTTCCTTCTGAGGATCCTTTTTCAGAATCTTTAATCATTAGTTCTTTGAACCTATCTGAGAGATCATCATTCAA
The DNA here is from genome assembly GCA_026545765.1 of Plantago major. NCBI lineage: Eukaryota > Viridiplantae > Streptophyta > Magnoliopsida > Lamiales > Plantaginaceae > Plantago > Plantago major. Next base: position 38,314,780 of record CM048842.1, read on the forward strand.
GAGTACTTTCTTGTTTCCTTCATAGAATACTACATGAATAGATTCTTCGATCTTTTGTGTTCTTTTGTTGTAGATTCTGTAGGCTTTGCTATTCAGAGAATAACCAAGAAATACTCCTTCATCTGCCTTTGGTTGAAATGTTCTCAAGTATTCTTTTACATTGTTAAGAACAAAACATCTGCAACCAAACACCCTTAGATGTTTGATACTAGGTGGTCTACCAATGAAAAGCTCGTACGTAGTTTTGTCATGGTGTTTGTTAATCAAACATCTATTTTGAGTGTAGCATGCTGTGTTTACAGCTTCAACCCAATAGATTTCACTTATTTGATTAAGCATTATTCTTCGCTTCTTTTGGTCCTATTCTTTCTTTCGGCAACACCATTTTGTTGTGGTGTTCTTCTGAAGATAGTTGATGTTGTATAACTGCGGTACAAAACTCTTTGATGTCTTTGGTTCACAAATTGATTACCATAGTGCATTACGATTCTGAGATACCTTGTCTTTTTCATGACTTGAGCTTATTGACAAGTTAGGTATCTCAACCCTTGCATCAGATTTGTGTTTGAGAAAGACAACCCAAGTGAATCTTGAGTAATCATCAACAACAACCAGACCATACTTCTTTCCTGCATAACTAGTTACTGAGGATTCAAACAAATCCATATGTAACAATTGAAGTGGCCTTTCACTGGAATGTCTAGTCTTAGACTTGAAAGATGTTTTGGATTGTTTTTCCATTTGGCAAGCTGAGCATACACCTTCTTTTCTATATGCCATTTTGGGTAAACCAACCACCAACTCTTTCTTGGCTAGCTTATTCAGAGTTTTGAAATTCAAGTGACTCATTCTTTTATGCCATAGCCAATTTTCTTCATTGTGGCCAGATTGACTCACCATGAGACATTCTTCGGTTGTAGCGGATGCCCAATCAGCAACATAAAGATTTCCTTTACGCCTTGCAACCAAGACTGTTTGCTTTGACTCATTGTCAATCACTTTACATAGTTTTGACTTGATCTTGAGAGTGTACCCTTTGTCTACTAGTTGACTCATGCTTAGGAGATTATATTTCAATCCCTTTACATGAAGTACTTCAGAGATTGTGAGGGCTCCGAATTTCAAATTGCCAAAACCTATGGTTGGATTTTCATCTCCTCCAGCAAACCTGATAATTGGTCCATCATTGTACTTTTTGTAGTTAATCAGATTTGCTTTGTCTCCTGTCATGTGCTTCCCACATCCACTATCAAAATGCCACTTTGAGTTAGTCTTTAGAGTGTTCTGCAAAAAACAGGAAACAGGAGATTAGGTTCTCATACTAACAATGGAACCATCTGGACTAAAGAATCTTCCAGTAGGAATCCATTTTTGAATGAATTTCTTAGGAACATTCTTTTGTCTAACAGGAACATAAGGAGGAATCTTAGTTGAATGATTGGTATCATTGTTGTTAAAAACTATTTTCTTCCTTGGTGTGTTCCTAGGTACTCCATTTGGTGCTTTCAGATACTGTCGATTTACAGTGCGCTTTCCAACAAACTTAGCTTTCCTAGCCGATTTCTTCTAGCCACGGCATTGATTTTCGTGGCTTGATTTATCTTCCACCGATAATTCTTTGTGAGCAATTCTAGCCTTTAACCATCGTTCTTGCTCTTGTTTGTATTCGTGAGCAAGTTGTTTCCCGATGGCTTTATAGCCAATACCATTCCGAGCACCTGATGCTGTCTGAGATCTCTCTTCAGCAGCTTTGCTAGTCTCTGGATGATCAATTTTCTTTGCAGAAAATGTGACATAAGAAAATTTGCCAGCTCCTGCAATTTTTCCTTTTTGAGAGACATAGCACTGTGGGTAATTGCACTTCTCAGTGTTATGTTTCTTTTCAGAGACATTTCCCACAGTTTTCTTTTGGACTTGTTTTTCCCACAAAGGCTTGGTTGCAACTGCCTTTCCTTTGTCAGCAATCTTAGCTTTCTGACCGATGCTGTAGATTGTTTGGGAATCACCTTGCTGAGCACTGACGAATGTTAGTCCTTTATTACTCTTATTCAGAGTGGTGGAACTATCTCTGTGTGTGTCCAGCCCAAGTCCTTTCTTTTCTGAAGGATCTCTTAAATAAGATTGTACTTTAGTAAGAGTGTCACTAGCTTTGGCATAAGATTGAAAAGATACTTCTTTCTTTTTGAGTTCCTCATTCTCAGAAAGAAGACCTTCATATTTCTTTTGAAGATTAGCCATTGCTTCTTTATGTGACTTTTCGGTCTCAGATATCCGAGCCTTGAGAAATGCATTTTCAGCATCCTTTTTCTCAGATATCTTGATTAATTGAGAATTTTCCTTTGCAAGAGTCTTCTTCGAATTTTTCGGCTCTATCTCGGAACATTAGAAATTCTCTTTTGTAAAGATCAATTTCTTTTCTGAGATTTTGCAGTTCTTTGATTCCTTCTTCATCACTCTCATAAGTATAACAGGAAGTATGTGTTACCTCATCAGCCATTAGACAAGGTTCAATATTGGAGATATCGGGGAAGATTTCTTCAGCCATTCCACATACTTCTTTCTTCTTTTGACCAAAGTCAATTACTTCATGAGAAACACCGCATATTTCTGGGGAAGGCAGTGTGGAATCATCTGAATCCTCATCCTCAGAATCAGACTCAATATCCAGAGCATCCAGTTGAAGTTGAATCTTTTTCCTTTCTTCAGTGAGCATAGCTCTTTGACTTCTTTTGAAGATTCTTCTATCTTTCTTGTCACCTGTCTTAAGTTTGTTGAAGGCAGGACAATCCTTCTTGAAATGACCACGTTTCTGACAATAGAAACAGATATCATTTCGATTTACCTTCCTCGATTGATGCTTTTGAAATGGCTTGTTTAGCGAGCTTTGCATATTTTATCTTGGTGATAGTTTGAGCCTAGATGCTTTTGACTTCTCTTTGGCTTTTCTTCTCTCAATTTCTCGTGACATATTTTTCCATTTGCTTTACAAAGAGCATCCTCGATCATATCCTTGCCTTTCTTCTTTTGAAGTTCCTTGAGCAACGAGCAACACTCTGCAACTTCTCAGTTGTTTGTTCCCTTTGAGTTGTCTCATAGTCAACAGTGGCAAGGTGAGAGAAAAGTTCCACAGGAGTGATATCTGGCATTCCTTGGTTAAAGTAGAAAAACTTTGTGTGTTCCCAATTATGATTAAGACTTCTCACAATGGTTTTAATCTTTTCTGACTGGGTATATCTATTACTTTCACCAAGTGCAGCCATATCACTCATAAGTGTTGTAAACCGAAAATCTAGTTCTTCAAGAGTCTCTGAGGGACCTTGTTTAAAGTTTTGGAATTTTAGCTTCAAAACTTCGAACTTATTTTCCTTTGTTTTTTCAGTGCCAACACAGATTTCTTCAATCAGTTGCCAGGCTACTTTCGCCGTTTTTGCACCCCACAGTTTACACTGTATGTACTCTGGAGTAGAACGTATGATGATATTACGAGCCTGTCCATCCAAACGATTTCTCTTGGCATCTTCCGATGTCCAGAGTTCTCTGGGCTTTGGTTCGTAAATGACTTGACTGGCAGGTCTCCCGCTGGTTGACGCATATGTCTGTGAAGACCCATCACTTTGTTTTCCGTCTCTACCATTAGAAACCTCTATGACTTGCTTGAGTTGTTGAATGAATATTGGGCCATTCTTTATTAGATTGCTGATCAAAATCTAAACAGATATTCCTAACAAGCATCTAGGTCCCAACTATCACCAATACAAAAGTATGCAATTGACTAGCTCGCTGAACAAGCCTGCTCAGCAAACATCGAGTACTGAGGGAGCAGAATCGAAAATGATATCTGTTTTTATTGTCAGAAACCTGGTCACTTCAAAAGAGACTGCCCAGCTTATAACAAGCTAAAGATAGGGGACAATAAAGATATGAGAAATTTCAAGAGAGGTCAGAGAGCTATGCTCACTGAGGAAAGGAAAAAGATCAAAATCCAACTGGATGCTCTTGATCCTGACTTTGAGTCTGAGGATGAGGACTCACATGATTCCAAACTTCCATCACCAGAGTTGTGTGGCATCACTCATGAATTGGTTGACTTCGGTCAAAAGAAGAAAGAAATGTCCGGGGTTGCTGAGGAGGTCTATCCAGATTGCTGCAACATCGAGTCATGCTTAATGGATGATGATGAGGTAACCACTATTTCTCGAGTTATAAATTATGAGAGTGATGAGGAAGGAATCAAAGATCTTGAACACCTCAGAAAAGAGCTTGATCTTTATGAAAGAGAATTCATGCTTGTCCAAGCTAGAACCAAAATTCTCGAAGAAGAAAAGAAATCCTTGAAAAGGAGTGCTCACAAATGCGAAAGCTATCTGAGACTGTTTTGTGCTAAGGGACTAGCACAAGCGTAGGTTTGGGGGAGGGTAACGGTAACTCGAAATTCAAAATTTTAGGGCCTTATTTTTTTGATATTTCCTTATTTTATGCACTTAGTTTTCGGCTGTCGCACTTTTATTTCTTTCCTATTTTGGATGATTACCAAGCTTTGGCTCGCTATTTATTTACCGAGCTGTGACTTGAAGTTTATTCAAGCCTATTTAATATTTAAGTCTTTTATTGTTTTGATTGAAGAACTTTCGATTACTTACGTCGATTGTTGAGGAACCCATGTTCTAGTCAGCAAGAGATCTTTATCTTACATTTTGAACCGAGACACTTTACATGCACCTACTTGTGAATCTTTGCCATGTAACATAAAGATAAAGAGGCAATCTTAGAATACTTTTCTTTCCTTAATCTCTTGATTCACTTATATACGCTGTTTTAGAAGTCTTTCATGCTCTAAGTGAGTCTGCCTAGTTAAAGAGGGATTATGGGAAGAAGTAAACCCTGTGAAACTAACAGGATTGGGAGAGGAGAAGTAGAAGGAAGTTGTGGTTGCTTTGTTTTGTTGTGCTCTGTTAGGAATATCTGTTAGTATTTTGATCACTCATCACATGTTCTTATCTTAGCCAGAAAGGTGATTAAGTACTCTTGGTTCACTTGAACATTGTAAAAGAGGAAATCACCGAGTATGATTAGTCTAGTAAATCTTGTATTAGGATTATAGGTCTCTGAGTGTAATTTTTATTTCCAGAAGACCATGAAGATCAATCCTAGCAATGGAGCTTTTCTGAAGATTAGAAGACTGAAGATTGCACAAGATTTATGAAGATATCAAGGTTTAGTCTAACTCAAGAAAGACTATGTCCTTAATACTTTCTTAAGTGTATTTACTTACTTTTGAAATATGATTCTGGACACATGACATCATGAGTATGGAGCATGCAAGCCATCAGAAAGGCTCATGTATCCGTTGAAGACTACTGGACAAGAAATAGTACAGGTGCATTAATTGCATCGGCAGAAAAAGCTTGAAAACAGATCCTCTGAGACATGAGACAAGGACTTCTGAGTACTCATTTCAAGATAAGTATGGACTGAATTTGAATTGTGTCTAACGGATATTATATTATCAACTCTCAAATTCATCTATATATATCACACACTTAGATGCTGAGAAATACACACCTTAGAACGCTCTATCTTGCAAACTTACCATCAAGCAAAGTATTCTCTCAAGCACTCTACTACCCTTTCTAAAAGCTTTCTGTTGCTCAAAGAATCACTAGTAGTTCTAAGTTGTCCTGAACCTTAACAAGAGATTGTTATTCGTAAAAGAGTTGAACTATCAGATACCCTTTCTGAAGCTCATTCTCCAGAACGGACATCAATTACTTGGGTCCGTAAAGAGCAGACTGCTATCCACTGAACAAGTGTATTAAGTAGTCTTGTTCTATTAGGCTCTCTGAAAACATAACTGAAAAGTTATACGAGAAGCCTCTCTGACAAACCTTATAACCAACACCATCAAGGCGTGGAGTAGAGGAAGTACTTGATTTGGGAAATTAAGGAATAACTCCAAGATTATCTGAGTAGAGGAAGTACTTAGCTCTAGGAGCTGGGTAATAACTCAGGGGGAACATTTGGTTGGGAACCATTTGTTTAGGAATCTTAGAATAGGATTATTGTAAGGTGAACTCAATTATCTGTTCTAGTGAATTCTAGGTCTCAGAAAAGACCGAAGTGGATTAGTTGGAGGATTACGCCACCTCCAGATACCACTATACTTGCTGTGTCATTTACCTTTCTGTATTTACATTTCAGCAAAGCACACACACATACTTATTGTTTCTGCACTTACCTATCGTAAAGTCTTCCGCGCTCTGAATTTAAGTATCAGAAACCCCCAGGTTTCTGAGAAATTGTGTTTATCGACAAAAGTTTTAAAAGACTATTCACCCCCCCCCCTCTAGTCTTTTACTTTGCCGTTATCTGGACCAACATGTTCTCTCTCTCTAAAAAAAAAAAAAAAGAAAATGAAGTACTGAAAAAATCAAGGTACCAAAGAAAAGAGAAGAAAGAAGTACCATAAAAAGCAAAGGTACTAGAAGTCTCGGAGTGGATCTATGGTCCTAGTGATCAGCGTTTTCGTGTTGGACATGTTACATATACTACCCACATACCGGCATGGCCCTTAAAGGTACATGTCCGTGAGGGTTGATGGCATGTATACCAAACCAGCACGCACAAAAGTGCGGAATTAGGTAAAATAGACACTACAAAAAAATGGAGAGACTAACAGAGCCCAATGAGGCCAACAAAAGAGCCCAATGATGGCCATCAAAAAACATACGGGTCGAAACGACCGCAAAAAATAGTATGTAAAGAGAGAGAGAGAGAGAGAGAGAGAGAGAGAGAGAGAGAGAGGAGCTTCAGACTTTATTATTCTGAGAAGGTGAAGAAGAAGGGATGAACTTTTGACAGGGTAGTATTCATAAGGACCATGGAAGACCTATATCTCAGCATTTAGCCTTACTTATGCATATCCTACCTTAATCCTTTTTCTAGCCTAATCTCTGATTGACTCAGAAGTCTATGTATACGGTAAATTACTTTTTGAAGGGAAGCACGAGTCGCATTCCGTAAGGTTCTTATGTGAATTATGATTGATCTTGTTATTTGAGGACCCGCCGATACAGATCGATGTTCGTTTTTATCTGCTGGTTTCATGATCTTCGATGTCTGACTTAGCTATTAAATGGGGTTGAATGTGAAAAATTCATCTGGGAAAGTTTTAAATTGGAGTACTAAGTTTGGCATCATTTCATTGTCACTTTTTATCGTTTTTGTCATGCTCAAGCATGAGCAAGAAACTGGTTTGGGGGTGTGATGTGACAACGAAATTTGCGATATAGCATTCTTTTAGACCCTGTTTTTTTGCCTTAGATTCAATTTTTATATCGTTTTATGTCAATTACCAACTTTGCGTGTTTTCTGTTGGTCATGATCGCATTACTGAGGAATTGCACGATTTCAGGCACCAAAACAACATAATTGTGTCAAATCGAGAAAGTCTTGCAAATATGCAGAATTGGTCGATGCAAAGAGTTCGAGGTGTCAAAACATATCATGTGACCAGCTAGTGCGAAGATAATTGAAGATGCTACAACTTTGTAGAAGGCAACTTTTCAAGGAAACGAAGTTACGAAGCCCGAAATTGAAGAACAGAAGAAACAAATTCGAAGCCGGAGACATCGCACTCTGCGGTCGCCCGTGGACTGCAGAGAGGGTCTCAGCGGTCGCCTGTGGACCGCAGCAAGCTGCTGGATTTTGTTTAGTCTGTTTTATGGCATGTCAAGCTAGGGCCCGTCTTCCTAAACCTTCCTTATACACCAATGGCGGTGGGAGCTCAGAATTTCAATTAAAAATAAGATCATTGGGGTCCCAAAATCAAGAGAGAGTGGAACAAAAAGGTTCCGAAGTAGGGAACGGAACATTAGGGTCCCGTAGCACCAAAGCAACTCTCGTGAGAGAGAACTAGTCCTCGGGGAAGTGAAACCCCAAAACCCTAGCCGTCAGTAAGCATCAAGATCGACTACAAGGAGAGGAGGAATCGAAGAGGAAAAGTAGAGGGTCGACACTCGCCATCTTCTTACGGTTTAGTTGTTTTAAACATGATTTCAATTCAGTTTTCAGTTTATTCACTTTCAGTTATGTCAGGCTAATTCACCTGTGTAAGGGTTAGCGGGGATCTTTGATTATTTGGTTTATATATGATGTAACTGTTTTGGCATTAATGTTGGTTATGCGATTGTTGTTCATATCTGTGCTATTTGAGAAAGATGTTTTGTTTGTTTATGTTTTCGCGAGACATGAGTATTCATTGCACTAGATTAGGAGGTATCAACTGTGTCTATAAGTTGATATTCTGCCTGAGGTATGTTGTTGAGCTAGCAACTGGTGACAGCTTTGAGCTAGACGATAGTCTACATGGGGTATCTTTGTTGACTGCGCCTTGGTATAAGATATGTGACATGTGTGACTCTTCAGCCGTAACTATCGGTATCTCTTATTCCGGATTCAAACCGTTTATCAAAGTGAAGGTTAACGCCTACATGCTTTTCTCTATAAGTTCTTAGTTCGTCAATTCTTATAAAAATTACTTTTCTTCTTAAGTGTTTATTTTACTTATTCAAAAATACCAAAAATCTGTTATTTACTTTTTATTGAAAATCAACCATCTAATATTTTATTTCAATCGAGCGTTATTCTCGAGAGAACGACATGTCGAGTTAACTTACCGCTATAAACTGTGTGTTAGTGAGCTTCTGGTAATTATAAATTTAATCTTTTGATTGTATTTAAAGATTACAGTCTCTACAACGAAATCAAAATCTCTGTGTACACATCAAAAATTTGGCGCCGCTGCCGGGGAATAATTAGTAGATTGCCTACGTAGAACTTATTTGGTTATTTTCGAGCAGTAACTACTTTTATTTCACAGGAAAACTCAAGATGGAAGAAGAAGACGAAAGAACTATCAGGGAGATCAGTATGCCGAAACCAAGAAGGAGTGGAATTAGGATCCAGCTGCATGTAAGGGAGTACAGATCTGATCTAACTCTGATTAGCACATTACCAAAGTTCGGAGGCAGAGAAGGAGAGAATGAATGCAAATTCAAGTACGCATTTGAGTCTATTGTCGAGTAGTTTTCGACGAAGGGGTTAACCGATGGGGAGTTGAAATTCTGGTTCTTCATCAAAACACTGGAGGGAGCAGCAAAAATATGGATAGATTCAATTAACGAAGAAGTCAATGAATGGGAAGAGCTGAGGAGTATGTTCTTGAAGAGGTTTCTAGGGCTTGCAAGGGTTATGAGAGAAAGGAGGATGATATCCAACTTCACTCAGAAACAGAAGGAATCTTTTCATGATGCATAGGAAAGGTTTGAGGAGATGCAATACAACTGCCCCCAACATCAGTTTACTTCGCGACAGCTCTGTGAGTATTTCTACTTAGGAGTTAGAGAGGAGTTTAGAGACCTTATAGACGTAGCTCTGATGGGATCATTTATGGGGAGTTCTGCTAAGAAAGTACTGGAAGCTTGCGCAAGTGTTGCTGAGAATTCAAGGTACAAGAGTGAGCAGCTGAAGGAGAATGAGATCTTCAACAAGATGGAGGCAATGGAAGAAGTAAGGACAATAGCCGCAATTGAGGAAGAAGCGCAATGGGCTATGGGACAGAGCGTAGGAACTTCAGAGTACTTGGACAAGAGAAGCATAATAAAGGAAATAAGCCAAGAAGTGCCAGAAGGGAAGCCTATTGAGCTGAGCATCGAAGGAAAGAATGAAGTTTCCAAGATTAGCAGCGAACAAGTGGTCGACAGTATTGTAACTGCTAAAAAGGGTTTGGAAGAGGAGATAAAGATCCTCAAGGAACATCATCACCAGAGAGGAAAAGCAGTGTTGGAGGAACTGGAAAAAGGAAGCGAGGAAACACACTATATTGTGAAGCTGTTCACGAAAAACACCGCCACAACTGAGGAAGCAATAGAAAGTTTAAGTGGTGAAGTCGATGCAGTCAAGGACGATCTGATCGAAATGAAGTATGCAGATAGGGAGTTGGATGAAAAGTTGGAAGAAGTTAAGGAGCAGTAAGTGGAGAGCATTGGGGCTATCACTACTAGGAGTGGGATAACAACCCCGGATTCTATTCGTAGAAGTGAAGAAAGAGTAAGAAAAAAGAAGGATGCAGAGATAGTGGATATAGAAGAAGAAGGTAAAGAAGGTGAAAGTGGGAATCCTGAGAAAGAAGCCAAGGAGAAGAAGAAAGAGCAAGAAAGGTTAGCAGCCAGGAGAGAAAGATATGATGACGACCTAATGGAAAATGGATACGTCCGAGCAGAAGATGGGGGATTAGTTCGCCTAAAAGACTTACCTTTTCCAGGAAGGCTCGTGAATGATGTCAAGAGGGCTACAAAGATGAAGGCTAAAGGAAACCTTCGAAACCAATCAATTCCGGTACTAGTGCCCGATCTGTTTACTTTATACCCATCCGACTATATGGCAGCTATAAGGGACTTCCATATCCGGACGAAAGCCTACGTTGGAGTGGTGTGGAGAGAAGGATCAGATATCATGAGGAGAGGAATAGGAGATCCGGGACAGTTCAGCATGACGATTGGAGTGAAGGGCAAAAAGGTAAATTGCATGATTGACCTTGGAGCCAGCGTAAATCTTATGTCATTGGCTAAGGAAAAGTAACTAGGGATTGAATACGAAATAGAACCATGTGGAACTAGTATCCAGCTGGCTGACAACTCGACAAAGAAATGTGCTGGGGATATTAGAGGTTTAGTTGTGGAGATCGGAGGCATAAGGACAAGGCTAGACTTCCTGGTGAAGGATATGGAAGGAAGTGTAATGAGATCTAAAACACTTATTGGATGACCAGCTCTGCATCAGATGGAAGCCGTAGTCGACACGGGAGAGAAAACTTATTCATTGATTGTGGAAGGGCAGAAGAAGCATTTCAATTCTAAAGGTGAACTCCTAGAAGAAGGAAAGAGAATCGAGAGAGGATATTGGGAAAGCGCAGATGATTTTCACCTTGGAGACGAAGTCGAGTTTGGATATCCGATGCCGGATCTGACAGTGGAGGATGAAGAAGACTTTGACACAGAATAGTATGAGAGGCTCGAGCAACTATATTCTGTGGAAACAATGGAGAAACAGGAGAGGGACGAACCGCTATCCATTGGATTGGAGGAGGTGCTACGGTCAAAACCGGAACTCAAACCACTACCAGCAGACAACAAGTACGTTTTCTTATCTGACGACGAGATTTTTCCTATCATTATCTCTTCATCTTTGACTAAGGATCAAGAAGAGAAGTTAGTAGAGGTTTTGAAGAAGTATAAGGAAGCAATAGGATGAGATATAACCGACATCAAGGGGATTAGCCCCTTAAGGTGCATGCATACTATTACATTGGAGGAAGGAGCTAAGCCAGTAAGGCAACCTCAGAGGAGACAGAACCCAGTAGTAATGGAAGTGATAAAAAAGGAGATCCACAAGCTTCTTAATAACGGGCTGATCTACCCTATTGAAAGTAGCAATTGGGTGAGTCCGATACACGTGGTTCCTAAGAAGTCAGGAATAACGGTAAAGGATAATATCGCAACAAGGATTGCTACAGGATGGAGGATGTGTATCGATTACAGGAGATTGAATGCAGCTACAAGGAAAGACCATTTCCCCCTACCTTTTATAGATCAGATGCTGGACAGTCTGATAGGGCATGAGTATTACTATTTCTTGGACGGGTTATTTGGATTTTTCCAAATCCCCATCGCACCTGAAGACCAGGAGAAGACTACTTTTACATGCCCTTTTGGAACGTTGGCTTATAGAAGGATGCTGTTTGTATTATGCAACGTGCCGGCTACCTTCCAGAGATGCATGCTGTCTATATTTAGCGACATGGTGGGAAAGTTCATACAAGTGTTCATGGATAATTTTGATGAGACGATAATTTAGAGTCTCATTGGGTCCTTTTTAGCGGTCTTTGTTTATGGTTTTATAGTGTTTTTGTACGTTTTATGCTTTGGTGCTTTATTTGTGTTTTGTAGGATTTTTGTGTTCCGAAGGTGAAAATCGGAGTGAAAACATTGGTTCTAGATCTTTGAATGTAGAGTAACTGGGTGAAAACGGAAGTAGATTCGCAGTTCGGACGAAGATTTGAGAGCCATTTTAGCGAAGCTTGCAAAAGTGAAGTTTTACGGAGCAGTCTAGCCATTTTGGCCATAACTCTCTCATATGATGTTCGATTGACCTGAGCTCGGTGGTCACGGAAAGATAATTCAAAGGGCTACAACTTTTGTTTTTGAATCATGGCCATATTTGATGAGTCAGTTTTATACCTCATTTGGTCTTTTTTACCGTCCTTTTGTCATCCTTGAGTATAGTTTTAGAAGTTTTCCTACCATTTTTTTGTTATTATAATAATCTTGGTGCCTGCCATTAAGCGGGGTCTGAAAAATTCTTTACTTGTTTTGTTCTTTGTGTGTTTTGTAGATATTTGGCTAAACCGCGATAATTGGAGGCGAAATGGTGTATTTTATATGCATCTACAAGATATAGAGTTCTAATGCCTCGTATGGATGCTAGAAGTGAAGTGGGAAGGCCAAAATATCAAGAATCGGAGTCAAAAGGGGCAAAATAGTAAATCCAGGAGAATTGGCAACGACAGTTATCAAACTGGCGTAGGCTAGTGTTTTTCTGCGAGGAGGCAGAACCAAACTGGCGACACCAGTTTTGATTAACTGGCGACGCCAGTTTCTTCTTACCGTAGTTTTGCGATGCGATTTTGTTTCCTAATTCGCCCAGATCTAGTTTTTCCTCTTTACGTTTTATATTAGATTTTCATTCTATTGTGAAAGAACAACTTTTTGCCCTAGATCGAAACCTACATTCATACTTTGACATTGATAACGATTTGGAGCTTGATTTTGACTATTCATCGAAGGATTGATATCGAATCCCTGATTACTGTGGTAAATCTCTATTGTTTTATCTTATTCAATTCGTTCTTACTCTGTTTCTCGAATTGTTTAAGCTTGCATGCGATTATCATTCTGTTTGTGTTAATCATGAGCAATATCTTGTATTCTTTCATCCTTGCTTCGATTATGAGTAGCTAAATCACTCCGGACATTGTAGTTGCGTGATAGCTTTGCGTATTCGCTTATAGGGTTTGAAATCGTTCATATAGGTTAGGCTCGTTCAAAGATCTTCGTAAAAACCCTTCAATTCAATACTTTCGTTCAAAGATTCTCTAAAACGTTTGGTTAAGGATCGTGGATTGACGACCCACGATTACTCTAGTTCAAATATCTTCAAACTCGTTTGGTAAAGGTTGAATTGATAGTTTTCTGTACATTGACCATGTGACAGTATGAACGTATCCCTAGAGCGAATTAGCATTGCTTGATTGTAACTACTATGTTCTTTCTACCTCATTCTTACAAACAACTACATTGCTGATTTCTATTTTCTTGAAGTACTGAACTCAAACAAATCAACATCGTTTTACAAGTAACTATTTGTTTTCAATCGTTCTGGGAGCTTAATTGGTTCCTTAGCGAACGACCTCGTGGTTAGCATTGTCTATTTACAACAACTGCTTGCTACTTGTTTCTAAGTATCAATTTGAGCACATCAATATTCTGTCTGTAGCAAAAGTTACAGAGGTTTTAAGCTCGCCGCGACGAGATTTTGCGAGAGCAATTTGGGAGCCCAAACAGTGTCTCGCCGCCGCGGCGAGATTCGCGATAACTTCACAGATTCGGCAGAAAAACTCCTTTTTAGGTTAGAATTAGGTCTTCCTTTGCCATAACTTCTTATACTCGATTTTTACATAAAAAAGCTCCTAGAACTAGGTTTTGACATTCATTGATTGATCTTGGAGCTTGGTTTTCCTCTTGTACGAATCATCGACATCGAATTCTTAGTAAGTTGATAATTCTCTATTGCTTCCATACAATTGTGCTTGATTCATCTGTCAAATTGTATGCCCTTGCATGCGAATATCCTTATGTTTATACTTTGCGTATTCAGGAATATGAATTATGCCGTCTTTGCTTCAATCATGAGTGGTTAAATCTCTCCTGAATGCGGTAGCTATGTGATGGTTATGCAGATTCGAATCTAGGGTTTATATTCGTTCATATAGGTTAGTCTAGTTTGAGATTTTCGTAAAACCTTCAATCCAATACGCTAGTTTGAAATCTTCTAAATTGTTTTGGTTAAGAATCGTGGGTCTGACAAACCTGACGATTTCTCTAGTTTATAATCTTCGAAAAACAGATTGGTTGAATTGGATTGATTGATTTCTGTACACCGACCGTGTGACAAATATGAATGATTATTGCCCTAGAACGAATTAGCATTAATTGATCATTACTACTGTGTTCATCTTCTCTCTTTGATCAAACCAGTTTATATGTTTCCTGTTTTAATCTGTGTTTTAGAAGTACAATCACTCAAATCTATCTGTTACTTACAAACAAATTGTTTACTCTCAATCATTGTGGTAGCCTGATTAATTCCCTAGAGAACGATACCGAGTTAAGCATAGTCTACAACTACAACTTATTCTCTTAAGTTACTTAGAGTATAATTTGAGCTCATCAGACTTCTCAGTGTTTGGAAATTCATTCAGTGTTCGGAAGTTGTCACTAGTTCTGGAAAGATGCATCGAGTGCAATTTGACTCTGAGCTAGGAAAAAAGTACTTTTATGGTAAAGGAAGGAATAGTGTTGGGACATATTATTTCAAAGGAAGGGATCCAAGTGGACGAAGCGAAGGTGGAGACGATATCAAAGCTACCGCCACCAACCAATGTTAAGGAAGTTCAATCCTTCTTAATTGGGGCATATCCACTTTCACAGGAGATTTATCAAGGACTTGTCAGTGGAAGCTAAACCTCTCAACAATCTATTGAGGAAGGATGTTAAGTTTGATTTCGACGAATATTGTATGAAGGCGTGGAGCAGCCTAAAAGAGAAGCTGGTAACCTCTCCAATTATGACTGTACCAAACTGGGAGATTCCGTTTGAAATAATGTGCGATGCATCAGACTTTGCTGTTGGAGATGTATTAGGACAGAAGATGGACAAGCAGTTTAGGGCAATCTACTACGCCAGCAAATCTATGAACGATACGCAGAAGAGCTACTACACCACAAAAAAGGAATTCTTGGCAGTCGTATTCGCCCTTGAGAAATTCCGGAGTTACATTGTGGGATATCAAGTTATTATCCACAGTGATCACGCTGCACTGAGACATCTGATAGCGAAGACGGACGCGAAACCAAGACTCATTCGATAGGTACTTCTATTGCAGCAGTTTGATTACAAGATAGTAGACAGGCCAGTGAAAGAGAACAGTATAGCAGACCACCTCTCCAGAATCACCGCACCGAATGAAGGAGAAGAAATTGATGATGATTTTACTGGGGAACAAGTTTTTAGTGTTGAGAAGGAGTCGTGGTATGCAGATATTGTGAATTTTCTCACAAGTGGAGTGCTGCAGAAGGATTGGACACTAACAGAGAAGATTGCTCTAATAACAAAGAGCAGGGGTTTCATCTGGGAACCACCACATTTGTTCAAGGAAGGAGGAGATATGGTCCACAGAAGATGCGTCCTGGAGCATGAGCAGGAGAACATACTAAGACACTGTCACGAATTTGAGTGTGGAGGGTATTATGGACCAAGGAAAATCACGCACAAGGTCCTTCAATCAGGATTCTACTAGGAGACGATCTACAAGGACACAATAACCTTCTGCAAGAATTTTGACAGGTGCCAGAGAACAGGGAACATAACCAAAAGGGACGAGATGCCTATGACTACCAACCTGGTGGCAGAGATCTTCGACGTCTGGGGTAGACTTCATGGGACCTTTCCCAAAGTCAGATAGGAATGAGTACATACTGGTTGCAGTCGATTATGTCTCGAAGTGGGTGGAGGCACAAGCCACAAGAACAAATAACACACTGGTGGTGCTAAAGTTTCTCAAGGAGAACATATTCGCTAGATACGGAACACCGAAGACGATCATCAGCGATGGAGGTACGCAATTCTGCAACAAGCTATTCGCGAACTGTATGCGCAAGTTTTACATCAGGCACAGGATAGCAACACCATATCATCCACAAACATCTGGACAAGTGGAGGTGAGCAAGCAATATTGGAGAGAGTGGTTAAACCGAGCAGGAAGGATTGGTCACATGCCTTGCCGAACGCTCTGTGGGAATACAGAACAACATATAAAACAGTGCTGGGAGCAAGTCCATACAGGATTGTATTCGGGAAGACATGCCACCTACCTTTTGAAGTGGAGCATATGGCATGGTGGGCCATCAAGACTCTAAAATGCGATCTGGATGCAAGCCATAAGAAGAGATTGTTGGATCTCAATGATGCAAGCCATAAGAAGAGATTGTTGGATCTCAATGAGCTGACTGAAATCTGGAATCAGGCCTACACTAACTCGAAGATATAAAAAGGAGAAGACAAAGGCTTACCATGATAAGCACATCAGGCACAAACAAATCGAGGAAGGGCATGAAGTGTTACTTTACGACTCTTGTCCGAAGTGGTTCCCGGGCAAGTTGAGAAGCAAATGAAAAGGACCGAACAAAGTCCTCAAGGTATATCCGTATGGAACGATCCAGTTGCTAGACTACAAATCGAAGGTAATTTTCAAGGTGAACGGGCACAGAGTTAAACCCTACATCTCGGGGGATCAACAACATGCCAACCAGATGGAGACGTACAGGTTGGACTTGCCAAAGATCGATGCATAGTCGGACAACGACTATAAACGAGCGCTTGTTGGGAGGCAACCTAACGGTTTGTAAGTATTTACGTTTATTGCATTTCACGTAGTTTGCATACACTTCACGTTTTTCAAATTTTTTCGCACAAGTAGGTCTTTTGCATTAGTTATCTTTCCCTTAGAAAGTTTCTTTTTCAAATTAACAAAATAAAAATAAAAAAAATAAAAGAAAACGAGAAAAAATTTTGAACGAGCAAAACTGGAAAAACAAAACCATGAGTGCGGCCGCTAGGGGACCGCAGTCAGTGTTTCTGCGGCCGCAGTGTCTTGATTATGCGAGATTTTCTTACCTTTTTTGGTTTTTGAAAATTTCCTTTAACTTGTTTCTTATGTTTGGAAGGCTTTTGCATGAATTTCCTTCAATTGTCAGCACTCTAAACCTATTTATATGCATCATTACTTTTCCTAAACTCACAAATTCACAAGCACAAAAGCATTGCACTCTAGAATAAGCATCATACTTAGTTTTTCTCTCAAGAATTCAAGTTCTTCAGCAATTCAAGGTACGATTCTTCGATTCTACTCTTCTCATTACTTCTACTCGCATGATTTATGATTACGTATACGTAATTCATGTGTTGATACGTACGAATTGAGCATGGAAGGTCGGAAGTTTGCATTAATGCTAATATGCATGTTCTAGTGATCAACTATGCTATGTTTAATCTATCATTCTCATCCGTTAGTATGCATGATTTAATTTTCTACGATTATATGAATTTTGAAGGTTCTCAAAGCATGCTATTTCTACCCACCTTGCCTCGATTAGGTTTGGGGGAGATGTGAACCAATCTTAAAAGTTTTCATCACCATTCTTAGGAACATGGCAAAGAAAATCATTGTAGGTGGAGTTGGAAGAGGCAAGCATTTGGAAGCTTTAAAAAGGATGGAACGTGGTGAAAGTAGCCAGACTAGGGAAGAAGAATAATCACATGAGTTGGATGAGGCACACAAGCTAGAGAATCATTATGGAACCTTATCTCGTGACTTCGATGCTCCTTTGGCAAGAATTGAACACCGAGAAAAGAAAAACAAGGAGAAGTACCCACATACCTACTATGAGACTTCGATAATGGATCACGAAGGTTGGTATCGTTTGGAGAAGAAAAGGTTGCAATATGAGCATGAGGAGGCTCTAGCTAAGTTGGAGGGAGAATTCTTGCAAACAAGAGAGAAAATAAGGAAAGAAAGAGATGAAGCACTCGCAAGAGCTAGGAAGGAGATGGAGGAAGATTTGAGGAGAGCTCGTGATCTTTTCTATGAAGAAGAGTTTGGAAGGAAAAGAAAAGGTGACTTCAGCACAAACGAAGGAGAACTTCTTTCCGACCAAGGGTGAGGCATAATGCAAGAAAGACTACCGGAGGGTGTAGGCCAAGTCATGTGCTTGCAGTGAAGAAAGAGCAAATCATTGAGGAAAAGTTGAGCTCGATGGGAGAACAAGCTAACTTCGTTGATCTCACTGATGGATAACCTGACCCTACTCACAAAAACAAAAGACCCTGTGTTAATTGGAATGACTTTGAAGAAACAGTGCAGAAACTTGAGCACCAGGAACCAAGGGAGCAAGAGAGGCAATAGAAGCTAAAGGGTATGTTCATTAACATGAATGGTTTTGTTTATGAGGAGGATTACCCGGAGGAAGCTAGGAGATGCTATACGCCTGTGCACCACCCCTACGATTCGAATTATGAAGAGTTGGAGTGATCTACCAAGAAGCGGCCACCATACCTGACATGGGAGTTTTCTCGTTACCATTACTTTCCTTTTTACTGTTTTGTGCTAAGGGACTAGCATAAGCGTAGGTTTGGGGAGGGTAACGGTAACTCGAAATTTAAAATTTTTAGGGCCTTTTTTTTATATTTCCTTATTTTATGCACTAAGTTTCCGGTTGTCACACTTTTATTTCTTTCCTATTTTGGATGATTACCGAGCTTTGGCTCGCTATTTATTTACCGAGCTGTGACTCAAAGTTTATTCAAGTCTATTTAATATTTAAGTCTTTTATTGTTTTGATTGAAGCACTTTCAATTACTTACGTCGATTGTTGAGGAACCCATGTTCTCATCAGTAAGAGATCTTCATCTTACATTTTGAACCGAGACACTTTACATGCACCTACTTATGAGTCTTTGCCATGTAACACAAAGATAAAGAGGCAATCTTAGAATACTTTTCCTTCCTTATTCTCTTTAATCTCTTGATTCACTTATATAAGTTGTTTTAGAAGTCTTTCATGCTCTAAGTGAGTCTGCATAGTTAAAGAGGGATTATGGGAAGAAGTAAACCCTGTGAAACTAATAGGTTTGGGGGAGGAGAAGTAGAAGGAAGTTGTGGTTGCTTTGTTTTGTTGTGTTCTCTCTCTCTAAAAAAAAAAAAGAAAAGGAAGTACAGAAAAAATCAAGGTACCAAAAAAAAAAAGAGAAGAAAGAAGTACCATAAAAAGCAAAGGTACTAGAAGTCTCGGAGTGGATCTATGGTCCTAGTGATCACCGTTTTCATGTTGGGCATGTTACAGATACTACCCACATACCGACGTGGCCCTTAAAAGCTACATGTCCATAAGGGTTGATGGCATGTATACCAAACCAGCACGCACAAAAGTGCGAAATTCGGTAAAATAGACACTACCAAAAAATGGAGAGACTAAAAAGCCCAATGAGGCTAATAAAAGAGCCCAATGATGGCCAACAAGAAACATACGTGTCCAAACGACCGCAAAAAATAGTATGTAAAAAGAGAGAGGAGCTTCAGACTTTATTATTTCGAGAATGTGAAGAAGAAGGGATGAACTTCTGACAGGGTAGTATTCATAAGGAGCTTGAAAGACCTATATCTCAGCATTTAGCCTTACTTACGCATATCCTACCTTAATACTTTTTCTAGCCTAATCTCTGATTGCCTCAAAAGTCTATGTATACGGTAAAATACTTTTTGAAGGGAAGCACGAGTTGCATGCCGTAAGGTTCTTATGTGAATTATGATTGATCTTGTTATTTGAGGACCCGACGATACAGATCGATGTTCATTTTTGTCTGCTGGTTTCATAATTTTTGATGTCTGACTTAGCTGTTAAACGGGGTTAAATGTGAAAAATTCATCCTGGTAAAGTTTTAAATTGGAGTACTAAGTTTGGCAAAGTTTGGCATCATTTCACTGTCACTTTTTATCGTTTTTGTCTTGCTCAAGGATGAGCAAGAAACTAGTTTGGGGGTGTGATGTCACAACGAAATGTACGTCTGATCACTCGAAAACCAAACCACACTCACAACACCGAGCCAAAAAAGTAAAAACACAGAGAAAAACAAACGGAAAACAATAAAACCTACACTTACATTGATGATTGTGAAGGAAAATGACCGGAAAACAAGCTATCCAAGTTCGAAAGTGATGAAAACCAAGGTGTTGGTCCAGATAACGGCAAAGTAAAAGACTAGGAGGGGGGGGGGGGGTGAATAGTCTTTTAAAACTTTTGTCGATAAAAACTATTTCTCAGATATCTGAATAGATATCTGATACTTAGAATCAGAGTGCGGAAGACTTAATAAAGATAAGTGCAGAAACAGTTAAAATGTGTGTGTGTGTTGCTGAAATGTAAATACAGAAAGGTAAATAACACAGCAAGTATAGTGGTATCTGGAGGTGGCGTAATCCTCCAACTAATCCACTTCGGTCTACCAGAGACCTAGAATTCACTAGAACAGATAATTGAGTTCACCTTACAATAATCCTATTCTAAGATTCTTAAACAATTGGTTCCCAACCAAATGTTCCCCCTGAGTTGTTCCCCGGCTTTCACAGCCAAGTACTTCCTGTACTCAGAAACCTTTGAGTTATTCCCTAGCTTCCCAAGCTAAGTACTTCCTATACTCAATAACCTTGGAGTTATTCCTTAGTTTTCCAAATCAAGTACTTCCTATACTCCGGTAACCTTGGAGTTATTCCCTGATTTTTCAAACTAAGTACTTCCTGTACTCCACGCCAGTTATGGTGTTGGTTTTGGTTTGAGTTGTCAGATGAGCTTCTTTAATAACTTATTCAGTTATTCAGATAGCTCTGTGAATCAAGTATACTTAATACACTTTTCAATGTATGGTATCTTGTTCTTTTTACTGATCCAAGTCTTAGATAAATGTTCAAGAGAATGAATCTCAGATACTTGATCTTTCGTTTCAACTCTTTCACAGATAGCTGTGCTTGTTTAGGATCAGGACACTTAGAACTTCAGTGTTACTCAAGATCAAAAGCTTTGGTCGCAACAGAAAGCTTTGAGGATAAGTAAGTTGCTTTGAGAGAGTAAGATGTTCAGCGTTTTCAAAGTATGTCGTGTGTGTCCTCTCAAGCAGTCTAAGTGTTGATATTTATAGATGAATTTGAGTACCGTTTGAATAGTATCCGTTAGGATCAAATTCAAACTATTGATATCTGTGTATAGTACTGTAGCAGGTCAAAAAAAAGATGCCATGAGCTGTTTATGAATTTGTTCTGGAAACCTTGAATTTACCAGTAAGTGTTTGAGTTCCAGAATCCAGTAGCCATTCTTCTGATTAATGCACCTGTAGACAGAGGAACTGTTGTCATTCTTCACATACTCAATTTTGGCTTCTTGTGGCCTGAGTGGAAGTTGACTTTGTCTTTGTTCAGCTCTCTGCCTGTTCCTTCTTTGTCCAGAATTCTCCTTTGGGGGATTGCTTGAAGAACCACCCTGGATTGACTTGGTATTTCTAGAGGGTGTTTTAGCTGCTAAAGGCTTTGCAGCTATGGGCTCAGTTAGGCTATCAATTTTCCTTTTTTCTGTGAAGAGGAGCTTCATCTTCATCAGTTTCTTCATCATCATCAAGATTAATTCTTGTGAGACTTTTGCAGCCTTCTTCATTGCCCATGGATTTGATTTGGCCTTCTTCTTCTTCTTCAGAAGATTCATCAATCCCTCTTACTTGTCTTCTCCTTGGATCCTTGGTACTCCTTGGAGGTCTTTTTGCCATGGCCCTTGTTACCATTGTAGTTTCTTCAGTTAGCTGCTGGGAAGTAGCTACTATTTGCAAAGCAACTTGATTTGATGAGGGATCATTTATTCGGAGTGGTGGCTGGGAAGTTTTATTGTTTCCTCTTCCTTTCTGAGCGACACCAACTCTAGATTTCTTCTTTCCTTCCCCCTGATCTTGAGATCCAAATTCTTCCCCCCTTAGTCATTGCTGACTGACTAAGTACCACAAAAGAATCTAAGAGAGACTCAAAGTTCTTTTGAAAGTAGTTGTAGGCAGTGACCAACTTGTGAAGTTCAGCCTTGAGCTCCTGATTTTGTTTGATAAGTCCATTTTCCTTATCAGTGAGCTCTGCCAATGGGCCTAGTATGGCATCTGCTTTTCCAGCAGTGTAACTTGCCCCATGAAAAGCTTTTTCAGCTAGTGACATATCATCGTCCCTTATCATTCCCAGATCCTTCTGAGCAATAACCATACTGGTTGTTCTCTGAGTGATGAGTTCTGTGAACTTCTTCATTTCTGAGGGGACGGAGGCAATTACATCTTTGTTTTGTGAAGACATCTCCTTTTTAAGATGTGCCAAAACTTGGTATCTATTCATGTATTCATGGGAGTGGACATTTGGCAGTTTGTTGAAAACTTCTGGAGCAATTAGCTTCCTTTTAAGATGAGAAACCGTCAAGTGTTCATTGGGATGTGCTGCCAAAGTCTTGTCTTCTTCATCATCTGAGTCTTCAGCCCAGTGATCTCCATCCTCTTGGACATTTTCAAGATTTTCTTGTCCAGTAACCATCTCAGAGATGGGCTTCTTTCCTTTCTGAGAGGAGGATGGTATGTCTTTTGCTGGTGATGCAGCTTTAGCATCATGCTTTTATTTAGATACTTCTTCAGCATCTAATTCCTTAGCAATAGCATTTATTGCATCCTGGAGCTCTTTAACCTCAGAGTAAGCTACTGTCTCTTGTAAGTATTGATCTTGTAGTTGATTAAGCTTATCTCTGGATTTAACTAGCTCTTCTTCAAGTTGAAGATGGAGCTGTTGTTCTTCTACCAACAGTTGTTTGAGTTGAGCAGCTCTGGTTTGAGTATTTAATATCTTCTGAGTTGTTTCCTCAGAGTGCTCAACTACTTGTTCAGTAGTGTCTTTTTGTTGTTGGGATTGCTGTGAAGGATGGGTGGATTTCTAAGGAGATGGAGGAGGGGATTGCTGTGATGTCCTCTCAGTATGCTTTTCAGCAGCTGAGGCATTGTTTCCTTGTGCAATTCCTCCTGTCCCTGGTGCAGGGGCATCATCATCCGTCATATCATCATCATCCTTTTTGTGATGGTCAGAGGAAGGTTCATCAATGTTATTCTCATCTATTTCTTCCTCCTCATTGTCTTCAGATACAAGATTAATCATTTCAGGAATAGTGATCTTCTGCCCATTAACCTCTTCTTGTCAGAAGGAATAAATTGTAGTGTGCAAGGTGATGCTTGAATGCCAGCTGTAATCTTGTCTGACCATCTGCCTGTTTGAAGGCTTGCACCAATTTGTTTGCCACTTCCTTGGAAAAATCCTTACGCATTAAGGTCGCAACTTGATACTGTTCAGTAGGGAACATTGCGTGGATATAGTTTTCCAGATCAAGAGCTCGTGCTCGTCTTGTTGGTTGATCTGTGATTCCCAGTATTTCAGAGAGATCAGAGCACACTAACCTTTGACATTTCTTGAAGCATTGAATATGCTTTGGCAAGGTATGAGTCTTGAAGAAGGGAAGAAGGTTTTCATAGTCATCATTTGACTCCTTCTTGGCACTACTTTGAGCCTGAAAGAGAGAGTTTTGAATTAGTTTCAAAACTTGTGTAGATATCTGAGTTTTAGAGTAGTCAAATAGCAATGTTACCTGTGCAACAACAACAGGCTCAGAAGGTTAGACTACTGAGGTTCCAGGTGCCTCAGATATCTTAGTATGAGGAGGAGACTTGGAAGTCTGATCCTCAGCGTCCTCTCTTTCTTTTTGAACCTGAGAATCATAAAACTTAGGAAATTTTATCAAGAAAAATTCTAATTACAAAATCAGATATCTGAGAGATTAATTACCTCCACTCTAGGAGGCCCAGATACTTGTAGCTCAGAGACTTGTGCAGGCTCTAGAAATTTTTCTTCTGATGAAGGCTTTGATGCCTCATCAATTTCCATTTGTTGTGGGGATTGAGCGGGCAATTCCCCAGCAACTTCTACTTCTTTTTTGAACCTGTTAAGTAGAAAGTGTTAGTTTGAGAAAAATGATCAGAGATTTGTCTTTGAAGATTATAGGTATCTGAAATATATATAGATATATATATATATATATATATATATATATATATATCTATATATATATATATATATATATATATATATATATATATATATATATATACCTTCTTAATAGAAGGCTAAGATACTTGTTCCTCAGAGACTTTGTGAGTCTCTGGTTGATTCTCTGATGAGTTAAGCTTCTCAGCCTTATCATTTTCCTTCTCAGTTGGAGCCTATTAGAAACTTCCACTTGATGAGTTAAGCGAATTTAACAAAGATCTGAAAAGTAATGTCTTAGGGAATTCTCTATCACATGTAGCACAGGCTCAGATTCCTTAAGAGGTGAGGTAGTAGCCTCCTTCTCAGTCTCTGAGGCAAGCTTTTCAGCTTCCTCTTGTTCTTTTGTTTCTAATTCAGCCTGTAACAAAGAAATTTTTATAAGTAACAAGATTGATGAACATAAAATTTCACAAGTAGAGAGTTAAACAATTCAGCTACCTGAGCATTGTCAGGCTGATTGGTCTCTAGAACTTGTGACCCTTCTATGCTTTGGTCTTGGTGTTCAATTATGGCTTCTTTGTTTGAAGTTTCTGGTACTTCAGACCTTTCCTGAGTGACTGACTCAGTTGCCTCCCTTGCTTGATCATTCTGAGCAGGTGTCTCAGTTTGATCCCTCTCTAGGAGTTGGGGAACCTGCTTGTTTGCAGGATTTTCTTCAGCATGTTGCATAGCTGAGATGTCGAAATGGAGTTCATTTACCATTTCATCAACCACTTGTGGCTGTTGTGGTTGTGGTTGTTGTGGTTGTCTGGAAGCAGAAGTTTGAGTAGTTGAGAGCTCTTCCAGATTTTTAAGTGTGGTGTTGACATCAGCGTCTACCAACTATAGGTCACCACTCATCAGGGCTTCTTGAAGTTGTTTATACGTTACTTTCCCTGATGGTGTGTTGGCACCAACAACCTTTGCTATAAGTGCTTGTTCAGCAACCTGTGAGCTAGTTGCTTTCTCAGCAACCTTGGACCTTTTGTTCTTCCCCTTTGCCTTGGTTACTTTTTCAGCAACCTTGGGGGATGGGATCTTCTCCTCGTCCAATTCTTCATCGAAATCTGGAACAGAGTTATCAACAATCCCTGCTGCTTCTGCAGAAAGAGTTAGAAGTTTTTCAGCATTTATGAGTTCATCAGCAAGGCTTTTTGTAATAGTCTTCACATTTCTGAAAGCACTTTCTCTTGCTGAGTCTACTTGTTTAGTAGCCGATGCCTCTTTTGCAGCATTGATGAGTTCATCTTCATTGATGAATTCATCTGTAGCGACGTCAGGTATCTGGGAATCGACAACCTCAATGGGTGTGCCTTCTGATTTGCCAGCAGACTTCTTCCGTGAAGTTCTGGGCTTCTTGGTCGAAACTTTTCCCTCAGATACCTCTTCAGTCTTTCATTTCTTGGAACCTTTCTGAGATCCAGTAACCTTTTTCATCATGTTTGTATACTCATATTTGTAGAGTAGGTTACTGTTGGCAATATCTGCCGTCTCTCTGAGCTCAATGCCAAGACATTCCAGTAAGTAGCAAATTTTCAGTCCATAGCTTACTGTGGCTTTTGGCTCAGCAAGGCCCTTAACGATTTTAGGCTCAAAGCCATGTATCTTCTTCACAAATTTCATGAAGGCGTACTTCCCCCAATTAAAAGGGTTTTCCAGCCTTTTGTCTTGTTGACTCAACAAGAACAACATCATCCAGCGTTCTTGGCTTATCTGGTCAGCACCTCCTTGTAGACCATCGAAGCCTCTGTGAAGGATACATGCCAACACATCCCAGTGGACCAAAAGATGTCTGGTCCTTATATCAGCAAGCTTAAAGTCGATGGGTGTGTCTGGTTTGTCAAGATCACACACATTACTGTATAGTTGCTTCACACCTTCAAGGAGATCTGTTAGGAATATCTGTTTAGATTTTGATCAGCAACCTAATGACTTATCTTAACTCAGAAAGGTGATTAGTACTCTTAGTTCACTTGAACACTGTAAAAGAGGAAACTCACTGAGTATGATAGTCTAGCAAATCTTGTATAGGATGTTAGGTCTCGAAATGTAATTTTTATTTTTTGAAGAAGACCAAGAAGAAGGCATCCAGCAGGAAAAGTTCAACGGATTTGAAGATTTGAAGACTGCACAAGATTGCCGAAGACAAGGGTTTTTCAGATACCTATGACCAGATATCTTGAAGAAACAAGTGTTTCGAAACATACATGTTGCAAAAGATATCTGAGAATAAAAGGTTTCTGAGACGAGGAAAGTGCCCGTAGATATCTACACTCAGATACCTTGGACATAAAATATGCTTCTGAAAAAGAAACATATTATAACAAGTTGTTCAAACAAGTGGTATCTGGAGCTATGATGATCTCTGGAAAAGAACGTGCAAAGCCTCAGAAAACATGCATAGTTCCGTTGGCACTACAGGACAAAATATAGTACAGTGCATTAAATGCGCAGACAGAAATGTCTGAACAAAAGCGGTAGCTTCTGAAGAAGAAGACAAGCCTGCTACAGTACTATATTCAGATATCAATAGTTTGAATTTGATTTAAGCCTAACGGATACTATTCAAATGGCACTCAAAATTCATCTATAAATATCAACACTTAGACTGCTTGAGAATACACCTTAGAACACACTGAATTCCAAGAACATTGAATACTCACACAAGCGCTCTCAAGCAAACTACTTACCTTCAAGCTTTCTGTTGCGACCAAAGTTCTTGATTCTAAGTAGCACAAAAGTTCTAAATGTCCTGATCCTTAACGAGCATTGTTATTTGTGAAAGAGTTGAACTAAGATTTCTTATCTAAGTTTCATTCTCTTGAACATTTACCATAGACTTGGGTCAGTAGAGAACAAGAAACCATACATTGCAAAGTGTATTATTTATACTTGATTCACAGAGCTATCTGAATAACTGAACAAGTTATTAAAGAAGGTCACCTGACAATTTACCTTAACCAACACCTTAAACGGCGTGGAGTACAGGAAGTACTTAGTTTGGGAAACTAAGGAATAACTCCATGGTTACTAAGCAAAGGAAGTACTTAGTTTGGGAAACTAAGGAACAACTCAAAAGGTTTTTGAGTACATGAAGTACATGGCTGTGAAAGCCGGGGAATAACTCAGGGGGAACACTTGGTTGGGAACCTAGTGCATTTAGGAATCAAGTAAAGATATCTGTAAGGTTACCTCATTTATCTTAGTGGATTCTAGGTCTAAGAAAGACCGAAGTGGATTAGTTGAAGGATTACGCCACCTTCAGATACCACTATAAAAAGACTTGTGTTATTTACTTTCTGTAGTTTATTACTTGTTTTACTTATATTGCAAAGTACTTACACTTATCTTGCTGAACACGTGCACTTATCTCAGAAGTCTTCCGATCTCTGAAATTAAGTATCAGATATCTTCACAGATATCTGAGAAACTGTGCTTATCGACAAAAGTTTTAAAAGACTATTCACCCCCCCTCTAGTCTTTTACTTTGCCGTTATCTGGACCAACAAGTGGTATCAGAGTGGGAGGTTCCCAAGCCTTTTGCACTGAACCTAGATCCCAGATAAGTGCCCACTAACTGCTTTTCACCTACACTTGATTCGTTTGTTTAGTGTGTTTGCTGCAGGATGTCTTTAAGTGACGCCCCGATTCTCAAGCCAGAGAATTATGATAAATGGAAGAACATGATGCTCCACATAGAAGCCATCAGTGACGAAATGATCGAAGTAATAAAGAATGGCCCAATAGTCATTCAAAAACTCAAGCAAGTCATAGAGGTTTCTAATGGTAGAGACAGAGAACAAAGTGATGGGTCTTCACAGACAGATGCATCAACCAGTGGGAGACCTGCTAGTCAAGTTATTTACGAACCAATGCCCAGAGAACTCTGGACATCGGAAGTTGCCAAGAGAAATAGATTGGATGGACAGGCTCGTAATATCATCATATTCTACTCCAGAGCACATACAGTGTAAACTGTGGGGTGCAAAAACGGCGAAAGTGGCCTGAAAACTAATTGAAGAAATCTGTGCTGGCACTGAAAAAACAAAGGAAAACTTTAAACAAGGTCCCACAGAGACTCTTGAAGAACTAGATTTCCGGTTTACAACACTTATGAGTGACATGGCTGCACTTGGTGAAAGTAATAGATATACGCAGTCAGAAAAGATTAAAACCATTGTGAGAAGTCTAAATCATAACTGGGAACACACAAAGTTTTTCTACTTTAACCAAGGAATGCCAGATATCACTCCTGTGGAACTTTTCTCTCACCTTGCCACTGTTGACTATGAGACAACTCAAAGGGAACAAACAACTGAGAAGTTGTAGAGTGTTGCTCTAGTTGCTCAAGGAACTTCGAAAGAAGAAAGGCAAGGATGTGATCGAGGATGCTCTTCTTGTAAAGCAAATGGGAAAATATGTCAGTCGAGAAATTGAGAGAAGAAAAGCCAAAGAGAAGCTGAAAAAGCATTTAGGCTCAAACTATCACCAGTACAAAAATATGCAAAGCTCGCTGAACAAGCCAGCTCAAAAAGCATCAAGTACTGAGGAAGCAGAAATAGGAAATGATATCTGTTTCTATTGTCAGAAACCTGGTCATTTCAAGAAGGATTGTCCTGCCTTCAACAAAATTAAGACATGTGACAAGAAAGATAGCAGAATCTTCAAACGAAGTCAAAGAGCTATGCTCACTGAAGAAAGGAAAAAGATTCAACTCCAACTGGATGCTCTAGATATTGAGTCTGATTCTGAGGATGAGGATTCAGATGATTCCACACTGCCTTCCCGAGAAATATGCGGTGTTTCTCATGAAGTAATTGACTTTTGGTCAAAATAAGAAAGAAGTGTGTGGAATGGCTGAAGAAATCTTCCCAGATATCTCCAACATTGAACCTTGTCTAATGGCTGATGAGGTAACACATACTTCCTGTTATACTTATGAAAGTGATGACGAAGGAATCAAAGAACTGGAAAATCTCAGAAAAGAAATTGATCTTTACAAAAGAGAATTTCTAATGTTCCGAGCTAGAGCCGAAAATTTCGAAGAAGAAAAGAATTCTCTTGCAAAGGAAAATTCTAAATTAATCAAGATATCTGAGAAAAAGGATGCTGAAAATGCATTTCTCAAGGCTCAGATATCTGAGACCGAAAAGTCACATAAAGAAGCAATGGCCAATCTTCAAAAGAAATGTGAAGGTCTTCTTTCTGAAAATAAGGAACTCAAAAAGAAAGAACTATCCTTTCAATCTTATGCCAAAGCTAGTGACACTTTTACTGAAGTACAATCTTATTTAAGAGATCCTTCAGAAAAGAGAGGACTTAGGCTGGACACACACACAGACAGTTCCACCACTCTAAATAAGAGTAATGAAGGACTAACATTAAATCGATTGCTCAAGAGGTGATTCCCAAACAATCTACAGTATCGGTCAGAAAGCTAAGATTGTTGACAAAGGAAAGGCAGTTGCGACCAAGCCTTTGTGGGAAAAACAAGTCCAAAAGAAAACTGTGGGAAATGTCTCTGAAAAGAAACATAACACTGAGAAGTGCAATCACCCACAGTGCTATGTCTCTCAAAAAGGAAAAATTGCAGGAGCTGGCAAATTTTCTTATGTCACGTTTTCTGGAAAGAAAATTGATCATCCAGAGACTAGCAAAGCTGCTGAGAAGAGATCTCAGACAGCATCAGGTGCTCGGAATGGTATTGGCTATAAACCCATTGGGAAACAACTTGCTCGCGAATACAAACAAGAGCAAGAACGATGGTTAAAGGCTAGAATTGCTCACAGCAATTATCAGAAGTGGAAGATAAATCAAGCCACTGAAAATCTGAATGCCAGGGCTAGAAGAAATCTGGCTAGGAAAGCTAAGTTTCCTGAGAAGCAGACTCAGAAACCTGACAGGTATCTGAAAGCACCAAATGGAGCACCAAGGAACACACCAAGGAAGAAAATAGTTCTTAACAACAATGATACTAATCATTTAACTAAGATTCCTCCTTATGTTCCTGTTAGACAAAAGAATGTTCCTAAGAAATTCATTCAAAAATGGATTCCTACTGGAAGATTCTTTAATGCAATTGGTTCCATTGTTGGTATGAGAACCTAATCTCCTGTTTCCTGTTTTGTGCAGTACACTCTAAAGACTAACTCAAAGTGGCATTTTGATAGTGGATGTGGGAAGCACATGACAGGAGACAAAGCAAATCTGATTAACTACAAAAAATGCAATGATGCACCAATTATCAGGTTTGCTAGAGGAGATGAAAATCCAACCATAGGTTTTGGCAATTTGAAGTTCGGCGCCCTCACAATCTCTGAAGTACTTCATGTAAAGGGATTGAAATATAATCTCCTAAGCATGAGTCAACTAGTAGACAAAGGGTACACTGTCAAGATCAAGTTAAAACTATGTAAAGTGATTGACAATGAGTTAAAGCAGACTGTCTTGGTTGCAAGGCGTAAAGGAAATCTTTATGTTGCTGATTGGGCATCCGCCACAACCGAAGAATGTCTCATGGTGAGTCAATCTGGCCACACTGAAGAAAATTGGCTATGGCATAAAAGAATGATTCACTTGAATTTCAAAACTCTGAATAAACTAGCCAAGAAAGAGTTGGTGGTTGGTTTACCCAAAATGGCATATAGAAAAGAAGGTGTATGCTCAGTTACCAAATGGGAAAACAATCCAAAACATCTTTCAAGTCTAAAACTAGACATTCTAGTGAGAGGCCACTGCAAATGTTACATATGGATCTGTTTGAATCCTCAGAAACTAGTTATGTAGGAAAGAAGTATGGTCTGGTTGTTGTTGATGATTACTCAAGATTCACTTGGGTTGTCTTTCTCAAACACAAATCTGATGCAAGGGTTGAGATACCTAACTTGCTGAATAAGCTCGAAGTCATGAAAAATGACAAGGTATCCAGAATGTAATGCAGACCATGGTACTGAGTTTGTGAACCAGTACATCAAAGAGTTTTGTACTTGCAAAGGTATACAACATCAACTATCTTCTGTAAGGACATCACAACAAAATGGTGTTGCTGAAAGAAAGAATAGGACCCTGAAAGAAGCAGCAAGAACAATGCTTGCTGACACTGAAATAAGTGAGATCTATTGGGTTGAAGCTGTAAACACAGCATGCTACACTCAAAATACATGTCTGATCAACAAACACCATGACAAAACTCCGTACGAGCTTTTCATTGGTAGACCCCCTAGTATCAAACATCTAAGGGTGTTTGGTTGCAGATGTTTCGTTCTTAACAATGGAAAAGAATACTTGAGAACATTTCAACCAAAGGCAGATGAAGGAGTATTTCTTGGTTATTCTCTGAATAGCAAAGCCTACAGAATCTACAACAAAAGAACGCAAAAGATCGAAGAATCTATTCATGTAGTATTCTATGAAGGAAACAAGAAAATATTCTTGAATGATGATCTCTCAGATAGGTTCAAAGAACTAATGATTAAAGATTCTGAAAAAGGATCCTCAGAAGGAAACAATTCCATCATTCAAATAGAGGATGAGTCTGACGATGAAAAGCATCCTATGCTTAGTAACAACCAGATGACTCTAAGACATGATGAAGAATTTTCTATGAGAATTCCAGAAATGGAACAGGCTACTGAGAACCTTCATCATGAAAAGGTATTTGAAAATGAGATTGCTGAAATGCGAGATCCAGATATCTCTAACACTGAAAAAGTGTCAGATATCCATGACATTTCCCGTGTGTCATATATCCCAGATACTGCACAAGTATCTCATCAAGATCATATTGATTCACATTCAAATCAAATTGATGTTGATCCTACTAGTTCAAAACCCATTATGAAATGTATAAGAAATCATCCTTCAAAAGATGTGATTGGTCCCATAGACCAAGGAGTTAGAACTAGAAGAGCAATCGCTGAAAATGCAAGTTGTCTCTATGGATGTTTCATCTCAAAAATTGAACCAAAGACTATAGAAGAAGCATTAAAAGATCAAGATTGGATCCCTGCAATGCAAGAAGAGTTGGATCAATTTGAGAGAAACAAAGTCTGGAAACTGGTTCCATTTGTTGACGGAATATCTGTAATCGGAACCAAGTGGGTTTTCAGAAACAAAATGAATGAGTCTGGTGAAATAACCAGAAACAAAGCTAGGTTGGTTGCCAAGGGATTCACCTGCATCAAGGACTAGATTTTGATGAATCTTATGCACCAGTTGCAAGATTGGATGCAATAAGACTCTTTCTAGCCATTGCAGCTCATAATGACTTTACAGTTTATCAGATGGATGTCAAGAGTGCATTTCTAAATGGTGAACTGGCTGAGGAAGTCTATGTTGAGCAACCACCAGGTTTTGATGTTTCCTCATAAAGTAGGATGGTCTATAAGCTTCAAAAAACTCTGTATGGGCTGAAACAAGCTCCTAGAGCATGGTATGATACATTGGCCAGATACCTACTAGAAAGTGGCTTCAAGAAAGGAGATGTTGACGAAAAACTCTTCACACTGAACCATGACGGGAAACTGCTTTTAGTTCAAGTATATGTTGATGACATTATATTTGGATCTAAAGACAAGCAACTTTGTGAAGATTTTGTTGAACTCATGAAATGTAAATTTGAGATGAGCAAGATGGGAGAATTGAATTACTCCTAGGGTTGCAAGTCAAGCAACTCAATGATGGAATATTCATTAGTCAAACAAAGTATGCAAACGACATGCTCAATAAATTTAATCTAAAGCCTTCTGAAAAGAATGCTAAGATACCAATGAGCATCGGAACCAAAATGACCTACACTGAATCTGACAAGAGTGTTGAAGAACACAAGTATAGGAAATTGATTGGATCACTACTTTACCTCACTGCAAGTAGACCTGATATTCAATATGCAGTTGGAGTGTGTGCTAGATTTCAGACAAATCAAATGCAGTCACACTACAACATTGCTATGAAAATATTAAGGTATGTAGAAGGTACTGTAGAAGTTGGATTGTGGTATCCAAAAGAGGGTGGATTGAGTTTGGTTGGCTATTCAGATGCCGACTATGCTGGATCATTGCTTGATAGAAAAAGCACCTCAGGAACTTGTCAATTTCTTGGTGCTAGATTAATATCATGGTTCAGCAAGAAACAAAATTCAATTGCCACATCTACCACAGAGGCTGAATATATTGTTGCTGGATGTTGTGCTTCACAGATATTGTAGATACAACAACAACTCAAAGACTATGGACTCAATGAAGAGAAAACTCCCATTTTCTGTGACAACACAAGTGCCATTGACATAACTCAGAATCCTAAGTTTCATGCAAGAACAAAGCACATTGATGTTAGACACCACTTCATCAGAGACCATGTTGAAAAAGGCAATATAGAGATACTCAAGATTGGCACTGAAGACCAACTTGCAGATATCTTCACTAAGCCACTACAAGAAAGTAGATTCTTAGCCTTATGACACAGTCTTGGACTAATGGAGCAACCAAAGAACTGAAAAAGTTCAGAAAAGAGATATCAAAGAAGAGAGAAGAGAAATCTGGAACGGGTATCCAGAGAAGAGGAATCTGGAATGGGTATCCAGAAACCAAAGGCTAAAGGGTAAAATGGCTATTTGAAGATCTCTGAGATGGGTACTCAGATATCTAGATCACTCAGTGAGGGGGAACACAAAAGAGAATAGTATAGCTGACTGCATTCAACTACTCTCTTGAAATTTGTATCATTACTATCTTTGTGTAAATCTTGGACAAATATTAAGTGTGAGATAGACTCAGATGCAAACAGTGTTCTTAGGCACACAGAGAAATGTGATTCAGATAGCTAATAGCCAAAATTCATTAAACGGGCACAATTACATTTGTTGATTGTGATCATTGCTGAAGAAGCAATGGTGACCCTTGATGAATTGGGCGATTGATCTTTACGGCAGAGATTATCTCTCAGTAAATAGTGGACTGTTGAAATTCCGACAGGGCCCACTATGCATTTAATGCCGAACAAGCTTTTACTCACGCCTGCCTGCAATTCACAGATACTTTCACACAAAATTAATTTGTATGTATATGTCTGTGGATTTTGGCAAAATGCCGAACAAGCTTTTACATTGCTATATATATGGGATTTTGGCAAAAGAAATTACTTTCGCCTAATCCAACATACAGACTTGCACAAGAATAGCAAAAACTCTTCTTCAACCTCTGCAAATCTCTGTTCGTTTTTCTGCAAAGAATCACTAATCGCTAACCCAAACTTCTTTCAAACTTTGAAGAACTTACTCTATATAAAGAGATGGCTCCTAAGCTTTCACAGAAACCCCAATCTTCCATCACTGGTACTGCTGAAAAGCAAGCACCAGAGTTGGTGATAGTAAACAATCGATTGGTAGGAGACTTTAATCCCGATCATTGGACTTCAAATCACATGATGATTTGGGGTGGTGCCATGATTGAGGAATACCTCACGGCTGCTGTTGAAAAGCATGCCGATAGGAAACTGATCCTTGACATGCTTGAAAAGGCACAAATGAAGGGTTTTCTATCTGCTCTTCCCAGTGGAATCTCTTCACTAGATGTGTTAGAATTCTACAATAATTCCAGGATTATATCCTGTGTTTTTGAAGGCACTGCAATAGTGTCTATAAAGACTTAAGTCCAAGGAAAGTAAATCCTTCTGGACTTAACAACTTTCTGCAAGTTGTTTGAACTTCAAAATCTTGGAAAGGATTTTGAAATAGACACCATGGATGATGATCTCCTTGAAGGTGTAAAACAGCTGTACAGTGACGTGTGTGATCTTGAAAAATGAGATACACCCACTGATTTCAAGCTTGCTGACATCAGATTCAGACATCTATTGGTTCACTAGGATGTGTTGGCATGCATTCTTCACAGATGCTTTGATGGTCTACAAGGAGGTCCTGACCAGATAAGCCAAGAAAGCTGGATGATGATGTTCTTGCTACAACAATAAGACAAAAGGCTGGAAAACCCTTTTAATTGGGGGAAGTACGCCTTCGTGAAATTTGTGAAGAAGATTCAAGGCTTTGAGCCACAATCGCTAAGGGACTTGCTAAGCCAAAGGCCACAGTAAGCTATGGTCTGAAGGTATTCTACTTACTGGAATGTCTTGGCATTGAGCTCAGAGAGACGGCAGATATTGCCAACAGTAACCTACTCTACAAATATGAGTATACAAACATGATGAAAAAGGTTACTGGATCTCAGAAAGGTTCCAAGAAATGAAAGACTAAAGAGGTATCTAAGGGAAAAGTTGCGACCATGAAGCCCAGAACTTCACGGAAGAAGTCTGCTGGCAAATCAGAAGGCACACCCATTGAGGTTGTCGATTCCCAGATACCTGACGTCGCTGCAGATGAACTCATCAATGCTGCAAGAGAGGCATCGGCTACTGAACAAGTAGACTCAGCAAGAGAAAGTGCTTTCAGAAATGTGAAGACTATTACAGAAAGCCTTGCTGTTGAACTCATAAATACTGCCAAAAGTGGTGAAAGATACCAAGCCCTATCTGCAGAAACCGCAGGAATTATGGACCAATCAGTTCCTAATGCTGATGAAAGCTCTGATGATGAAGATGATGAACTAGTCATCTCTCAAGTCCTAGAAAAATCGAAAAGGCTAAGGTTACTGAAATAGTAACTGGTGTAGAGGTATCTGAAGAAGAACCTACACCACAGGTTGCTGAACAAGCACCTATAGCAAAGGTTGTTGGTGCCATCACACCATCAGGGACAGTCACATATGCACAACTTCAAGAAGCCCTGATGAGTGGTGACCTAGTATTGGCTGACAATGCCACACTTAAAGATCTGGAAGAGCTCTCAAATGCTCAAACGTCTGCTTCCAGACAACCACAACAGCCACAAGTAGTTGATGAAATGGTAAATGAACTTCATTTCGACATGCCAGCAATGCAGTATGCTGAATAAAATCCTTCAAATGAGCAGGTTCCCCAACTCCAAGAGAGGGATCAAACTGAGACACCTACTCAGAATGATCAACCAGGGGAGGCAACTGAGTTAGCCACTCAGGAAAAGGTTGAAGTACCTCAAACTTCCAACAAAGAAGCAACACTGGAACAACGAGACCAACTCATGGAAGGGTCACAAGTTTCAGAGACTACTCAGCCTGACATTGCTCAGGTAGCTGAATGGTTTGGACTTGTGAATCTCTTTGTGTTTTCTGTCTTGTTAACTAATAAAAATTCTTTGTTATAGGCTGAATTAGAAACAAAAGAGCAAGAGGAAGCTGCAAAGCTTGTCTCAGAATCTGAGAAGGAGGCCTCCATAGCCTCACCACTTAAGGAACAGGAGCCTGTCTCATAGGTAGAAGACAGTTCCTTAAGATATAACATCTCAGATATGTGCTTTATACACTTGACTAATACTATTAAGTGTTTGTTTCTAATAGGTTCCAACTGAGAAGAAAAATGAAGAGACTGAACAGTCTCTCTCTTCAGAAAAGAATCCAGAGACTTTCAAGGTCTCTGAGGAACAAGTATCTGAACCTTCTGCAGAGAAGGTATATCATTCTGATACCTATAATCTTGAAAGACAAATCTCTGATCATTTTTCTCAAACTAACACTTTCTACTTAATAGGTTAAAAAAGAAGTAGAAGTTGCTGGGGAGTTGCCCGCTCAATCCCCACAACCAATGGAAATTGATGAGGCGTCAAAACCTTCATCACAAGAGGCTGCACAAGTATCTGAGCCTCCAATAGTGGAGGTAATTGACCTCTCAGATATCTGATTTTGAAAATAGAATTTTTCTTGATAAAATTTCCTAAGTGTTATGTTTCTAATCTCAGGTTTAAGGAGAAAGAAAGATTACTGAGGAACAGACTTCCAAGTCTCCTCCTCACACCAAGATATCTGAGGCACCTGGAACCTCAGTAGTCCAACCTTCTGAGCCTGTTGCTGTTGCACAGGTAACATAGATACTTGACTACTCTAAAACTCAGATATCTAAACAAGTTTTGAAACTAACTCAAAACTCTTTCTTTCAGGCTCAAAGTAGTGCCAAGAAGGAGTCAAATGATGACTATGAGAACCTTCCTCCCTTCTTCCCTTCTTTCAGGCTCAAAGTAGTGCCAACAAAATCAGGAGCTCAAGGCTGAACTTCAGAAGTTGGTAACTGCCTACAACTACTTGCAAAAGAATTTTGAGTCCCTCTCAGATTCTTTTGTGGTACTTAGTCAGTCAACAATGACTAAGGGGGAAGAATTTGGATCTCAAGATCAGGGGGGGAGGAAAGAAGAAATCTAGAGTTGGTGCCGCTCAAAAAGGAAGAGGAAACAAGAAAACTTCCCAGCCACCACTCAGAATAGATGATCCCTCATCACATCAAGCTGCTTTGCAAATAGTAGCTACTTCCCAGCAGTCAACTGAAGAAACTACAATAGTAACAAGGGCCATGGCAAAAAGACCTCCAAGGAGTACTAAGGCTCCAAGGAGAAGACAAGTAAGAGGGATTGATGAATCTTCTGAAGAAGAAGAAGAAGAAGAAGAAGAAGAAGAAGAAGAAGAAGAAGAAGAAGAAGAAGAAGAAGAAGAAGGCCAAATCGAATCCCTAGGCAATGAAGAAGGCTGCAAAATTCTCACAAGAATTAATCTTGATGATGATGAAGAGACTGATGAAGATGAAGCTCCTCTTCACAGAAAAAGGAAAATTGATAGCCTAACTGAGCCCATAGCTGCAAAGCCTTTAGCAGCTAAAAAACCCTCTGGAAATACCAAGTCAATCCAGGGTGGTTCTTCAAGCAATCCCCCAAAGGAGAATTCTAGACAAAGAAGGAACAGGCTGAGAGCTGAACAAAGAAAACATCAACTACCACTCAGGCCTGAAGAAGCCAAGATTGAGTATGTGAAGACCAACAATGACTCCTCTATCTACAGGTGCATTAATCAGAAGAATGGCTACTGGATTCTGGAACTCAAGCACTTACTGGTAAATTCAAGGTTTCCAGAACCAATCCATAAACAGCTCATGGCATGGAGAAAAGATAAGCCAATCTTGATTAACACCAACCACATCAAAGCATAGTTGGACTTTGAAGTAATCAAGAGAACAGAAGCCATGAAGAAGGACCTCTCTGATGAATGTCCTTATGGAAAGCCAGATGATGTGCACAGAATTCCCAACATCACTGGAACAGGAACAAGAGCAAGACTTGCGGTGGAACCCTATGAGTCCTTCTACGTAACTGAAGATCAATACAAGGGTGACATCAGATATCTGAAGATTATTCATGAATACTTCAAGCTATCAGATATGAGAATCGAGCATGCCTGGAAGTGGGGAAAGTATCTATGGGTCAAGCATTTTGTCAAGAGAAATCCCACCAAAACCTACAAGGAAGTCTGTGGATTTGCCAGAGACACATAGATGATTGTCAGAACTCTTCTCTATGACTACTCTGATGATATCAAAAGGTTTGGTGATAGGTAATTTGCAGACTGATCCATGGAACTGTTTTGAAGACTTGAAGACTTGTCATTTAGAATGTTCACTTGGAGCTTGGTAACTCTTGTTGTTCTATTTGACTAAGTAGTTTCTGTGATTTTGCTGATAGATCTTTTCTGTTAAATCTTGAAAAAGATATCTGTATTATATCTGATGAACTTACTCTCAGATATCATTTTCTATAAAAGATAACTTATCAGTAAAGATCACACCTTGTGATTTGGTTGATGTTTACTTTCTGCACTTAATTATATGAATTAAAAGATCATAAGAAATGATTAAGTGGTGGATTGTTTCCTCATCCAGATTTGTAATAGGTCAGATAGTCATCGTTGACTGATCAAAATTGGGGAAATATGTTAGGAATATCTATTTAGATTTTGATCAGCAACCTAATGACTTATCTTAGCTCAGAAAGGTGATTAGTACTCTTAGTTCACTTGAACACTGTAAAAGAGGAAACTCACTGAGTATGATGGTCTAGCAAATCTTGTATATGATGTTAGGTCTCGAAATGTAATTTTTATTTTCTGAAGAAGACCAAGAAGAAGGCATCCAGTAGGAAAAGTTCAACGGATTTGAAGATTTGAAGACTGCACAAGATTGCTGAAGACAAGGGTTTTTCAGATACCTATGACCAGATATTTTGAAGAAACAAGTGTTTCGAAACATACATGTTGCAAAAGATATCTGAGAATAAAAGGTTTCTGAGACGAGG
Source organism: Plantago major (assembly GCA_026545765.1). Classification (NCBI taxonomy): domain Eukaryota; kingdom Viridiplantae; phylum Streptophyta; class Magnoliopsida; order Lamiales; family Plantaginaceae; genus Plantago; species Plantago major. The sequence continues at coordinate 38,354,060 of CM048842.1, forward strand.
AAAGTGCCCACAGATATCTACACTCAGATACCTTGGACATAAAATATGCTTCTGAAAAAGAAACATATTATAACAAGTTGTTCAAACAAGTGGTATCTGGAGCTATGATGATCTCTGGAAAAGAACGTGCAAAGCCTCAGAAAACTTGCATAGTTCTGTTGGCACTACAGGACAAAATATAGTACAGTGCATTAAATGCGCAGACAGAAATGTCTGAACAAAAGCGGTAGCTTCTGAAGAAGAAGACAAGCCTGCTACATTACTATATTCAGATATCAATAGTTTGAATTTGATTTAAGCCTAACGGATACTATTCAAACGGCACTCAAAATTCATCTATAAATATCAACACTTAGACTGCTTGAGAATACACCTTAGAACACACTGAATTCCAAGAACATTGAATACTCACACAAGCGCTCTCAAGCAAACTACTTACCTTCAAGCTTTCTGTTGCGACCAAAGTTCTTGATTCTAAGTAGCACAAAAGTTCTAAATGTCATGATCCTTAACGAGCATTGTTATTTGTGAAAGAGTTGAACTAAGGTTTCTTATCTAAGTTTCATTCTCTTGAACATTTACCATAGACTTGGGTCAGTAGAGAACAAGATACCATACATTGCAAAGTGTATCAAGTATACTTGATTCACAGAGCTATCTGAATAACTGAACAAGTTATTAAAAAAGGTCACCTGACAATTTACCTTAACCAACACCTTAAACGGCGTGGAGTACAGGAAGTACTTAGTTTGGGAAACTAAGGAATAACTCCAAGGTTATTGAGCAAAGGAAGTACTTAGTTTGGGAAACTAAGGAACAGCTCAACAGGTTTCTGAGTACAGGAAGTACTTGGCTGTGAAAGCCGGGGAATAACTCAGGGGGAACACTTGGTTGGGAACCTAGTGCATTTAGGAATCAAGTAAAGATATCTGTAAGGTTACCTCATTTATCTTAGTGGATTCTAGGTCTGAGAAAGAACGAAGTGATTACCTCATTTAAAAGACTATTCACCCCCCCCCCTCTAGTCTTTTACTTTGCCGTTATCTGGACCAACAAAATCTTCATCCTTGGTGTCAATTTCAAAATCCTTTCCAAGATTTTGAAGTTCAAACAGCTCACAGAAAGTTGTTTCGTCCAACAGGATTTCTTGTCCTTGGACTTTGGTCTTGATAGACACTATCTCAGTGCCTTCAGAGATCTTGGAAATAATTGTGGAGTTATTGTAAAACTCCAGAACATCCAGTGAAGAAACTCCACTGGGAAGAGCAGATAGAAAGCCCTTGATTTTTGCCTTTTCAAGCATATCAAGTACTAACTTCCTGTCAGTCTGGTTTTCTATTGCAGCAACCAGGTATTCCTTAATCATGGCACCACCCCAAATCATCCTGTGATTTGAAGTCCAATGATCAGGGTCGAATTCTCCGACCAACCGATTGTTTGTTATAACTAGCACTGGTGCTTGCTTTTCAGCAGTACCAGTAGTAGCTTGGGATTTCTGAGAAGAAGCACGATTGGGAGCCATCTCATTAAATAGCGAAGTTTTTGAAAAACGAGAAATAGATTTGGGTGAGAGATTAGTGATTTTTTTGCAGAAAAACTAACAGAGATTTGCAGAGGTTGAAGAGAAGTTTTTGCTATTCTTATGCAAGTCTGTATGTTGGATTAGGCGAAAGTAATTTCTTTTGCCAAAATCCCATATATATAGCAATGTAATCTCCACAAGACATAGACATACAAATTAATTTTGTGTGTAAGTATCTGTGAATTGCAGGCAGGCGTGAGTAAAAGTTTGTTCGGCATTAAATGCATAGTGGGCCCTGTCGGAATTTTAACAGTCCACTATTTACTGAGAGTTAATCTCTGCCGTAAAGATCAATCGCCCAATTCATCAAGGGTCACCATTGCTTCTTCAGCAATGATCACAATAAACACATGTAATTGTGCCCATTTAATGAATTTTGGCTATTAGCTTTCTGAATCACGTTTCTGTATGACCAAGAACACTGTTTGCATCTGAATTCATCTCACACTTGGTATTTGTCCAAGTTTTACACAAAGATACAAATAATACAAATTTCAAGAGAGTAGTTGACTGCAGACAGTTGTACCCGTCTCTGAAATTTTTGAATAGCCATTTTACCCTTTAGCCTTTAGTTTCTGGATACCAGTTCCAGATTCTTGTTTTCTGGATACCCGTTCCAGATACCTTTTCTCTCTTCTTTGATATCTTCTTCAGATATCTCTTCTTTGAACTTTTTCAGTTCTTTGGTAGCTCCATTAGTCCAAGACTGTGTCTTAAGGCTAAGAATCAATTTTCTTGTAATGGCTTAGTGAAGATATCTGCAAGTTGGTCTTCAGTGCCAATCTTGAGTATCTCTATATTGCCTTTTTCAACATGGTCTCTGATGAAGTGGTGTCTAACACCAATGTGCTTTGTTCTTGCATGAATCTTAGGATTCTGAGTTATGGCAATAGCACTTGTGTTGTCACAGAAAATGGGAGTCTTTTCTTCATTGAGTCCATAGTCTCTGAGTTGTTGTTGTATCCACAATATCTGTGAAGCACAACATCCAAAGACAATATATTCAAACCGTGGTAGATGTGGCAATTGAATTTTGTTTCTTGCTGAACCATGATATTAATCTAGCACCAAGAAATTGACAAGTTCCTGAGGTGCTTTTTCTATCAAGCAATGATCCAGCATAGTCGGCATTTGAATAGCCAACCAAACTCAATCCACTATCTTTTGAATACCACAATCCAACTTCTACAGTACCTTTTACATACCTTAATATCTTCATAGCAATGTTGTAGTGTGACTGCATTGGATTTGTCTGAAATCTAGCACACACTCCAACTGCATATTGAATATCAAGTCTACTTGCAGTGAGGTATAGTAGAGACCCAATCAATTTCCTATACTTGTGTTCTTCAACACTCTTGTTTGATTCAGTATTGGTCATTTTGGTTCCAATGCTCATTGGTATCTTAGCATTCTTTTCAGAAGGCTTTAGATTGAACTTATTGAGCATATCCTTTGCATACTTTGTTTGACTAATGAATATTCCATCATTGAGTTGCTTGACTTGCAGCCCTAGGAAGTAATTCAATGCTCCCATCATGCTCATCTCAAATTTACATCTCATGAGTTCAGCAAAGTCTTCACAAAGTTGCTTGTCTTTAGATCCAACTATAATGTCATCAACATATACTTGAACTAAAAGTAGTTTCCCATCATGGTTCAATGTGAAGAGTGTTTTATCAACATCTCCTTTCTTGAAACCACTTTCTAGTATGTATCTGGCCAATGTATCATACCATGCTCTTGGAGCTTGTTTCATCTGAGCTTTCTGAAGCTTATAGACCATCCTACTTTCTGAGGGAACTTCAAAACCTGGTGGTTGCTCAACATAGACTTCCTCAGCCAGTTCACCATTTAGAAATGCACTCTTGATATCCATCTGATAAACTGTAAAGTCATTATGAGCTGCAAAGGCTAGAAAGAGTCTTATTGCATCCAATCTTGCAACTGGTGCATAAGATTCATCAAAATCTAGTCCTTCAGTCTAGGTGAATCCCTTGGCAACCAACCTAGCTTTGTTTCTGGTTATTTCACCAGACTCATTCATTTTGTTTCTGAAAACCCACTTAGTTCCGATTACAGATATTCCATCAACAAATGGAACCAGTTTCCAGACTTTGTTTCTCTCAAATTGAGTGGTATCATTGTTGTTAAAAACTATTTTCTTCCTTGGTGTGTTCCTAGGTGCTCCATTTGGTGCTTTCAGATACCTGTCGGATTTCTGAGTCTGCTTTTCAGCAAACTTAGCTTTCCTAGCCAGATTTCTTCTAGCCAGCATTGATTTTACGTGGCTTGATTTATCTTCCACTTCGATAATTCTTGAGCAATTCTAGCCTTTAACCATCGTTCTTGCTCTTGTTTGTATTCATGAGCATGTTGTTTCGATGGCTTTATAGCCAATACCATTCCGAGCACCGATCTTTGTCGTGATCTCTCTTCAGCAGCTTTGCTAGACTCTGGATTATCAATTTTCTTTCCAGAAAACGTGACATGAGAAAATTTGCCAGCTCCTGCAATTTTTCCTTTTTGAGAGACATAGCACTGTGGGTGATTGCACTTCTCAGTGTTATGTTTCTTTTCAGAGACATTTCCCACAGTTTCCGTTTGGACTTGTTTTTCCCACAAAGGCTTGGTCGCAACTGCCTTTCCTTTGTCAACAATCTTAGCTTTCTGACCGATGCTGTAGATTGTTTGGGAATCACCTTGCTGAGCACTGACGAATGTTAGTCCTTTATTACTCTTATTTAGAGTGGTGGAACTATCAGTGTGTGTGTCTTGCCCAAGTCCTTTATTTTCTGAAGGATCTGTTAAATAAGATTGTACTTCAGTAAGAGTGTCACTATCTTTGGCATAAGATTGAAAAGATAGTTCTTTCTTTTTGAGTTCCTTATTCTCAGAAAGAAGACCTTCATATTTCTTTTGAAGATTAGCCATTGCTTCTTTATGTGACTTTTCGGTCTCAGATATCTGAGCCTTGAGAAATGGATTTTCAGCATCCTTTTTCTCAGATATCTTGATTAATTGAGAATTTTCCTTTGCAAGAGAATTCTTTTCTTCTTCGAATTTTTCGGCTCTAGCTCGGAACATTAGAAATTCTCTTTTGTAAAGATCAATTTCTTTTCTGAGATTTTCCAGTTCTTTGAATCCTTCTTCATCACTTTCATAAGTATAACAGGATGTATGTGTTACCTCATCAGCCATTAGACAAGGTTCAATATTGGAGATATCTGGGAAGATTTCTTCAGCCATTCCACACACTTCTTTCTTCTTTTGACCAAAGTCAATTACTTCATGAGAAACACCGCATATTTTTGGGGAAGGCAGTGTGGAATCATCTGAATCCTCATCCTCAGAATCAGACTCAATATCTAGAGCATCCAGTTGAAGTTGAATCTTTTTCCTTTCTTCAGTGAGCATAGCTCTTTGACTTCTTTTGTAGATTCTTCTATCTTTCTTGTCACCTGTCTTAAGTTTGTTGAAGGCAGGACAATCCTTCTTGAAATGACCAGATATCATTTCCAATTTCTGCTTCCTCAGTACTTGATGCTTTTTGAGCTGGCTTGTTCAGCGAGGTATGCATATTTTTGTACTGGTGATAGTTTGAGCCTAGATGATTTTTCAGCTTCTCTTTGGCTTTCCTTCTCTCAATTTCTCGACTGACATATTTTCCCATTTTCTTTACAGCAAGAGCATCCTCAGTCATATCCTTGCCTTTCTTCTTTTCAGAAGTTCCTTGAGCAACTAGAGCAACACTCTGCAACTTCTCAGTTGTTTGCTCCCTTTGAGTTGTCTCATAGTCAACAGTGGCAAGATGAGAGAAAGTTCCACAGGAGTGATATCTGGCATTCCTTGGTTAAAGTAGAAAAACTTTGTGTGTTCCTAGTTATGATTAAGACTTCTCACAATGGTTTTAATCTTTTCTGACCGGGTATATCTATTACTTTCACCAAGTGCAGCCATGTCATTCATAAGTGTTGTAAACCGGAAATCTAGTTCTTCAAGAGTCTCTGAGGGACCTTGTTTAAAGTTTTGGAATTTCAGCTTCAAAACTTCGAACTTATATTCCTTTGTTTTTTCAGTTCCAGCACAGATTTCTTCAATCAGTTGCCAGGCCACTTTTGCCGTTTTTGCACCCCACAGTTTACACTGTATGTGCTCTGGAGTAGAACGTATGATGATATTACGAGCCTGTCCATCCAAACGATTTCTCTTGGCATCTTCCGATGTCCAGAGTTCTCTGGGCTTTGGTTCGTAAATGACTTGACTGGCAGGTCTCCCGCTGGTTGACGCATCTGTCTGTGAAGACCCATCACTTTGTTCTCTGTCTCTACCATTAGAAACCTCTATGACTTGCTTGAGTTGTTGAATGACTATTGGGCCATTCTTTATTACTTCGATCATTTCATCACTGATGGCTTCTAGGTGGAGCATCATGTTGTTCTTCCATTTCTCATAATTATCTGGCTTGAGAATTGGGGTGTCACTTAAAGACATCCTGCAGCAAACACACTAAACAAACATATCAAGTGTAGGTAAAAAGAAGTTAGTGGGCACTTATCTGGGATCTAGGTTCAGTCAGAAGGCTTGGGAACCTCCTGCTCTGATACCACTTGTTGGTCCAGATAACGGCAAAGTAAAAGACTAGAAGGGGGGGGGGGGGTGAATAGTCTTTTAAAACTTTTGTCGATAAGCACAGTTTCTCAGATATCTGTGAAGATATCTGATACTTAATTTCAGAGAGCGAAAGTCTTTTCTAAGATAAGTGCACGTGTTCAGCAAGATAAGTGTAAGTACTTTGCAATATAAGTAAAACAAGTAATAAGTTGCAGAAAGTAAATAACACAAGTCTTTTTATAATGGTATCTGAAGGTGGCGTAATCCTTCAACTAATCCACTTCGGTCTTTCTCAGACCTAGAATCCACTAAGATAAATGAGGTAACCTTACAGATATCTTTTCTTGATTCCTAAATGCACTAGGTTCCCAACCAAGTGTTCCCCCTGAGTTATTCCCCGGCTTTCTCAGCCATGTACTTCCTGTACTCAGAAACCTTTTTGAGCTATTCCTTAGCTTCCCGAGCTAAGTACTTCCTGTGCTCAACAACCTTGGAGTTATTCCTTAGTTTTCCAAACTAAGTACTTCCTGTACTCCACGCCGTTTAAGGTGTTGGTTTTAGGTTTGTTTTTCAGGTGAGCTTCTTAAATAACTTATTCAGTTATTCAGATAGCTCTATGAATCAAGTATACTTAATACACTTTTCAATGTATGATATCTTGTTCTTTACTGACCCAAGTCTATTGTAAGTGTTTTAGAGAATGAATCTCAGATATGAAATCTTAGTTCAACTCCTTCACAGATAACAATGCTCGTTAAGGATCAGGACACTTAGAACTTTTGTGCTACTTAGAATCAAGAGCTTTGGTCGCAACAGAAATCTTGAAAGTAAGTAGTTTGCTTGAGAGAACTTGTGTGAGTATTCAGTATAAGTTCAGTGATATAAGGTGTTCAGTGTGTTCTAAGGTGTGTTCTCAAGCAGTCTAAGTGTTGATATTTATAGATGAATTTTGAGTGCCGTTTGAATAGTATCCGTTAGGCTTGAATCAAATTCAAACTATTGATATCTGAGTATAATCTTTGTGAGTTTGTCTTCTTCTTGGTTACTTTTGTTCAGACGTTTCTGTCTGCACATTTAATGCACTGTACTATACTTTGTCCTGTAGTGCCAACGGAACTATGCAAGCTTTCTGAGGCTTTGCACGTTCTTTTCCAGAGATCATCATAGCTCCAGATACCACTTGTTTGAACAACTTATTATAATATGTTTCTTTTTCATAAGCATATTTTACGTCCAAGGTATCTAAGTGTAGATATCTGTGGGCACTTTCCTCGTCTCAGAAACCTTTTATTCTCAGATATCTTTTGCAACATGTGTGTTTCGAAACACTTGTTTCCTCAAGATATCTGGACATAGGTATCTGAAAAACCCTTGTCTTCAGCAATATTGTGCAGTCTTCAAATCATCAAATCGGTTGAACTTTTCCTGCTGAATGCCTTCTTCTTGGTCTTCTGCAGAAAATAAAAATTACATTTCGAGACCTAACATCCTATGCAAGATTTGCTAGACTATCATACTTAGTGAGTTCCTCTTTTACAGTGTTCAAGTGAACTAAGAGTACTCATCACCTTTCTGAGCTAAGATAAGTCATTAGTTTGCTGATCAAAATCTAAACAGATATTCCTAACAGAAAGTGCCCACAGATATCTACACTCAGATACCTTGGACATAAACTATGTTTATGAAAAGAAAATATTTTATAACAAAGTTGTTTCAACAAGTGGTATCTGGAGTCGTGATAATCTATGAAATAGAACATGCAAAGTTTCAGAGAACTCTGATAGAATAAGATCTCTGATACAATGCATAGTTCCGTTGGCACTACAGGACAAAGTATAGTGCAGTGCATTAAATGCGCATGTAAATGTTCGAACAAAATGGCGACTTCAAAAAGAAGACAAACTCACATAAGATTATACTTAGATATCAATAGTTTGAAATTGAGTTAAGCCTAACGGATACTATTCAAACGGCACTCAAATTCATCTATAAATATCAACACTTAGACTGCTTGAGAAAACACACAGAACTTGCACCTTAGAACATTGAACTTACATTGAATACTCTCACACAAGCTCTCTCAAGCTTACTACTTATCTTCAAGCTTTCTGTTGCGACCAAAGCTCTTGATTCTAAGTAGCACAAAAGTTCTAAGTGTCCTGATCCTTCACAAGCATTGTTATTTGTGAAATAGTTGAACTAAGATTTCATAGCTGAGTTTCATTCTCTTAAACACTTATCATAGCCTTGGGTCAGTAAAGAACAAGATACCATACATTGCAAAGTGTATTAAGTATACTTGATTCATAGAGCTATCTGAATAACTGTACAAGTTATTAAAGAAGCTCACCTGACAATTTACCTTAACCAACACCTTAATCGGCGTGGAGTACAGGAAGTACTTAGTTTGGGAATCTAAGGAATAACTCCAAGGTTATTGAGCACATGAAGTACTTAGTTTGGGAAACTAAGGAATAGCTAAAAAAGGTTCCTCAGTACAGGAAGTACTTGGCTGTGAAAGTCGGGGAATAACTCAGGGGGAACACTCGGTTGGGAACCTAGTGTATTTAGGAATCAAGAGAAGTGTTGGTCCAGATAACGGCAAAGTAAAAGACTAGAGGGGGGGGGGGGGGAATAGTCTTTTAAAACTTTTATCGATAAACACAGTTTTCAGAAACCTGGGGGTTTCTGATACTTAAATTCAGAGCGCGGAAGACTTTAAGATAGGTAAGTGCAGAAACAATAAGTATGTGTGTGTGTGCTTTGCTGAAATGTAAATACAGAAAGGTAAATAATACAACAAGTATAGTGGTATCTGGAGGTGGCGTAATCCTCCAACTAATCCACTTCGGTCTTTTTGAGACCTAGAATTCACTAGAACAGATAATTGAGTTCACCTTACAAGAATCCTATTCTAAGATTCCAAAATAAATGGTTCCTAACCAAATGTTCCCCCTGAGTTATTCCCCAGCTCCTAGAGCTAAGTACTTCCTCTACTCAGATAACCTTGGAGTTGTTCCCTGATTTCCCAAATCAAGTACTTCCTCTACTCCACGCCTTGATGGTGTTGGTTATAAGGTTTTGTCAGAAAGGCTTCTCGTATAACTTTTCAGTTATGTTTACAGAGAGCCAAACAGAATGAGACTACTTAATACACTTGTTCAGTGGATGGCAGTCTGCTCTTTACTGACCCAAGTAATTGGTGTCCATTCTGGAGAATGAGCTTCAGAAAGGGTATCTGATAGTTCAACTCTTTCACGAATAACAATCTCTTGTTAAGGTTCAGGACAACTTAGAACTACTAGTGATTCTTCAAGCAACAGAAAGCTTTCACGAATAACAATCTCTTGTATCCGTTGTGCTCTCTATCAAATTATATCCGTTTATATCTTGAACTATGTACTCAGAAGTCACTATCTCATTTTTCAGAGAGGACTGCTTTTTGCAGCATTTCTGCCGATCCATTTAATGCATAGTACTGTTCATTGTCCTTTAGTCTCAACGGATACATGAGCCTTTCTGATGGCTTGCATGCTCCATAGTCATGATTTCATATGTCCAGAATCATATTTCGAAAGTAAGTTAATATACTTAAGAAAGGATTAAGGACATAGTCTTTCTGAGTTAGACTAAACCTTTGTCTCTTCATAAATCTTGTGCAATCTTCAGTCTTCTAATCTTCAGAAAAGCTTCATTGCTAGGATTGATTTTCATGGTCTTCTTGAAATAAAAATTACACTCAGAGACCTATAATCCTATTACAAGATTTACTAGACTAATCATACTCAGTGATTTCCTCTTTTACAATGTTCAAGTGAATCAAGAGTACTTAATCACCTTTCTGGCTAAGATAAGAACATGTGATGAGTGATCAAAATACTAACAGATATTCCTAACAAATTTCCCCCTTTTTGATCAGTCATCCATGACTATCTTTTAAGTCCTATTACAAAATTGTAATCCTGGAAGAGAAAACAATCCACCACTTAATCATTTCAAATGATATTCAATTTTAGTTGAATTAAGTGCAGAAAGCAAACATCAACCAAATCACAAGAAGTGATCTTTGCTGATAAGTTGTCATCTATTAAAAGGTATCTGAGAGTATGATCTTCAGATAGGTACAGTTTACATAATGAGATGCAACTTTTACATATAGAGAATTTTAGAAACTATCAGCAAGATTACAAAAAGTAACAAAACATACTAAGTAAATTAGAACAAAGGAGAGTCCAAGCTCCAAGAGAGTATTCTAATGTTACTAGTCTTCAAGTCTTTAGAAATGCAACTTGGGTTCAAATACATAAAGTTCTTCAGCACCCTTTCTGGATCAGTTGACATGATCATCCACTTTTCTGCATTCTTGGACATAGTCATAAAGAATCCTTCTGACAGAGAGCTCTGTCTTTCTGGATAAGTCACATATTTCATGGTAACTCTTGCCAAGCTTGTGATTCTTCCGCAGAAAATGTTTGACCCAGAAGTACTTTCCCCAGACCCAGGCATGGTCTACTTTTGGTGAGACAGGTTGAAATACTTGTATATTTCTTCCAGATAGTGTATATCATCTAGGTATTCATCCAATGTCATATAGAATGACTCATAGGTTGAAACACCTAGTTTGTTCTTCCTGCTGTAGCTACCATCCAATTTTCTTAAATTGTGTACATCATCAGGTTTTGGGTAAGGACAGGCAAAAGAAAGATCCATCTTTCTGGCTCCATTCCTCTTTTCTACTTCAAAGTTTAGCCAGGCATGAAGGTGCTCTGGTTTAGCAATTCTGGCTTGCCTTCTCTCCATTTCAGGATCTGGTTGAGGATGGGAGTTGGAAACTTATCATTGACAAGTAGATGTTGTAGTTCCACAATCCAATACCCTCTCTTGCTCAGAATGCACCTATATGAAGATTCTTCATTATTGGTCTTCATATACTCAATGTGGGCATCAGTTGGCCTTTCTTGATGTGTTTCATTGTTTATTCTGCCAAACTGGAAATCCCTTCTTTCTTTTCTGTTTGGTGGCCTTCTGTCAGGAGATCCTCTAACCCTTTCTTCCTGCCTTGGGGTTGTGCTGGTGGATGTTCCTTGTATAGACTTGGTATTTCCAGAAGGAGTTCTGGCTGTTAAGGGCTTTGCTGCCAGAGGAGGTTGTGAAGTAGTTGCTTGTCTCCTTTTCTTGTGAAGTGGATGTTCATCAGAATCATCCTCATCATCATTGAAGTCCAAAATTGAAGACTTGCAGCTTTCTTGACCTCTTACTTCTCCTTCTTCTATTAATTCTTCTTCAGAAGTCTTCTTCTCTTCTGAGATTCTAAGGGACTTGGTTCCCCTAGTTATCATACTTCTCAGCCTTCTGGCTGGTTGATCTGGAACAATTCTTCAGCAAGGGTGTCTCCAGTGGTGTCCTTAATGACAAGTTGACTTGAGGAGGGAGGATTTGATTGTTTTCTTTTTCTTCCTCTACCTTTCTGAGGCATCTCTTCTTCCCCCTTAGTCATGAATGACTGACTCATGATAGCATAAGCTTCAGAGAGAGTTTCAAAGTTTTTCTGGAGATTGTTGTGCACCCTGACCAATTCTTGAAGTTACTTATTTAGCTCTTTGTTCTGTCTAACCAGTTCCTGCTCCTTTCTGTTGAGCTCTTCAAGCGGCCTTAGGATGGCGTTGGCTTGCAGGACAACATGGCTGGCTGCATTCAATGCTGCATTAGCATTGTTTCAATCCTCATCCCTGACCAACTCTAGGTCTTTCTGAGAGAGAGAGCTATGCTGGTTGCTCTGTTGAGTAAAGCAGCAGCTAATGGCTTCATCTCATCTAGGACGGATTTTAGCACTTCTGTGTCTTGGGCAACTAGTGTCTTTCTGAGTTCTAAAAAGACACTGTTCCTTGGACGGTGCTCTTCACTTCTTGAACTACTTGGTGCAGAGAATATATGAGGAGCAAGTAGGGCTCTTTTTTGCTGAGTGACAAGTCTCTCATCTTCTGCTTCAGTAATCAAGTTGTGGGTTTCAGCATCACAATCATAATCCTTTTCTTGGATTGTTTGCAGATTGACAATGTTCTTCTGCTTTCCATCAAGTGTGCTGGCCTACTGAGAAGATGTAGAAGGTCTTTCTGATGCAGTCTCAGCATCATGCTCTTCATCATCATTGTCATCCATGACATCTATCTCAGCAGCTGTGACAAGAATGGCATTTTTCAAATTTCTTTGCTCATCTAGGAGTGCCAATTCTTTGGCATTAGCTTCTTCGAGCTTCTTGATTTTGGCTTCCTTTTCATCAATAAGAGCTTGAGTCTCAATGTTGATTCTCTTCTATTCTTCCAATACCTTTCTGAGTTGTTCAATTCTGAACTCAGCGGCTGAAATTTCTTCTAAGGCATCATTGTGTTCAGCCTGTTGGGTATCTTGATGAGACTTGGGAGGTGATGATGATGGAGCTTTTGGAGCATTTGAGGGAGTAGCCTTTTCTCCACTTCCTTTGCTAGCTTTCTGAATCCCGCCTTGTCCAGGTTGGGGATCATCATTTTGATCATCATCATCATCATCCTTTTTCTTTGCTTCTTGGTTTGGATGCTCAGAAGGAGGTTTTTGATAATCATTTTCGTCCATTTCCTCGTCATCTTTTGAAACCAGGTTGATCACATTTGGGAATGTAATCATCCTCCCATTAACTTCTTCTTGTTCAGTTGGGTAGGTTATGAGCTTGCTGGGCAAGGCAGGATGGGTAACCATCTTCTCATGGGTTTGAGCATCGCAGACTTGAAATCTGCCAAAAGTCTTTGTGCTACTTCATGAATGAAGTCTTCATGCATCAGAGTGGCAAAAGTGTAGGACTCTGTTGGGAATAATGCATGGATATAATCTTCCAGATTGAAGGCGATTGCTCTCTTCTCTGGGACGTCGATTACTCTGGTTAATTCAGAAAGGTCAGCCTTTCTGGGTTTCTGCCATTGTCTGAAGCACTTGAGATGTTTCTTTAAGGTGTGCTTCTGGAAGGCCTTGAGTAAATCAACTGGCACTAGACTTTGAGCCTGAAAGAAAGTGTTCAAGTTAGTTTTGCTCAAACTACTTGAGTTAGTACCTGTAAGCGAAAGAAGGCTTTCTGAGCATACCTGTGTAGAAACACTAGGCTCATTATCATGTACTTCTGCTTGCTTGAGCACAGAGGCCTCAGATACCTAGTTGTGAGGAGAAGTCTGATCCTCATCAACCTTTCTTTCTGCTAGAACCTGAGAATTAAAATCAAATATGTTTAGAAACTGTTAACAGAAAAGATAAGTGGAAAAATGCTTTCTGAGACTTCACTTACTTCCAAGTGAGGAAGCTCGTGACATCTTCTCGAAACCTTGGGGTTTCGAACCTTTTCTGCAGATCGCTTATTCGAGCTTTAGTTTCCTTTGGAGGAGACAACACAACTGTTTCTCCATCCAATTGTTCTTCTGACTGAGCCTGTAAGAACAAACATAAAAGATTTAGTAGTGGTTTTTCCTGAGCATTCTTGAAGAGGACTATTACTGATTACTTACCGTCTCAGCAGAAGGCTCAGTAAATACTTCCTCAGAAATCTTTTCAGCTTCTGGAATCTCTAGGTTTTGGGGTGTTGGTTCCACCACCACTACTTCCTCAGTTGGAGCCTAAGAAGAGACATTAAGAATATTAGAACATAAGATAAGAGCATTTTTAGTTATTTCTTGTTCAGAGATAACTTTACTATCTGTGGGACAGGCTCTTTTTGATGTTCTGAGGTTGGAGGAACCTCTTCTTGATTCAAGGGGGTGGACAGGTTTTCTTCCCCCTGAAAGTGTCTCTCCAAGTTGGCCTGTAACAAATACAGCTTCTGAGTAACAAGTTAACATGCAATTATGTTGACATGTTAGATACAAACTATCTTTGTTACCTGAATAGAGTCAGGCTCATCATTAATCTCTTGGACTTGTGGTGATTCCACAGTCTCTCTTTGCTCATTATTGTTCTCCTCTGCAGTATCATTCTGAGTCTCCATCTCAGTTTGATCACATTCTGAGAGTTGAGCTTTCTCAGAAGGTTGAGGAACCTGTTCAAGAACAGGGTTTTCTTCAGCAATATTAAGTGCTGGCATTGTGAATGTGGAAGCAATGTCAGGATCTTCCAGCATTCTATCTTCCTCACCCAGGCATTCTTCTTCCTGCTAGGCAGAGGGGCTCTTGTCTTTCTGAAGAGCTGAGCTTGATGCTCCTCCATGGGTCTCATACTTGAATCTTTTGAGTACTTTTGCAAGTACTTCATCATCCTCAGAATCACTATTCTGTGTTGGTGCAGACCCATCTATGATATTTCTATCATCTCTGGAGAGTTCTGGAGTATTCTGGATCAGGACTCTTGGGGCATTCTGGAGTTGCCTTTTTGAGCGTCCAACATCTTCTGAGACCTTGTCTCCAGAAGGTTGCGCCTCTTGTATGCTTAGGGGCTTGGAGGCTCTTTTGCTGTGAGTTCTCTTTCTCTTGGCAACTGGAGGTTTAGCTTGAGCTTGCTCAGAGACCTCCTCACCTTGCTGTGCAGTTTCTTCTTCTTCTGCCTTTCTGAGTGCGTTCTCAGCAGCAAGTTTCTCCTTTTCTTCAAATGGGAGTTGGTGACTGGGATTTCCTGCCTCTCTCTGAGAGTGATTCCCATTGTTTCCAGAATGTAACAGATTCTGAGACCAAAGTGCATATTGACCTTTGGCTCAGCAAGGCCATTGATGATTTTGGGCTCAAATTCCTCAATATGTCCAAGGAATTTGTTGAAGGCGTACTTCCCCCAATTGAAGTGGGTTTCCTGCCCTTCATGCTTCTTGTTCAGAAGATGCATCATCATCCATCTCTCCATGCTTATCTGTCTACTCCACCTTTGTTGCCATCAAAGCAACGGACCAGAATAAGAGCTAAAGTACTCCAGTGTTTCTGGAGATGACTAGTTCTGATGGCCTTCAGAACAAAGTCTCCTGGGCAACCTTTTGCATTTTCTAACTGGATTGCTTCAAATAGCTCTTTGACGCCTTGAATCATGGAAGCGTCCTTGATGTTGATGTCTTCAAATGTTCCTCGATTTTTCAATCGGAATATCTTGCAGAAAGTCTTGCAGTCTAGAACAATTTCTTGTCCTTGGACTTCAGTCTGCATGTATTTTTCTTCTTCATCATTCACAACTTTTGTGAAGATTTTGGAGTTGTTATAGAACTCCAGTACATCCAGTGTGGATAGTCCACTGGGTGCAGCAGATAGAAGCTTGTAGATATGGGAATTCTTCAGCATTCCCAATATCAGTTTCCTTTCTGGTTTTGAATGTATAACTGCTGGTACATATCTCTTCACTAGAAAAGCTCCCCAATTCATTTTGTGGTTAGGGTTCCAGTCCGATGGGGTAAACTTTCCCATAAGGCATTTATTCAACACCTTAAGTTCCTTTCCTCCTTGCTTTTCAGCAGGAACAGATGATACGGCCTTCGGGTTCTTGGTGGTTATCTTCTTGGGTGTCATCTCTTATATAGAGTTTTGAGTGAGTTTTTTCAGATGAATTTTGCACAATTAATCGAGATTAGTCTGTCTTTTCAGAAGACTAAGCACAAGAAGTTGAGTTTGCAGAGGGGGTTTTGCAGAAATCTTGAGAGATTTTGCTGTTTTGATGCAAGTTTGAAATTTTCGGAATTGGTAAATGTGTTTGTCTTTTGCCCAAATCCTATATATATAGCAGACAAAATGTACATAGATACAACATACATATAGCTGAATATGAATGCGTGTCTTTGCATCTGCATAGGCGTGGTACGTCCTTTGTACTTCATAAAATGCGTAGTGGGCCATGTCTGCATTTCTCAACAGACATTACTTGCTTTGTTTTAATCTCATCCGTTGAGATCAAACGTTTATTCATCAAGGTCTTATATTGAATATCTTGTAATGATATCAATCAACAAATGGTAATGTGCCGACTTGATGGATTTTTAATTTGCTACATTCATTGTGTCACTTAGTAAAGACTAGGAACACTTAATCGTTTGAGCTTATCATTCTGAGTGTCAAGTCCTTATCTATATATTGTTTATCATCAAAATGTTAAAAATACAAGACATTGCACATATTTGACTTTCAGAACTTATACCTTTTTGGGCTTTGTGTGTCCATTTCTCTTTTTGACTAAGTAGCTTTCTGAATTCAAGTGTCAGAAGCTTCAGTTGTTTGAATGTATTTGACCCACTCTCAGTAAGTAATTTCTAGTCTTATTTACTTATTAAGTGTGTACCAACCTTTGCCTTTCTGGATACCCGTTCCAGAAATGTTTTGCCTTTCTGAGTGTTGCTACTCAGAAACCTGTTCTCAGAGGTCTACTTCTTTTCTAGCTCACTTACTCATACTTTAGAGATTCAGGTCAATTTTTTAGTCCTTAGGCAACTCCATTAATCCAAGATTATGTCTCAAAGTCAAGAACCTGCTTTCTTGTAAGGGCTCGGTGAAGATATCTGCAAGTTGGTCTTCTGTGCCAATCTTGAGTATCTCTATATTGCCTTTCTCAACATGGTCTCTGATGAAGTCGTGTCTAACATCGATGTGCTTTGTTCTGGCATGGAACTTGGGGTTCTCTGTGATTGCAATAGCACTTGTGTTATCATAGAAAATGGGAGTTTTCTCTTCATTGAGTCCATAGTCTCTGAGTTGTTGTTGAATCCACAGAATTTGTGTTACACAACGACCAGCAACAATATATTCAGCCTCTGTGGTAGAAGTTGCAATTGAGTTTTGTTTCTTGCTAAACCATGAGATAAGTCTAGTTCCCAGAAACTGACAAGTTCCTGAGGTACTTTTCCTATCAAGCATTGATCCAGCATAATCAGCATCTAAGTAACCAGCCAAACTCAATCCACTTTGTTTCGGATACCACAACCCTACATCTATTGTACCTTTCACATACTTTAATACTTTCATAGCAGTGTTGTAGTGTGATTGCATTGGATTTGTTTGAAATCTAGCACACACTCCAACTGCATATTGAATATCAGGTCTACTTGCAGTAAGGTAAAGTAGTGAACCTATCAATTTTCTATACTTGTGTTCATCAACACTCTTATCTGATTCAATATAGGTCATCTTGGTTCCTATGCTCATAGGTATCTTAGCATTCTTTTTAGAAGGCTTAAGATTGAACTTAGTGAGCATGTCTTTTGCATACTTTGTCTGACTAATGAATATTCCATCATTGAGTTGCTTGACTTGCAATCTTAGGAAATAGTTCAATTCTCCCATCATGCTCATCTCAAATTTACTTTTCATGAGATTTGCAAAGTCATCACAAAGTTGCTTGTCCTTAGATCCAAATATAATGTCATCAACATATACTTGAACTAAGAGCAGTTTCCCATCATGATTTAAAGTAAATAAAGTTTTATCAACTTCACCTTTCTTGAAACCACTTTCTAGAAGGTATTTGGCCAAAGTGTCATACCATGCTCTTGGAGCCTGTTTCAGTCCGTAAAGAGCTTTCTGTAGCTTATAGACCATTCTACTTTCTGAGGAAACTTCAAAGCCAGGTGGTTGCTCAACATAGACTTCCTCAGCAAGTTCACCATTCAAGAATGCACTTTTGACATCCATATGATAAACTTTAAAATCTTTATGAGCTGCAAAGGCCAGAAAGAGTCTTATTGCATCCAATCTGGCAACTGGTGCATATGACTCATCAAAATCTAAACCTTCAGTCTGGGTGAATCCCTTGGCAACCAATCTTGCTTTGTTTCTGGTTATTTCACCAGATTCATTCATCTTGTTTCTGAAAACCCACTTAGTTCCAATCATAGATATTCCTTCTACAAATGGAACTAGTTTCCAGACTTTGTTTCTTTCAAACTGATCCAACTCTTCTTCCATTGCAGAGATCCAGTCTTGGTCTCTTAATGCTTCTTCTATAGTTTTTGGTTCAATGTTTGAGATAAAACATCCAAAGAGAGAATTAGCATTTTCAACTATTGCTCTCCTAGTCCTAACACCTTGATTGATTGGTCCAATCACATCTTTTGCAGGATGATCCTTGATCCATCTCATCATGGGTTTAGGCTAGTTAGTTGACATCTATGTGATCTGAATGTGAATCACTATGATTATGACTTGATACTTCTTCAGTATTTGTGACATTTTGCACCTCAGAAGGGCGGTGAATGTCTGACACTTGCTCAGTGTGAGAGCTTTCTGGGACATGCCTGTCAGAGAGGTCATTTCCAGAGTTAGCTCTCTGATGAACATCTTCAGTTTCCATTTCTGGAATTCTCATAGGAAATTCTTCATCATGTCTGAGAATCATCTGGTTGTTACTAGGCATTTCATGCTTTTCTTCGTCAGAGTCATCCTCTCTTTCCACAATGATGTTTTTCCTTTCTGAGGGTTCTTCTTCATAATCCTTTATCATTAGTTCCTTGAACCTTTCTGAGAGTTCATCAGCAAGGGGTGTTTTCTTGCTTCCTTCATAGAATACAACATGAACTGATTCTTCAATCTTCTTTGTTCTTTTGTTGTAAACTCTGTATGCTTTGCTATTCATAGAATAACCAAGAAACACGCCTTCATCTGCCTTTGGTTGATATGTTCTTAGATACTCTTTTCCATTGTTAAGAACAAAACATCTACAACCAAATACTTTTAGATGTTTGATATTAGGGGATCTACCAACCAAGAGTTCATATGGGTCTTGTCATGGTGTTTGTTTATCAAACATCTGTTCTGAGTGTAGCATGCTGTGTTTACAGCTTCAACCCAATAAACTTCACTTATCTCAGTGTCAGCTAGCATTTTCCTTACTGCTTCTTTAAGTGTTCTGTTTTTCCTTTCTGCAACACCATTTTGTTGTGGTGTTCTTACAGAGGAAAGTTGGTGTTGTATACCTTTGCTGGTACAAAATTCCTTTATGTACAGGTTGACAAACTCAGTACCATGGTCTGTTCTGATTGCAGATACCTTGTCATTTTTCATGACTTCAAGCTTATTCAGCAAGTTTGGAATCTCCACCCTTGCATCAGATTTGTGCTTCAGAAAGACAACCCAAGTGAATCTTGAGAAGTCATCTACAACAACAAGACCATACTTCTTTCCTGCATAACTAGTTACAGATGATTCAAAAAGATCCATGTGTAATAGTTGCAGTGGTCTAACACTAGAGTGTCTGGTTTTGGACTTGAAAGAGATTTTGGATTGTTTCCACATTTGACAGGCAGAACATATACCATCCTTTCTGAAAGATGTTTTGGGAAGGCCAACCACTAACTCTTTCTTGGCAAGTTTGTTCAGAGTTTTGAAATTCAAGTGACTCATTCTTTTGTGCCATAACCAGTGCTCTTCAGAGTGACCTGATTGACTCACCATGAGACATTCTTCAGTTGTGGCAGATGCCCAATCGCCAACATGACTTTCTTTCCGCCGAGCAACCAAGACTGTCTTCTTCGACTCATTGTCTATAAGTTTGCAATACTTTGCTTTGAATTTCACAGTAAATCCCTTGTCTGCAAACTGGCTCATGCTAAATAGATTATATTTCAAACCCTTAACATGTAATACGTCATTGATTGTTAATGATCCTAATTTGACGTTGCAAATCCCAAAGAGGGATTTAATTCTCCTCCAGCAAATCTGATGTCTGGTCCATTGTTGCAAGCTTTGTAGTTGACCAAATTTGCTTTATCTCCTGTCATGTGCTTTCCGCATCCACTATCAAATAGCCATTGAGCCTTAGTCCAAGAGGCGTTCTGCACAAAACAGGAAATAGGAGTTAGGTTCTTGCTTCAGAGATAGAACCATTTAGACTAAACATTCTTCTAGTAGGAATCCACATTGTAGTGAATTTCTTGGGAGTTTGTTTTTGTCTAACTTGATCAGAAGGAGATGCAATAAAATCAGTAATTTTGATCTCAATCTTCCTTCTTGGGGTGTTTCTAGGTGTTCCTTTTGGTGCTTTCGGACCACAGGTTTCGGGGTTTTTCAAAGAACTTAGCCTTTCCGCCGTGTTCCTTCTAGCTCGGCATTCAGTTTTCGGTGGCTTGAGATTTCTTCCACTTCATCTGTTACTCGTGCAATATCAGCCTTGCGGCATTGTTCTTGTCCTTCCTTATATTGTTGTAGAAGAACTTTTCCAATAGCACGATAGCCAATGCCATTTCGAACACCTTTGGCTTTCTGAATGCGCTCTTCAGAAG
The DNA here is from genome assembly GCA_026545765.1 of Plantago major. Taxonomy (NCBI): domain Eukaryota; kingdom Viridiplantae; phylum Streptophyta; class Magnoliopsida; order Lamiales; family Plantaginaceae; genus Plantago; species Plantago major. The sequence goes on from CM048842.1 coordinate 38,374,444, forward strand.
CCTTACTAGTTTCTGCACCATCTTTATTTTCATAAAATGGTACAGTTGAGAATTTGCCTATTCCAGCAATTCTTCCCTTCCTAGTAATATAGCAATGTGGATGGTTGCATGTCTGAGGGTTGTGTTTCTTTTCAGAAACCTTATCCACATGTTTCTTGTGAACTTGTTGTTCTTTCAAAGGCTGAGTTGCTACTCCTTTTCCTTTGTCAACTACCCTAGCTTTCTGACCAATGCTATAGGTGGTTGAAGAACCATTCTGTTGACTTTTTACAAAGGTCAGCCTTTCATCACTCTTCTTCAGAGGAGATGAATTACTCGATTGTTCATCAAGTCCAAGTCCACCTTTCTCAGAGGGATCTCTCAGATAGGATTGAACCTCAGTGAGAGTGTCACTAGCTTTTGCATAAGATTGGAAGGATAGCTCTTTCTTTCTGAGTTCTTCATTCTCAGAAAGCAGCTTCATCATTTTCTTATTAAGTTCATCCAAGGCTAGTTTATGAGAATTTTCATTCTCAGATATCTGAGCTTTCAGAAAGGCTATTTCAGCGTTCTTGTTCTCAGATACTCTGGTTAGCTCAGAAACCTCTTTTTCAAGAGTTTCTTTGCTTTCCTTTAGAATTCTGGTTTTGGATTGTGCTTCCGGAAATTCTTTCTCATAACGATCCAATTCACTCTTGACCAACTCCAGATCCTCAATTCCATCATCACTCTCATAGTACATAAATTGTGAATTGTTAGTTACCTCACCAGCCATAAGACACATTTCAATGTTGGAGATGTCTGGACCAGCAATCTCAAAGAACTCCACATTTCATTCTTCTTAAGACCGAAGTCGATTACATCGTGGGTGATTCCACACAATTCTGGTGATGGTAGGTTTGAGTCATCTGAATCTCCATCTTCAGAATCTGTCTCAATGTCTAGAGCATCAAGTTGAATTTGAATCTTCTTCCTTTCTTCAGTCAGTAAGGCCCTTTGTTTTCTTTTGAAATTTCTTCTGTCCTTCTTGTCACCTGTCTTGTGCTTGTTTAAAGCAGGACAATCTCTCTTGAAGTGACCAGGCTTTTGACAATAGAAACAGATGTCATTTCCTATTTCTGCAGCTTCAGTACTAACGCCTTTCTGAATGGGGGTGTTCAGAGAGTTGTTCATTTGTATGTTCTTGTACTGATGATAGTTTGGGCCAAGATGCTTTTTCAGCTTTTCTTTAGCTTTTCTTCTCTCAATCTCTTGACTCACAAATTTCTTCATGTGACTTACTGCAAGAGCATTTTCTTCAGATTCTTCTTTGGTATCCTTCTTTGCAGAAGTACCTTGAGAAATTAGAGCAATACTTTGCAACTTTTCAGCTGTTTGTTCTCTCTGAGTTGTTTCATAGTCTACAGTAGCAAGATGTGAAAAGAGCTCTACTGGAGTAATATTTGGCATCTCTTGATTGAAATAAAAGAACTTAGTGTGTTCCCAGTTGTGATTGAGACTTCTGACAATAGTCTTAATCTTTTCTGACTGGGAGTATCTATTGCTTTCACCAATTGCAGCCATATCACTCATAAGAGTAGTAAATCTGAAATCAAGTTCTTCCAGAGTTTCAGAGGGACCTTGTTTGAAGTTTTGAAACTTCAATTTAAGAACTTCGAACTTGTTTTCTTTGGTTTTCTCAGTTCCGGTACAGATTTCTTCAATCAATTGCCAGGCAACTTTTGCCATTTTAGCACCCCACAGTTTACACTGTATGTGCTCAGGTGTCGATCTAATGATTATATTACGAGCTTGACCATCCAATCTGTGTCTCTTGGCATCTTCAGATGTCCAGAGCTCTCTTGGCTTGTCTTCATACATAATGCTTCCACGAGCAACATGACCACTATCACTAGCAGCCATATCCTCGCTTCCATCTTCCTTGTCTGAGGCTTTTCTTCCATCAGACACCTCAGTAACTTGTTTAAGTTGTCTGATTTTGATAGGCCCTTCATTGATGACATAAATCATCTCATCACTAATGGCCTCCAGATGGAGCATCATGTTGTTCTTCCATTTCTCGTAGTTTTCTGGTTTCAGAATGGGCGAATCACTCAGAGACATACCTGCACACTTAACACACAAATTAAATAGTCCTCAGAGAGGGACAAAGTTTCTTCACCTATCTGGGGATCTAGGTTCAGTGCAGAAGGCTTGGGAACCTCCTGCTCTGATACCACTTGTTGGTCCATATAACGGCAAAGTAAAAGACTAGAGGGGGGGGGGGGGTGAATAGTATTTTAAAACTTTTGTCGATAAACACAGTTTCTCAGAAACCTGGAGGTTTCTGAAACTTAAATTCAAAGCGCGGAAGACTTTAAGATAGGTAAGTGCAGAAACAATAAGTATGTGTGTGCGTGCTTTGCTGAAATGTAAATATAGAAAGGTAAATAACACAACAAGTATAGTGGTATCTGGAGGTAGCGTAATCCTCCAACTAATCCACTTCGGTCTTTCTGAGACCTAGAATTCACTAGAACAGATAATTGAGTTCACTTTACAATAATCCTATGCTAAGATTCCTAAACAAATGGTTCCCAACCAAGTGTTCCCCCTGAGTTATTCCCCAGCTCCTAGAGCTAAGTACTTCCTCTACTCAGATAACCTTGGAGTTGTTCCCTGATTTCCCAAGTCAAGTACTTCCTCTACTCCACGCTTTGATGGTGTTGGTTATAAGGTTTTGTCAGAAAGGATTCTCGTATAACTTTTCAATTATGTTTACAGAGAACCAAAAAGAACGAGACTACTTAATACACTTGTTCAGTGGATGGTAGTCTGCTCTTTACTGACCCAAGTAATTGGTGTCCGTTCTGGAGAATGAGCTTCAGAAAGGGTATCTAATAGTTCAACTCTTTCACGAATAACAATCTCTTGTTAAGGTTCAGGACAACTTAGAACTACTAGTGATTCTTCAAGCAACAGAAAGCTTTCAGAAAGGGTAGTAGAGTGCTTGAGAGAATACTTTGCTTGATGGTAAGTTTGCAAGATAGAGCGTTCTAAGGTATGTTCTTCAAGCATCTAAGTGTGTGATATATATAGATAAATTTGAGAGGCGTTTGAATTGTATCCGTTGTGCTCTCTATCAAATTATATCCGTTTATATCTTGAACTATGTACTCAGAAGTCACTATCTCATTTTTCAGAGAGGACTGCTTTAAAGATTTCCGATGCATTTAATGCATAGTACTGTTCATTGTCCTTTAGTCTCAACGGATACATGAGCCTTTCTGATGGCTTGCATGCTCCATACTCATGATGTCATATGTTCATAATCATATTTCGAAAGTAAGTTAATATACTTAAGAAAGGATTAAGGACATAGTCTTTCTGAGTTAGACTAAACCTTTATGTCTTCATAAATCTTGTGCAATCTTCAGTCTTCTAATCTTCAGAAAAGCTCCATTGCTAGGAATTATCTTCATGGTCTTCTTGAAATAAAAATTACACTCAGAGACCTATAATCCTATTACAAGATTTACTAGACTAATCATACTCAGTGATTTCCTCTTTTACAATGTTCAAGTGAACCAAGAGTACTTAATCACCTTTCTGGATAAGATAAGAACATGTGATGAGTGATCAAAATACTAACAGATATTCCTAACAAGAAGATATTTGTAAGGTTACATCATTTATCTGTCTTAGTGAATTCCAGGTCTGAGAAAGGCCGAAGTGGATTAGTTGAAGGATTACGCCACCTTCAGATACCACTATAAAAAGACTTGTGTTATTTACTTTCTGCAGTCTATTACTTGCTTTAATTATCTTGCAAAGTACTTACACTTATCTTGCTGAGCACGTGCACTTATCACAGAAAAGTCTTCCGCTCTCTGAAATTAAGTATCAGATATCTGAGAAATTGTGCTTATCGACAAAAGTTTTAAAAGACTATTCACCCCCCCCCCCCCCTCTAGTCTTTTACTTTGCCGTTATCTGGACCAACACCCTTGCTTCCCAAACCGCTTCCCGGTGTGTGGTGAACATACGTTCGGCCCTTCTTATAGTGAATGGTTCGGTAAGAGCCACGTTCCCTGCCCCTTTCATCTCCACTCCTTGCTCCTTGCATATCCCTGTTAGCAAACCTGGAAATGGAAGATTCCTCCTGTGGTTTCCTTTAAGCGAGAGCATTTCTTCCATGATGATCCGTCCAATATCAACGTAATGTCTTGCCATTATTGAATAGATCAATAATGCCTCTTCTGCGTCGACTCCCAGTTCGCATTTTCTTGCCCAAATTCGAGCTGTGTTGTGACAATAAAGATTCAATTTGCTTAGCTCGTCGGATTCGGCGGTGTTCTAACAGCCGAAACATGGGTGTTTTGAAAATGTGTCTATCATTTGGTTTCTTATCTCCAGATATCAAGACAAGAAATGAAGAAGTGAAGTGAAGTATGGAAGGTTGAAGTGAGTAAGAAGAAGTTGATAGGGGCAAATCCGTTATTTCCGTGTTGGGCAATTTCGGTATTCCACAAGATTTTTTATGACATCACAATTAAATTTCAAAATCTGGGATTTTTTTAAATTTTTGGTCAAAGTCACGTTTGACTAATGGTGTTGACTAACGGCAGAGTTAGCGACCGGGGGTTTCTGAAAATTGTCCACAATGGTTGGGTTTATAAATAAATATGGCATTATGCAGGGGATTTCTGAAAGTTTCCCTTGAAAAAATATTATACATAGACTAGTTTACTACGGTTCAACTGCATAACCAATTCCTTTTAGCACTTATAAAAAACGAATTCATTTGAGCAGATATTATGTATTCGCTCTGGAATCAAGTCTGTAAGCTGTTGCAATGGCGGTTAACAGCGGCGGCGGTGCTAGATGGAGTTACTCCACCAGCCGATACGCGGTTAATGATGAATAACCGTCACCAAACAAGTATGATCCAGCCTCAAACTTCGCCGAATTCAGAAGAAAATCCATCGTCTGATACAAAACATGATCAAGAAATGTCAAAAAAAACAGCTAAACATGAAGAAACGGTCCCGTGGACAGGGGAGCCCAATCTCCAAAGTATTGGAATTCGAGACTTCTAAGTATTTTCGTTTCCTACGAAGTCGATCAAAGATCGAAGTTCTTCTTCCTAAATATCCTTCGGGTGCTTGCGTAAACGACATGGCAATTTCTCTCCGTATGAATAATATACCCTTTTCCGCTAATTTGTCGAAGTCGGTTGGAGGTGCATAAATTGGGTTGATTTGGGACTGGAAGTCAGTTTTCAAAGTTGGCAATCAGCGTCTCAGCAGTTCCTTTTGGGTCCATGTTACACAGGGATACAGTGACAGTGAACTCCTGGTTGATATAGAGTACGAATCGGAGAGTTGGGATTCCGACATGAAATTGAAATCCGATCCCAATTTCGTTCCTAGAAATTCTAGCTATGATCTAAGTGATGCCCAAGGTTCGGAACCTATTGCGAAAAGGACACGGACACGTTGTATGGTGGTATTCCTCTTTATTTTTTTTTTGATTTTTTTTTTGACGTGATTTTCCATGGGTGTGTGGTTCAACATACTGCACTAATAAACTGATCACATGCATATATTCTTATGTTTAGAAGGTTGATCATAGTGTGGGACCAAGTTCTCCGGCGATAAAAGAGTACGAAGTCACCGAGTCACTTCTCTGGAAATTGCTGATGTGCACAAATGAGCCTGAGTACAAAAGAGTACGGAGTCACCGTGTCCGTGTCCTTTTCACAATAGGTTCTAAACCTTGGGCATCACTTGGATCATAGCTAGAATCCCCTGGAACGAAATTGGGATCAGATTTCAATTTCTTGTTGGAATCTGAACTCTCCAATTGGTACTCTATATCAACTAGGAGTTCGTTGTCATTGTATCCCTATGTAACACAGAACCGAGAGGAACTGATGAGACGCTGATTGCCGACTTTGAAAGCTGACTTCCAGTCGCAAATTAACCCAATTTTTGCACCTCCAACTGACTTCAACAAATTAGCGGAAAAGGGTATATTATTCATACGGAGAGAGATTGCCATGTCGTTTACGCATTCACCCGAAGGATATTTAGGAAGAAGAACTTTGATCCCTGATCTACTTCGAAGGAAACGAAAATACTTAGAAGTCTCGAATTCCAATAATTTGGAGACTGGGCTCCCCTGTCCACGGGACCGTTTCTTCATGTTTAGCAGTTTTTTTGACATTTCTTGATCGTGTTTTGTATTAGACGACAGATTTTCTTCTGAATTCGGCAAAGTTTGAGGCTGGATCATACTTGTTTGGTGACGGTTATTCATCATTAACCGTGTATCATACTACGAGTGCAACTGGTGTCGCCAGTTCTTCCTAGAAGGACTTAATTGCTCCTTTTGACTCTTTTGACTCCTGTTCTTAGTATTTTCGCCTTCCCGCTCCACTTCTAGCATCCATACGAGGCATTGGAACTCCATATCTTGTAGATGCATGTAAAATACATCATTTTGACTTCAATTAGCGCGGTTTAGCCAAATACCTACAAAACACACAAAGAACAAAACAAGTAAAAATACTCTAGGAAAACTAATAAAACTAAAATCAAGGATGACAAAAAGACAGTAAAAAATACCAGATGATACTCTAAATTATCGTCTCATCAAACTCCCCAAACCGAACCTTTGCTCGTCCTCGAGCAAACAAACAACCAAGACAAGAACTAGACTTGAAACAAAAATGAACAAATAGCACATAACAGAGCTAAACTCCCAAGTGACCAAATCTACCATTGTAAACATTAAATTCACAAGGTGCAAAAGTTTTTTACTCAACTAACCTTGGCAGAATAATTCACAGAAAATCAAACAAGAACATTTCTCAAGTAAATAACACTTATGTCTAGCTCGCTAGTTCCTTACAGGTGATTGTAGTGTAACTCTCACTATCATGGAAGTGTCCAAATAGGTTATACGCTCAAAAAGTAAACTGCGAAGATGACTTTCATCACAAAGATGCCTAGACTATCTTATGCTATTGTACTCGTCTCATCAAGTCGAAAGGGACTTTTGCAAGCGACTTAATTTTCAAAAATCGAAAGTTGATGCTGCTCCCCTTATTCAAATCATTCATTTCAAAACACAACCACGATTGCACTGTATATTCAATGCATGGCCTCATTGGTCTCTTTTTATCTCAATTTTTTGCAGGTGTCTGTTTTACCGAAAGTCCGCACTTTTGTGCGTGTCAGTTTGGTATACATGCCATCAACCTCACGGACATGTAGCTTTTCAGCCACGTCGGTATGTGGTATTATTTGGAACACGACTAACGGTGATCAATTAAGACCACATATCCACCCCGAGATTCAAATTCAGATAGCTTTGGGAAGCAACAAACAGACTCTTAGCAAATATGCATAAATAGCTCAAGTAAAAAGTCGCAAAGGTAGAGAGTCTCCTCCCCAAACCTGTTCCTTGGAACGGGTTTGGAAGAGAAAAAACCAAAGAAACAAGCATGCCGTTCGTCATCCCCAACGAAACTGAATACACATAAGTATGAAAAGGCACAAGTAATTCGTAAAAAACTTGCACAACCCAGGAATCACACAATACAGTTGCCGGTATAATATTTTTTCATCGTCTCAAGGCTTCTCACAGGCTTTTTGGACTAAATAGCTACACAGACTTATTATTTACAAGAGAAACGGACTTATAGGATTTTAAATCCACTACACTATTTCCAGCTAAATATCATACAAAACATAAGCAGCAAGAAAATTTATCATCCACAATAGACGTTCGACTTGGAAGAAAAACTCACGACTCACGAAGGAGTCTAGAACACAAGGGAGAAGTCGACACATGCATAAAGAACAAAAACAAAAGACTCTAGAGACTTAGATACTATACTAACAAGCACAGGCAAGAAACGATACTATACTAAGAAGCACAGGCAAGAAACTAAAAAGCACATTCCCCTCCCCAAACCGAAACTCAAGCATGTCCTCAAGCTAAGAGTGAAAAGAAATAGAAATGTGATCGAAAGTTACTTGCCTGCGAGTGTACCTTTAAAGTCATGTACAAGACTCTTCCGTGTTGGCTAACGGGTACTGTGGAGATTCTTGGGCTTCCTTACCTTCGCAGCACCTTTCCGTCCCTGCAGGTAAGTGTGGGTGTAGAGTGGCCCGGTGTGTGCTCCCATGTATGTCTTCATATCAACTTGTGCAACAGTATTTGGTATAGTAGTGGCTTGCAACTCGCGTTGCTTGCCATGTACCTTAATAGTACAAGTACGAGCGTAGAGATTGACAATCATGCGAGTAATCTTGATGAAGGGACGCCCCAAAAGCAGCATATCTTTTTCCATGTTGAACCGGGACATCTTCGACTATACCCATGCACCTACTCCTCGTTCCATTGGCTAGCAGGATAAAACATTTACGAGGCTCCAAACCCTTCAAGTTCAACTCCTCATACGTAGCAAAAGTCATCAGATTAATCGCAGCCCCCGTACCAACAACACCAATCACCTCAGACGAGTTGCCAATGCCGACAACCAAGTCGAAGCTATCTGCATCGCTGATGCTCTTATCTACCTTTGGAATTACTGGAGTAGTAGAATTCACCTCAAAGTGAGTTGACTTCTCATTCGCCTTCTCTACCGGAATCGCATAACCAGGTGTGGCTACCTCCATCTTCTTTTCGTCAACTCCCACCTCTTCCGGCTTCTCAATTGCCGGCGCAGGTACTGCCTCAACTACCATCGGTGCCTCAACCTGGGCCACCGCATTATCAGACTTGCAGGTGCAAGTAGCGAGAACCGACTTCACCTTTCTTGGCTCATCGAATGTCACCTCAACAGCCAGAATCCTGTTGGTTTCTACAGTTGCCGGGAACTTACCCTTTTCCCTTTGCTGAAGATGGCCAACTAGATCCCCTAATGTCTTCTCTAACCGTTTTTGTGACTACTCAATATTGTCGAACCTCTGATCATTCCTGTTCTGATTCTCCTGCGCCTCGACCTAAAATTTCTCAGATCTTGCCATGTGGTTCCTGATTTCCTGGTCAGAACTTACCGGTGCTTGCGTAGACTGAACCTGAACTGGCTAAACCCGAACTGGCTGCTCCTGTGGCGCATTCTCATAAAAGTTGTTGCCATAGCTCAAGTTTTCGCGGTTTGGCACAAAAGTCTGTATCCTAGGCCCCCCTGTGTTACCACCTTGGTTACCTTGCCAGTTACCACACTGTCTGGTCTGCACCCAGTTAACTACCTTAGGAGTCGGATTCTCATTCATGATCTCTGGAAGCCTACACATGCTAGCTCCATGCCAAAATTACCGCAGAGATTGCACCGTTCACTCACCTGTGTACCCGAAGCGGAGACAGTGCTGAGCATCCTTATCTCCCTGATCTGATCCGCTAAATCGCAGTTACTGGGCCCTGAAGTTTCCTCCACAGCTCTAACTTCAGCCCTTCTAGCCCGACCATGCATCCCCTTAAGCTGGGAAATAGCAGCCAACTTGTCAAATGCCTCAGTCAAAGCCGTAGGAGATGCCGTGACAATGCTTCCGTTGACAGTCATGTCAACCATATTCTGAGTTTCCCAATCTAGGCCTTCGTAAAACCTGAAACACAAATCCATCTCAGTCAGCCTATGGTGAGGGCACTGGGAGAGAAGATTCATGAACCGTTCACTTGCTTCGTAGAAACTCTCATCACTCATCAGCATAAACTTCTCAATCTGAAGCCGGAGTTGATTAGTTTTCTCAGCAGGGTAAAACTTGTTCATGAAGGCCTTATACATATCATCCCAAGTAGCTAGACATCCCTCCGGCTGGTTCAAAAGTCAGCTCTTAGCCTTGTCCTGCATGCAAATAGGGAAAACCTTCTTCCTGATTTCCTCACCAGTCACCGTAATTCCACCCACAGTCAGCGGGATCCTAGCAATCAACCCCTCAAAATCCTTCAGAAACCTAATGACATCCTCATTGGCCATCCCATAGTACTTAGGCATATCATGGAAGTGATGAGCCTTGATCACCATGTTCCTAGCCTCATTAGACAGCACAATTGTTGACTTTCCAGCCTTAATCTCGCCAGGCTGCATATAGGCTCCATAAGTTATATCCCCTGCCTCAACGATGGGTTGCTCGTTCTCAGCCATTTGAATTGCTGGTAAGTTTTCTCTTCTAAGCCGGCGAAGGTGTCGATCGACCTTGTTTACAGGACTGTGCAAAGGTTTTCCTTGCGATCTCATTCCGTGCATAAACTTGTGGTTAAAGATACCCAAGTAAAAAACTTGAAAAGGATCTTAGTTTCTGTTAGTGCACTAAACCGCAAGTTGAGAAACAAACAAAAAATCAAACCCTAAATGCTACAGTAGGAGTTAACTCCCCGGCAACGGCGCCAAATTTGATAAGCTCAAATTATACTCTATAAAACTTAAGAGAATAAGCTGTAGTTGTAGACTATGCCTAACTTGGTATCGTTCTCTAACGAATTAATTAAGCTACCACAACGAAATAGAGCAAACCGTTTGTTTGTGAGTAAAAAGTAGGTTTTGAATAATTTTACTTCTAAAACACAGATTAATAATAATAAGCAAATAAACTGTTTTGATCAAATGATAGAAGATGAACACGGTAGTGATGATCTGGTTATGCTAATTCGATACTAAGGTAATCGCTCATATTTATCACACGGTCAGTGTACATAAAAGCAATCAATACAATTCAACCAAGCTGTTTTTTGAAGATTTCAAACTAGAGAAATCGTCAGGTTTGTCAGACCGAAGATTCTTAACCAAAATAATTTATAATATTTTAAACTAGCATATTGGATTGAAGGTTTATACGAAAATGTCAAACTAGACGAACCTATATGAACGAATATAAACCCTAAATTCGAATCTGGATAACCATCACATAACTACTGAGTTCTGGAGAGGATTAGCTGCTCATAGTTGAAGCAAAGACGAATGAATTCATAATCTTGTATACGCAAAGCATAAACATAATGATAATCGCAAACAAGGGCATACAATCTGATAAATCAATCAAGCACAAGAATTGTATGGAAGCAATAGAGAATTATCAAACTTACTAAGAATTCGATGTCAATGATTTGTTACAAGAGAAAACCAAGCTCCAAGATCAATCAATGTCAAAAACTAGGTCTAGGTTGAGAGCAAAGTATGAAAACTTAACAATAGATGATGATGATCAAAACTAATTCCGTCTTGTTCTAACTAATAGAAAGTAGAAAAACTAAGTCTGATCAAATTAGGAGAACAAATCGCAGAAGATCGGCAAAACCAAGCAACTGGCGGACGCCAGTAAGAAAAACTGGCGTCGCCAGTTGCAACTACGAGTGCAACTGTCCAGTTCTTCCTGGAAGGACTATCTTGCCCCTTTTGACTCTTTTGACTCCAGTTCTTGGTATTTTGGCCTTCCCGCTCCACTTCTAGCATCCATACGAGGCATTGGAACTCCATATCTTGTAGATGCATGTAAAATACATCATTTTGCCTTCAATTAGTGCGGTTTAGCCAAATACCTACAAAATACACAAAGAACAAAACAAGTAAAAATACTCTAGGAAAACTAATAAAACCAAACTCAAGGATGACAAAAAGATGGTAAAAAAGACCAGATGGGACTCTAAATTATCGTCTCATCACCTGTGTAACACGGACCCGAGAGGAACTACTGAGACGCTGATTGCCGACTTTGAAAACTGACTTCCAGTCGCAAATCAACCCAATTTCTGCACCTCCAACCGACTTCGACAAATTAGCGGAAAAGGGTATATTATTCATACGGAGAGATTGCCATGTCGTTTACGCATGCACACAAAGGATATTTAGGAAAAAGAAAATCGATTTGTGATCGACTTCGAAGGAAACGAAAATACTTAGAAGTCTTGAATTCCAATAATTCGGAGAGGCTCCCCTGTCCACGAGACCGTTTCTTCATGTTTAGCAATTTTTTTGACATTTCTTGATCGTGTTTTGTATCAGACGACGGATTTTCTTCTAAATTCGGTGAAGTTTGAGGCTGGATCATACTTGTTTGGTGACGGTTATTCATCATTAACCGTGTATCAGCTGGTGGAGTAACTTCATCTGGCGGCGGCGCCGCCACTGTTAACCACCATTGCAACAACTTACGGACTTGATTCCAGAGTGAATACATAATATCTACTCAAATGAATTCTTTTTTTATAATCGCTTAAAGGAATTGGTTGTGCAGTTGAACTGTATAAACTAGTCTACATATAATATTTTTTCAAGGGAAACTTTCAGAAACCCCTTGCATAATGCCATATTTATTCATAAACCCAACCACCGTGGACAAATTTCAGAAACCCATGCCGTTAGTCAACACAATTAGTCAACGGTGACTTTGACAACAAAAAAAATTTAAAAAATCCTAGATTTTGAAATTTAATTGTGATGTCATAAAAAATCTTGTGGAATACCGAAATTGCCCAACACGAAAATAACGGATTTGCCCCTATCAAACTTCTTGTTACTCACTTCAATCTTCCATACTTCACTTCACTTCTTCATTTCTTGTCTTGATATCTGGAGACAAGAAACCAATTGACAGACATGTTTTTGAAACACCCAAGTTCTGGCTGGTGGAACACCGCCGAATTCGACGAGCTAAGCAAATTGAATCATTGTTGTCACGACACAACCTCGAATTTGAGCTCAATTTGTTACCAATGAGAATCATTTCCATAAAAAAATTCTCACAAATGTCATGTTAGTACTTCATTATTTTAGTAGGAAATTTGCTTTACAGTCTCAATAATTTACTTGAAAGAATTTGAACAGTTGTAATACTTGTTTTTCTTCTTCACAGAGCATGATAGATATTCTTTTTTCTCTTCTGATTCTGATGATGGTTTTGCACAATTCCATTTTTGTATGATAGTTTGCCGCAATTCTTGAAAGCTGCAGTCCAGTTTCAACTAGTTTTCACTTCTCATTCAAAAATTCTCAAGGTAAGTTGCGAAAATCTTTCACTGATCACTGATCCTTTGTTGGGTAAAATTTCTCATATGTAACTGCGGGTAGGTAGTGTATCGAAGATGGAAATCTCAACACAACACAAGAACAAATTAAAATAATATTTATACTGCTGAGCAAAGGGTTAGCCCTCGGTCATTAAGACTATATTTGTCGTGCTCTGGTGCTCACGATTTACGTAACAAATAGTCTCCCAAGATAAAAAAACAATGATGAATTTAAGTTCTAGCACTTGAACAACTAACTCGGCATATTAATACAATAATGGATTAACTGAAGAACATCTAACAACCGCCAAGTATCAAAATAGAAACTCTATTTGTACTTCTTTATCCTTCGATACGGTTAGAAAATACAATGGTAATCCGTATTCAACGTCCTCCAAAATTAGCTAGTTACTTAGGACTTAAAATCCGTAAAGGATAAACTATCTTGGGGATCCTCCATCATTCTCCTAAAAGAGAATATGGACTTGGGTGATTTTGATTATCATCTGGATGAATGACTAAAATGAAGTAGGGGATACCTATATATAGATATCCTAAGGTTGCAAGTAAAAGATGCAATTGTTCAACCACAACTCTCAGCAGCTGAAAGTACATATACGAATGTGTCTTACATAACTTCACAAATAGCCTCCTGGCTCAATTGGATATATGCCTCACTTTGTATACGTGTTGTTGCTGGTTCAATCCCCAATAAACACTGTTAGGAATATTTGTTTAGATTTTGATCAGCAACCTAATGACTTATCTTAGCACACAAAGGTGATTAGTACTCTTAGTTCACTTGAACACTATAAAAGAGGAAACTCACTGAGTATGATAGTCTTGCAAATCTTGTATAGGATGTTAGGTCTCAAAATGTAATTTTTTATTTTCTGAAGAAGACCAAGAAGAAGGCATCCAGCAGGAAAAGATCAACGGATTTGAAGATTGCACAAGATTGCTGAAGACAAGGGTTTTCCAGAAACCTATGTCCAGATATCTTGAAGAAACAAGTGTTTTGAAACATACATGTTGCAAAAGATATCTGAGAATAAAAGGTTTCTGAGACGAGGAAAGTGCCCACAGATATCTACACTCAGATACCTTGGACATAAAATATGCATCTGAAAAAGAAACATATTATAACAAGTTGTTCAAACAAGTGGTATCTGGAGCTATGATGATCTCTGGAAAAGAACGTGCAAAGCCTCAGAAAGCTTGCATAGTTCCGTTGGCACTACAGGATAAAATATAGTACAGTGCATTAAATGCATGACAGTAAATGTCGAACAAAAGTCAGAGCTTCTGAAGAAGAAGACAAACGTACTACAGTACTATACTCAGATATCAATAGTTTGAATTTCATTTAAGCCTAACGGATACTATTCAAACGGCACTCAAAATTCATCTATAAATATCAACACTTAGACTGCTTGAGAATACACCTTAGAACACACTGAACTCCAAGAACATTGAATACTCACACAAGCGCTCTCAAGCAAACTACTTACCTTCAAGCTTTTTATTTCGACCAAAGCTCTTGATTCTAAATAGCACAAAAGTTCCAAGTGTCCTAATCCTTAACGAGCATTGTTATTTGTGAAAGAGTTGAACTAAGATTTCTTATCTAAGTTTCATTCTCTTGAACACTTACCATAGACTTGGGTCAGTAGAGAACAAGATACCATACATTGCAAAGTGTATTAAGTATACTTGATTCACAGAGCTATCTGGATAACTGAACAAGTTATTAAAGAAGCTCAGCTGACAATTTACCTTAACCAACACCTTAAACGGCGTGGAGTACAGGAAGTACTTAGTTTGGGAAACTATGGAATTACTCCGAGGTTATTGAGCAAGGGAATTACTTAGTTTGGGAAACTAAGGAACAGCTCAAAAGGTTTCTGAGTACAGGAAGTACTTGGCTGTGAAAGCCGGGGAATAACTCAGGGGGAACACTTGGTTGGGAACCTAGTGCATTTAGGAATCAAGAAAAGATATCTGTAAGGTTACCTCATTTATCTTAGTGGATTCTAGGTCTGAGAAAGACCGAAGTGGATTAGTTGAAGGATTACGCCACCTTCAGATACCACTATAAAAAGACTTGTGCTATTTACTTTGAAGCTAAAATTCCAAAGTAAGTTCGAAGTTTTGAAGCTAAAATTCCAAAACTTTAAACAAGGTCCCACAGAGACTCTTGAAGAACTAGATTACCGGTTTACAACACTTATGAGTGACATGGCTGCACTTGGTGAATGTAATAGATATACCCAGTCAGAAAAGATTAAAACCATTGTGAGAAGTCTAAATCATAACTGGGAACACACAAAGTTTTTCTACTTTAACCAAGGAATACCAGATATCACTCCTGTGGAACTTTTCTCTCACCTTGCCACTGTTGACTATGAGACAACTCAAAGGGAACAAACAACTGAGAAGTTGCAGAGTGTTGCTCTAGTTGCTCAAGGAACTTCTGAAAAGAAGAAAGGCAAGGATGTGACTGAGGATGCTCTTGCTGTAAAGCAAATGGGAAAATATGTCAGTCGAGAAATTGAGAGAAGAAAAGCCAAAGAGAAGCTGAAAAAGCATCTAGGCTCAAACCATCACCAATACAAAAATATGAAGCTCGCTAAACAAGCCAGCTCAAAAAGCATCAAGTACTGAGGAAGCAGAAATAGGAAATGATATCTGTTTCTATTGTCAGAAACCTGGTCATTTCAAGAAGGATTATCCTGCCTTCAACAGATTTAAGACATGTGACAAGAAATATAGAAGAATCTTCAAAAGAAGTCAAAGAGCTATGCTCACTGAAGAAAGGAAAAAGATTCAACTCCAACTGGATGCTCTAGATATTGAGTCTGATTCTGAGGATGAGGATTCAGATGATTCCACACTGCCTTCCCCAGAAATATGCGGTGTTTCTCATGAAGTAATTGACTTTGGTCAAAAGAAGAAAGAAGTGTGTGGAATGGCTGAAGAAATCTTCCCAGATATCTCCAACATTGAACCTTGTCTAATGGCTGATGAGGTAACACATACTTCCTGTTATACTTATGAAAGTGATGACGAAGGAATCAAAGAACTAGAAAATCTCAGAAAAAGAAATTGATCTTTACAAAAGAGAATTTCTAATGTTCCGAGCTAGAGCCGAAAATTTCGAAGAAGAAAAGAATTCTCTTGCAAAGGAAAATTCTAAATTAATCAAGATATCTAAGAAAAAGGATGCTGAAAATGCATTTCTCAAGGCTCAGATATCTGAGACCGAAAAGTCACATAAAGAAGCAATGGCCAATCTTCAAAAGAAATGTGAAGGTCTTCTTTCTGAGAATAAGGAACTCAAAAAGAAAGAACTATCCTTTCAATCTTATGCCAAAGCTAGTGACACTCTTACTGAAGTACAATCTATTTAAGAGATCCTTCAGAAAAGAGAGGACTTGGGCTGGACACACACACAGACAGTTCCACCACTCTGAATAAGATTAATGAAGGACTAACATTCGTCAGTGCTCAGCAAGGTGATTCCCAAACAATCTACAGTATCGGTCAGAAAGATAAGATTGTTGACAAAGGAAAGGCAGTTGCGACCAAGCCTTCGTGGGAAAAACAAGTGCAAAAGAAAACTGTGTGTTAGGAAATTTGTTAGATATTTTGTTAGAAATATCTGTTTAGATTTTGATCAGCAACATGATGACTTATCTTAGTCTCAGAAAGGTGATTAGTACTCTTTGTTCACTTGAACATTGTAAAAGAGGAAACCCACTAAGTATGATAGTCTAGCTAATCTTGTATAGGATGTTAGGTCTCAAAATGTAATTTTTATTTTATGAAGAGAAGACCAAGAAGAAGACATCCAAGCAGAACAACTTCAACGACATTGAAGATTTGAAGACTGCACAAGATTACTGAAACAGTTTTACCGATACCTTGGCCAGATATCTTGAAGACACAAATAGTTTTAAACAAACTGTGTCACAAGAGATAACTGAGAAATAAAAGGTCTATCTGAAAACAAGGAAAGTGTCCACAGATATCTATTCTCAGATACCTTGAGCTTTAACCACATTTCTGAAAAAGAAATATATATATTGCAAACAAAGCTGTTTCAATAAAAGTGGTATCTGAAGATAAAGATAAGAACGTGCAAAGAATCAGAGAAATCTGATCAAGGTTGTCTCTGATACAAAGCACAGTTCCGTTGGCATTACAGGACAAAAGTATAGTACAATGCATTAAATGCACGGACCGAGATGTTCGAACAAAAGCAACGGTAGCTTCAAGAAGAAGACAAACTCACAAAGATTATACACGATATCGATAGTTTGAATTTGATTTAAGCCTAACGGATACTATTCAAACGGCACTCAAATTCATCTATAAATATCAACACTTAGACTGCTTGAGAAGACACGACACAACCTGAAGAACTTACACTGAACACATATCTCGCTATCTCAAGCAAATTACTTATCCTCAAAGCTTTACATGACCAAAGCTCTTGATCTTGAGTAACATCGAAGTTCTAAGTGTCACGATCCTAAACAAGCAATCGCTATACGTGAAAGAGTTGAATTGAAAGATCAAGTATCTGAGATTCATTCTCTTGAACATTTATCTAAGACTTGGGTCAGTAAAAAGAACAAGATACCATACATTGAAAAGTGTATTAAGTATACTTGATTCACAGAGCTATCTGATTAACTGAAAAGTTATTAAAGAAGCTCATCTGACAACTCAAACCAAAACCAACACCATCACTGGCGTGGAGTACATGAAGTACTTAGTTTGAGAAACTAAGGAATAACTTCAAGGTTATTGAGCACATGAAATACTTAGCTTGGGAAGCTAGGGAATAGCTCAAAAAGGTTTCTGAGTACAGGAAGTACTTGGCTGTGAAAGCCGGGGAACAACTCAGGGGGAACATTTGGTTGGGAACCATTTGTTTAAGGAATCTTAAAATAGGATTTTTGTAAGGTGACCTCAATTATCTATTCTAGTGAATTCTAGGTCTTTGGAAGACCGAAGTGGATTAGTTGGAGGATAACGCCACCTCCAGATACCACTATACTTGCTGTGTTATTTACTTTTCTGTACTTACATTTCAGCAACACACACACACACACTTTAACTGTTTCTGCACTTATCTATCTTAAGTCTTCCGCGCTCTGAATCTAAGTATCAGATATCTACATAGATATCTGAGAAATAGTTTTTATCGACAAAAGTTTTAAAAGACTATTCACCCCCCCCCCCTCTAGTCTTTTACTTTGCCGTTATCTGGACCAACAAGTGGTATCAGCAGGGAGGTTCACAAGCCTTCAAGACCGAACCTAGATCCCCAGATAGGTGAAGGAACTTTGTCCATTTTCGAGGACTATTTAATTTGTGTGTTAAGTGTGCAGGAATGTCTCTGAGTGATGCACCCGTTCTCAAACCAGAGAATTACGAGAAATGGAAAAATAACATGATGCTCCACCTTGAAGCCATAAGTGACGAAATGATCGAAGTGATAAAGAATGGCTCAATAGTCATTCAACAACTTAAACAAGTCATGGAGGTTTCTAATGGTAGAGACAGAGATCAAAGCGAAGGATCTTCACAAACTGATGCGTCAACAAGTGGGAGATCTACTAGTCAAGTTATTTACAAACCAAAGCCCAGAGAACTCTGGACATCGGAAGATGCCAAGAGAAATCGTCTGGATGGTCAAGCTCGTAATATTATCATCAGATCGACACCTGAGCACATACAGTTTAAACTGTGGGGTGCTAAAATGGCAAAAGTTGCCTGGCAACTGATTGAAGAAATCTGTGCCGGAACTGAGAAAACCAAAGAAAACAAGTTCGAAGTTCTCAAGTTGAAATTTCAAAATTTCAAACAAGGACCCACTGAAACTCTGGAAGAACTTGAATGATATGGCAGCACTTGGGGAAAGCAACAGATACTCCCAGTCAGAAAAGATTAAGACTATTGTCAGAAGTCTTAACCACAACTGGGAGCACACTAAATTCTTTTATTTTAACCAAGGAATGCCAAATATCACTCCAGTGGAACTCTTCTCACATCTTGCTACGGTTGATTATGAGACAACACAAAGAGAACAAACAACTGAAAAGTTGTAGAATATTGCTCTAGTTGCTCAAGGAACTTCTGAAAAGAAGAAAAGCAAGGAAGGGACTGAGGATGCTCTTGATGCAAAGCAAATGAGCAAATATGTCAGTCGAGAAATTGAAAGAAGAAAAGCCAAAGAGAAGCTGAAAAAGCATCTAGGATCACACTATCACCAGTACAAAAATATGCAAAGCTCGCTGAACAAGCCAGCTCAGAAAGCATCATGTACTGAGGAAGTAGAAATTGGAAACGATATCTGTTTCTATTGTCAGAAACCTGGTCACTTCAAGAAGGATTGTCCTGCCTTCAACAAACTAAGGACAGGTGACAAGAAAGATAGAAGAATCTTCAGAAGAAGCCAGAAAGCTTTATTAACTGAAGAAAGAAAGAAAATCCAAACTCAACTGGATGCTCTAGACATTGAGACAGATTCTGAAGATGACAATTCAGATGACTCAACCTTACCATCACCAGAATTATGTGGAGTTACTCATGATATAATCGACTTCGGCCTCAAGAAGAATGAAATGTGGAGTTCTTTGAAATTGACGGTCCAGACATCTCTAACATAGAAATCTGTCTTATGGCTGATGAGGTAACACATACTTCTTGTTATACTTATGAAAGTGATGAAGAAGAAATAAAAGATCCAGAAAATCTCAGGAAAGAACTTGACATCTATGAAAGAGAATTTCTAACGATCCGAGCTAGAGCCGAAAATCTTGAAGAAGAAAAGAATTCTCTTGCAAAGGAAAATTCTCAATTAGTTAAGATGTCTGAGAAAAAGGATGCTGAAAACGCATTTCTCAAAGCTCAGATATCTGAGACTGAAAAGTCACATAAAGAAGCAATGGCTGAATTACGAAAGAAATATGAAGATCTTCTTTCTGAGAACAAGGAACTTGAAAAGAAAGAATTATCTTTTCAATCTTATGCCAAAGCTAGTGACACTCTTACTGAAGTACAATCTTACTTAAGAGATCCTTCAGAAAAGAAAGGACTTGGGCTGAATACACAGACAGATTGTTTTATCACTCTGAATAAGAGTGAGGAAAGAAGAACATTTGTAAGTACTCAGCAAGATGGTTCCCATGCAATCTATAGTATCGGTCAGAAGACGAAGATTGTTGACAAAGGAAAGGCAGTTGCGACTAAACCTTTGTGGAAAAAACAAGTCAAAAACAAAATTGTTGGGCTCGTCTCTGAAAAGAAACACAACACTGAAAAGTGTAAACACCCACAGTGCTATGTCTCTCAAAAGGGTAGAATTGCAGGAGCTGGCAAATTCTCCCATGTCACTTTTTCTGGAAAGAAATTGGACCAACCAGAGACTAGCAAAGCTGCTGAGAAAAGATCTCAGATAGCTTCAAGTGCTTGAAATGGTATTGGCTATAAAGGCATCGGGAAACAACTTGCTCATGAATACAAACAGGAGCAAGAACGATGGCTGAAAGCTAGAATTGCTCAAAGCAATTATCAGAAGTGGAAGTTAAATCAAGCCACTGAAAATCTAAATGCCAGGGCTAGAAGAAATCTGACAAGGAAAGCTAAGTTTGCTGAAAAGCAAACTCGGAAACCTGACAGGTATCTGAAAGCATCTTATGGAGCGCCTAGGAACACACCAAGGAAGAAAATAATTCTTACTAATGATAACGTTCATTCAGATAGAATTCCTCCTGATGTTCCTGTCAGACAAAAGAATATTTCAAAGAAATTCATTCAAAAATGAATTCCTACTGGAAGATCTTTTAATTCTGACGGATCCATCAAAGATATGAGAACCTAATCTCCAGTTTCCTGTTGTGTGCAGAATGCTTCCTGGACTAAAGCACAATGGCTATTTGATAGTGGATGCGGAAAGCACATGACAGGAGACAAAGCAAATCTGGTTGATTACAAAGCTTGCAACACAGGACCAGATATCAGATTTGTTGGAGGAGAATTAAATCCCTCTCTGGAATTTGGCAACGTCAAATTGGGGACTTTAACAATCACTGACGTATTACATGTTAAGGATTTGAAATATAATCTATTTAGCATGAGCCAGTTTGCAGACAAGGGTTTTACTATAAAATTCAAAGCTAAATACTGCAAACTAATTGACAATGAGTCAAAGCAGGTCTTAGTAGTTGGTGGAAAGGCGCCTTTTATGTTGCCGATTGGGCATCTGCCACAACTGAAGAATGTCTCATGGTGAGTCAATCTGGTCACACAGAAGAGCACTGGTTATGGCACAAAAGAATGAGTCACTTGAACTTCAAAACTCTGAATAGACTTGCCAAGAAAGAGTTAGTGGTATGCCTTCCCAGAATATCTTTCAGAAAGGATGGTATACATTGCACTGTCCGATGGGGAAACAATCCAAGATCTCTTTCAAGTCCAAAATCGACACTCTAGTGTTAGACCAACGCAACTATTACACATGGATCTTTTTGAATCATCTGTAACTAGTTATGCAGGAAAGAAGTATGGTCTGGTTGTTGTAGATGACTTCTCAAGATTCACTTGGGTTGTCTTTCTGAAACACAAATCTGATGCCAGGGTGGAGATACCAAACTTGCTGAAAAAGCTTGAGGTCATGAAAAAATGACAAG
The DNA here is from genome assembly GCA_026545765.1 of Plantago major. Classification (NCBI taxonomy): domain Eukaryota; kingdom Viridiplantae; phylum Streptophyta; class Magnoliopsida; order Lamiales; family Plantaginaceae; genus Plantago; species Plantago major. Next base: position 38,396,121 of record CM048842.1, read on the forward strand.
GTATCTGCAATCAGAACAGACCATGGTACTGAGTTTGTCAACCAGTACATAAAGGAGTTTTGTACCTACAAACGTATACAACACCAACTTTCCTCTGTAAGAACACCTCACCAAAATGGTGTTGTAGAAAGGAAAAACAGAACCCTTAAAGAAGCTGCAAGGACAATGCTAGCTGACACTGAAATAAGTGAAATTTATTGGGTTAAAGTCAAAACACGACTTGCTACACTCGTAATGATGTTTGATAAACAAACACCATGACAAGACCCCCTATGAAATCTTGGTTGGTAGACCCCCTAATATCAAACATCTGAGAGTATTTGGTTGTAGATGTTTTGTTCTAAACAATGGGAAAGATTATCTGAGAACATTTCAACCAAAGGCAGATGAAGGTGTTTTTCTTGGTTATTCCACAAATAGCAAAGCCTACAGAGTTTACAACAAAAGAACAAAGAAAATTGAAGAATCAATTCATGTTGTATTCTATGAAGGAAATAAGAAAATACCTCCTTTAGATGAACTCTCAGAAAGGTTCAAAGAACTATTACTGAGGGATTCTAAAGAAGAATCCTCAGAAAGGAGAAACATCATTATGCAAAGTGAGGATGACTCTGACGTAGAAAAGCTTGAAATGCCTAGTAACAACAAGATGACTCACAGACATGATGACGAATTTCCTATGAGTTTTCCAGAAATGGAACAGGTTACTGAGAGCCTTCATCATGAAGAGGTATCTGAAAATGAGACTGCAGAACTGCAAGTTCCAGATATCTGTAACACAGAAAAAGTGTCAGATATCCATGACATTTCCCATATGTCAGATATCTCAGATACTGAAAATAGTATCAAATCATAATCTTAGTGATTCACATTCAAATCACTTGGATATTGATCCTACTAGCACTAAACCTATGATGAGATAGATCAAAGATCATCCTGCAATGGATGTAATTGGACCATTCAATCAAGGTGTTAGGACTAGGAGAGCAATAGCTGAAAATGGTAATTCTCTCTTTGGATGTTTCATCTCGAATATTGAACCTAAAAACATAGAAGAAGCATTAAAAGACCAAGACTGGATCTCTGCAATGCAAGAAGAGTTGGATCAATTTGAGAGAAACAAAGTCTGGAAACTAGTTCCATTTATAGAAGGAACATCTGTGATTGGAACTAAATGGGTTTTCAGAAACAAGATGAATGAATATGGTGAAATAACCAGAAACAAAGCAAGATTGGTTGCCAAGGGATTTACCCAGACTGAAGGCTTAGATTTTGACGAGTCATATGCACCAGTTGCCAGATTGGATGCAATAAGACTCTTTCTAGCCTTTGCAGCTCATAAAGATTTCAAAGTTTATCAGATGGATGTCAAAAGTGCATTCTTAAACGGTGAACTTGCAGAAGAAGTTTATGTTGAGCAACCACCTGGCTTTGAAGTTTCCTCAGAAAATAAAATGGTCTATAAACTACAGAAAGCTCTGTATAGACTGAAACAGGCTCCAAGAGCATGGTATGACACTTTGGCCAAGTACCTTCTGGAAAGTGGTTTCAAGAAAGGTGAAGTTGATAAAACTTTATTTACCTTAAATCATGACGGGAAACTACTCTTAGTTCAAGTATATGTTGATGACATCATATTTGGATCTAAGGACAAGCAACTTTGTAATGACTTTGCAAATCTCATGAAAAGCTAGTTTGAGATGAGCATGATGGGAGAAATGAATTATTTTCTAGGATTGCAAGTCAAGCAACTCAATGATGGAATATTCATTAGTCAAACAAAGTATGCAAAAGATATGCTCACAAAATTCAATCTTAAGCCTTCTGAAAAGAATGGTAAGATACCTGTGAGCATTGGAACCAAAATGACCTATACTGAATCAGATAAAGGTGTGTAAGAAGAGGTTTGAACTTGGTACCTCATGGAATACCTTGAAAGGTTGTTGAGAAAAAGGAAGCAAAAAATTGTGTCTATTAGGGCTTAAACCTGCAACCACCCGTACATGAAGTGAGTCATCTCTCCAATTGAGCCAAGCGGCTATTTGCGAAGTTATGTAAGACACATTCGTATATGTCCTTTCGGCTGCAGAGAGTTATGGTTGAACAATTGCATCTTTTACTTGCAACCTTAGGATATCTATATATAGGTCTCCCCTACTTCATTTTAATCATTCATCCAGATGATAATCAAAATTCATCCAAGTCCATATTCTCTTTTAGGAGAATGATGGAGGATCCCCAAGATACTTTATCCTTTATGAATTTCAAGTCCTAAATAACTTGCTATGTTTGGAGGACGTTGAATACGAATTTCCATTGGATTTTCTGACCGTATCGAAGGATAAAGAAGTACAAATAGAGTTGCTATTTGATACATGGCGGGTGTTGGATGTTCTTCAGTTAATTCATTATTTTATTAATTCACTGAGTTAGTTGTTCAAGTGCTAAAACTCTAATTTATCACTGTTGTTTCATCTTGGGACACTATTTGTTACGTAAACCGTGAGCACCAGAGCGGGACAAATAAAGTCTTAAGGACCGAGGGCTAACCCTTTGCTCAGCAGTATAAATATTGTTTTAATTTGTTCTTGTGTTGTGTTGAGATTTCCATATTCGATGCACTACCTACCCGCAGTTACATATGAGATATTTCACCCAACAAAGTATCAGTGATCAGTGAAAGATTTTTGCAACTTACCTTGAGAATTTTTGAATGAGAAGTGAAAACTAGTTGAAACTGGACTGGAGCTTTCAAGAATTGCGGCAAACTATCATACAAAAATGGAATTGTGCAAAACCATCATCAGAATCAGAAGAGAAAAAAGATTATCTATCCTGCTATGTGAAGAAGAAAAACAAGTACTACAACTGTTCAAATTCTTTCAAGTAAATTATTGAGACTGTAAAGAAAATTTCCTACTAAAATAATGAAGTACTAACATAACACTCTTGAGAATTTTTGTATGGAAATAATTCTCATTGGCTACAAAGTGAGCCCAAATTCGAGGCTGTGTGGTGACAACAATGATTCAATTTGCTTAGCTCGTCGAATTCGGTGGTGTTCCAACAGCCGGAACATGGGTGTTTCGAAAATGTGTCTGTCAATTGGTTTCTTGTCTCCAGATATCAAGACAAGAAATGAAGAAATGAAGTGAAGTGAAGTATGGGAGATCGAAGTGAGTAAGAAGAAGTTGATAGGGGCAAATCCGTTATTTCCGTGTTGGGCAATTTTGGTATTCCACAGGACTTTTTATGACATTATATGGAGACGTTTAGTAGCATGATATCAATCTTATTTGGTAGATATATAACACCATATTAGTATTAGTTAAACACATATTGAAATATGTTTAGTAGCTATTAAGATTCATATTACAAATCTAGTCTATATTTAGTAGGACCAATTGCTAATACAACTCAACTAACGTTTTTTTATTTTTACTAGAAACTTGTAAAGTTTGTAAAATGTTGCAGAGCATTTGTGTAGGAAATAATGCGCAAGAACATATTCACTTTTTCCTATTCATTTCCACAACATTTCTACTCACCGTTGTCCAAGATAGAAAGGGAGTATACATGATTTTCCAAATGCTTAAGAATAGTTGAAACTACAAAACAGAAAAGTACTAGAAAAAGTTGTTTGTAATATAAAATTGGAAGTTCTAAACTTCCAACAATGTAAACTTGTTTACGCAGATTTACGAAATAATAATCTAACCACTTAACCATCTATCTAGCATTCTAGCTATGCATTACTAAGTCTTATAAAAGTCCTAGTCATTTTGGAGAGTCCAAAAGTCCACTTAATTTTTCACAAAAGTTGTCTATATTTAATGGCTGCCCATTTTTACCATTTTGTACTTCGCGGATCTTATTGCGGGTCGGATTTTTTAATTTCGGATTCCGGATCCGCATAAAAAGCTTATTTCAATATTTTCACGTTGATTTTCACCATTTTCTTTTCCTCTTTTCATCGGTTTCTCTCCCAAAAATCAACCACCGCATAAACCCTAACCGGAGCGAGCTGATGAAGGCTGCGATTGAGTTGTGGAGGCGGCGATTGAGTTGATGTGGTTTTGATTACTTTATCTCAGGCCGATTTGCTGCGGGATAACATCTTGAGCTTGAAGGCGGCTGTTTACTGTTGATACGTCATCCGTTCGAGCTCGTTCCTCTCTCTGTTGTTGAATCGGTAAGATTGCTTTGTTTTTAGTGTCTTCTGGTTAATTTTGGATCTGGTTCATCTGATTCCCCATTTATTTGTTGCTTTTGGTATAGTTTTGAATGAATTATAGCTGCTGCAAAGGAAAAAATGTAAAATGATAGATCGGCTTGTTAAACAAAGCAACATATAGATACAAAGTAGCTGATTATATTTGGTATATAAATTTGCAGACCGACCTGGTCTCTTCTCTCTACTGCTTCCAAGAAATCCACTCGCTCCTTATCCAGTAATCTATTTATGTTTTGGGATTGATTTTAGCTTAGATTGTGTTCGCCGGTGGGTTTGATTGTCTGATGATGGCCGATTACTGTATGGATGAGATTTTGACGTTTCGTTGTTTTTAGATAATATGAAATTGATTAGGTTGATGTTGATTTGATCACAATTGATTAGGTTGATGTTTTTAGATTTTTCCTGTAGCTGATTATCATGGATCTGTGTATGGATTTTGAGATTTCGAATCAGTAAAGTTTGTTTCATTGTTGATGTTGTTTTGGATGAATGAAATTGAATGATGTAGATTTACCAAGTGGAAACGTGATATGTTTACTTGTTTATACAAATTTTATATTGTTCTCTGTGTCCATATTGTACTTGTGTAGATTCGTTGATAAATTTCCTTGAAATACAAATCTCTAGCAATCTTATACTCCTGCATTATATTTCTACAAGTGGAACTTGTTTTATTCATTTTTTATAGAGTAAATTTTTTTTTTGCACTAATAACTTTTGCCTGTTTTTGAACTTACCCCATAAACTTTTTTTTTTTTGCATTTCACACCAAAACGTTTAGTAATATTTTGACGTTACACCAAAAATTGACGTCCGTTAAGTTTGTATTTTAAATCACACCAAAATCTTTTCAAAAATTTGCACCCGCTACCAAAACCTTGTTTTTTTTTTTAAATCACACCAGAACCTTTCTTGATTGATTTGAGTAATCAAAATATATGTTCCCATAAATTGTTTGGGGTTGCTATAGTGATGGTTGGAATATGCATCGTATTTGCCATGACTTTTGCCTTTTGCAATCAAATTCTTCATATAATTTGTTGGTTCTGTGTAGTGATTTAAGGAACTGCATATGTACCCCCTGCCAATTGCGTATCTTCCTGTGTTTGAATCTAAAAAATGACACAAAGCTACTTATATGTATGTGGAACGAGCATATATATTTTGTGCCTTCATTGTTGTAATTTTATTGAAGCAACTAATTGAGGGATGGAATGTAAAGAGAGTTCGAACACTTAATTTTATAGATAGAATGTATGCCAATTAATATACTAATAAATTTTATCATTTTTTATCCGTGTACTATGGAATTTCTCATTCGCCAGATACATATGCAGTATCTTATTGTTATATCTATCATAAAAGAAACTTATTGTTATATTTAGCAAACAAATGAAGATAGTGTGTTTAGTAGACAAAATACACTAGTGTATCATGTTTATGGAGTGAGTGATAAGAGTTGATCATTCTCTATTCTCTTACGGATAGGATATAGTTTGGTATGTAGCTTCTGTGGTTGTAAAGTAAAGTGTCGTTGTTGGTTTGTGACTCGGATTGTAATCCTTATTTTTCGGAACACTTCTTGTGTTCTTTTTGTTGGAATAAAATTAAAAAATTTCAAAATGAATAAATTATTACTATATAGGAAGGTTCTGGTGGCGAAGATAAGTTTTTTCAAAGGTTTTGGTGTAATTTAAAAATAAGTTAACGGTAACTTAACGGCCATCCAACCTTTGTGTAATGTTAAAATTTTTATAAACTTTTTGGTGTGAAATGAAAAAAAAAAGGTTGTGGAGTAAGTTCAAAAATGGGCAAAACTTATTAGTGCAAAAAAAAAAATTCTCTTTTTTATACTACAGGGAGAAGGTAATCCAAGGAAAATTTATGATTGGTTTGGTTTGGTTAAATGGTGTATGTTTTAGTAGAAATTGTCTATGATCGTTGTTGCTGGTTTAGTTTTCGTATAAATTGTCTATGTTTTACTATAAATTGTCTAGTTTTTTGTATAAATGGTATATGTTGTAGTAGAAATTGTTCGTTGTTGTTGGTGTGGTTTTTTTTTATAAATTGTCTAGTTTTTAACATATATTATTTAGTTTTTATATAAATACCTTATGTTTTAGCTTTTAACACATATAGTATAGTTTTTAACAATATTTGTCTAGTTTTTCATGTTGTATCTTTCTGTTGTGCAGTTGTGTTGAACTGTCTAGTTTTTAGTATGTATTGTCTAGTTTTTATGTAAGTTGAAAGAGTTAGAAGCAAAGAAAGTTACTGATGAAAAAGCTTCTCAAAGATCTAAGAGACCTGCTGATGCTGCTGCTGATGATAATTTTGAAGAGGGTGGATTGGATGATTTGAAGAAGAATGATCTGAAAGAAACTAAAGCAATCGAAGAAAAATTAGTGTCTAGTTTTTACAACATATTGTTTAGTTTTGTAACTAAATTGTCTAGTTTTGTATATGAATTGTCTAGTTTTATTACTTGTCCAGAATTTACCCACTCAGTGTAACATAATTGTTTATATTGTCTAGTTTTTACATTATATTGTCTAGTTTATGAAAGTAATTCTCTAGTTTTTACATGATATTAAATTTACATTATATTGTCTAGTTTTTACTTGACCCGTTTTTAATGAATTCGGGTCAAAAGATCCGCAAAAAACCATTAGAAGCCAAGTCGAGAAAAAATATATAATTGTCTAGTTTTAACGTTTGAAGGGGACTTTCGGGACTCTCCTATATATAGGGGTCTCTCGCAAAACGGACTCGCTATGCATAAACACACAACCAAGAGAGCTAAAAGTTCCATTATTCATCAAAATAAATGCTGAAAATAAAGCTAAAAGTCTCTAGAATTTGAATCTAAACGGTAAAACGCCAAGATAAATAGATTAAATCAAATACTATGCTGGCACACAGAAACTAATAACATTGATGAAAGGTATGGATGATTCACAAAATAAGAATAGAGTTTGGCAAATCTTACCTGTTTGATTCTTCTTCACGAATTGAAAGCTCGATTCTTTGATGGGCAAGCCTAGGGTTCTAGCTGACTGGGTATATATATATATATATATATATATATATATATATATATATATATTCACAAATCACATGAGTTTTTGTTTTAGATGGAAACTGGAATTAGCGGGATTTTGAAGAAAACAGCACCATAATTTGGTTAAAACTTGCGCCAATTGAGAGATGAAGAGGAGAGAGACCGATATTAGAGACGTAATACTCACTACGCGTCTGAGGAGCCAGATATATAATACGTGTTTATATGCAGGCTTGGCATATAAATATGGATAGGCCCGAATTTTAGTAGGCTATACTAAACACAGATTTGACCATATTACGTATCATTATATGGCTTAATCCAGTCAAATATATCCTACTAAACGTCTCCTATATAGACTAGTTTAATATGGTTCAGCTGTATAACCAATTCCTTCAAGCGATTATTAAAAAAGAATTCATTTGAGCAGATATTATGTATTCGCTCTGGAATCAAGTCCGTAAGGTGTTGCAATGACGGTTAACAGCGGCGCCGCCGCCGCCAGATGAAGTTACTCCACCAGCTAATACACGGTTAATGATGAATAACCGTCACCAAACAAGTATGATCCAGCCTCAAACTTACTTGAAACTTTGTGGCATTAAAAATAACTACTCCCTCCTCCCTCCATCCCGGATAACTTCATAGTTCATACATTAGGGCGACACGTAGTTTTCTGAGAAAAAAAAAAGTACTTTTGTTGAAAATGTGTAATAAAGTGTATGAGTAATATTTTTTTATTGTTTGATGTGTGTGGGGTAGCTTTATTTGTAAGTAAAGTATAAAGTTTTGTGAAACGACTAAAATTGACAAATATATGAAATTCTGCGGGACGGATGAAGTACTTGTAAATAAAACCAACACGATTACTTTGAGATATTTAGTAATGCACGTATTTATCATAAATTATACGATCACATTAACAAAACCCATAATATTTAAATACATTTTAATTCTAAAATAAACTTAATTTTTCTAACAAAATCCCACGACATATCCAGTTAAATCATTTTAACTACGTTAGACAATCATATCTTAATTTATCCATGCTAATATAAATCATTTAATTATTACACACTCTTACATAACCTATTCCAATATCCTACTCATCCCTACTAAAATCACAATCCACTACCAAACACTAGTTTTTAAAACGAGAAAACTGCATCCCAATACAGATTTTGGCTGGTCGTTTGCTTTAGCTACGCCCTTTTTTTATGGTTACAATTAGATACATTTATAGGGGTTTTTTTTATGCATTTAGGATGGAAAAACACTGTTGAAGCATTTTTTTTACTAGTTTAGTAGCCTGTCTTCCAGCTGGCGTTGTCCCAACACTCACGTGCCTCATGGTAGTCGATGTCGACATTTCTTTCTTACTTCATGTCTTCTCTGCTTCACTATGTTGATGAATGAACCAAGTACTTTTCATATTGCTTTAGATTTCTATTTGAACAACTGCTGGGAAGATTGAACGAGAGTGGGGCATCTTTTCTATTTGAACAACAATGAGAAATCACTAAGTAGATGGGGGGCATCTTCTCTATTGTTGAGAGTATGTTTTTTATAATTTCTAGCTTATCCAATAAGTTACTTATGGGAAATCACTAAGTAGATAAAAGGATTCCTTTCCAAAACCTCCTATTCTGTGAATCTCAACTACCTTAACGGCTTATTCGGGTGAATTTTGTATTGATTTTTGGCCTATTCAGGCAACATATTTGGGGAGTTTGGGCGAAATTTTTGTCATTTGCGGCTTCTACGGGTTACATTTGTGGCTGTGGAAGCCCGAACTTAGTACTTCTACGGGTTATATTCTCAGTTCATTAAGGGAAATGAAATAAAAAATTTGAGGCTTGCGTAGCCAATAGGGACTTTTTCCAGAATGAAGTGCTAACAAGACCTTTTCCTAGACAAAATTGTTTAATTATAAGTTTTTTGGCTATTAAACCTGCTTCTCTGGGCGAAATTTGTTGTAGTTAATGCAAAAAGTTGTTTTTGGGGTACACTTACATATTTTCTGGTTTTGGGCTAAGAAAATGGTTGTTGTGGGCAAAATTCATGGTAGTTTGTGGAATTTTTCTCTTTTATTCTAGCTTATTGTGTAATTTCTGTTGATTCGGAAATGTGTCCAATCCGTTAAGGGCGCCATAGAGCGTGTCCTAGAGCGCATCAAGGCTAAGATAGCCATTCAAAGCTAGTCCGACCTTCGAGTGGTCCGTCCTAAAGGAAACCATCTCAGGTCAACTAGTACTCACAAGTTAGCACGCCATTTCAGCTAGGTCCGACCAAGCTAGATGGATGACTTCCGAGCCTGACAAAAGGTTACCTGGTCCTCCCAAGTACCGCAAACTGTCAGTCCTAAGATGCTAAACGGACCGGACGAGAGAATCTCGGACGCCACCAGTACAGTAAGACCAAACGTATTTGACAGAGCCACTGAGATGCTTCCGTGGAACTCTAAGGTCCGGACACCTTGAGTTACCCAAGGCAGAGTCATCCAATCATGCGGATCTGACCGAGGGACTTACACGGACCTAACGTGCGGAACAGTACTCTCAGAGGGAAAGGACCAAACTACCCTCCCAGCCCATTAATTAGTATTGGATTACTATTCACTAATGGGCCGTGGGCCAAAGGTAGCATTGGTGTCCAAATCTGAGGCATACACTTGGCATCATCTTATGAGCTACTTCATAAGTATATGATAACTATAACAGATAATTACAAAATCCACCCCTGCTAGATGGCCTCTTTACAAATTAGTACCCGCTATTTGAACAATTACAAATGATTCCAGAAAATGAACTAAGTGTTAGATCTAATTACATATAAACCCATTAGTCAACGCCGGAGGCACAGTCAGCTCGGACCATGGCCGGAGGCACACTCCTCATGATGACATAGACTGCCATGTCATTATATTTGCCAAATAAGCTGGGTTTATATGTAATTGATTTGAATATCTATTTGATGAGTGTTGTAACTAGAGATTGACACACACGCGCGGACTACATGTAATTGGATAGTTATTGTCTGGGTTTATATGTAATTATTTTTTTGAAAAAAACTAGCCGTTACTAGCCATTTTTTTAGGGTTTTTTACCTTTAAATAAGGCTTCTTATCCCATTTTTAACCACTCTTCTTCATCCCATCTTACCTCATTGTTGCACATATTGTCAATGGCAAACAATGCTTCAAGTTCGAGTGATAGGAGGGTATCATTTGCATGGAACATGTCACAATAATCACAATTCACATTTAGCTCGAATCAGATATACACTATGACCACACAAAATGTGGTGGCACACAGACCGACTTTCACATAACATATCCCCTACCATAGGGGTCACACACATAACATTAATGAGCTGCCTATATTCTCTTATGGAACTAGTACCACTTGGGAATAGTCTTCGTTTTAGACTTTTACATTAATGAGCTGCCTATATTCTCTTATGGAACTAGTACTAGAAATATTACTTCACAATACTGCCATAAAGTACGAAAGGTTTAAGTTGGTACATCCCCCTTTACCCATTAGTAATTCTTGCTTACGTTCTTGTGCTGCTCCGTGCCCAATTATTTCTCAACTTCCTTTCCTTTCAATTGATTCTTCTTCTTTTTTTAAATTTAATTATTGCTTTGTACGGTTAAGCTATTTTCATTCAAACATAAAAAAAAGATTCAAAAAAATTATATTAAACTTTATTATTCCTCTATTCGTAGAATTTATCCTTCTAATCAATTCTCTAATAAAAGCGGAACAGAAAAGTGTACGTAGTTCTTTAATTAATATCATCGAGTTTTGCTTTTTGAAATTATTGTACATTTTTGGGTGTTAACCCTCTTTTCTTGGTACATATATAAAGACCGATCAATTTATTTATGTTTTTAGTCTGTTTGTAAGTGTATTTGTCTCGTTTTATGACTCACGATTTCTATCAGATGTAGGGAATAAATCAAAAAGAAGACTCCGCAGATAACTTTTTCATTACAATAGACAGGAGAAAGCGAAACACATTTCTTTTAGGTGCAATATCCCAAACTTATACTTTTCAACTGCAACTCTTACTCTAAGCTAGGTGTTAGTTTACTATTCCTATTCCTCACAAGTAGTGAAATATACCGAAAAGTTAGGCTCAGTGGAAAATCTAGTCTAGTAATACATACTCTCTCCTAATAATTTATCATATAGATTTACATAAATTCGTATTTACATATATTCCTTACTTTGTAGTAGAAATTCTTAATGGTAGCATGAATGGGACAAGACATGCCTCGATGGTAGATGACGTTTTTGGTTTATTTGAGCAATGTACTTCCTACTTAAGTTTTTGAATTTAGGTACGGTACTTCTTTCTTGGCGAAATAATAAAGGAGAGGAGAGACTCGATTCGAAATATCGAAATAGAAGAGAACACAAGTATAAAATAGAAAAGCATAGACAAGTATAAAACCATAGACAAGACAAAAAGAATCAAGCTTATAGTCCATAACATAGCCGTAGATTCAATCTCGCCTTTTTTATAGAATAAATGATTTACTAATCCAAATATTGGTCATAATAGAATATTCCTGTTTGGTGCTCCGATTGGGGCTGTTTTCAGTCCCAACCGGAGCTTTGTTGGCCTCCAATGGTGAATCGATTTTTACGCTTTTTTTCTTTTTTTGAAAAGTTTTGAGTTTCAAGAATTAGATTTGTGGAGGAGTGTGTTGTAAAATGGTTGGGTTGATTTAGCAAAGTAAAATTTACATTTGAATCTTTCAAAAAAAGAGTGGGTCAATTTAGTAAAGTATATAAATATAGAGATCAAATTTGTAAATTGATATTAAAATCAATTACATACAAACCCATCTGATTTGGCGTAAATTACATACAAACCCATCTGATTTGGCAAAACTAGTGACATGGCAGTCCAAATCATATCCACATCATCCATAATTGCCACATTGGAGCCGGAGTCAACGCCGGAATTCGAAATTGGGTTTATATGTAATTGTTCAAACAGTGGGTATGAATTTGTAATTGGAGCAAAATGCAGGGGGTCTATATGTAATTGACCCTAACTATAAATATAACACAAGGTCCAAGACCTTAAGGTAATCATAATCAGAAGGAAGATCCCCTAGGAAATGGTGTAGGCTCCTACGTCCTAAACATCCTTGATTTCATTACCTTTCCCATTACTATTGCATTGAGAGCTGTCATCTCTCCTTTGAGTAAAGCCTCCTTCCGGATTGACTTAGGCAATCCGGGTAACCCATTCTAACCCCCCCCCCCCCCCTCCAGTTAGTCCTTTCAGGTACTCTTGCTCGGACAAGCCTTCTCTCGGACATCAAGTTGGAGGTGGATCTTAGATTAGGTTACTTGCAGTAGTAGTGTTGGTGTTTGAGGTTTTATCCCTCAACAATTTCCTTGAGGGATATCACATATTGTATAGATGGAGTATTTGCCAACACCTCATATTTTGAGATACCTTTACGGCTGATTCTTGCGATTTTTTTTTGGTGATTTGTGGCCTCTTCGGGCAAGATATTAGGGGATTTGTTACTCATCCAAGTAATTGATATTGATTTATGAGTCCGTTTTGCGAGAGACCCCTATATATAGGAAAGTCCCAAAAGTCTCCTTCAAACATTAAAACTAGACAATTATACAGTTTTTCTCGACTTGGTTTCTGATGGTTTTTCGCGGATCTTTTGACCCGGATTCATTAAAAACGTGTAAAAAAAAAAAAACTAGACAATACAATGTAAATTTAATATCATGTAAAAACTAGATAATTCCTTTCATAAACTAGACAATATAATGTAAAAACTAGATGTTGGTCCAGATAACAGCAAAGGGAAAAGACTAGAGGGGGGGGGGGGGGTTGAATAATTTTTTACAACTTTTGTCGATAAACACAATTTCTCAGATATCATATTGATATCTAAAAATAGTACTGCAGAAGACGTTGTCTCTTTTCAGAGATTTTCTCTTTTGTTCAGTTGTCTCTGTCTGCGCATTTATTGCATTGTACTATTTTTGTCCTGTAGTGTCAACGGAAGTATGCATGCTTTCTGAAGCATTGCATGTCCCTTTCCAGAGACCTTCTCATCTCCAGATACCTATTGAAACATTGTTTCCCAGAAACATAGTTTTATCCAGGGTATCTAAGTGTAGATATCTATGGGCACTTTTCCTCGTTCAGAAACCTTGCGTTCTCAGATATCTTTTTGCAAAACGTGTTTATTGAAAAACACTTGTTGATCCAAGATATCTGGTCATAGGTATCTGATGACCTTTGTCTTCAGCAATCTTCTGCAGTCTTCAAATCTTTAAATCTGTTGAACTCTCCTGCTGGATGCCTTCTTCTTGGCCTTCTTCAAAGATATAAAAATTACATTCTGAGACCTAACATCCTATACAAGATTTGCTAGACTATCATACTTAGTTATTTTCCTCTTTTACAGTGTTCAAGTGAACCAAGAGTACTAACCACCTTTCTGAGCTAAGATAAGTCATTAGGTTGCTGATCAAAATCTAAACAGATATTCCTAACAAATTTCCACCTTTTTGATCAGTCAACGATGACTATCTTTAAAAACTATTACAACTTGGAAGAGGGAACAATCTAACACTTAATCATTTCAATTCATTTTAATTAACTGCAGAAAGTAGACATCAACCAAATCACAAGGTGTGATCTTTGCTGACAAGTTATCTTTTTATAGATTGATATCTGAGAGTAGGTTCATCAGATATGTTACAAGTAAAGTTTACAGATAACTTTTACAATGATAACACAGTAAAGCACAATCAGCAAGATATAAAATACTTAGTTAAATTAGGACAATAGGAGTAACCAAGCTCCAAGTGGACATCCTAATAAACTAGTCTTCAAGTCTTCAAAATCTTCAAGTCTTCCATCAGCAGATATGTGGATCAATTTGCAAATTCCCTATCCCCAAATCTTTTGATGTCATCTGAGTAGTCATAGAGCAAAGTCCTAACTATCATCTCAGTGTTTCTGGCAAATCCACAAACTTCCTTGTAGGTTTTGGTGGGATTCTTCTTGGCAAATTGTTTGACCCACAGATACATTCCCCATTTCTAGGCATGCTCAATTCTGATATATGATAGCTTGAAGTATTCATATATGATCTTCAGATATCTGATGTCACCCTTACATTGATCTTCAGTCATGTAGAAAGACTCATAGGGTTCCACAACAAGTCTTGCTCTTGTGCCTGTTCCAGTGATGTTGGGAATTATGTGCACATCATCTGGCTTTCCATAAGGACAGTCATCAGAGAGGTCCTTTTTCATGGCTTCTATTCTCTTGATTACTTCAAAATCCAACCAGGCTTTGATGTGGTTGGTATTAATCAAGACTGACTTGTCTTTTCTCCATGCCATGAGCTATTTATGGATTGGTTCTGGAAATTTTGAATTTACCAGTAAGTTCTTGAGTTCCAGAATCCAGTAGCCATTCTTCTGATTAATGCATCTGTAGACAGAGGAGTCATTGTTGGTCTTCACATACTCAATCTTGGCTTCTTCGGGCCTGAGTGGTAGTTGAAGTTTTCCTTGTTCAGCTCTCAGCCTGCTCCTCCTTTATCTTGAATTCTCCCTTGGGGGATTGCGTGAAGAACCACCCTGGATTGACTTGGTATTTCCAGAGGGTGTTTTAGCTGCCAAAGGCTTTGCAGCTATGGGCTCAAATATGTTATCAACCTTTCTTCTTTTTCTGTGAAGAGGAGCTTCATCTTCATCCTCAACTTCATCATCATCTTCCAGTTTTCGCTTGTTAGGTGATTTGCAGCCTTCTTCATTGCCATGGGATTTGATTTGGCCTTCTTCTTCTTCTTCTTCAGAAGACTCATCAATCCCTATCACTTGTCTTCTCCTTGGAGCCTTGGTACCCCTTGGAGGTTTCTGTGCCCTGGCCCTTGTTGTCATTCCTTTTTCAGGAATTTGTTGAGTGGTGGCCACTATCTATAGAGCAGTCTGACTAGAGGAGGGCTCATTTATTCTGAGAGGTAGTTGAGGTGGTTGTTCAGATTTTCTTTTGTTTCCTCTTCCTCTTCCTCTCTGAGCACCTTGAAATCCTTCCCCCTTAGTCATTGTTGACTGACTAAGAATCACAAAGGATTCTGAAAGGGAGTCAAAGTTGCCTTACAGATAGTTGTAAGCAGCAACCAACTTTTCCAGATTAGCCTTGAGCTCCTGATTTTGTTTGCTAAGATCTGTTTCCTTATCAGTGAGCTCTGCCATTGGGCCTTGAATAGCATCTGATTTTCCAGCAGCATAGCTAGCCTCTTCAAAGGCTTTTGCAGCCAAGTTTTGGTCATCATCCCTAACCATGCCTAGGTCTTTCTGAGCAACGACCAGACTAGTTGTTCTCTGAGTGATGAGCTCAGTGAATGTCTTCATTTCTGCAGGGACTGATGCAATGGCGGCTTTATCTTGAGAAGACAACTCCTTTTTCAATTTAGCCAGTACTTGATATATGTTCAAGTATTCATTGGAGTTGACATTTGGCAGCTTGCTGAAGATTTCAGGAGCAATCAGCTTCCTTTTCAAATGAGAAACTGCTAAGTGTTCATTGCGGTGTTCTGCCAATACCTTGTCTTCATCATCATCTGAGTCATCAGCCCAGTGATCTTCATCCTCTTGTACTTCTTCATCAAGGTTTCTGAAGGCGGCAACCATCTCAGATATGGGTTTCTTGCCTTGGAGGATGGTTTCTTTGGTGAAGATGCAGCCTTAGAATCATGCTGTTCTTCAGATACTTGTTCAACATCTAGCTCCTTAGAAATATAATCAACAGCATCCCAGAGCCCTTTAATCTCAGAGTAAGCTTGCGTTTCTTTGCGCGTTTGTTCTTCAAGTTTATCTAGCTTGATTCTGGATTCAGCTATCTTTTCTTCCAGCTGAAGATGTAGCTGTTGTTCTTCCTCCAACAGTTATTTGAGTTGAGCAACTCTGGCTTGTGCATCCAGTATTTTCTGAGTGTTGTCCTCAGAGTGCTCAACTACTTGTTCAGTAGAGTCTTTTTGTTGGGGAGATGGATGGGTAGATTTCTGAGGAGATGGAGGAGGGGATTTTTGTAATGTCCTCTCAGTGTACTTTTCAGCAACTGAGGTATTGCTTCCTTGTGCAATCCCTCCTGTCCCTGGTGCAGGGGCATCTTCATCATCCTTTTTATCATCCTCATCCATTTGATGATCAGAAGGAGGTTCTTCATAGTCATTCTCATCAGTCTCCTTCTCTTCTTCATCTTCAGAGACCAGATTGATCACTTCTGGAATAGTGACCATTTGCCTATTAACTTCCTCTTGCTCAGAGGGTCTGAATTGTAGAGTCTGGGGCAAAGTAGGCTTGAATGCCATCTGCATTCTAGTCTGACCATCTGCTTGGTTAAAAGCATGAATAAGCTTTCTGGCCACTTCCTTGACGAAGTCCTTATGCATTAATGTTCCAAAAGAGTATTGTTCAGTGGGGAACATAGCATGGACATAATTTTCCAAGTCAAGGGCTCATTCTCTCCTTATGGGGTGATCAGTCACCTTAATGATCTCAGATAGATCGGAGCATCGAAGCTTTTGCCATTTCTTGAAGCATTTTAGGTACTTTGGTACAGTATATTCCTTGAAGAAAGGAAGCAGGTCCTTATTCTCATCAACAGGGACCTTAGTGGCACTTGTTTAAGCCTGAAAGAAAGAGTTCTGAATTAGTTTCAAAACTTTGGTAGATATCTGGGCTTTAGAGTAGAAAGGTATCTGAGTTACCTGTGTGACAAGCTCAGATGACTTGACTACTGAGGTTCCAGGTGCCTCAGATATCTGGATATTAGGAGGAGACTGGGAAGCCTGATCCTCATTGATCTTTCTTTCTGCTTGAACCTAAGATTAAAAACAACACTTTGAAAACTTGAGCAAGAAAACTACGTTAGACAATTTTAGTTATCTGAGAAGTCAATTACCTCCACAATAGGAGGCTCAGATACTTGTCTATCAGAGACTTGTGCAGTCTCTGTAAGTTTTTCTTGTGATGAAGGCTTTGATGCCTCATCAATTTTCATTGGTTGCGGGGATTGAGTGGGCAATTCCCCAGCAACTTCTACTTCTTTTTGAACCTGTAAGTAGAAAGTGTTAGTTTGAGAAAAATGATCAGAGATTTTTCTTTTGAAGATTATAAGTATCTGAATGAAATACCTTCTCTGTAGAAGGTTCAAATACTTGTTTCTCAGAGACCTTGGAAGTCTCTGGATTCTTCTCTCAAGACATAGACTTTTCAGTCTTTCCATTTTTCTTCTCAGTTGGAGCCTATTAGAAACAAACACTTAAGAGTATTAGTCAAGTGTATAAAGCACATATCTGAGATGTTATATCTGAAGGAACTTTCTACTACCTGTGAGACATGCTCCTGTTCCTTAAGTGGTGAGGCTATGGAAGTCTCCTTCTCAGATTCTGAGGCAAACTTTGCAGCTTCCTCTTGATGTTGTGTTTCTAATTTAGCCTGTAACAAGGAAATTATTATAAGTAACAAGATTTATAAACATAAAATTTCACAAGTAGAGAGTTAAACCATTCAGCTACCTGAGCAGTGTCAGGCTGATTGGTAACTGGAACTTGTGACCCTTCTATGATTTGGTCTTGTTATTCCTTTACAGCTTCTTTGTTTGAAGTTTTAGGTACTTCAAACCTTTCCTGAGTGTGCAACTCAGTCGCCTCTCCTGGTTGATCATTCTGAGGAGATGCCTCAGTTTGATCCCTCTCATTGAGTTGGGGAACCTGTTCTTTTACAGGATTTTCTTTAGCAAGGAAAGATGCTGGTATCTCATGCTGTAACTCAAGTATCATCTCAACAACATCCACTATTGGCTGTTGTGGTTGGTGTGGTGATTCTGATCTGGATGAAGAAGGTGATGCTGTATGGGGCCTATGCAGATCTGCTTGAGACAGACTTTTAAGTGTTGAGGCAATGGCAGTATCCTCCAACACTAAGTTGCCACTCATCAGGGCATCTTCAATATGCTTAAGTGTTACTTGCTCTGATGGTGTGTTTTGTCCAGTGACCTTGGACACAGTTGCTTCTTCAACAACCTCTGCACTTGTTGCTCTTTCAGTAACCTTGGGGATTATGGCTTCCCCCTCATCTTCAGATTCCTCATTGAAATCTGGGACTGAGTTATCAACAATCCTTGCTGCTTCTGCAGAGAGTGTTTGAAGTTTCTCACTGCTTTTATCAGCATTGATAAGTTCATCAGTAGTGGTCTTAGCAGCATTGATGAGTTCATCAGCAGTGGCGGCAGATATCTGAGAGTCGACATCCACAATGGGTTTGTCTAATGATTTGCCAGCAGACTTCTTTCGTGAAGTCCTGGGCTTTTTGGTCGCAACGGAACCCTCAGATACCTCATCAGTCTTTCGTTTCTTGGAACCTTTTTGAGATGCAGTAACCTTTTTCATCATGTTTGTATACTCATATTCGTATAGTAGGTTACTATTGGCAATGTCTGTCGTCTCTCTGAGCTCAATGCCAAGGCACTCCAGTAAGTAGCATATCTTCAGTCCATAGCTTACTGTGGCTTTTGGCTCAGTAAGGCCCTTAACGATTTTAGGCTCAAAGCCTTGTATCTTCTTCACAAATTTCATGAAGGCGTACTTCCCCCAATTAAAAGGGTTTTTCAGCCTTTTGTTTTGTTGATTCGACAAGAACATCATCATCCAGCGTTCTTGGCTTATCTAGTCAGCACCTCCTTGTAGACCATCAAAGCATCTATGAAGGATACATGCCAACATATCCCAGTGAACCAACAGATGTCTAGTTCTGATGTCAGCAAGTTTGAAGTCGATGGGTGTGTCTGGTTTGTCAAGATCACACATATTACTGTAGAGCTTTTTGACACCCTCAAGTAGATCTTCATCCTTGGTGTCAATTTCAAAATCCTTTCCAAGATTTTGAAGTTCAAACGACTCAGAAGTCGTCATTCAATGTAATTTCCTGTCCTTGGACTTTAGTCTTGATAGACACTGTCTCAATACCTCAGAGACTTTGGAAATAATCGTGGAGTTGTTGTAAAACTCTAGGACATCTAGTGAAGAGACTCCACTGGGAAGAGCAGGTAGAAAGCCCTTGATTTGTGCCTTTTCAAGCATATCAAGTACTAACTTTTTGTCAGCCTGGTTTTCTATTACAGCTACAAGGTATTCCTAAATCATGGAACCACCCCAAATTATCCTGTGATTTGAAGTCCAATGATCAGGATTGAACTCTCCAGTCAATAGTTTGTTTGTTATAACCAACACTGGTGCTTGCTTTTCAGCAGTATCAGAGGTAGTAGCTTGGGATTTCTTGTTAGAAGCACGTTTTGGAGCCATCTCTTTAAATAGTGAAAGTTTTTGAAAATCGGAAAGAGATTAAGGTGTGAGTTTAGTGATTCTTTGCAGAATAACTAAGGGAAGAACAGAGATTTGCAGAAAACTTTGAAAGATTTTTGTTATTGTGAATGTTGGATTAGGCAAAAGTGATTTCTTTTGCCAAAATCCTATATATAAAGCATCTTATTCTCAACAGACATATACATACAAATTCATTTTGTACATATGTGTCTGTGCCAATGCAGATAGGTGTGGGTAAAATTCGTTTTGCATTAAATGCTTAGTGGGCCACGTCTGTGTTTTTACGGTCCACTATTTTACTGAGAATTGATCTCGACTGTTAAGATCAAATGCCAGTTTCAACAAGGGTCATGATTGCTTCTTCAACAATGATCACAATCAGTAATTGTAATTGTGCCCAATTAATGAAATTTCGAGTAAGGCTTTCTGAATCACATCTCTTTTCTGTGACTAGGGGACAATCTTTGGACTTATGTAGTCAGTTCAGAGATTGTGTGTAACTTAACATAAAAAAGGAAATATACAAAACACTAGAGATGTAGTTAACTGAATATAGTTGTACCACATTTCTCTTGTGTTCCCCCTCACTAAGTGATCTAGATATCTGAGTACCTGTCTCAGAAATCTTCAAATATCCATTTTACCCTTTAACCTTTGATATCTGAGTACCCGTCTCAGATATCTTTTTGCTATGTGTTTCACCTTTTGTCTTTGATATTCTAGATTCCTGTTCCAGATATCTTATCTCTTCTTTTTCCTTTCTCAATCATACTGAGTTCCTATCCCAGAGATTAGAACTTTTCAGTTCCTTTGGTAGCTCCATTAACCCAAGACTATGTCTCAAGGTTAAGAACCTGCTTTCTTGCAAAGGCTTTGTAAAGATATCTGCAAGTTGGTCTTCAGTACCAATCTTGAGTATCTCTATATTGCCTTTTTCAACATGGTCTCTAATGAAGTGGTGTCTAACATCAATGTGCTTGGTTCTTGCATGAAACTTAGGATTCTGAGTTATGGCAATAGCCCTTGTGTTATCACAGAAAATCGGTGTTTTCTCTTCATTGATCTCATAATATCTGAGTTGTTGTTGTATCCACAATATCTGTGAAGCACAACACCCAGCAGCAATATATTCAGCCTCTGTGGTAGATGTGGCAATTGAGTTTTGTTTCTTGCTGAACCATGATATTAATCTGGCACCAAGAAATTGACAAGTTCCTGAGGTGCTTTTTCTATCAAGCAATGATCCAGCATAGTCAGCATCAGAATAGCCAACTACACTCAATCCACTGTCTTTGGGATACCACAATCCAACTTCTACAGTACCCTTTACATACCTTAATATTTTCATAGCAATGTTGTAGTGTGATTGCATTGGATTTGTCTGAAATCTAGCACACACTCCAACTGCATATTGAATATCTGGTCTACTTGCAGTGAGTGCAGTGAGACGATCAATTTCCTATACTTGTGTTCTTCAACACTCTTGTCAGATTCAGTATAGGTCATTTTGGTTCCAATGCTCATAGGTATCTTAGCATTCTTTTCAGAGGGCTTTAGATTAAACTTGTTGAGCATATCATTTGCATACTTTGTTTGACTAATGAATATTCCATCATTAAGTTGCTTGACTTGCAATCCTAGGAAGTAGTTTAATTCTCCCATCATGCTCATCTCAAATTTACTTTTCATGAGCTCAGCAAAGTCTTCACAAAGTTGCTTGTCTTTAGATCCAAATATAATGTCATCAACATATACTTGAACTAAAAGTAGTTTCCCTTTGTGGTTCAAAGTAAAGAGTGTTTTATCAATATCTCCTTTCTTGAAGCCACTTTCAGCAAGTATTTGGCTAAAGTATCACACCATGCTCTCGGAGCCTGTTTCAGTCCATACAGAGCATTCTGAAGCTTGTACACCATTCTACTTTCTGTGAAAACCTCAAAGTCTGGTGGTTGTTCAACATAGACTTATTCAGTAAGTTCACCGTTTAGAAATGCACTTTTAACATCCATCTGATAAACTTTAAAGTCATTATGAGCTGCAAAGGCTAGAAATAGTCTAATTGCGTCCAATCTTGCAACTGGAGCATATGACTCATCAAAATCTAGTGCTTCAGTCTGGGTGAATCCCTTGGTAACCAACCTTGCTTTGTTTCTGGTTATTTCACCAGACTCATTCATTTTATTTCTGAAAACCCACTTGGTTCCAATTACAGATATTCCGTCAACAAATGGAACCAGTTTCCAGACTTTGTTTCTCTCAAATTGATCCAACTCTTCTCGCACGCACCAGATACGCAACTCACAATAATTTATATACAAAGCAATTTGATTGATCGAGTGGTCAGGAGTGATGGAGGGTGGTGTTTTACCACCGGAGCCACCGCCAGCTGAACCAAAGGAGACTTTTGCGTCTAAAGTTATTGGTGGTTCTACTGCGAATACTGTTCGTGTTGGTAATCTTTTGCAAGATCTGAGCTTTGGGGGTATTGAGAATGCACGAAAAGTGGTGGCTAGCAAGATTCAAGAATCGTACAATGGTATGCCGGCGATAACATTTTCAAAAGAAGAGGTAACAACTCTTTCAAAACCTTTTCAGCGTACGATTGTAGGAAAGTTTGCGGATGGAATTCCAAAGATCTTTGAAATCACTAAGTTCTTGAAAGATGCTAAATTGAGAGCTAATTTCACTGTTAGTTTCATGGATAAGAGGCATATTGCTATTTCTCTGTATTTGGAGGAGGATTTCAATCACTTATGGCTTATGAAAAATCCCAGTATACAACGTATTCCGGTTAGATTTAGTAAATGGTCTCCATTGTTTTCAACAGAAGCTGAATCTCCGATAATACCGGTTTGGATTTCTTTCGAAAAGCTACCTATATTCTTGTTTGATAGAGAGGCCCTGTTTGAAATAGCAAAATTGCTAGGGAAACCTTTAAAGGTGGATGGGTATACGGCTAACAGGAGTAAACTCACTCATGCTAATGTTCTCATAGAGTTAGATGTGTCTAAAGAACTACCTAAGCACCTGTGGATTAACATATTGGGGAAAGGAACAGTTGTGAAGGTGAATTATTCCAAAGTACCTTACTACTATAAAAACTGCTTGAGATTGGGTCACACTGCACCACATTGTCTTGTAAAAGATAAGTCAGACGTTGAATTGATGGTTGAGAATGCTAATGTTATTGAGAGACCAGCTAGGGATATGGAGGCTCCTAGGCATCATGTGGCTCCTATTAATAATGTCCTCAGGCAGAGGCAAGGCCAGAGTTTTGTAGGAGCTGTTGCAGAGAGGGGGAGAGGCAGTTTTAGAGGTAACATTTGAGGCAGGAATAATGGGTATGTTAACCAGGGCAGAGGTTACAGAGGCAACTTCATGGGGAACATGGCTAGAGGAGGTGGCAGGGGAGTTAGATGGATACCTAATCAGAATTTTGTCAAGGAGGTAAATAATGAGGTTACTAATGGCGATGGTGGGGAGGTGAGATTATCCAACAATTTTGCAGCCTTGGAAAATGATGAGGATAATGTCTTGAATGAGGATTCAGAAGATGAAGTATACGACGAAAGATTACCAGGTAAGGAGTGGGGTTTACAAGAAGAGGAGCAGGGAGAGTTTTTGGAAAATCAAAAAGACTCAGTTTGCTATAACAAGGATGGAAGTGTTTATGAAAAATAAGTTATAGTAGGGATTGAGGAAGTAATTCTTGAAACACCTTTAGAGTTACAAGGTATTAGAGATTCAGCTTTAGCACCAGGTATTCTTGAAGAGAATAATAGAAGATTTATTCAAGTCCCTGAGTTTGAACCTGTGTCTGAAGGTGATAATAGAAGAAAATCATATAGCTTTGTGCAGATTATACCTTTAATCACAGATAATGGGGAACCTGAGAACAATGATTTGGAAGATAAACTAGATGAGCATATTGAAGAGGATGCAGCAGAGAGGTCTTTGTTATTGGAGGCTAAAAGAGTGGCAGCTAAAAACAATTCGGCTAGTCAGAGCCATGGGAATAAAAGTAAAACAATAAAATTGAAAAGCAAGGGTAGTATGCACTTGGGAGCTTTGACTAGAGGGGCAAGAAAGAAAGGTGGACAGTTATCTTCTGTGGGTTACCAATGAAAGTCATGATTTGGAATGTGAGGGGGATAAGTAACAAGAATACTCAACAACAAGTCAACTACATGAAGATGGTGGAAAAGTTGGATTGTTTTGCAATTGTGGAACCTAAAGTGGTATTGGATGAAGTGAAATACAAGAAGATATTCAAAATGGATTGTGTGACTGCCAATGTAAATAACAAAATTTGGCTGTTCAGTTCTGCTTCTTACAACATTGAAGTCTTGGAAAACCATGATCAGTTACTCCATTGTAAGGTGACATCTGGACTTCTACCTAGGACAATTTTTCTCACTATAGTATATGCCAAATGCTCTAGGAGAGAAAGGTTAGTTTTGTGGAACAATTTGAAAGCAGTAGCTGTGGATCACTCTTCTTGGCTAGTGGGAGGAGACTTCAATATCATCACTGCAAGCTATGAGAAAGAAGGAGGCAATCCACCTGATAGTAATGCTATGAATGATTTTGGTGAATGTATAATTGAAGCAGGGCTTAAAGATATTGGTTTTACTAGGTTACCATTCACTTGGGAAGGAGGAGGTATTAAACAAAGACTAGATATAATTCTAGTGAACAATGATTGGACTGACCTTTTTGCATCCTCTATAGTTAAACATGGGATAAGAAGATGCTCAGACCATAGACCACTAGTATTGTCTGCTGATCTAGTGGTGGATCTCAATAAGTGCTCTTTTCATTTTCAAAATATGTGGCTAGAGCATCCTGGTTGTATCAAGGCTATAGAGGAACATTGGAACCATCCTGCTAGAAATGAGGGGGTGAAGAGACTATGGGAGAAGCTGAAAAGACTCAAGTTACATCTTAGAAGCTGGAATAAGTCTGTGTTTGGTAATATATTAGAAAAAGTTTAAGAACAAGAAGAGAAGGTCAGAAAAGCAGAAGCACTACAGCATGACAGCCCTTCAGATTTACATTTATCACTCTTCAAAGAAGCTGCAGGGGAGTTGGAAAAAGTGCTGGATATGGAGGAACAATTTTGGAGACAGAAAGCACACCATAAATGGATCACTGATGGTGATAGAAACACTAGACTATTCCATGCCATGGTCAAAAGGAAATAGAATAAAGCTAAAAAATTTTCCATTTATGAGAATGGTGTTATTATCACTGATAAGGAGGAGATCAAGAATTCAGCGGTTCAGTACTTTCAAGGGATTCTTCAAGACATTAACCCTTCTCTATGTAGTCCAGTTTTAGATAATATACCCAGGTTGATAACACATGAAATGAATACTGATCTGAGTAAGATTCCATCTTTGGATGAGGTTCACCAAGTAGTGATGAGCTTGAATGCAGATGCAGCAGGGGGGCCTGATGGGTATACTACTAGCCTCTTTCAAAGATGATGGGAGGTTATTAAAGTTGATCTATATGCTGCAGTGTTGGATTTCTTTCATGGGGCAACTCTACCACCTGGCATCACTTCTACTACTCTTGCCTTGATTCCTAAGAAAGATGTGCCAGAGACTTGGGCTGACTATAGACCAATCTGTCTATGTAACAATACTCCCAAGATTTTAACCAAGTTGTTAAGTGACAGGCTAGTTGGTTATCTACCTTCTATTATATCAGAAAATCAGATTGGCTTTGTGAAGGATAGGTTGATCAGTGATAATATTTTGTTGGCACAAGAACTAGCTAGCTCCCTGAATGCTAAGACTAGAGGTGGAAATGTGATTATTAAGATGGACATGATGAAGGCATATGATAGGGTAGATTGGAGATTTTTGGAGAAAATGTTGGAAGCTTTTGGCTTTTCAGTGGAATGGAGAAATATGGTTATGAGAACCATTCAGAATAATCACTTTAGCATCCTCATTAATGGAGAGTTATGTGGGTTCATGATCTTGGTCTTAGACAGGGAGACCCCTTATCCCCTGCCCTATTTGTGTTAATGGCTGAATATTTGTCAAGGGGTTTGAATAAACTATTTTGTGACAACCCTTCCTTATATTATGACACAAAGAAAGGACTGAGAATAAGCCACTTAGCATATGCTGATGATGTGATAGTGTTTTGCAGGGGAAGTAAAGGTGAGTTAAGAAAGGTGCTTGGTTTTCTAAAGCATTATAAACAGGTTTCAGGCCAAAAGATCAACTATCAGAAAAGCAATTTGTATGTGGGCAAAAGGTGTAATGCAGATATGCTTCAGAATCTCACTGGGTTCAATGTTCAGGATTTGCCTTTTCTATACTTAGGTGCACCTATTTCAGTGGGAAGGAAGAGTATTCACATGTTTAATCCCCTTATAGAAAAGATTAGGGGAAAACTGAGTGGTTGGTGCCTAAGTATGCTTTCACAAGGTGGTATATTGGTGTTGTTGAAGAGTGTGCTAGCATCTATGTCTATCTATATTTTGCAAATAACTGAACCCCCAGTTGCTGTTTTAAAAATGATTGACCAGCTTCTAGCAAAGTTCTTTTAGGGAGCTTCTCTTGAGGAGAAAAAGAAAATACATTGGACTAGTCGGAAGAAAGTTTGTAAACCGGTGGAAGAAGGAGGGATAGGGGTGAGATTGCTATCTGATGTAAGTAAAGCTTTTGATATCAAGCTATGGTTTAGATTTAGACGTCAACACTCCTTATGGGCTAAATCTTTGATGATTAAATATTGTAAAAGAGCCATTCCTGGTACTATAGTGGCACAACATCATGACTCAGTGATTTGGAAAAGGATGCTGAAAGTGCAAAATATCACACAAGAAAATAGTTATTGGAGAGTAGGTTCTGGTTTGTGCTACTTCTGGGTTGATAAATGGTATTCTCAAGGTCAATTGTTGAATTTTGTTGTGGCTGCAGTATCTACCAAGGAGACAGTTGATGAGAAAGGAGAAGGGAGGATTTGGGTACTTGAGAAATTATCTGAGAACCTCCCTAGACATGTAGTGGCAGATATATTCTTAAATTATCCATGTGATCTATCTTGTGAAGCTCAGCAGATATGGATGCCATCTACTAATGGCTTATTCTCAACAAAAACAGCATGGAATTTAATAAGAACTCACTACCCTACCTCTGTTACATTGGAAAAGTGTTGGCATGAGAGGTTTCCAGTTTCTATATCTATTTTCTGGTGGAAACATAATTGGTTACCAGTGGAAGAAGAACTGAGGATAAAAGGTATACAATTGGCATCTAAATGTCAATATTGTAACAAAAAAGAGAGCATTCACCATGTTATGTTAGAGAATGATGAAGTACAAAGAGTATGGAACTGGTATGCTGCTTTATTTCAAGTAACAATCAGGGAAGAAGATTCTTGTTTGCAGAGGTTTAGCGCTTGGATACACTCTTCTCAGCTTGTAGGCAAAGGGCATATTAGAATATTATTACCCATGTTAATTGGGTGGTATTCTTGGAAAGCTAGGAATGATGCTAAGTTCAATAAGCTTCCTATTAAAGCTAATGTTATCATTAAGAATATTCAGGCCAGGTTATGTTCTCTACACTTAGCTAAACCTTTCAATGTCATGATGTGGGAAGGTGACTTGCAGTTAGCTAGTTCTTGGCAGATTCACTTCATTGCCCCTAGAATAGGAAGAAATATTCCTATGGTGTGGAGTAAGCCACCTCAAGGTTATGTCAAGATCAACAGTGATGGTGCCTTCAACCATAGGAGTGGCAGGGCTGCAGCAGGTGGTTTGATTAGGGATGAAGAGGGCAGGATCTTGGAGGTTTACCAATCTTATCTAGGACCATCTTCTGTCATACAAGCAGAGCTACATGGAATATGGCATGGTTTGAAAATATGTGAAAGGAACAATTGAGTTAATGTATATGTAGAGACTGATTCTCAGGTAGCTGTGACCCTTATTAACAGTGTGAAACAACTTTGGAACTGGAGATTAGTGAATCTATTGTCTAAAATCACTATTTTGATATCTAAACTCAATGCCTTGGTTTCACATCAATTTAGAGAAGGTAATGCAGCTGCAGATTGAATTGCTAATGAAGCCCTGAAGAGTAGAGTTAGTAAAGAATGGGAAATATCTGATTTCCCTATACTAGTGAGAAGATATGCTTACTCTGACAAGATTGGACTACCTTACATAAGAAAGTGTAAAGGATGATCAAGAAAAAAGTCAGTTTGTCAGAGATATGGAGGTGGATGTTTAGTGTTTGGAGTAGTTATGAGAATGGAAGGTGGAGCAGGGCTGCTGGAGAGACTCCTTGTAGGGTACTTTTTAGTTTCTCCCTTTTTCTGTTGTTATTTGTTACTGCTTTTAATATAAAAAAAACAAAGTTTGAAAAAAGAAAAAAACAAGGAAAAAAGTGACTGCAAAAAAACAATATTACAGTCAGAAAAGAGATCCAAAAAAAAAATGAAAAAATATAAAAAAACAGAAAATAAAAAGGATCCATTCTCTTCTTTTTTTTTCCTGGGGCTCTAATTCCTTGTTGAGTAAGGCTGTGTTCCATGGATCTGTAAGTTCTTGTGGTTTTAATATCAGTGGTGGTTTTGGGTTTGAGGTGAGGAGCATTTTTTTCTGCATATAGTGTGATTACTGTTGGGAAGCAGGTAATTCACTATGTTCTCTTGTGCTGGCATTTTGTTATAGATGTAGGTGAGATGTTTTGGGTTAGCTGGGGTGGTCTAGGTGTGTTAGTTAGTTTTAGGAAGGTGCTTCCCCTTCCTTGCACTGGGGGTTGTCTATGGTTTTTATTTACTTTTCTGGGGAGGGGTGACATTGGGTTACACTTTACGCACTACTATCTGTGATTATGGTCTGTTGCTTGATGTGTCTTGTTGTAGCATTACAGTAGATTTATGGTATATCTTGAGTATCATTTATTTCTACTTCCTGTATGCTTTGACTTTTGTGGTTTATAAGGTTGCTTTGTGGTTAAGGAGGAAAAGTAGAAAATGGAATATAATAGGAGACTGGAAAAGAACTATAATGCAGTTAAAAAAGAAAAGAAAAGGTCATGGACTGAAAAAAAGGAAGATACAGTCCAAAAAGAGGGTAAAAAAACAAAAAAAAATTTTGAAAGACAACCCCATTGGTGAATGTTGTGAGGATGGACTGGTGGCATCCTACTGGTTATATCTTGTGGATAGTTAACTTGTTGAGTTACTTTGATAAGATTAGACTTCCTTGGTATTTTATTGGAGTTTTGTCCTCTTTCTGGTTTTATTTGGTATATAGCTTGTTAGGAAGGTTTGCTAATGACTGTTACAGGTTGTTTGTAGGGATGCTAAGGTTTTTGTTTACGTTGTGTCCCAGCTGGTTATGCTTGGTTTTTTATTGGGATGTAAAGTGTCTGTTTATACTACAAGAGTGTTGTATTTTTCTCTATAGTATGAGTAGAGACTTTGTCATTCAGCTTTGGTTATCTTTGATGAGCATTTCAAGCTGGCGAGAATCACCGGCATGACTTGTACAATTCGAGCTAGGTGATGGCTGATTACAGCTCGATTATGGAATGGTAATGCAATGATGTGGCAAACAAGTGGCGCATTCGGTGGGATAGATACAAAGGTTCCAGTTTTGGTGGGTTTTGCACAAGGAGGCTCAGGATGACATGGAAGATGCAGTACAAAGGCATAGCACAGACGTGTAATGGCACAGTCAAGGGATACTTAGGTAAAAATTGGCACAGTGATGGCACCTACTTGGCACAGCTCTGGCACACTCTTGTAAAACACAATTGGCATAGGTTGGGAGGGATAAAGACACAATGGTTCTCATGGCACAATGGCACAGGATTTGGCACGGTTCAGGCACATATTGGCACGGTTCAGGCACATATTGGCACACGGTTGGCACAGTTGGATCAGAATATTGTAGTTACTTGGCACGGCACTTGGCACAGTATAGGCAATCTAGTGGCACAGTCTACGCATAACTTTGCATGGAATAGGCAGTACTTTTCACTATATAGTTGCCGTTGGAATATGGTTGGTTTGGCACATAAGGTTTAGTATTACATGTTAATCTTTAGGACTTTTGTAAATCGTGGTAGGCATAGTCGTTCTCTATTGCCGTTGGCATACTTTTGGGGTGTAATCTGTAAAAGATACTTGGTGTTTGCGGGTTCACATAAACCGCCCTGAGGAATGGTATAATACGTCCGAGAGCGTAGGCTCTTATATTTTAAAAAAAAATTGATCCAACTCTTCTTGCATTGCAGAGATCCAATCTTGATTCTTTAATGCTTCTTCTATAGTTTTAGGTTCAATATTTGAGATGAACCATCCATAAAGAGAGTCAGCATTTGCTCTCCTAGTTCTAACTCCTTGGTCTAAAGGACCGATCACATCCTTTGCAGGATGATTTCTTATCCATTTCATAATGGGTTTTGAACTAGTAGGATCAATATCATTTTGATCAGAATGTGAATCAATATGATCCTGATAGGATACTTGTGCGATGTCGAGATATCCGCACATGGAAATGCCATGGATATCTGACACTTTTTCAGTGTTAGAGATATCTGGAATTTGATTTTCAACAATCTCATTCTCAGAAACCTCTTCATGATGAAGGTTCTGAGTAACCTGTTCCATTTCTGGAATTCTCATAGGAAAGTCTTCATCATGTCTTAGAGTCATCTGGTTGTTACTAAGCAATGGTTGCTTTTCATCGTCAGATTCATCCTCTAAGTGAATGATAGAGTTTTCTTTTGAGGATTCTTCTTCAGAATCTTTAATCATTAGTTCTTTGAACCTATCTGAGAGTTCTTCATTCAAGAGTACTTTCTTGTTTCCTTCGTAGAAGACAACATGAACAGATTCTTCAATCTTTTGTGTTCTTTTGTTATAGATTATGTAGGCTTTGCTATTAAGAGAATAACCAAGAAATACTCCTTCATCTACTTTTGGTTGAAATGTTCTCAAGTATTCTTTTCCATTGTTAAGAACAAAACATCTGCAACCAAACACCCTTAGATGTTTGATGCTAGGGGGTCTACCAATCAAAATTGCATAAGGAGTTTTGTCATGGTGTTTGTTAATCAAACATCTATTTTGAGTGTAGCAGGCAGTGTTAACAGCTTCAACCCAATAGATTTCACTTATTTCAGTGTCAGCAAGCATTGTTCTTGCTGCTTCTTTTTAGGGTCCTATTCTTCCTTTCAGCAACACCATTTTGTTGTGGTGTCCTTACGGAAGATAGTTGATGTTGTATACCTTTGCAGGTAAAAAAATCTTTTATGTACTGGTTCACAAACTCAATACCATGATCTGTTCTGATTACAGATACCTTGTCATTTTTTATGACTTCAAGCTTATTCAGCAAGTTGGGTATCTCAACCCTTGCATCAGATTTTTGTTTTAGAAATACAACCCAAGTGAATCTTGAGTAATCATTAATAACAACAAGACCATACTTCTTTCCTGCATAGCTAGTTACAGAGGATTCAAAAAGATCCATATGTAACATTTGCAGTGGCCTTTCATTGGAGTGTCTAGTTTTAGACTTGAAAGAAGTTTTGGATTGTTTTCCCATTTGGCAAGCTGAGCATATACCATCTTTTCTATATACCATTTTAGGTGATCCAACCGCCAATTCTTTCTTGGCTAGCTTGTTCAGAGTTTTGAAGTTCAAGTGACTCATTCTTTTATGCCATAGCCAGTTTTCTTCAGTGTGGTCAGATTGACTCACCATGAGACATTCTTCAGTTGTGGCAGATGTCCCGTCAGCAACATAAAGATTTCCTTTTCGCCTAGCAACCAAGACTGTCTGCTTTAACTCATTGTCAATTACTTTGCATAGTTTTGACTTGATATTGACAGTGTACCCTTTGTCTACCAATTGACTCATGCTTAGGAGATTATATTTCAATCCCTTTACATGTAGTACTTCAGAGATTGTAAGAGCTCCAAACTTCAGATTGCCAAATCCTATGGTTGAATTTTCATCTCCTCTAGCAAACTTAATAATTGGTCCTTTATCGCATTTTCTTTAGTTAATCAGATTTGCTTTATCTCCTGTCATGTGCTTCCCACATCCACTATCAAAATGCCACTCCGGGTTCTTCCTCGGAGTGTTCTGTACAAGACAGGAAACATGGAGTTAGGCTCTCATTCCAATAATGGAACTTTCTGGACTGAAGAATCTCCCTGTAGGAATCCATTTCTGAATGAACTTCCTTGGGATATTCTTTTGTCTTGTTGGAACATAAGGAGGAATTAAATGATTAGTGTCATTATCATTTAAAGCTATTTCCTTCTTAGTGTGTTCCGTGGTCCTCCTCGTGGTGCTTTCAGATAACTGTCAAATTGTAAAGTCTGCTTTTCAGCAAACTTAGCTTTCCTTGCCAGACTTCTTCTAGCCCTGGCATTCAGAGTGGACGTAACCTGTTCTTTCTTCCACTTCTGATGATTGCTATGCGCAATCTTGGCTTTCATCTATCGTTCTTGCTCTTGTTTATACTCATGAGCAAGTTATTTCCTGATGGCTTTATAGCCAATGCCATTTCGAGCACCTGGCGCTGTCTAAGTTCTTTTCTCAGCAGCTTTGCTAGTCTCTGGAACGTCTTTCTTTCCAGAAAACGTGATATTGGAAAATTTGCCTGCTCCTACAATTTTTTCTTTCTGAGAGACATAGCACTGTGGGTGATTACACTTTTTTAGTGTTATGTTTCTTTACAGAAACGTTCCCAACAATTTTCTTTTGGACTTGTTTTTCTCACAAAAGTTTGGTCACAACTGCCTTTCCTTTGTCAACAACGTTAGCTTTCTGACCAATGCTATATGTTATTTGGGAACCATCTTGCTGAGCACTAACAAATGTTATTCTTTCGTCACTCTTATTCAGAGTGGTAGAACTATTTGTTTGTGTGTCCAACCCAAGTCCTCCCTTTTCTAAAGGATCTCTTAAATAAGAGTGAACTTCAGTAAGAGTGTCACTAGCTTTGGCATAGGATTGAAAAGATAATTCTTTCTTCTTGAGTTCCTCATTTTCAGAAAGAAGATCTTTATTTTCCTTTCGGAGTATATCCATTGCCTTTCTGTGTAACTTCTCCGTTTAAGATATTTGTGCTTTGAGAAATGCATTTTCAGCATCCTTTTTCTCAGATATCTTGAGTAATTGTGAATTTTCCTTCTCAAGAGAATTCTTTTCTTCTTCAAGAATGTCGGTTCTAGCTCGGATCATTTAAAATTCTCTTTTGTAGAGATCAAGTTCTCTTCTGAAATATTCTGAATCTCTGATTTCTTCCTCATCACTCTCATAAATTATGAATTGAGAAATGTTGGTTACCTCATCAGCCATTAGGCAAGGCTCAATGTTGGAGCAATCTGGATAGATCTCCTCAGCAACCCCACATATTTCCCTTTTCTTTTGACCAAAGTCAACTAATTCATTTGTGATGCCACATAATTCTGGAGAAGGTAGTTTGGTATCATCTGAGTCTTCTTCCTCAGATTCTGACTCAATATCAAGAGCATCTAGTTGAATTTGAATCTTTTTCCTTTCTTCAGTGAGCATAGCTCTCTGACCTCTTGAAGTTTCTTCTATCTTTCTTGTCACCTGTCTTTAGCTTATTGAAAACAGGGCAATCTCTCTTAAAATGACCAGGTTTCTGACAATAGAAACAGATATCGTTTCCAACTTCTATTTCCTCAGTACTAGATGCATGCTGAGCCGGCTTGTTCAGGGAGCTGGACAGCTGAACATTTTTGTACTGGTGATAGTTTGAGCCTAGATGCTTTTTCAGCTTCTCTATGGCTTTTCTTCTCTCAATCTCCCGACTGACATATTTTCTCATTTGCTTTATAGCAAAAGCATCTTCCTCAGTCGTTTCCTTAGTATCCTTCTTTTCAGAAGTACCTTGTGTTACTAAAGCAACATTGTGAACTTTCTCAGCAATTGTTTGTTCTCTCTGGGTAGTTTCATAGTTGACAGTAGCTAAGTGGGAAATGAGTTCTACTGGAGTGATATTTGGCATTCCTTGGTTGAAATAAAAATACTGAGTGTGTTCCCAGTTTTGATTCAAGCTTCTCACGATAGTCTTAACCTTTTCAGAGTTAGAGTATCTCTCACTTTCACCAAGTGCAGCCATTTCACTCATCAATGTTGTGAACCAGAAATCTAGTTCTTCAAGAGTCTCTATGGGACCTTGTTTAAAGTTTTGCAATTTGAGCTTCAAAATTTCGAACTTATTTTCCTTTATTTTCTCAGTGCCAGCACAGATTTCCTCAATCACCGCTGTGCCACTTTCACGTTTTGCACCTACGCTTTAATGTATGTGCTCTGGAGTGGAACGTATGATAATATTATGAGCCTGACCATCCAGTCTATTTCTCTTGGCATCTTCCGATGTCCAGAGCTCTCTGGGCTTTGGCTCGTAAACAACTTGACCAGTAGGTCTTCCACTGGTTGAAGCACCTGTGTGTGAGGAACCACCACTTGGTTCTTCATCAGTGGGAACTCTGTTTCTACCATTAGAAACCTCCATGACCTGCTTGAGTTTTTTGAATGACTATGGGCCATTCTTTATTACTTCGATCATTTCATCACTGATGGCTTCTAGGTGGAGCATCATGTTGTTCTTCCATTTCTCATAATTCTCTGGCTTGAGAATTGGAGCGTCACTTAAAGACATCCTGCAGCAAACACACTAAACAGACAAATCAAGTGTAGGTGAAAAGCAGTTAGTGGGCACTTATCTGGGATCTAGATTCAGTGCAGAAGGCTTGGGAACCTCCTGCTCTGATACCACTTGTTGGTCCAGATAACGGCAAAGGGAAAAGACTAGGGGGGGGGGGGTGAATAGTCTTTTACAACTTTTGTCGATAAACACAATTTCTCAGATATCTGTGAAGATATCTGATACTTAATTTTAGAGAGTGGAAGACTTTTCTGTGATAAGTGCACGTGCTCAGCAAGATATGTGTAAATACTAAGCAAGGTAAATAAAGCAAGTAATAAAATGCATAAAGTAAATAACACTGATCTTTATAGTGGTATCTGAAGGTGGCGTAATCCTTCAACTAATCCACTTCGGCCTTTCTCAGACGTAGAATCCACTAAGACAGATAATTGAGTTCACCTTACAAATATCTTATCTCGATTCCTAAATACACTAGGTTCCCAACCAAGTGTTCCCCCTGAGTTATTCCCCAGTTTTCTCAACCAAGTACTTCCTATACCCAGAAACCTTTGAGCTATTCCTTAGTTTCCCAAACTAAGTACTTCAACTGCTCAGTAACCTTGGAGTTATTCCTTAGTTTCCCAAACTAAGTACTTCCTGTACTCCACGCCGTTAAAGGTGTTGGTTAAGGTAGTTTGTCAGGTTTGGTAGATTAATAACTTCTACATTTATGTAATACTACCTTCTTGAACAAGAGTCACTTAACACACTTCACAATGTGTGGTGATATGTTCTTTACTGACCTAAGTCTATGATAAATGTTCTAGAGAATGAATCTCAGATACTTGATCTTTTGATTCAACTCCTTCACAGATAGCAATGCTTGTTAAGGATCAGGACACTTAGAACTTTCGTGCTACTTAGAATTCAAGAGCTTAGTCGTAATTGTAAGCTGATGAAAAAGTAGGTTGAAGGCTTGTATGCTTGAGAAAAGATACCACTAGTTGTATTATTAGAGAAGCTTGGTATTTTCAGTGAGTTCAGTGTGTGTTTTTCAAGCATTCTAAGTGATGATATTTATAGTTGAAAATTATGCCGTTTGAATAGTTTCCGTTAGGCTTAATGAAATTCAAACTATTGATATTTGAAAATAGTACTGCAGAAGACGTTGTCTCTTTTCAGTGATTTCCTCTTTTGTTCAGCTGTCTCTGTCTGCGCATTTATTGCATTGTACTATTTTTGTCCTGTAGTGCCAACGGAACTATGCACGCTTTCTGAAGCATTGCATGTCCCTTTCCAGAGACCTTCTCATCTCCAGATACCTGTTGAAACATTATTTCCCAGAAACATATTTTTATCCAGGGTATCTGAGTGCAGATATCTGTGGGCACTTTTCCTCGTTCAAAAACCTTGCGTTCTCAGATATCTTTTTGCAAAACTTGTTTATTGAAAAACACTTGTTGATCCAAGATATCTAGTCATAGGTATCTGATGACCTTTGTCTTCAGCAATCTTGTGCAGTCTTCAAATCTTTAAATCTGTTGAACTCTCCTGCTGGATGCCTTCTTCTTGGTCTTCTTCAAAGATATAAAAATTACATTCAGAGACCTAACATCCTATTCAAGATTTGCTAGACTATCATACTTAGTGGTTTTCCTCTTTTACAGTGTTCAAGTGAACCAAGAGTACTAACCACCTTTATGAGCTAAGATAAGTCATTAGGTTGCTGATCAAAATCTAAACAGATATTCCTAACACTAGACAATATAGACAATTATGTTACACATGAGTAAATTTCTGGACAAGTAATAAAACTAGACAATTCATTTACAAAACTAGACAATTCAGTTACAAAACTAGACAATATGTTGTAAAAACTAGGCAATTATGCAGGTCAATTTTCAAACTTGAGAAGCTTTTTCATCATCATCTTTCTTTGCTTCTAGCTTTTTCAACTTTTCATTCTTTTTCATTTGCTTTATCGCATCTTCTTTGTTAAATGATGATCCACATGCTTCATCAGAAAAACACCACATTCAAAAGTACTACGATTACCAATCCAATCAACACATATTAAAAACTATACAGTTTATATGAAAAACTAGACAATACATACTAAAAACTAGACAGTTCAACACAACTGCACACCAGAAAGATATAACATGAAAAATTAGACAAATATTGTTAAAAACTAGACCATATGTGCCAAAAGCTAAAACATAATGTATTTACATAAAAACTTAACAATATATGTTAAAAACTTGACAATTTCACACAAAAAAAAAAAGCTATAAAAACATTAAAAAGTAGACAATATTTGTTAAAAACTAGACAATTTCACACAAAAAATTCAAAAAAATCAAAAAAATAACAAATCCCCACCAAAAACATATACAGTGTACACAACCACATATCAAATCTAAAAATCATAAAAATTAGATGATGTTAAAAACTAGACAATGCATACTAAAACATAGAAAATTTATATAAAAAACTAAACCAGCAACAAAGAACAATATCGACAATTTCTACTAAAAACTAAACAATTGATAGTAAAACATAGACAATTTATAAAAAAACTAAACCAACAACAATAAACAACATATAGAATTTCTACTAAAACATAGACCATTTATACAAACAAACAAGAGAATTTATAGTTAAGTAACCATTGAGTGAAAGCAACATGTGGTGAATGAACTATGTTGCGTACTTCTGTAGTTAATTTCTAGTAAATTAGGTTCATCAAAACATGTACTAGTACGCGCTTGGCTTGTGAAACATAGATCCTAAACAACAAGCAGTAAATCTAAACCAATTGAAAAAATCGAGATGAAATCGAAGAGATTTCGGAGAGATTACTTACTGAAACGTTGATGAATCAATTTCGATCAGAACTTCCTCGAGTTTCTCCTGCATTTCGCCAAAAACATCGATCTGACATTAACGAACACCGCGAAACACTGTAACACTCGAACAATCTACAACTTTCTGGAGTTAATTTCACTAAATCCGCTACAAACTAGAGAAAATTAGGGTTTTGATCTTCCTTTTCCAATTGCTCTGCATAAGTCAGATTGGTCGATCAGAGAAGAGTCGCTGAAGCTCGAGGCCGATTGATTGCAGAGAATAACCTGGAAGAGTGAAACCGCTCGAGATCGATCGATTGGAGAGAAAAATCTGAAAGAAAAAGACGTGAAGAAGAGGTGCTGTAAAGGAACATGCAGAAGAAACATGAATCAATGAGGAAAAGAGAGTGAAAAGACCCTTTTATATTAGACCCGCTACGATCCGAACTGGATTTCAAACACCAAACCCGGTATTAGACCCGCGAAAATGTAAAACGGGCAAAAGCAAAAAATTATACAATTTATATACAAAACTAGGGGTCTTTCTGGACTCTTCCAATGTATTAGGACTTTTATAAGACTTTGTATTGATTTATAGTTCATGGATTTCTTCCAAGTATGAGAAATGTGGAGGCAACAAAGGAAGAACTGTGATGTATACTAAAGATGGCCAGTCATACAAATTATATTATTTATGTCGATGCATATGTTGTTTGACTAAATTCAAAGAACTACATCACGTGAGCTTGTTGAACTGAGCAGGCAATTGACTGACGGTACAGTACATCTGCAGACTAGGTTATAGAACTAAGTTCTACTTCTTTTTGTACGTTTGTACCTAATAACGTCTCTGAAAAAAAGTATGTATCTAAAACAAAATTTCGACCACAAAGTGTACTGGGATGTCACCTGCCCTTTTTAAAACTCTGCTAAAATCCAGTTACTATTCATAATCTCCATTTTTCACAACTCTGCTAAAATCCAGTGTTTAAATCCACTCCCAAACAGTCAGTGAATCACCATACATATGTTTGTAATTCGGACCACACAATTCTACTAATAGATACTACTGGAGAAGATACTCTCTCCGTCCCAGTTTCATCTTCCCGCATTCTATTTTGGGCCGTCCCAACTTCATCTCCCCATCCCTTAAATGGAAAATCTCTCTCCTACTTTATACACTATCTCTCATACTTTATTCACTCTCTTTCATACTTTATCACCATTTCTCGTACTTTTTCACTTTTTTCGTAAATCTTGTGCCCGCGCCCACGTGAAGTTGAAAGCGGGATGAAGGGAGTAGTTAGAAGAAAAATCACCATTTTACGTATGAAATGTCCTGGTTAGAAAACAAGCATCTCCTTGGCTATTATGAAAATTTCTGGAACAGTGAAACTAAGAATAATGACAAGTACTTTACTTAAATTTGTGATAATTTTGCCTCTCAAGCTAGACACGCCTTTAGCTACCTTGAAATTCAAGACTTAAAGGATAAAATTAATAAAAGCTCTCAATTACTTCAAGATAACTACCAAAAGATACACACCAATCCTGCTTTGTTTGGGCAATTTGACACAAATTTTAAAAATTACTTAAGACACCAAAAAAGTCTTTACTGGGCTCAAAGGTCCAAAAATAATTGACTAACCCTGGGGATGCCAATACGAAATTTTTTCACCCTTGTGCGTCTAACCAAAAACCAAGTTTCGATCATGGATGAAGATGATTTCACAAATACTTTTAAAAATTTCTTTTCTAAACAAAGCATTTCTAATCAAACAAATTTTCAATTAGTATTTGGCAACAACATTTTACTTGGTTATTTTAATTGAGCCAAAATTCCATTATACTCATCTATCTATATATTAATTGAAAACCCATTCAAGCATTCTTAAGGGGTGACAAGTTATCAATTATGTGGAATTGATGAACATTTTCATTGGCTATAAGATGTCTATGTGGCAGCATCAAACATTATCATTCACCAAAAATTCAAAATTCAAAATAAAATTTCTGCTACAGTACACGTTTTTGAGGAATAGAGCTTAGCTGTTATGTTTATAAATATGAAAGACACTAATTACAATATACAATTTCAGTTATTAGTGGAACAAATTTGGAAACTAATTATATATTACAAATCAAATTACAAACAATTCAAATATCACAAAAGGTAAACATAATACTCTAATATTAATTGCCCAGAATAAAATTTACACAGCAGTAGTATATGGGTCGAAAATTTCACTGGCTAGGGTTTTCAGATTTCTGCCAGTAAGCTGAAACCATTCCGCACAGCAGGTGAGAATTCATACTTCTGGAACATCATAACTTTATGAACCTACATATTCTCCATCAATTTACCTGATTTATTTGTTATGTGTATTCTACTATTCCTGCAGCAAGGCCTGCGTAAATCTGTTAACCAGTGAAACCATTCCGCAAAACTGCTGAAAGGTGAGAGTTCATACTTCTGGAACATCATAACTTCATGAACGTACACATTCTCCATCAATTCACCTGATTTATTTGTTATGTGTACTTTACTATTCATGCAGGAAGGCCTGCGCAAAACTGTTAACTAGCTTCTAACAAGGTATACAAATTTATATTAGCATACGAATATGATACATGAAGAGATTTTTCCTGTTCAAAAGCTATATTAGAATATTGCAACTTTACTTGAACATATTTGCCTTCATGCATCCATATTATTAGCATATGAATATGATACACTTGAATTGCATAGATGTATTATGCCCAATACTGCAACATATACATAGATTAATAAATGATTCCTTATGTTATCTGGAAAATATTGCATTTCCAGAAAGCCATTCAGGCATATCAAGCCATTCTCTGAAAATTCTGCCTCATTTTTATATGATAAGCTAATCAAGACACCTATCACAATTTTGCCTTATTTTTAAAAGTTGAAAGTGCCACTAATACGCAGCTAAATCAAATTAGTCAGAAAGACTAACCACTCAAATTAGATGAGATCATAACTAGATCAGCTAATTTCCCAGTTTTTATGCAAGTAAAACAATCGAAATCTTTGCCTTAACCATTACTAACATAAACTTTTCCCTATAATCCACATACACAAAATCAATATGCAATTTTCATTCACTGATCAAGAACATATTAAATATGAAACTCACAGAAACATATAAATAATGTATGGACAATATACTGGTTTTAGTAA
The DNA here is from genome assembly GCA_026545765.1 of Plantago major. Lineage (NCBI taxonomy): Eukaryota > Viridiplantae > Streptophyta > Magnoliopsida > Lamiales > Plantaginaceae > Plantago > Plantago major. Next base: position 38,436,551 of record CM048842.1, read on the forward strand.
ACTGTAAATACACCCAAAATCAATCAACCTAAACACAATATTCCGTTGTGACAAACTAAGCATAGATTATACTAAGTGACACAAAAGCAGTGTGACAAACTAAAATAAAAAGATGATATCGTTCTACCTTACCCCTCTAGGAATTGTGTATCCAATGTCCTCTTTTCTTTAGTTGTTTTAGTTCACATGTATACAATTATTTTTTCTATGAGTACACCTCTCTTCTTTCTATTTTTCTTTATATTTCTATTACCAAGATCAATTTCTATATAAAATGTTATTAACAATTATCTAAGGGTTATTCTGGTATCTACTATAAATGTACTACTGTGTCTACTAAGGCATATTCCATTACTGAGTCCTATATGATTTGTTGTTTCTATAAACCAAAGAAAACATGTTCCTCCAAATTACAAGACTAACTCTTTTTGGATAGAGAAATAAACTAAGGTACTTGGATCAAGATATGAATATGATTTTAATTAAAGATTACAAAGTTCTATGCTCGGTGTATGCTTACTTAGGCCAAGTTTGCTAAGACTCGGTTAGATTAGTTACTTCAAATTTGTAAAGAATATTGTATAGAACACGACTAGGTACAAGGTCTATTGGCACGTATCAGGAATACCCCATAATATATTTGTTAAGAAACCTTTACTTTGTAATCATAAGGATAGCATAGAAGATTAGAGTTATCCACCTTGTTGTACATTTCCAAGTTTGGTATATGATTAAGTACTTGTTCGTAGGAGAATTAAGTAGATATGTTGTGGTATACTTCCTATAAAATAATTTGGAATGTTGTTATAGAATATTTAGTACATTAAGAACAGGTTAGTTAATGCCTCCAATTAAGTGTCCCTTTCTGTTTGCCCAAGTACTCCTTTTGGTTAGAGACTTCTATCTTGTTTAGCTCTAGTTCTTACTTGTAGGAGTTGCATAATTTAAAAAATTATAGAACTTAAATCTTCTTCGTAGGGACATGTTAGTGATAATAGGTTAGTTAATTTAAAAATTATAACTAGTATTATTATGCTACTAGGCATTAATTTTTCGATTATCTTCAATTGATGTGCTCAGAGTACTTTTCAGAACCGAAGTATACGGGAGTACTACTTATCTTATTAATAAATCTAGAATCAATCTGGTCAATCCTAGATTCTTCTCCAATCCAAAACCTTCCATGCTTGTCTTTTTCAAAAAAAATATGTAGTAAATACCCAACAGCACTAGGATCCAAGTTTTACAAGAGCATCATCTTAGCAGTGAATAACCCTTCCTTCTATATTACAATTACACACCACACCATACATAGTAGACTGAGTACTCTTTCCTTTTTATCCTTTTTATGCAATTAATCAATTAATGAAAGCATGAATAGTTCTCATTATTCTACTAACCTTATACTTGTAACGGATTCGAAAGGGGGGAACTTTGTTGCATTAAGATGACACGGCAAGAATTAAACTATACGTGAAGGATAACAACTATTTATGCCAAGGAAGGGTTTGATGACTATATTTTTGCAAAGGACTTATGGATAAGGGCTACATTTCTCGTATTACTTATAGCTGAATTATTAAAGTCTAATTTTGCTAAGGTACACCTTCTTTATTTATTTAATCTAGGACAAGTATCTATTATGAAAGTAGGTAGAGATTATATACGTGTTCTTTTTTAATGTTTACGTATACGTGGCATTCCTAAGTGAAAAGAAGAAAAAAAAGGGGGGATTAAGACAACAAATTGTAAGTAAAGCAGTACGTACTATAGAACTCCACTCTAGCAGATAGAATTGATTGAAAGGGTATAAAAAATCCTCAGTAAAGACACTATTCCAACATACATATAAATGAGCAGAAGGAAAGCACGTTATTGTTAAGCAAGGCAAAAAAAAAAGTGGAAAGCATGTGACATTTTTATATTATAATATCGTAGCAGCATAGAAGGGCAGAGATGGGTAGCTCTATAACAAATACGCCCTATCAGTTTTACTAAGTAGGAAAGGAAAAAGAATAACGTAGACCTTGCTCTTCAAAGATAAAAGTGACTCTTATACACGATTCTTCTATTTATTTTATTGGCAGAACTCTTTTTATAATAATTAATAAATGTACTAATTACAAGCACAAACACAAAAAAACACTCGCTAAAAGGAAAGGCATCCACAGTTAACTTTGCCATTAATCTTTTACTTATACAGGTATAATCCTGATATACATCTGATATACAAAGTAATATTTAATTTATTATTATATATAGTTTTTAGTAGTTTATAAATATATTGCGGAATTCAGTCAGATTATGACTCGTATGTGGAAATTCGTACCTCTGCGTTTACCGTCGAAATATAAACAATACAAAAAAAATCTACAACCGACGAAAAGAGTACACTTCTCTCATTTTAGAAACAACAAAGAATTAAATTTCTTAGATCGGAGAAGTCATCTGGAGGTATGTTCGAAAAAGAGTAAGTTTATACTAGAATAATCCCAAACATGTACCAACATAGTTATCAATATGACATAGTATTTCCAAGATTTAGTTAAGAATGAGATAAACAAGACTTCGCATCAATTACAAAAAGGTGCTTAAAGCTATTCAATCCTAACTAATTAAATTAAGTTAACGGATAGAAGTGTTCGGGGTTGTTGTTTGGGTAAGAAAAAAAAGAAAGAAGGGCTGCATGGTTACAATTTTCTAGGATAGAATACTCATAAAAGACAAATAAAATATAAAACTTACTTTTTTGTTTGTAACAGGATTACTACTCTTACTCTACCGCATTAATTTTCATAATATTGGTGTTTCTAATTTCTATATCTTCTAGTGGGTTTGCGCACAACATGTACTAGAATCTATATAATACAAAAATAGTTACAAAACGAATTACTTTCTAAATGTCTTCTTTGCTTATAAAATACTAATAACCTTACAGCGCAGACAAATATTATGAGCTACATTTGCCTCTAGAATACCACCAAATCTCAAAGGAGAAAATGAAATATAGTCCAAGAAGTCTTTCCTTTTTTATATTTCTATAATACTATAAATGGCTTGTTAGATCTCTGCTCTTGGAAATCTATTTAGAAACGAGGATCTACGCGTAAGCCTGTTTTGATTTGAAAAGATAAAAAAGATAAAGAAGTTTTAGTTAGTACATAAACACCCCTTATCCATAAAATACTCATGTAAAAAATTACAAAGTAATTGGTATCCTTTTTATTTATGATGAGTTTTGCAAGAACAAGACATCTCGCTAACATGTATCTATATAGATATAGAATAAGTTTATATTAGTTGTTTGATTTTGTTAAATTTACGCAATATAAAAAATATAGATAGAATATTCCTGTTGGTTTTACTAGTAACCATTATTGTCTAGGATATATTTATACTTAGCTGGATATACTTCTCCTTCAGAGTGCTATCCAGTAAATCTTTTTCCCATTTCATTTAAGAGTGATTACATGTTTTTTAACCTTTGGCGACACACGAGTTATCTTAGGATTCTTTCTCTATTTTAGCTTATGATTAATATAGAATTGTTCGTTATATTAGTATAGTAGATATCTTCTCTACGCCACAAAGAATAATTCCTTATTTCCTATACTCCCCTTGTTGGCTTGTCGGTTAAATTTATATATTATATATACGTGATTCTCTCTTGTGCTATATTTAGATTTATATTCTATTTAGAGGAAAGGGCGGGTAAATCTGATATGATAATCTCCACAAAAAAGTAATGTAATAAATAATGATCAGAAGTGCGACATAACTATGTAACTCTAGAGAAAACAAGAGGAAGCAAACAAATATGGCTTGCTGCCGACGGTATAAGTGCTTCTCTTTGAAACAGGAACTTTATTTTTTAATACTTTAATTTAATACAATGACGCTTTCTGAGAAAAAAAACTATCATTCTATCTACATACACTTATTTATTATCCCTTATATTGCCTGTTGTGCGTTGTATACATTGCTGATAGAAAAATATTTTCCAAAATAAAGATGGCACAGGTACAAAGCAGTCTCCTTTTTAGCGTGTTGTAAATTGTAAAGATGTAATAATCATTTATCGATTTGATTGTACTCTTTCCGAAATTAAAAAGATCTGGGACTTCAACACCAAAAATTGACTTTATTATCAGGAGAAACCCGTCAATAGACTTTATCAGTAATTTATCAGTAAAATACTACTTATATTATAAATTATATTATAAATAAATACTCGTACATAAATAAATAATTGAATAGTACAAAAGGCAAGAAGTGTATTTGCTAAGTAAACGTAGAGGTATAGAAAACGGGGTAGAATGTATTATTAGTTTAGTAGTAATAGGGAGATACATAAATGGATTTTATTAAATAAAAGAGATAGACAAGTGTGTACTGATTTCCATAATAGAAAAAGAGTAAATTAGGTATTATATCTAACTAAACGCAGAGACAGAGGATAAGTTACAACAAAGGAATTCCCCTCCTATATCTAATCTATATAATAGTTTACGTAATCCTTCTTTATTCTTCTTCAAGAAGACAAATATATTTCTTATTGACTAGACTTTCTATTTCTAAAATTGGTATATATATATATATATATATATATATATATATATATATATATATATATATATATATATATATATATATATATATATATATATATATATATATATATATATATATATATATATATATAAGATTTTTCTGACAAAACAAAGAGGGTGACTTTTCTTCTTTTTCATTTTTAAATAAGTGCTATGTGTAATTTAGATTCATTATTTCCTTATATAATTTCTTTCCAAATTTCCCCTTGCTACATACTAGAATTTATCTATAATTTAAATTTACTTAACAAAGCCGAATCCTCGAGATCCGTATGACAATCTCTTCCGAAGTAGAACATAAACCATTTAATTTAAGATTCTGTATTATTCCTTAATTACTTAATTGTTGGTTTGTTGGAAATAGATATCAAAGTGAAAGAGAAAAAAAGTTCTTAAAGGCCTTTTGATGAAAAACTCATGGAAAAAAAGCGAATGAGGCAAAAAGTAACCGAGGAGAGAAATACTTTTAACCCTTGTAATAATTTAATTGTATATAGCAACCTGGTGCATTTGATACGTTTTGTTCTAAAAAGTCAACACCGCTTATTACTAATTAGACTCACTTTGGAATTTGTATAAACGTGTAGAATTATTTACACCCTAAATTCGTAAGTAACCCTACCTTACTTTATATATTTTATATATATTTATATATTAATCATCTAGAGATTTGGATTGATAAGTTTCTCTAGCAGGAAATTTTACCTAAGTTAAATAAAAAAAGGTTATTGTATGTACCTCTGACATATGACTTACATCCCTTAATTTTATTGTTATCATACTTTTTTTTCTATATATTTCTTAGGAAAAATACTTAGTTTCTACATGGTTATTTATGCTGCTTCTACTTGGACCTTCTCTTCTAAAAAAAAAGTATTTTAATTGCTCTTCGTCGTGTATTCTAAATCTAAATACATATATCCAATAAATATGTTGTTGTCTTTATTTTATATGCAAATTGCCATTCTCTATTACGTGTTTTCTATAAAAATAAATGCCATTATGTCTCTGTTTGGACCGCTACGCATGTGTTTTATTTTTTACTTATCTCGACAATAATCCAACATTCTGAGAAGTATACAATATATTTTGTCTCTTACAGAAGAGTCTCCTACTTCTATCTGTAATATTTAGTTTAGTACTCTTTATTTCTGCATGCTTGCACGATTTCTAAATAAAAAATTGCCAAATGTTCTATAAGTTCTAGTTTTTCAAGCATAGTCTAGACGAGAAACTCATACACCATACATCTGGATATATACAAGGCAGTGAGGCCAGAAAGAAAGCTATAGGACATCAAGAAGTTCTTGTCATTAATGCAAAGTCATTGATGAAAGATATTGACAACTAAATAAAAAAGTAACCGAAAAGAAACACTTCACTGCGATCTCGTGCCCAGCAAATATCATATCAAGTAAATTGTAAGTTAAGAAGGGAATTACATACAACCGTCTCTGTAACTTTGCTTGGAATGAGTTCTACCTATTTCGTTCGTCTAATCATGAAATATTAAAGAATTATCCAAACCGAAAGAGTAAAGTAAATCGTTAACTGGACCAAATATTCAAAGGAAGAGAGAAATCTAGCAACATACAAGTGTCTGGAAATCCTATATAACATGAGAGAAAGAAAAATCAAAAGAACAGGGGGTAAAAAGTTTCCAAGAAAATCTACGAGATAAAAAAGCAAGGTACAAAGATAGTAAAAAAAAAAAGCAAAGGCAAGAACATAAATCAGACAGAAGTCATCTCTAATTATCTCAAAGTTGAAGTAGAATATTAAGTTATTAACTAGCATATCGGTTCCTAATTTCTTATTTTAATTTTATTATTAATAGATTAATGTAAGTAATAGTAATAGGCGCATACATATAAAAACAAGTAAAAACCAAGGATAGGAATGAAATATTCCCGTAGATTCTAGATACTGCGTGGTTAAGATAAGCAATGTGGAGATTATCCTTTTTATTTCTTTTTGTAGACGAGACAGGCTAGGATTTGCATTTAAGGATCCCTAGTTCTAATACCAACTTCTTCATAGATTTCCTTAGATTTCAACATTTTCAGATGGCCTTTTCAATTCTTTACTTTATGCCAAAGTCAAAATATGCAGCGATATGCATTGAACATAGATAGCTATATTCCACCCACCAAATTACGAAAGCATAAGAAAAGGGAAGCTGGTACAGAGGAAACATCGCTTACTGATCCATTCCCGGATAAAAAAGAGTGCTGCACCGTGATAGGTTAAGTTCGATTACTTCTTAATCTTACTTTGAAATTTGCTGCCTAGACATGACCCCACTACATCATTGAAGTTCTTCCTTTCTTTCTTCCATCTTCTCAGATGTACAGATATCTAGGCTAATCGAAGTACAAATGCAACATAAGGGTTTTCGTCATCTTAATCTGTATATCAAAGTTAAATTCGTGATGAAAGTTATTATGTATATTTTATATTTTGTGTCTATTTTTCTGAAAGAAGTGTGTGTTTGTTTCGGGGTGCTATGTTTGGTTATTTTTATCTTCTACCAATAGAGCAAAGTTTTTATTTCCAAATAATATATGTTATGTAACTTTATTACCCGCTCTTTGGGAATAATTCTTTCTACAATCAACAAACAAAAAGGGAATTCCAAGTGTGGGTATATCTACTAGCATGAACTAATTCTATCTAATAGAGCTTAAGGAATTTCTCTAAACACAGTTATGCGTCGCATTTTAAATGAAGGATAAAAGATACAATCTCGAAATAAAAATATATTATATTAAAATTAAAAAATAGGGGGTGTTACTTACTAATTAAGAATATCACTATACAATATAGACTACAGCATACATTTACAAGTTCATAGTTTTTCCTTCTACCTTGCCAGGATAATTATTTCCATATTTATTTCATGTAAGAAGTATGTATTTGTGTTTATTTATTAGCTATTCTTCCCTTGTTTTCAAATATATCATTATTACCAACAAACCAACTAATCAAAAAAGTAACAACAACACAATTAGATAATAATAATAATAGTTTGCTTCTAACTCTTCTAAAGATAGAAAACACATATCCTTCTAATAAGGTGTATCTCTATTATATATCTAATTCTAATATTCTAGAAAATAGAAAGTTTCTCGTGGATAAGGTTATCTTGATTTCAACTTTCTTCCTTTTCGGTATTATGTATACTGTATAATCTATATCTTCACAATCAAAAAAATGCGTGTATAAAAACTGTAGTTATCTTGGTGATAAGTAGTAGTTGTTAGCATGCATCGTTGATAAATCTTTCCAGAAGTTCTCTTTTAGTGATATAATCATAAATTATCGTTATTTTCCTTTTATTCCTAAAGTTATAACATTTTGCGTTGATCTTGAATGAATATCGTTTGCCTTTCTTTTGCCTAGCACCGAAGTACAATAAGCGGAAATCTTACATTTGTCTTTAATTTCGTCTTTTCTTCAGTTATGTATTTTACTAGGACGTATTAAACTCTTCTTTATTTCGTTTCTTGTTAATTTTTGTAAGCATTAATTCCTTTCGGGATCCTGGCGTGAAGCTTTTCTTTCATTCATATCTACCAAAATAGCATACTACTAAAGCATAATACGTATGATGTAAATAAATAAAATATAGAGTAGCTTGTTGTAGTCTTTTTCACCTCTATTTCCTAGTGTTAAGTATGACAACACATGCTAAGAAATTCATTTTCACTAATTATTTTTGTTCAGATAAGACCAATTAAGAAATATAATGGAATTTGTAGTCAAGATTTCTTCCCAAGAACTTATCAACTATAAGCAATGAAGTCATCAACAGAAGGATATCAGAAGAGTTGTATTACTTTTTTTTGGCTCTCTAAGAAGTTTTTTCTACTTTCAACAATGATTATTTCTAATGCTTATTCCTCTTTCACTGGTAATAGGTATAATTTCTTTTTAGGTATGACTCCTCTTACTTCTTACTTCTGAGCTTTCTCTTGCTTTCCCTTAGGTACTACTTTACTTAATAGGATATGCCATTTACTGTTTTACTTTAGAAAATAAAAATAGAAATAGACTTAATACGTATTCTTAGATGTATTGATGAACTCAGAATCTACATGTAAATCTTTTGCTAGAAATATGGTTTGATAACATTCATTTCGTGTTTATTCGTTATATAATTTGTCGTTGGTTATGGACCTATGACAAACAAAAAAATAGTATTGAGGATTCTTTCCAATTTACTTTAATGACGAATGCTCTACCAAAGACGATTAAACCTGTAAAGATAAACTCATTTATTATAAACCTTTCACCTATAATATGTGCAGGACGAAAACACGGAAAGTAAAGACTCATCAAAGCTTATTTATATGTCTCCAACCCGAAAACAAAAAGAAAAATGGAAACAAAGTACGGAATTTTTTCTCTACCCAACACTAAAAGCGGGTAGGATCGGTTGCTAGCATAATATTTCACAGAACCATAAGTTAGAAATTCTCAGATGTATGCGTAATTAAGAATGGAACATTTATATAATAAAAAAAGTATATTAAAAGGTTTTTGGTAATACCTATCGACGTGTTTGAGAAAAGATTTCTGCAATAGTGATCATTCTTAACTAACTCTCAGCGTTTATTCAATCTGTATTTTGTACACAGGCCATAACTTATATTTCTCTTAAAGAAGTCCACTTTGTATGATTTAGTTGTGGGTTATTATAAACTTGAAACCGTGTGAATGGCATATATAACATATTATGTATGCTTTTGAAGTATCTGACCATCAATTGTAGAATGTTCAAGACTGTACTGAGAAAGAGTAGAGCAGGAGTAACTACCTCAACTCACCAAGAAAGATTAGATCCAGAAACACTAGTAAAGTCTTCTCCATGATTCAATAAAGTTGAGAATTCTCCATAGTTGTTATATAGTGAATATATAAATCTATCTGCATAAAAATCAAACAGTTAAAAAGGAGTTATTGTCGTGTTTAGACATAATCCTGAATATATAAATCCATATCCACTAAAGACACATAATCCAGAAAAAATCTCAACTCCTTATGCAACTGAATCATAGTTTTAACATGAAAATTCACTCAATCGTTTAATTAGGAAATGTCAAAACCTGGAGATATCGTACAATTGTCGTCAGTTACTAAGACGACCAGGATGAGAAGCATTGTGGTCCGTGTGCTGCACCGTTGGGTTCAACTGGACAAGTTTAAGAAAGAGGGACTAGAATTATTCTTAGTCGATAAGGAGGTATTGCTATGAATTATTTTTTCAAATAGATTAATTTGATTAACTTTTGTACAAATATGGCAATAATTTATTAATATAATTTTTTATTTTAGGGAACAAAAATTCAAGCTTCAGTTCCCCCGACTATTTATGGGTAGTTCCAATCTGAATTTTCACTAGGTTACGTGGTGAAAATATCTAATTTCACCGTTGCTGAGAACTTCCCTATGAGCCAGAAAGCAAAGATTATGCATCAGTACAAGCTGGCGTTTGGGCAAGCGACTAGAGTTGCTGAGATGCCAAATGATATGGAAATTCCAAAGTTCAACTTCAGTTTCATTCCATTTCTTCACTTTGCACGATCTTTGAAAACCCAAGGGTCCCCTTGAACATTAAAACTGAATATATGTTCGGTAAGTTGATTATAAATAATAAAATTTATGATTTGCTTTTTTTTATTTTCTATTTATTCGATTGGATGGTACATGTTTTAGATGTTATTGGAGTGGTGTCCACACCACTTGGTGAGCCCGAATACGTACCACAACCAAGGGAACTAAGTTGGACGTCATCATCACTAATATTGAGTGAGTTGTTTGTAATCATTTTAAATTAATTTTCTAACTGTCCGCTTAAATTATGATAAGTCCATTCCCAAATAAGTTTTGTTTCTTTATGTTATGCTTAGTGGTCATAAGCTTCATTGTGTACTGTGGGGGAGCTATGGAGATGAACTTAGAAAGTTTGTTGATGGTCGAGCTGAAGGAGATAAAGGACCAATTGTTTTGATTCTTCAGTTTGCAATGATATCGTCTTTCGGAGGTAAATTATTTGATGTTAATGTCAACGAAATAACATCATCGCTATCTGTATCATTTTATAAGTGTACTCACGTTTGGTTTTGTTGCAGACCAACATCGAGCACAGACCTGTAAACATGCTACTAAAATGTATATCGACTTTGATTGTCCTGAGTATAATGAATATGTTATCAGGTATTTAAAACTCGAATATTTATAAATTTCTATCTCAATTTCATTAATATATCAGCTTGCTTTTAGATGTGGTGTTTAATTAGATTAAAACTTCTTTTTTCAATTTTTTTAAGGTTTAGCGATGAATCTTTCGTTCGAAGTGTATCCAAACAGACTGATAACATAATTGACAACATGGGGTCTTGGCTAAGTGCATCGGGTGCTTTATCTGTTCTCGGTCTCCTCTCCAATGATAAAGTCAGTAAATAAATTCCATTTGAAAATATTTATCAGTTTTCTATGTTTAATAAGGTAGTCACTTAATAATTATTCTCCTACTTCAATTTAATAGCCTGCTGTTTACAATATTCTCGCGACGATTGCTGAAGTAACACTTCCAAATGACACTTGGTTCTACGGTGCATGTGATAAAGCTGGTTGCACGAAGGGCACTGGAAGAAGTTTTACACTTGGTCAGTCGTGTCGTAAGTGCAACACTCAAATTAAGAAACCAGTGCCTAGGTAATGTCATAACTTGCTATTATTTGTGTGATGATCTATTAGTCTCTTACTTGAGTAATCTATCTATCTATATATTAATTGAAAAACCATTCAAGCATTCTTAAGGGGTGACAAGTCATCAATTATGTGGAATTGATGAACATTTTCATTGGCTATAAGATGTCTATGTGGCAGCATCAAACATTATCATTCACCAAAAATTCAAAATTCAAAATAAAATTTCTGCTACAGTACACGTTTTTGAGGAATAGAGCTTAGATGTTATGTTTATAAATATGGAAGACACTAATTACAATATACAATTTCAGTTATTAGTGGAACAAACTTGGAAACTAATTATATATTACAAATCAAATTACAAACAATTCAAATATCACAAAAGGTAAACATAATACTCTAATATTAATTGCCCAGAATAAAATTTACACAGCAGTAGTATATGGGTCGAAAATTTCACTGGCTAGGGTTTTCAGATTTCTGCCAGTAAGCTGAAACCATTCCGCACAGCAGGTGAGAGTTCATACTTCTGGAACATCATAACTTTATGAACGTACATATTCTCCATCAATTTACCTGATTTATTTGTTATGTGTATTCTACTATTCCTGCAGCAAGGCCTGCGTAAATCTGTTAACCAGTGAAACCATTCCGCAAAACTGCTGAAAGGTGAGAGTTCATACTTCTGGAACATCATAACTTCATGAACGTACATATTCTCCATCAATTCACCTGATTTATTTGTTATGTGTACTTTACTATTCATGCATGAAGGCCTGCGCAAAACTGTTAACCAGCTTCTAACAAGGTATACAAATTTATATTAGCATACGAATATGATACATGAAGAGATTTTTCCTGTTCAAAAGCTATATTAGAATATTGCAACTTTACTTGAACATATTTGCCTTCATCCATATTATTAGCATATGAATATGATACACTTGAATTGCATAGATGTATTATGCCTAATACTGCAACATATACATAGATTAATAAATGATTCCTTATGTTATCTGGAAAATATTGCATTTCCAGAAACCCATTCAGGCATATCAAGCCATTCTCTGAAAATTCTGCCTCATTTTTATATGATAAGCTAATCAAGACACCTATCACAATTTTGCCTTATTTTTAAAAGTTGAAAGTGCCACGAATACGCAGCTAAATCAAATTAGTCAGAAAGACTAACCACTCAAATTAGATGAGATCATAACTAGATCAGCTAATTTTCCCAGTTTTTATGCAAGTAAAACAATCGAAATCTTTGCCTTAACCATTACTAACATAAACTTTTCCCTATAATCCACATACACAAAATCAATATGCAATTTTCATTCACTGATCAAGAACATATTAAATATGAAACTCACAGAAACATATAAATAATGTATGGGCAATATACTGGTTTTAGTAAACTGTAAATACACCCAAAATCAATCAACCTAAACACAATATTCCGTTGTGACAAACTAAGCATAGATTATACTAAGTGACACAAAAGCAGTGTGACAAACTAAAATAAAAAGCTGATATGGATAAGCAAATATATAAGACATTTAACAATTTTCCATGAATTCACGCAAAAGGGACAAACTTGAAACCGTGTGAATGGCATATATAACATATTATGTATGCTTTTGAAGTATCTGACCATCAATTGTAGAATGTTCAAGACTGTACTGAGAAAGAGTAGAGCAGGAGTAACTACCTCAACTCACCAAGAAAGATTAGATCCAGAAACACCAGTAAAGTCTTCTCCATGATTCAATAAAGTTGAGAATTCTCCATAGTTGTTATATAGTGAATATATAAATCTATCTGCATAAAAATCAAACAGTTAAAACGGAGTTATTGTCGTGTTTAGACATAATCCTGAATATATAAATCCATATCCACTAAAGACACATAATACAGAAAAAATCTCAACTCCTTATGCAACTGAATCATAGTTTTAACATGAAAATTCACTCAATCGTTTAATTAGGAAATGTCAAAACCTAGAGATATCGTACAATTGTCGTTAGTTACTAAGACGACCAGGATGAGAAGCATTGTGGACCGTGTGCTGCACCGTTGGGTTCAAATGGACAAGTTTAAGAAAGAGAGACTATAATTATTCTTAGTCGATAAGGAGGTAATGCTATGAATTATTTTTTCAAATAGATTAATTTCATTAACTTTTGTACAAATATGGCAATAATTTATTAATATAATTTTTTATTTTAGGGAACAAAATTTCAAGCTTCAGTTCCCCCGACTATTTATGGGAAGTTCCAATCTGAATTTTCACTAGGTTACGTGGTGAAAATATCTAATTTCACCGTTGCTGAGAACTTCCCTATGAGCCAGAAAGCAAAGATTATGCATCAGTACAAGCTGGCATTTGGGGAAGCGACTAGAGTTGCTGAGATGCCAAATGATATGGAAATTCCAAAGTTCAACTTCAGTTTCATTCCATTTCTTCACTTTGCCGCTGATGCTGAAAACCCTAGGGGTCCCCCGCCGAACATTAAAACTGAATATATGTTCGGTAAGTTGATTATAAATAATAAAATTTATGATTTGCTTTTTTTTATTTTCTATTTATTCGATTGGATGGTACATGTTTTAGATGTTATTGGAGTGGTGTCCACACCACTTGGTGAGCCCGAATACGTACCAGCAACCAAGGGAACTAAGTTGGACGTCATCATCACTAATATTGAGTGAGTTGTTTGTAATCATTTTAAATTAATTTTCTAACTGTCCGCTTAAATTATGATAAGTCCATTCCCAAATAAGTTTTGTTTCTTTATGTTATGCTTAGTGGTCATAAGCTTCATTGTGTACTGTGGGGGAGCCATGGAGATGAACTTAGAAAGTTTGTTGATGGTCGAGCTGAAGGAGATAAATGACCAATTGTTTTGATTCTTCAGTTTGCAATGATATCGTCTTTCGGAGGTAAATTATTTGATGTTAATGTCAACGAAATAACATCATCGCTATCTGTATCATTTTATAAGTGTACTCACGTTTGGTTTTGTTGCAGACCAACATCGAGCACAGACCTGTAAACATGCTACTAAAATGTATATCAACTTGGATTGTCCTGAGTATAATGAATATGTTATCAGGTATTTAAAACTCGAATATTTATAAATTTCTATCTCAATTTCATTAATATATCAGCTTGCTTTTAGATGTGGTGTTTAATTAGATTAAAACTTCTTTTTTCAATTTTTTTAAGGTTTAGCGATGAATCTTTCGTTCGGAGTGTATCCAAACAGACTGATAACAAAATAGACAACATGGGGTCTTGGCTAAATGCATCGGGTACTTTATCTGTTCTCGGTCTCCTCTCCAATGATAAAGTAAGTAAATAAATTCCATTTGAAAATAGTTATCAGTTTTCTATGTTTAATAAGGTAGTCACTTAATAATTATTCTCCTACTTCAATTTAACAGCCTGGTGTTTACAATATTCTCGCGACGATTGCTGAAGTAACACTTCCAAATGACACTTGGTTCTACGGTGCATGTGATAAAGCTGGTTCCACGAAGGGCACTGGAAGAAGTTTTACACTTGGTCAGTCGTGTCGTAAGTGCAACACTCAAATTAAGAAACCAGTGCCTAGGTAATGTCATAACTTGCTATTATTTGTGTGATGATCTATTAGTCTCTTACTTGAGTAATCTATGTATATATTAATTGAAAAACCATTCAAGCATTCTTAAGGGGTGACAAGTCATCAATTATGTGGAATTGATGAAAATTTTCATTGGCTATAGATGTCTATGTGGCAGCATCATAATTAAAGTTTCATATTTGATATAGGTTTAAATTCAACGTCAGTGTTTATGACGCGTCTGAGAACTTTGCAACATTTGTATTATGGGATAATGTTGTTGCGAAGCTAATAGGAAAATCTGCTAAGGAGGTTCATGATGAAATTGTTGAGGTAACTTTAGATAACTTACTTATATTAGTAAAATTTGTAAAGTTGAGGAATATCATTTCTTTGACTTATTTGTTAACCAATGTCTATTAGGATGGTGGCGACCTAGCTCAAATATCATCTCAATTGGATGCTTTGCTGGACAGAACCATACTTTTCAAAGTTAATGGAATAGCAAATTCTGATGATGGTGGGGCGTATGGGACCGACGACAAGGTTGTCGTCGTGGATGATGAGAAGACTTTTACTGTGAAAACATTTACTGAAAATGTTGATGTTATTGCCCAGTACAATAATATGGTAAGTGCCCCATTTAGAACATAACTACATCCTATTATTACTTTTTGTACTAAACATCCATAGATAATACTAATTTACTATTTTTGTACTTATTCCAACTACTGTAGGAGGTTGTTTCAAAATTCCATAACACTGATGTTGTAGAGCCAGTTGACATCATGGAATCGGTATGTTTTACTTATACTTTTTGTTCATTATGTGGTGTGTAAATACATATATATTTTCCATGATGAAACTTAGTTTGCCGTTATATTTTATAGGAAGCTGAAATTGAAGAACTTGAAGATAGCTCCACAACTGAGAACAATATCAACACTCCTCAGAAGGATTTGCTTGGTGATGGAACAACAAAACGTTCCATTGATGATGAAGATTACCAACTATCAATCACCAAGAAGATAAATACTGAAAAGTGAAGAGTTCTATATATTCCATTTTCTCAGACAATTTTTTTTCAATATTGACTTCTGTTTGTTGGTTTTTGTTTTGAGACATCTGTTTACGCTTATGAACTCATTTTATGATTGGATTCGTTTGACTGGTTTTGAACTCATAAGTTTGTTGAGAGTTATAGACCTTACCTTTTAAGTTTGAATAAGTTTTAAAATGTTTGTTATTTCTATATCTTACAGTTTTGTGATAAACAATATGACGAAACAACTATTTTTGGCCACATAAATGAATAATTATATGATGTTTTTTCACAGCCGGTGTTTCGATGGTCGCCAAGCAGATAGTCGACTGTTATCTCTTCCTATTGAAATTCTTAGAGACATAATCATTCGTGTTGCAAAGGATGAGACTTTGTCTACAGTTTTAATTAAGTTGAGGTAGATACTCTACTTCAAATACAAATCTAATATATGTAATCTTATGCTCCATTAACTCATAGCCTATCATTTAACACTACTTCTCTATGGATGCAACTATATTCTAATATTTTCATTAACCAGTTGTAAGTATCTACGCTCACTCGCTTTAGAGCCCGTCGTTTACCACTGGATGAAGCTTCCACAATTCTCTGGTATTAGCCTATCTGCATCAGAAGTTTCTCTGCACTTTAAATGTCATTATGCCGTTATGCAGTGGTAATATTTTTTTGAAGACACAACTTAAATTATTATGTTTGGTCTAAATATTGTTATATTAAACAATATCCTACTATAGACTTATTACAGACAGATTTATTCCTACATGGTAAATACAAATCTGCCCAAATGCTCATTGAAAAAGCCAGCTCCTATGGACATGAAGAGGCTAATTACCTAAAATGTTTCATTTTACTACTACACCCTGATGATCAAAGTCGAATGGATGAAGGAGCAAGACAACTTCTATCATATCGTGAAACAAGCGAGGGAAAGAAATATATAGATGATTGTCGAAGAAGACTAAACTACAAGATTTGTACCATGTGCCCAGCCATACCGAGGTTCCTGGAGCAGTCACGTTGTAGAACTCACATACCATATCGAAGTGGAGTCATGAAGTCATGTTCCCATTGCAATGCGAGTGAAGAATTCGAACATTTATTTGACAACACAAACTGGACCAAAATATGTCCATTTTGTTTGGAAAAAATATGACATAAGTATTCGTTTAATCACTAATAATAGACGGTCTATTGAATAAATCAGTCATGTTCAAAAGACTATTTAGAGCTCTTTATTACCAAGAATAATACACGAAATGATTTTCAGCTGCATGTGCCTAACATATGAAAATCCTTATGTTCTATATCGTTGTGCAATTGTAATATCTTTATTTCCACGAACATATTATTTATTCAAACTTGCAGTAATGCAAGTTAACCACACCGTTTCATGCACGTTAATAATTTATGTTTCTTGATGAGTCGATTTTACATCGTCTCATTTGCCATCTTATGGACATTATCAAGTATGGTTTTTATGTTCTTTATTGGTATTTTGCTACGTTTTCATGTTTTGTGTATTTTGTAGGTATTTGGCTAAAATGCGACACCAGTTTTGTTTTTCCGCCCCAAATTGCAATTTTCTCCGTATCTTCCCAGTTCGTTTAGAATTAGGTTAATTCACCTATATATATTTAGATAAGAACCTTTTTTACACAACTTCATTATTATTCTTCTCTTCTTTTTGCTTTTCGACCTAGAACCTTTCCAAGGCAATTACCTCCAATAATTTTTGTAGTACTACTCGATAATAACCCCATTTAAAACTATCTTTAACCAAGCTAATACCAGAGTTCATTTTACATAATCGCTCCTTAGCAATCCATTTAATAAGTTAAATAAAACATTGTCTTAGTGTTATCAGTTAATTTTCTTTCAAACAGTGTTGTTAATCCCGAATCCCGTCGCGTCGCGCTCAACAAAAAATCTGGGATAGCGGGATCGCGCTACCGGGATGACCGGGATACTGAAGTTAAATATATGATATAAAATACATTATAACATAAACATAAAAGCTTAGAAATAACTCAATTAACGGGCATAAAAACTAAAGAAAAATGGGTTTGAACTTTGTAAATTTGATGTGTATTATGTTTTAATTGGGGCAAAATGGTCGTTTACCCTAATCTTTAACATCCGCCTGGGAAATCCGGGATCCCAGCTGCAATCCCGCCCAGGATTTCCGGGATTTGCCTGGGATGCTATGTTTTCCGGGATGGGCATGTCAATCCCACCCAGGTGCCAAAACGCACCGGGATAGCGGGATCGCGCGGGATCTCGCCGGGATTCACAACACTGCTTTCAAATACTGTATAGTGTAAGCGATCGGTAAACCGACCTCGAATTCGAATCAGTTTAATTTTACAATACACTAGGGAAAAAACACTTTATTTCTTAAAGTCCATAAGGAATCAAAAATCAATTTAAATTCTGATAAAAAAAATCAAGCTAGACAATATAAGACACTAAATAAGCTAAGGGCTCTAAAGATATCCTCCTGATCACGTTTAGAATCTTAATGCCTAATTCTTTCTATTATATGTCTGGCTAAAAGGTAATGTAATATACTGATTTCATTTGCCTAAATTAAGTTTTAAACTTCAGTGTTATATATTCAGTTGCTAGGATTTTTAGTTTTTATCAACACAAATTCGCCAGCCTGCTGAAAGGTAAAATTCTAACTTCTGAAATCTATGAAAAACACTATGTCCACATAGACATCAACTGATTCGCTATTTGTCTGTGTTTTCAACTTTTATTGCAGTGAAGACTACATTCTCGCTAATTACCAGTTCCTATTCAACAAGGTATGTCTCTCAACAGATTTATTACAAACTGAAAATTATGTTTTCGTGAATACTTATCTTTATCTGTTGAGTGTGAAGCTATTTGATAAAAACAATTTCGACCTATGTTCATCACTCTAAATCAAAAAATTGGGGAAAACGAATTAACATAATAATTAATGAAAAACGGATTTGGAACAGATTCGTAGAAAACTCACCTGTAATGATGTCATCGCGATTTGCTTTGCATATGTTGTCTTCATAATTTGTTGTCTCCGATTTTTGAATGAGTCTTCGCTTAATTATGCTTGCTGTCTCCGTTGTTTGAAAACTTTGAATCGATCATTGACGATGTAGATTAGGAGTAGAATAGATCGTTGATGCTGTAGGAGAAGAATCGATTGATCTTTGATGCTACTGAGATGACCTGAGATCGACTGATTTGGTGTTGTGTCTTGCTGTGCGGAAATATTTTGACCCGTTGATGTGTGTTTTCGCCTGTTTAGCTGTGTGTAGATTGGTTTTTGTTTGGGTTTTTGTTTTGTTCGACTTTGTTTGGCTGTAGAAGAAGGCAAAACCGATTTGCCTTGGTTGATGTGAGATCTGATTTTGTTCGACTGTGTGGCTGAGATCGATCGTTTGAAGCTCGATCCATCTTTGCGGTGTGGATCTGAGATGATCTGAGATCGATCGGTGATGCTTATTAGCTTCATGCTTTCGAATCTGTGTGACTGAATCTGAGAGGAGATCGTTTTTTAGCGGTGTGGATCTGTATGTGAAAAGCGATGGTGTCATAGCTGTATTTGTTGCCCTTTATGTACGTATTTGTTGCCCTATTTTTAAGTGCACTCTCAATTCTTACTAATTCGTCTTAATTCTTAATAGACGACTATTGCAATTTGATACAAAATTCCGTCACTCTTTTGACCCTATTCATCGTAGTTTTCTATTAAGAATTCTTTCATTCATTTTAACCTAATTCACCTAAGTGGTCTACTAATAATACCTTCATCTATTTAAACCCAATCTCATATTCTCTTTTAATTATAGTCTTTATTTCTTAGAATACTTTTTAATCATATTTTATTTGTGTATTTTGTAATGGACTTTTTTATTATTTTGATGTTAACCTTTCATAATGTTGTAGTGTACACATCTTACTAAAGTATTTAACAAATTACATGATTAATCTTTTTCACGTAAAAAATGCATAATAATTATGTCTCATGTATTAGGCTATGGCGATCATGCTAAAGACACCAAGTACAACGTGGAACAAAGAGGGTGTTAAGCTAAGGCGTGAGTTTCAAGAGAGCGTGATGAGTGATGATCAAACACTTCAAGACTTTTTCGATAATATTAAGACTCAATGGGCTAAACTACAATCCATTTGCCAAGTTCAACATGTTATTCACCCATATGGTGTGAAATGGGCAATTAAAATTGTTAGAGATGCTATCCTAACTCACCTCAAAGAGTCATTCAATTTGTCACTCGAGCATGTTATAATACACAAGGGGGTGGATCTGGATTATATCCTAGATATGATCTTGCACTTTTGGCCTAAAGAAGAGATTCAAGGGGATGCACCAAATGAAGGGATCTAGGTTGGAGAAGTGGCTTAGCTATTAAACTCACGTGGAGTTTAATATTTATGATTCATATCTTTCCTAGAAATAATCTACAAAGACCTTAATTTGTAGTTGGCGTTTTTTGATACGCAAAAACTTTGTGTTGATTTGTTTTATGTTTACTTTTATTTTTATGTTGACTTATTTGAAAATTTGCACTTCATAATATTACTACATTATCTTTAATAGCTATTATAACCTATGTCATAATTATTAACTTGGGTCTGTTGCCATGGATTAATTTGGATGCTTCTTAAGTCTTATTTGTTTGTGGCTTCTAAAGTCGTATTTAGTTAGGCATAATTTGGTGAAATTTAAGAATACCATACTCACAACTCAAGAAGTATAAATTTATTTTGTATAACTTGATGGATGACACTGCAGATTTCAGAGTTGATGTTTTTGACTTCTTATAATATCGTTTAAGCTTTTATTCTTTTATGTTCCGTGGAGTACTTTCTTCTTAGCTGTGATGGAACTGGTGTTTAAATTTATGTCAGTTTGTCATAATTCAGAAATACAATTTTTTGGGTATGGACCAAGTACAAAGATTTCGGAATGAATTCACCAACGACATGCAAATGAAACTTACTGCAATTTTTTTCGTAATTATGCAGCTAATTGGTTAGAGAAGGATCGAATATATAATTCGAAATGGAAAAAAAAAACAAAGAAATCAAAAACGCGATCAACAGATCAGAGCCAGCCTCATCAGCAAACTCCTAACGTAGACTCCAGACTGAGGTCTCCATTATCAAACGTTACTAATGGTGAGTTTTATTTGATAATTTTGTATAATTTAGATATGTTTTTGTACAAAACTAGATGAATCTAAGTTCGCATATATGAATGGTCCACGTATCTTATTTTGTTATAATAGTTCCTTTACCGGGGGGCATTCCATGCGTAACACCGGAATTTCAATCAAGATTATATACCAGTGGTACAATTACATATGGCGCTCCACCCATAGGAAGGATAGTTCGTCCTTTTGGTCGAACGAGCAATCTCACAAACGGTAGTCAGATTTCATATGTTCTTAAAAATTCTTCTTCAAATTTTACGAAGCCATTTTCTACATTAGATATTGAAATTCAACATTAGGTCAGTTTATTGATTATTAAAGAAAAAAAATCACGCAGGTTTAAGCCCGTCAGGTCTTATGTATCATACACCTTTCTAGCCATTGAGTTTTGGTTCTCCCGGTATGTTCAACTTCTTACACATCAACATCAGTGTTAATAGAATTAATTAAAAAAATTCTATTTGTAATCTAAAATATTTTGATATTTACGATAGGTGGAGAATCATCTGGTATATCTCAAATGACACCACCTTATCATATTGTCAATTCATCATCCGGTGAGATCTTTTATATGTTAGTTTTACAGTTAAATTAATCTTTTCATAAAATTGCAATTTAAGTTATATAACATTTGTTCTAATTAGGTGTATCATCAAACCATGTCCGTCAATCGTCCTCTATACCAGTAATTCCTACAAGTTATCTAAGACAACGTAAGTACTACATTCATAAACTCCATTGCCCTTTTGTATACTTACTAATAAAAAATTAAATAATGATCAATAATTTTTAATAGTATATTCAATTTCCTGCAGTAGTCAACCCCATCAGTAATTATAACTTCACAGCAGTAACGTCCATGATCCCTATTCAAACAGGAAATTTATTTAAAATAATTTAGATTTTTCATTTAAAATAATTTTTTTTGTATATTTTTAAATGCCTCACATGCTGAAAATTCCCCATAGGAACGAATGTTACTTCAAATACAAAAGTTCAACTTTCTGGAACTCCAAAGGCAAGTTCTACCGTTATCAACCCAATCCGGCAAATGAAAACACAAGGCCTGGATCCCCGCAAAAAAAAGGAACCCACAAAGGATATTGGTGCTTTAAGATCTGTATCCAAGAATTTGAATTAATCTGAGTTCAAAACTGCTGTTTCAAGAAAAACGGGTTAGTGATTGTTATTTTTATATATATAGATTGATAAAGCGCATCAACGTAAACATGGATGATGAAATTAAATATGTACTGGCTTATGTATAACAGGAAGTGATGTAGGACGAGGAAAAGAGAACATTCCTCCTCATAATGCATCTATAGATGCGGATACAAACATAAGACGTGCAGAGGTGAAAAGAGGCAAGAGGCCTTTAGAAACACCAACTAAATTAACCAAAAAGAAAGCTACTAACGGAAGTGAAAACTCATTCATGGTCGACGCGCGCAAGTCTGTATTATCAGCTGAGCATATCCAGGATAGTTTTCATGACATCATTAATGAACCACTCCGGTCGGATGAACCCCTTGGAGTAAATCCCACCGAACAATTAAAACAGAAAAAACGCGGTAGGAAACCCATCGAGTTTGACTTGAGTATTCTAGATAAACCACACAAGCCAGCCAAGCGAGGTAGAAAGCTTATATCACCTGAAGTTCAAAAAAATACATGCAGTATTGCAGGTAAGGATACTTACATACACAAGTACTTTTAATGCTAATATCATCATTTGTCTTATACATTTCCATTTGACAAATAAATCTATATTTTTTTATGTTTCTTTATAGACGGGGCAAAACAACAAAATCCAAAAGCTAAGTCTCGGCATGCTTCGAGAATAGATAAAGTTCAAGGAAATGAGCCACCTCCTTCAGGTAAAATATTTTTTACCTGAAATTGAATAAAGTTATTCTCGCATTATTCATTATTAATTATGCAAATATATAAATAAACATTTTAATTGTTTAAGTTTCATTCCTGCCCCATGTTAGATTTGGTAATTACACATTTAGAGAAAAATAGATGAGAAAACTCGAATTAAAACATGAAGAAAGACATTACTTCCCATATAATATTATGGTTCACCAACAATCACACATTTTGATAGATTGCAATTCAAGATCTAACCAATTAATTTATGATAAATAACCAGTGGATTAAATTAGCTAGGTTGAACGCAATTACATTTGAGTCCACATGTTCAGACAATGCACAAATTCGAACATCAAATCAGATATTCTTGCCCCTACAAGATTATTGTTATCAAACAATAATACATTTTCACAAATTGCAACCCAATAAACAAACGATTAATTCTCTAATAGACACTCGTTACATTAACAAAAGGCAAAAATAATATACATTGACATTCTTTCAATTAAAAAATCTACTAAAATCTAACTGAGGTAAACTCCAACTTTTGAACGTTAATTATAAATACATTTCAAATGTTCAATAGAAGATTTTCAGCTCCGACAGGACACGAGATAAAATTATTGTTGACAAATAGATATTTTGTAGTCTCTCCTATAAATTATTTCAACAAATCCATGTGCAGCGTATTTGGACTTTGGTGATCCAGAGTATAAATGTGAACATTGTGGGGCTTTATTCTGGTTTGAAGAAAGGAGACCACCTAATCAAAAAAAGAATCCTAAGTTCACCCTATGTTGCATGAGAGGCCAAGTCAAGCTTCCAATTCTTCAACAACCACCTCAGTTAATAAGTGATCTGCTAGAGAATAGACACGACAAGAGTCGAAGTTTCCTTGAAAACTTACGTGCATATAACATGATGTTCTCTTTTACTTCGATGGGTGGGAAAATAGACAAAGAGGTTAACAAAGGTCGGGGTCCTTATTGTTTCAAGATGGGCGGTCAGAATTTCCACAGAATCGGCTCTCTGTTGCCGGTTAAAAGAACCAAGTTTTTCACTATACATTTATGACCTTTGAGTCGAAGTGCAAAATGTAATCAATGCTCTTGGGTTAGTGCCAAAAATATCTATATATTTATTTATAAAATCTATCATAATAATATTACACGATAATTAGTTCATTTAAGTAAATTTGTATATATTCATGTATGCCAGTGGTGATGGGAAGGGTTTGGACACTTCTGTTGCAGCCAGCATCAAAGATATGATCGACCAATATAATCCTTATGCCAAACAATATAGAATGGCTAGAGATCGCATCTCCCTTAATAACTCGGCAGATATTAGTTTGCAACTTATAGCAAAAAGAGCCAAGGATGGGCGTACCTATAATTTACCCACTGCATCAGAGGTGGCTGCCATTATTGAAGGAGACATTGAGAATGTGAGGCATAAGAGGGATATTATGGTTGAGTTGAAGTCTACTGGATATTTGCATAGGATAAATGAATTTCTTCCATACTATCTCCCTCTTCATTACCCACTATTGTTCGTGTATGGGGAAGATGGTTGGTATACAGATACACCCAAAACAACATTCAGTAAGAGGCCAAATCTCACACTTAGGGAATTCTTAGCATTTAGAATTCAACATAGGGAGGGAGAAGGTCACCAGCTTATACTTGGCAGGAGGTTGTTTCAACAGTTTATTGTTGATTCCTACATGATTGTTGAGGGATAAAACCTCAAACACCAACACTACTACTGCAAGTAACCTAATCTAAGATCCACCTCCAACTTGAAGTCCGAGAGAAGGCTTGTCCGAGCAAGAGTGCCTGAAAGGACTAAGTGGGGGGGGGGGGGGTTAGAATGGGTTACCCGGATTGCCTAAGTCAATTCGGAAGGAGGCTTTACTCAAAGGAGAGATGACAGCTCTCAATGCAATAGTAATGGGAAAGGTAATGAAATCAAGGATGTTTAGGACGTAGGAGCCTACACCATTTCCTAGGGGATCTTCCTTCTGATTATGCTTACCTTAAGGTCTTGGACCTTGTGTTATATTTATAGTTATCATATACTTATGAAGTAGCTCATAAGATGATGCCAAGTGTATGCCTCAGATTTGGACACCAATGCTACCTTTGGCCCACGGCCCATTAGTGAATAGTAATCCAATACTAATTAATGGGCTGGGAGGGTAGTTTGGTCCTTTCCCTCTGAGAGTACTGTTCCGCACGTTGGGTCCGTGTAAGTCCCTCGGTCAGATCCGCATGATTGGATGACTCTGCCTTGGGTAACTCAAGGTGTCCGGACCTTAGAGTTCCACGGAAGCATCTCAGTGGTTCTGTCAAATACGTTTGGTCTTACTGTACTGGTGGCGTCCGAGATTCTCTCGTCCGGTCCGTTTAGCATCTTAGGACTGACAGTTTGCGGTACTTGGGAGGACCAGGTAACCTTTTGTCAGGCTCGGAAGTCATCCATCTAGCTTGGTCGGACCTAGCTGAAATGGCGTGCTGACTTGTGAGTACTAGTTGACCTGAGATGGTTTCCTTTAGGACGGACCACTCGAAGGTCGGACTAGCTTTGAATGGCTATCTTAGCCTTGATGCGCTCTAGGACACGCTCTATGGCGCCCTTAACGGATTGGACACATTTCCGTATCAACATACGTCCCCGCAGTTTCCAAGTATCTTAGTAGAAGATAGTTGGTAACTATGAGGGATCAGTCGTGTCTGTGGGGCGTGTCCGAATCGTTAGTTAATAAGAAAAAGGAAAAAATCCTTTTTGTCGGGATCCGTCGTCCGTGGCCTCAAGGATTCGATATATCTCTTTCCCCCCCCCCCCTTTCGTCTACAGTCCGAGTTATCACATAACTGGGACTGTAGATGGAAAAGGTATTTGTATCCGAGATATATGGGTCCGAGTACGGTTAGGATCTGACGAAGTCTTTCGAGGAAGATCAAGTAGGAGGTTATCCGTTGGGCCAAATTTGTGAAATGGTCCTCCCGTAAGCCCAAGAGGCCCAATAGGTTGTCCGTTCGGCCCACGGGGGAAAGATCCCGAGTAAAGGGACGTGACCGCTGGATCAGGACGACATCAACGGTTGGGGTTCCAAGTTCGATTGATGTGACGCGTCTGTCAAGCATTAAATGCGACGTACTGACAGCCATCCACTCGCGAAGCGGCACAACCCTTGGATTGGAGAGGATCAACGGCTGGGATTCAAATCCAAGCGATGTGACTCTTGGCTTTTCCCAAATTGCCCTTATAAATAGTCAGCCCATCAGTCACTTTCACACTTATAGCAATCTCGAAATTCAGAGCAATCGCAAAGCAATCCGAGCGTTTGAAGACACATCCGAGCAAGCAAGAGTCGCAAAATTTGAAAGTTTCTTCTTCGAATCTGTACCCTCGGAGAAGCAGCAAGGCTTAGTCGTCCGTTCGAACTTATCAAATCAACTTTATCAAGTACGTACATCTTCACTTTTGCTAAGTTGTCTCCTTTTCACGATATGCTTACTTCGTGCTCATATGTTTTTGCCCTGCTCGGATATGAAATTGTCGAGTCTGTTCTTGCCGATGTTGCGTGTGATAGGCTTTAGCAACGTTCTTAGTTGAAACAATTTCTCCTCCGTACTGTTGCGTGCCAATTTGTTGCCAGTATCTTGTTGATGCATCTCATGTGTATGCCGACTGTAACCAAAATTTGATTATGCATGCTTATTTGGTAATGTGTTGGTGCCAATTGGCACACAGTCTTCCGTAAATTTGCCCCGCTCAGCGTGCCGGGTAAGGTAGGTGATAGTGCCAACGGCGCGTTAAGTAGAAATTCGTAGGCTTTCTTTGACTTAAGAAATTACCTAAACGAACTCTCGGACAATCAACACCATCATTCCTGACTTGTTTCCTTCTGCCCTAGGATGTCCGGGAGCGATAGTCAGAACCAGCACGAGGCCCCAGGTTATAATGACGCAGTAGATTTAGGGACCGGGTCCGTGGATCTGACCTTGTTCGCGAGAGATTTTGTAGTTGTGGAGCTTGGCTCGTCCAGAGATTCTGATGCTGGCCACGGAGTTCGCGGTGCGATAGAAGCGCAGGCCGACATTTCAGTGGACCGGGGTGACCTTGCTAGGACTAGGTCGTTAGTCCAATCTCGGACTATAGGTGGCATTGGGACATCCGGGGATCCGAGCGAACTGCGTGCGGATCGGGAAGGCGACAGCGGTCGGGAGGCTGATGAAGTCGAGATGTTCAAGGGCTGGGGTGGAGGACCGTGTTGTAGCGGAAACAGGTCCGTCCAACCCAAGCACATCTGGGAGACCCGAAGGTGTCATCGAGGAGGAAGAAGATGGTGAGGAAGAGGAAGATGAGGACGAGGAGGAAGAAGGAGAAGGATCTCCTGTCGCTCGTCCCCCTAGACGATCCAGTCGGCGGATTGCACTACACCCTGCTGCGCCCGTTCAGTCCAGTCTTCCATTAATTGAAGGTCGTGGTGCGAAAGCTGCCCAAATCAAGTTCCCCCGTCCTGCGTCCGCTGTTACAATAGCGGACGAATTTGGAGAACTAAACACGGACGGTCTTCTTCCTACGTGTCCATCCAGGGTTAGGGCGGAGGACATCCCCGAGTGGAGGCGAAAGTGGGAGATCCCTGACTCCGTAGAAATCATGGTTCCTGAGCCCGAACACGCCTTTTACAACCCGCCCGCCGGGTATATGTGTGTGCACGAGGTAGCTTTTGCTTGTGGGTGGAAGGTCCCCATTGCAACGGAGTTGAAGCACATTCTGAATCACATTGGGATCGGTCCGAGTCAGGTTATCCCGAAGTCCTTGGGTAATCTTATTTGCTTCGTCGTTTTTTGCAAGAAGAAAGGGCAGCCCGTAAATTTTGAGAACTTCAGGCAGCTCTTTCACGTTTCGTTCAGTCTGGGGAATCCCCTCTTTTATACCTTTATGAATAGGAAACCCTATAACTTCATTTTTGACTCCATTTCGTCGCTGGAATCGAAGTGGTGGGATAAGTTCATTTTTGTACGGATGGCTCTGAAACCAGGGGAGTTCGAGAGGCAGCGAGAACAGTGGGGACTGCCAATAAAATTCCTAAGGGAGAGTATCCCGGATTGGCGTCCCCTTCCGAAGAACGTGGCTCCGTGGGTGGCGACAATCCACAAAAAGCATGACCCACCTACTTATCCGTTCCACGGATTAATCTGTCAGCCACTTCCCTACCTGTGCGGACTAACAGGCGCAGTGGATGTAGGAGGGAAGACGGACTTTAGTAAGGATTCATTGACTTGAAATTTGGCGTTCTTTCTTCTTCGATATACTCTATTTTGATTACGTATTTCCGCAATTCTGATAATTCTTCTTTAACCCGTCTGTATCTAACGCCTTTGGTTTATTGTGCAGCTCATTGGTTCGACTACATCATGTCGACACTCCGCGAAAAGAAAAAGTTGCAGAGAGCAAGAAGCTCGGAGGTCGCCGCTGGTCAGAGGACCAAAATCATCAACACTTCCGCGGGTCTTCCCATGTCAGATCCGAAGAATGCCGCAGTTTTTGCCGCGGAGGAAGAAAGGCGGAACAAGGCTGGAGAGGATTCTCAGGCCTTGGCGGTGCCCAACAAGGGCAAAACCCCCGTCACTCGGAGCGCCACCGCTTCGAAGTCCCAGGCTTCCGCTACTGCTGCACCACAACGGGAGGTGTTGATGCAGGATGCCATTACCTCGGGACGCAAGAGAGGAGCAACTTCGGAGGCTCCTCCAAAGAAAGAGACAGCAATTGTCCGCTGTCCTTCCTGTTGACCAAGTTGCTCTTGACAAGGAGTACGAGCTGGCTTGCGGACTCCCTAAGGTTGAGCGGGTCGGAGGGCTGGATGGGCTATACCAACGGGTAAGTAATCTTTTGATGCTCTTCTTGGCTTGTTCTTAGTATGACAGAAGTGCAACTTATATTCTTACGGACTTCTTGCAGCTCGGCTGTTTCGTCAGGGCCATGCAATGGAAGGCCGCTGAATGCGCTACCATTGAGGAGGACCTCCACAAGGCTGTGGCCACTTCCGCGGATGAGGCGGAGAAGGTGAAGCAATTGGGGATGCGGCTGAAAGAGCACGAAGTGAAGTTCCATAAGCTGAAGACTAGCTGGGAAGAGATTAAGGCGGACCTCAACTGGCATGAGAACTTTGTCGACAAGTCGATGAAGGCTTTTCTGGATTCCAAGGATTTTCCGCTCGAAGGCCTCCAATATGCCCGTCTTCAGGCTGGTCGTGACTTCATGGAGTCCGACTCCTTCAAGTTCTTGACGGCGGACAAATCCGATGCCTCCCGCCTGGATGGGTTCGTGTCCGCTATCGGGCAACTGCAGTCCAAGGGACTACTTCCACCGGACTTTAACTGGAAGGCGGAAGGGTTAATCCCTTCTGCGGATGCTAATGGTGTGGAAGTCCCTGTAGACAGTGTCTCGGATGAATAGTTGGCCGCGTTTGAGTTTGTAGAACTCGTCACTGAGGAAGGTGAGATCGAGATCCGAAATGGCGGGCCCTTCCTCCCGAGATGGGTCCCGGATGCTCTCCGAAAGGTATGCTTTGTACCTTTCGACAATTACCGGGCTTTCCTGAAGAAGTGGTTTTCCCTGCCTTGCCGGGTCGTTGGCCTTCCCGCGGATTTCAACTTGTTCAATATTGTTGAATCCCTTGCTGCGCAAGCCACCTCCAACACGCCCCCTGTCGATCCGCCTCAAGCTGGTGAAGCTGGTCCGAGCCAAGATGGGCCTCAGTGAGAAGTCCGGGGTATGCCCCGTTGAAATTCTGTATTTGCTGAATCTTTCTGTTGGATTTGCATCTTTTGATAACTAAGAAATGTCATTACATACTATAGCAATGTTTCGTGTTTAATCCGAGGAGTTGAACCTCCTATGTTTCCGAACTATTACTTGCTCTCTTCTTCGTTCCTTTTTATCTGTTGTTCATAAGCTGAGTCATTATAAATTACCCATCTCTTAAGAGCACGGACCGCTATAGATGGCATCTGATGTAGAAATCAGACCATCATCTTTCTGATACTCGGACTGTTCGCCCCTTGGGATGTCTAATTCTTCTAGAAGGAGGAAGGTGAAACAGTGAAATAGTCATTATGACTACGTCTTTTCATCTCCCCCGTCATCGGATTATCAACATGTGGCGAGATCTTGAGGACCCGTCGCAACTATAAATAAAGGTGTGGTAGTTCTTCCCTTTTTCACTGCTGTACCCTTCTTCGCTTTGTGTTTTGTTTTATTGATTCCAGCCATCCACAAAAGCCGGAGTTCTCGTGATGTCGAATCGATGACGAGGAATATCAAGACTGGTAAAGCGTGCTTGTGGCACATGCATCCACCGATTTACTAATGCACGGATCATGGATGACCCGATCATCCTTGATTTTGAAGGCGATCGACCTCTATGTCCGGGAATAGCTAGGAGGCGAGCCGAGGAAGAGAGGGAGCGGACGCTGAAGCTGATCCGTAGGAGGATCCGTATGCAGCAGCAAGCTCGTCAGGGCCGAGGTGGAGGCTCGGAGTCCCAAGGCTCGACTTCCGGAGTCTGGTGAAGGAACAAGGCGGGGTATGCCCCGTGGATGCATGTACTTATCCTTAGACCTTTTCATATTGTACTGTTATGTAAATGTTCGGATAATTTTGTTTATAAAATTCGAACTATTTTTCCTCGGATGAGATCGCCATCTTTTTCTTGTGCAAGCTTCGACGGATTATATTGACGCACATCTCTTTGTAAAATGACCAAGAAACTCGGACGTAGTTGATGGGCTTGTTTAGGCTTGATTGGATAAACCCATCTGGCCCAACACTGTTCAACCAAAATGAATAGTTTAAGCCCATTGTCAACGTCGAAGTTCTGACGTGTCGGACGCCTATTGGTTCGTTACTTCTATAAATACTCCGGATCCCACTTGGCCTTGGTCGTGCAAATCCAACTTCCAATTTCCATATCTATGCACTTAGCAAGAAGATGATTTCTTGAATAGTTTCCCCCTCGAGACTCCCGTCCACTCTCAAGTCGGCGTTCATCCTGAGCTTGAGAGTGGCGTGGGTCTAGAGGGGAAAATTGTTGAAGATCAGTCATAGAAAAGCATAGATCTCAGTTTGAATGTAGTCTTGGGTTGAGACCAGAAGACAGGCCTGATATTATATGTCGAGTCTTCAAGATGAAACTCGATGAGCTGATTAAGGATATAAAAGATGGACATATGTTTGGAAAACCAAAAGCACGTAAGTTAGCATTTTATTGTCTCGATATGGTTATATTCAATGAAATATAGAAATGCTTTATAATAACTAATTTCTGCCGATATTTTTTTAGTCATATACACCGTTGAGTTCCAAAAGCGAGGACTTCCGCATGTTCATATTTTGGTAATCCTGAATAAGGTGGATGAGGAGAAGATTAAAAATAACATTGATGATTACATATGTGCGGAGTTGCCTGACAAGGATACTAATCCAGAGTTGTACGAGGTAGTATCAACACATATGACTCACGGACCATGTGGTCCGGCAAGAACTACTTCTCCATGCATGGAGGACAACAGGTGCTCCAAACATTTTCCTAAGAGCTACAACGAAAATACCTTTATTGACGATGCTGGATATCACATATACCGAAGAAGGGACACAGGGGTCACAGTCGAAAAAAATGGAGTTCAGCTTGACAACAGGTAAATTTATATTAATTAAATATTATACTTATTTTATTGTCAAAAATCTATGTTTATATGTTGCTGAGCTTAATATATAAGTTAAAATTTTTAAACATATGGGTTGTCCCATACAATGCCCAGTTGCTATTGAAGTACCAATCACACATTAACATTGAATATTATAAAGGTGGGGCTTCAATTAAATATTTATTCAAGTACATGTGTAAAGGAAGTGACAGAGCGGGTGTTACATTCATCGACAAAAATAATAATGATGAGATTAAGAGGCATACTGATTGTCGATACGTTTCAGCATGTAAGGCAATCTGGAGAATTTTTGAATTCCTAATACAATACAGGATACCTGCCGTTGAGCGTTTGGCATTTCATCTAGAGGATGAGCAGGGGGTACCGTTTAAAGATGGTGATTTTATGCCGGATCTGCTTGATAAGCCTTCAGTGAAACAATCGAAGTTTCTTGAATGGTTTGAGCTGAACAAGGTAGATCCAGAAGCAAGAAAATTGACGTATCCTGAGTTACCCCGTGAGTATTGCTGGAAAGATGGCCCGAAGAAGTGGTCGCGTAGGAAAACGAAGACACAAGCTGTTGGAAGGATGTATAATGTGCCTATGGCATTTGAAAAAATGTACTATATGCGACTTATGTTGAATCATGATTGAGGCGCAACATGTTTTCAAGATATCAGAACAGTGAACGGTGTTGTTTACGAGACCTGCAAGGACTCATGTGGGGCTTTAGGTCTACTAACAGATGACGGAGAGTATGTCGGTGGAATTACTGAGGCAAGTTACTGGGGATCAGCACGTTTCCTTCGTCATCTTTTTACGGTGCTTCTTCTTTCACGAAGCATGGCGAAACCAGAGGAGGTATGGAGGAAGACACATCTTATTATCTGATGACATTCTATACTACCAGCAAAAAGCTTCTCATAATCCAGGTAATTTGTTAGTAAACTCTATATTGCGTCGAAACACTAAAATATTGTACATTTACTTATTACTTATTTAGATTCGTTTATCGATTCAGGTTAGAGGCTTACAGATGAACAAATTCATAACCTAGCGTTGCTTGAAATTGAGAAGCTATTGAAAGCAAACTGCAACAGTCTTGCTTTTTTTGAGTCTATGCCAATGCCAGATGAGTCTATAACTGACAACGCCAAGAATCAGTTTATAGTTGATGAGATGTCATACGATAAAGATGCCATGAGATTGGAATTCAATGGACTGTACCCACGTTTGACAAACGAGCAGCGAAAAATTTACGATAAGATTATGGATGCAATGAGGCAGAGGGAGGTGGTGTGTTCTTTTTATGCGGCTACGGTGGTACAAGCAAGACTTTTATTTGAGGACGCGTTGTGTTCGGCGTGCTAGAGGAGATATAGTGCTTCCAGTAGCATCAAGTGGTATTGCATCACTCTTGCTACCTAGAGGTAGGACTGCTCATTCTAGGTTTGGTATTCCTATTAAGTGTCACGAGGAATCAACATGCAACAAGTTGAAGCCGGATTCTGATGTCATCGGCTTACTCAAGCAAACCAAACTTATAATTTGGAATGAGGCACCGATGACCAATAAACATTGCTTTTAAGCACTTGACAGGAGTCTAAGAGATGTTATGAAACGTCCAGATGATCCTTTCGGTGGATTAGTAGTTGTATTTGGTGGAGATTTCAGTGATTTTGCAGTTGTTCCTGTGGTAGCAGATTTGATATTGTAAATGCCTCTCTGTGCTCTTCGAGACTGTGGGATTCATGTGAGGTTCTTCAGCTCACAAAAAATAATGCGATTGCAGGTAAACTGTAAAATTCCCTACAACTATCATATGAATTGTTCCGTTATATTGTTCCTATTAATTAACACATTTTTTTACTATTCAGTCCGGATCATTAGCTGCTGAGGTTAGTGAAACTAAAGATTTTGCCGAGTGGATACTACAAGTCGGTGATGGAGTTGCGGGAGAACCCAATGATGGCGAGGTAGACATCAAGTTACCTGATGACATACTTATTCGTGAAGTAAGTGATCCTATCTCCACCATTGTAGATTGGACATATCCTTCCCTTTTGGATCACTTAGCCAATCCAACTCTCGATCCGGAATACTTCCATCATCGTGCTGTTCTTGCACCGACTAATGAAATGTCAACGAGATCAATGATTATGTCATGTCCAAAATGCCTGGTGATTCTATGGAGTATTTGAGTGCTGATAGCATAAGCAAGACCGAGATAGTAGATAGTGATATGGAAGAATTATTCCCAGTAGAAGTCTTGAACACTATTAGTTGCTCGGGCCTACCTAATCATAGAATAGTGCTTAAGAAAGGATGCATGATCATGCTTTTGAGAAATATTGATCAGGCTTCTGAGTTGTGTAATGGAACAAGGCTTATAGTCACTAATCTGGGGAAACAGATCATAGAAGCAAGAATGATATCTGGAATGAATGCTGGTCGAAAGGTTTACCTCCCTAGGATGACTATGAGCCCATCAGATGAGACTAAATTTCCTCTAAGTTTTGATAGGAGACAGTTTCCTATATCCGTTTGCTTTGCAATGACGATAAATAAAAGTCGTGACACCCTCTCTCAAGTCGGTCTCTACCTACCTTCTCCTCAGATTCAGCCACGGACAACTGTATGTTGCCCTCTCTAGAGTTACAAGTAGAAAGGGAGTGAAAGTACTAATATGTGATAAAGAAGGTAAGACGTACGACACGACAACAAACGTGGTTTACAAAGAAGTTTTCGATAAATTATGAGGTAAATTTATTTTATCATATACATTAGTTAAGATAGATATATTTAAGGCTAATTTTTTATGTTTCTCAATTTATTATGTAACTAATTGTATATCCTTATACGTTTTCAGGTACGGATGGCATAATATGAAGTCAAGTCTTACCAATAATTTTTTCGGTTTTACTCATTGCGAAACTATTATTCTTATACTTCAACAATTTGTTATTCTTACAAACTTTGGATCCTCATTTTTATAGATTGTTTTTTTTATCAACCTTATACTTACTAATTTTCACAATAATAATCATTCAACAAAATTAATTCATATGGATTCAATAAGCATAGGATTGTCCTCCAGTTTAAGTGTATGATAATGCTTATATTGATCAAACTACCAAGTTGAAATATGGAACAAGTCTCATAGTTACTAATTAATGTTAGAAAGACCTTAATGTGGTTAATATAATATTAGTAATCTATGGAGTCGAAAAGGTTTTCGCTCCAATTTTGATGGTGAACCCATTCGACAAGATGAAGTCCCCTATCAATTTTGATGGAAGATGGTCAATGATATGTTAATAAATTTTGCTATGACTATAAACAAAAGTCCTGGGCAATCTCTTGCACAGGTCGGCCTCTACACCCTCACCCGTATTCAAACGTGATGCATTAGGTGTTCTCTCTATAAATTGCGAGGAGAAAGAGATTCAATGTATTTATATGCGACGAAGATGTTAAAACACATGACACGACGTGGTCATTAACTTCAACATTTTATTATACGATATATTCATTTTTTATTTTAACTTTTGTCTTCATGGCCCGTTGAGCCATTAACTAGTAACTTACGTAACAAACCTAAAAATCTCTATAAAATTTATATTCTATACCACATACAAAATTATTACCCGATTAAAATTTAGTTACTGTTCTTCATTCCATCCCGAACAGCTGATTTTCTTCCTAGCCTGTCAGTCGTCTACGCTTTTCCACTTTCGGCTTCTCTTCTTCGATTTTTCTCCACAAAAACAAACTTGAATTGATTACTACTATTTGATTTCTTCCTTCTAGTATTATACGCACATATACACAGTCCACTCATGAGGCGGCGAGGTTCAGATTACCGGCGGCCGGTGCGGCGGCGAATTCCGAACGTTTTCTTGCTAACCTTTTGTGGCTTTGCCATTTTGCTCCTTTTTGTGCTCTTTAGTCGCGACACTGATCACCCACCTTCAAGATCCATCGATGTTAAGGTACTTTTCGATCTCCGACCTTTTTTCTTTTCTTTTTCTCTCTTTCACGTTTATATAGATTTGAAATTCAGTGCTGCTCATTAGCTGGAACTAATGTTTACCTGTTTGGCTAACGATTAAAACAAGTTAAAATGGGTGTTTTTAACGGGTTTTGTTGATTTTAATCGCGCTAGGACATTAACTGCTGGGTGCTTAATTGTGGATTTATTCTTGTTTCCAGACTGCAATACTTTTGATGGACATGTTGCACTGTAAATGCTTACTAGTATTTGTTGTAGAGATGTAATCGAGAATGGGGAACAAGTTCTGAGAGCCCCAAACCATGATTAATGAAAAAAGCTGACGTCTTGTAGTGTTACGAATTACGATAGTAAAGACGAAAAATTTCTCAAACGAGATTGTTTAGAAGGGTTTTAATCAGTTTCATATGGGTGAGCTGAGAAAAACCGACAATTCTTGATTATATTCAATGTGTTTTACGGAGATGTTAAACCATGGCCCAGCTCAGGCTTCCCCTTCCTTTTGCAGGTCAAGTTCCATGGCACGAAATATCTTCTACCGAAAAGTTTTATTCATGTTATCATCTACTTTTCCCTACATTCACTCATTTCCTAAACAACCAAATGCGGCATTGTTCATTATTAGGAAATCTAGTGACTATACGGACGTAGGTGTTCATGTGTTACACGAATGAACAATTGGGTAATCTGGCGTAATTGCTTTTGTAAGCTGAATGTTATGCGGTGATTAACTGCTCTGGTTACCAAATATGCACATATTAGCTGGTTCTTGCTGGGACTTCACCTCGTGCATTAGTGTTGTGTCATGATTCTGTTTGGCGAGCAATATCAATATGTTAGTAGTTTTTAAAAGGACATTTTTGGGATGTGAATGTATGTCATATTCTGTTTGGCGAGCTTAATGTAGTTTTCCTATATAACATGTCATCTTATTTGCATCTTGATTTCCCTTAGTAATGGCCCTCGATGACAGCCAGATTGTGTGACTAAGATAGTGAAGAATTTCTTGAAGTTTGAGTTAATGAATATCAAACTTTTGGAAATTTCTCAGAAACCATGCATTGATGTTCGTTAGAGCCATCAATATATAGATTTGCAATTTGGCAACTACAGTTTAAATAGTCTTTTAGAATTTGTTACCTGAAGCTCTTTTATAAATCTTCCATTTGATATATTGAATTGCCAAATAAGAAAGAAGAGACATGTAATTTGACAACTACAGTTTAAATACTTTTTGAGAATCTGTTACCTGAAGCACTTTTATAAATCTTCCATTTAATATATAGATTATTGTGCTACACACTATTTGGCATGAGTTAAAAATTTCGGTTATTTGGAGAAAATTCGTTATCTATGCTCTTCATGTGTGTCTAACACTACTTTCCTTCAATTCTCATTAGTAATCAATTTACCTCTGCTCTCTTTATGAAGTTCAGCATTAATATGGTATAGCATGTGACACCACATGCCAGGTTCTTAAAACCAATTAGGTTGGCGTCATAGATGTCAATTGACGCAAATAACAATGCTGTGGCTGTGACATTTTGACATACCAATAATATTTGGCACTATCTCAGACATGAGTTATTACTCTCCCCAGTAGCATTAGTTATTACGCTCCCCAGTAGCGCACGCAAGCTCCTGTAGCACAGGCCTTGTGCTATAGTGGATGATGGGATCCGGGGTTGCTACTAGTGTATGCGCACTATTTTGGCGATATCTGGTTTGCCCGTACCTCGAAATAGCCACTATTAATATGACAACTATAGCATCTTAGATCCGTTAGTTAAATCCGCTTTTGAGATAGGCCCAACTTTTAGTTCCTTATATAGTCCTCTTTACAAAGTTTTACATAGATACATTCGTGGTGATGAGGAGGAATCAGAGTTCCATTTTGATGTAGACATGAGAAAACTTGTGGGCCATAGTTGTCAATTGTGGCCGCTACGGCTGCAATAGCGCTGCTCCATGACGCCAGAAGCTTTGGTCGCTTCTGGCACTACATAGTGGGCTCTTATTAAATAGGGCCCTGCCGGCTGCCGCTATTGTCATGTAGGCGAATTAAGAGGGTTTTGGTGCAAATTAAGTGGGTTTTGGTCGAATTAAGAGGCCGCTTCAGGTCATGTTGATATTGATGTTGGGGTTGAGGATTTGTTGGATGATTTTGGTGATGAAAATGATGAGTCATTTAGGTGATTATTAATAATTTCTTGGATTTTGGGTATTCGTTTGCATATTTATGAATATTATGAGTACTATATAAGTTTCATGACAAGTATGTCAATACTTCGAATAGCGGTCATTCCACTCTTGCTATATGGGGTTGGGCTGGCGCTGCGCGCCGATAACTATGATGTGGGCTATATAATACAAACAATTATGATAACTAGAATTATGAATATGGTTTTGATCTTCATTCAGAAAAGGGTTGTTTACACAAATAACCACATATAAGTGAAATTATACATAAAATGGCCTCCGTTAGTGCCATACATTTAGACCCCGGAGTCAACCGGTCAACCATGGAAACCCAATAAAAAGACTAAACTGGCGCTCTTTTTTTACTTCTTTTTACAGGGGAAAAAATGGAAAAGATAATTACATAACGTTTTTTGAATATTAGGCCGGAGGCATTGCTACCGCCTGAGTTTACTCTACCCATGGCTAAGCTACAGAGTTTTCTTTACTGCTCTTCCATTGGGCAGAGTAAACTCCGGTGATGTGAATGCCAACATATAGGGGGGTGGGGGTCTAAATGTAGGGCGTGAGGGAGGGGTTGTTTGTGTAAATATCTCTTCAGAATTGAGGCTTGATGGGGGTTATGGTTATTAGACATATTTTCGAGTACTTTGTTATATTTATTACCTTCTTTAGTCATGTCAGTATTTACCACTTTGCATTTGAACATGTATTTATTGAGTTTATTTTTACTTGGTCAGTGAAAATTTGTTATTTTTCGTTTATGTTGGGCATATATGATTTATGGTCATATAATTTATTAACAGGTAATATATATAGTATGGTTGTATATCATGTGCACTATTACTTCAAATAGCGTGCGACACAGTGGGATTGCTCCAGGGCATGTCTGTGCGAAGGTGTGCTACAAGCTATTCATAACTATGATTTGGAGACAGCTGTAAGCTATTATAGCATGCTGTTGACTGGGGAAAACCTGTGTAGTTTTAATTTATTTTTCAAGTAATCGAACACAACTGGCAGACATTTAGGGCTTCACGCTTTAGCTAAAAGCCTCAAAACAAGCCATGATCTGCTAAAGAAGAAAGGCAGATCACAGAGTAGAAAATAAGCAATATGATTTCCCCTTTCATTTTACGTGTCTTGTTTATAGATTAATGATTGCAAATGTGTATATAGATAAAGTATAATCATGTGGAACAACTTTACATATTTGTGTTGCTCCAGGTCATCTATACACTATAGAGTGCTATGAGCCATTAACTACTACTATGATTAGAGTGTTTTTATATTGGTCGAATTGGAATCAACAATTTCATATCAACGGTAACAACCTTATGATATTCTGAAATGTTTCAGTATCTTGTAGATTTTTAATTCTTACACAACAATTATATGCTACATCAATATGTACACTGGATTCAAAATCCAGGTATTGTTCAGTTGTTTAAAATCTGTAAGTCCCAATCTTCTTGAAGCTCATACAAGCTCTTAGGAGTTTCAATTCAAACTTTATGTTCATTCGAGAACGATGTTGCAATTGCCTGGAAAGTCTCCGACCTATTTCCGAGTATACATGTATATGTTGCATTTATGCTGCAATGAATGATGTTGCATTTGCCTGGGAAGTCTCCGGTTTATTTCTGGGTATATATGTATATGTTGCATTTATGCTGAATGACATTTAAGTATTATCAACTTAGTTTATGCGACTTTTTGGCATCCTCCCAAATCTTGTAGAGAAATTGAAGGGAGTACACGTCATTGAGTCCATGAGAGGTTTATAAGTTCTTTGATGTATTGTCATAAAGTTATAATTCAAAAAGATTTAATTGAGTGAGATATTTATTTTAAATTGGATCATGAATAAAGTTCTTTTCGTTTGTGAAGAGATTGGATTCATCTTCCTAAGATTTCAGTTGGAAGAATGGAAAGTATGGAAACCATCTAGCTAGAAGCACGTAAGAAGGGGTGGTGATCTTTCCTCTTACTTCCAGTGATCACATTATGGTTTAGCTGCTCGCGCTAGCTACAAATTTGATGTTACAATGTATATATTCGTTTACTATTTAGGCCTGTGTGCTAGGATGACATACTGAGTATAAGTTTCCAGAATAGATTAGCTGACCAGGAAACTGTTGTCTCTCCAGTTCGTTAGTTGGAAGGAGTTGTTCTGCCAAAATAGCTGTTGCTTTTCTGTAATGTCGTTTTTCATGCTGTCGTTCGTAACTAAGTAATTCAAACAGGAAACTGACAGCTTGTTTCTATATCTGCAGAAATCCTACAGACTTGAAAAAATTGCTGAAGGCCTAAACATCACGGATGAGATGCTGAGTCCTGATTCGATAACAAGGCAACTAAATGACCAAATTTCTCTAGCCAAAGGATTTCTTGTGATTGCAAAACAAAGCAACAATCTCCAATTCGCATGGGAACTTAGTGCTCAAATTCGAAACTCACAGATCCTTCTCTCAAATGCTGCCTTAAGAAGAACACCTTTGACAACCAGCGAATCAGAAACTGCTATTCGTGACATGGCGCTCCTGCTTTTTCAGGCTCAGCAACTCCACTATGACAGTGCTACCATGATAATGAGACTGAAGGCCACGATTCAGGGACTTGAAGAACAAATGAGTTCCATTGCCGATAAAAGCTCAAAATATGGACAAATTGCTGCAGAGGAAGTTCCGAAGAGTCTGTATTGCCTTGGTGTTCGTTTGACAAGTGAATGGTTTAGAGACGCACATCTAAAGAGTAAACTTGATGAGAAGAAACAAAAGAAAGCTTCTAAACTCAAAGATAATAGTGCCTATCATTTCTGTGTTTTCTCTGACAACATTCTTGCAACATCAGTGGTTGTGAATTCCACGGCTTCAAATTCTGAACATCCAGATAATGTAGTTTTCCACATCGTAACAGATGAGGTGAATTTCGCAGCAATGAGGGCTTGGTTCACGATGAACGATTTCAGGGGCGTAACTGTCAATGTCAAAAAGATTGAAGACTTTAGCTGGTTGAACGCTTCCTATGTTCCAGTTCTTAAACAACTCCAAGACGCTGAGACCCAAAGCTACTACTTCTCTGGTAGTGGTGGGGATAAACGGACACCGATCAAGTTCCGGAACCCAAAGTATCTATCCATGCTGAATCACCTAAGATTCTACATTCCGGAAGTTTTTCCGGCTCTAAAGAAGGTAGTGTTTCTTGACGATGATGTAGTAGTACAAAAGGATCTCTCAGGTCTTTTTACAATAGATCTGAATGGAAATGTGAATGGTGCTGTAGAGACGTGCATGGAGACATTTCATAGATACCACAAGTACTTAAACTATTCCCACCCACTTATCCGTGAACATTTTGACCCGGATGCGTGCGGGTGGGCATTTGGGATGAACGTGTTTGATCTGGTAGAATGGAGGAGAAGGAATGTGACAGGAATATATCATTATTGGCAGGAAAAGAATGTGGACCGGACCCTATGGAAGCTT
Organism: Plantago major; assembly: GCA_026545765.1. NCBI lineage: Eukaryota > Viridiplantae > Streptophyta > Magnoliopsida > Lamiales > Plantaginaceae > Plantago > Plantago major. Next base: position 38,478,065 of record CM048842.1, read on the forward strand.
GGTACACTTCCACCTGGATTGTTGACGTTCTATGGGTTAACAGAGCCATTAAACCCATCATGGCATGTTCTGGGGTTGGGGTATACGAATGTTGATCCTCAGGTGATACAGAAGGGAGCCGTGCTGCATTACAATGGGAATTCGAAACCATGGCTGAAGATTGGGATGGAGAAGTATAAGGCTCTTTGGGACAAGTATGTGGACTATAGTCATCCTTTATTGCAACAGTGCAATGTCCATTAGGGAGGACCGACTGTATTTTTGTACACAGGAAAGATTAAGATGTAGTAGCTGTGAAAATTGATGTTCAAATTCCCTTTGTTTATTTATTATCCCAGCTATTCCCTGGTTCTTGTATCATTGTGCTCCACACGAAGAGTATCATGTCAAATCTGTGTTCGAGCATATTAGATGTCATCTTGTGAAACCTGTACCAGATTTACCTGTTTTTCTAGTGTTTCTTGCTTAAAATAATCAAGATTATTTTGCTTATATGAATATGATTAGAATGGATTAACATTCTGATTTTCGGACCACCCTCTGTTGGTATTCTGTAGGATTCCACATCAAGTACCGAACCACCTCATCCATAGTAGCCGTATGCAGGGTTTGTTAGACCCTAAGGGTCACTGTAGCAGTTTGGCCAACTAGGAATGGTGAGGGGTGATATCATTGATCCCGCCTCTAGGGGGTGTATGGTTTTTTCAGTCTCTTAGGCAACAAATTCAAACCACATAAGAGGATGATGAATAGTTATTACGAAGTTCAACGAAGTTTGTGGATACGTTTGTGAACGATGCTTAGATGTGGAAAATTCTCTCCAACCCATATTATAGAACAAAAATACAGTTAGAGCCATTTCAAAATTAAGTGTTCTCTCAGTTCTAACCATGAGTATAAGCCAAATTTGTAAATTACTATTTACTACTAACAACTAAAAAATATCTTTGATTCTAGCCTAGTCAATCTTACTTTGACACCCTTTTTAATTATCATTGAACAACATAAAATCTGACTCGTGCTAAAGGTGAAATGGTAAAAATGATGAGTACGACTTTATTTGAATTTAATTCGTGAACCAACACAAAATGTGCCAAACATCCATGTCATAAAATCCGTGACCTAACTCGTTAAAATACGAAAGTATAAACGTGCACATGTGTTGCGCAAACTGTGCTTGAACAAAGTTGTAAAATGATTGTCATGATTTAAATGTGAAAGAGCAATTATGACGATAAATGGATGTAGGCCATGATCATTGATTCGGAACGCTAGTCTCTGCTCTAGGTAGCTCCAGCTCATCACCTAAAAATGTTTATATATAAGGGTTTAGTCAAACCACCGACTAAGCAAGTGCCATGACCTAAAGGTTCTATCTTTGTGCCTTTTACGTGTTTTAAACCTAGGTCTAATGCAATGCAACTTAACCTATGACTTGACCCTTAACATAACTGACTTTACTCAACCTTTTAAACATTAATTGACTTGGTGTTCTTGACATTATTCTTATCTTTTATTTGCTAGCTCACTTGGCATCGAAGGTTCTACCATCGCCTATTTTGGCCATACATTGCATTACCATGAATTTAATAATATATATAATCGTTATCAAAATGTTCTTCGTGGTTATGATGCGAGCTCATAATCACTAATTTAGTATATGTGATAAACGATTTGTGTGTGAATTGAATTAGTGTATTAATCATGCTACCTTAGTGACTCGTTTACCATGCGATTTGGTAAACCCATCAGTAGATTATGCGAGTTGATCTATGCATATGTGTTTTTTGGGAAACATTTTGTTGCAAAAAATAAAAAAAAAGTTACGATGCACATGATGTGTGACGCGATTTCATCTTCATCCACCGCATATGTCACCAAATTAGTTTTCTCATGTTCATCATCAGTATTCTCCACCTGATTCAAAGTATCAGCACACAAATCCTCACGTACTATATTTCTCCGATGACCACCGGCTTAGTCACCTTCTTCCGCGGCCGACCACGCTCCTTTTCACCGGAGATAATTTTCGTTGTTACTACGTGTAAATCGCCCACAATATTTTTCTCCCAATATTATTAGTCCTGTTACAAATTATAAAACTAATGTGATAGGAAAGAAAAGAAGAACAATAAGAAAGGATAGAGTAGAGTAGAAGAATATATCATTCATCTTATCAAATGATTCAAGTCTCCACAATATACAACATGAGACACTATTTATAGGCTATAAGTATAGGAGGAGATTTAATCTCATCATAAAGTATACAAAGTAGTGGGGTGATTGGAGTTGTAAATACATGAGTTACAATATGATATAAATGGTGTCATTTAACCCATAATCAATAAGGGAATATGGAGAAATGGAGGAGGTGAATGGACATTCATCAAGTATCATATTATTACATAACACTCCCCCTTGAATGTCCATTGATGAATTGAGAGAATGTGCATCGTTAAAACCTTACTAGCAAAAACCGAGTGGGAAAAAGTCTAGTGAAGGAAAAAGAGTACATTATCCTTATTAAAAGAAAATACGCTTTGGTAATACTGCTTCGTTAAAAACCTTGCTAAGAAAAACCCAGTGGGAAAAACCTTAGTCAAGGAAAAGAGTACAATGCGTATTCCCCCCCCTGATTCAAAGTATCAGCACACAAATCCTCACGTACTATATTTCTCCGATGACCACCGGCTTAGTCACCTTCTTCCGCGGCCGACCACGCTCCTTTTCACCGGAGATAATTTTCGTTGTTACTACGTGTAAATCGCCCACAATATTTTTCTCCCAATATTATTAGTCCTGTTACAAATTATAAAACTAATGTGATAGGAAAGAAAAGAAGAACAAATAAGAAAGGATAGAGTAGAGTAGAAGAATATATCATTCATCTTATCAAATGATTCAAGTCTCCATAATATACAACATGAGACACTATTTATAGGCTATAAGTATAGGAGGAGATTTAATCTCATCATAAAGTATACAAAGTAGTGGGGTGATTGGAGTTGTAAATACATGAGTTACAATATGATATAAATGGTGTCATTTAACCCATAATCAATAAGGGAATATGGAGAAATGGAGGAGGTGAATGGACATTCATCAAGTATCATATTATTACATAACACTCCCCCTTGAATGTCCATTGATGAATTGAGAGAATGTGCATCGTTAAAACCTTACTAGCAAAAACCGAGTGGGAAAAAGTCTAGTGAAGGAAAAAGAGTACATTATCCTTATTAAAAGAAAATACGCTTTGGTAATACTGCTTCGTTAAAAACCTTGCTAAGAAAAACCCAGTGGGAAAAACCTTAGTCAAGGAAAAGAGTACAATGCGTTTTCCCCCCCCCCCCCCCCCCCCATGAGTGCATCATTTCATTTATATCCATCCTATTCATATTGTCTACTTGTCAATTTGTTGATCGACAGTATCAACATTATATGTTGAACGTAAACCACTTCATTGTGAACTTCATTCGTCATGTATTTGAATTATCTTCAATGTGCAACGAATGTCCCTCCATATATTGTTCATCACATAAGTCCTGGAGTGCTTCTGCATGGTTAGAATAATAACACAAAAAATTATCAATATAACGTTTATCTTCATGAGAAGAATGTCTCGAGCACTTGAAGAATTAAGTTTCTTCAAACTATAATTTATGTTTTCTTCAAATATGATATGTGATCACTTTGAAAACTTTACAAAAGATCTTGTCACAAGGAAATGAGTTCTAAATCTCAATCTTATTTTTAAATGTAAAGATAACTTCCACGTTATATAACCTTGTCTTTAAAAAATATGTCACAATCATGGAGATATGGTGATAACCATATATGAGCTTAAAATGTTGCCTCGTTAAAAACCTCACTAGGAAAGATCCAATGGGATAAAAACCTAGCAAGGGAAAAAGAGTACAACAATTGCTCATGGAATGCGCAAACGTACTCATTGCTTTGCAATCGTAATCTCCATTTACTTGGCAAGATACATACCTTCTTCAGGAGGTATAGTAAGGAATAATAAAATTCCTTCTAATTCAAAGGTTAGAAATTTGAATCCTTATTTGACAAATACTCGATTCAGGTACTTCTGGACCATATCAATCTCTAGGTTAACAAGAGTAATCGTTGTAAATATTCATTTACATGCTCAAACTTCAGGTTTAAGCTATCATTGATGTATCAATACTACTCTTCACGAGTCTTGAGAATCTTATCTCATACTTCACTTGTTAAATGTGGTGAATATACATTTTCATGTCGTCAACGTGAAGTTGATTATAGAATGAGTGTAGAGAAAAACAAATTAGTTCTTCAAGAACTTTCCTCATTCAATCCATGTTTGTTAACATTATACTTTTAGTCTCCTTTTGGGACTAAGTGTCGGAGATGATATCTCACTTCATTGAACTTTTTCAAATCATATGACTTGTAAGTCAAGCCAGTCACTTTCATGTGCACAATCTTAGGGTTGTGTATGAGTGATAACATTCACAATATAAGAATAAACATGTGAGTATGCAACATGATACCTAAGGATACTAGAAAAAACTAGGAAAAATTACATATACCCCCCCCCCCCCCCCTAGATGCCCTTCTCACATCTGACTACCACTCAAATCAACAATTACATCCAGGTCCATTAATCCGTTTTTACGTTGACCAGCTTAATTCGCCCTTCAGCTTATTCACAAACCAAACGTGGCCTTAGATACTTTGTTTCACTTTTACTAGGTTTAATTACATTTCCAAAAAATCCCACTCCACCCGCCAAAACATTCCGTCTTCTTCCCCCAAACACCTAGTCTGCCATTAACGTTCGATCCACCATTGACGAAGAAAAATTCGCACCATAATAGGCTAATATTTGATGTTCGACGCTGCAATTCTTCGTTGTTGAATGCTTACGTGAAGAATCAAACACAACAGTAAGGTATTGGTGCTATTTGAATTTCAAATTTTTTGGTTTTTTTTTTTGAAATTGGCATGTTCGTCATGTTGTTAATTGGATGTCGTAAATTTGTGTCTTAGTATAAAGCTAGGGTTTTTATACTTGTAGCAGCTTCTACAAATCAAAGCTTGTGTTTTGTGGTTTATTTGGCTTGTTTCAGTGACAATGGGGCCGTTGTTCAACATTCGGATTCACTACTGTAAGGATCAATACATGATTGCCAATATCAATTCTTCAGGGTACACACATGCAAAACTGTTGAAGGATGTTGATGATTTTGTGTTATCTGATGTGCAAACTCAGGGTTCTCTGTTTTTTAGTATGATGGCTGATATTGAGAATTCATTTGATCAAATTGAGGTTGTAAGTGACCATGATGTTAAGTTAATGTTTGAACTTAACATGAAAAACAAAGAAGTTGAGTTACATTTAGAAACTGCAAATGTTGAGCCTCTAGCTATAGATAGGTCTGCAGTTAAAAAGAAGAAGGGGGGGGGGGGGGGGAGGGTAAGAATGCATATGAATTTTGTGATGTTGGTATAGATGTTGAATATGTACCCCCTCCCACCAAACCTCAGAATCAATATGCAACTGGTACTAGAAGAAGATTGTTTAGGACTTGTAAGCCTAAAATTCAACCCTAGTACCCCCCCTGAAATCATTGACTTGACTGATCATCCAATGTCTGAAGATGAACCACCACATGCCACTCAAAAAACTCAGAACATCAACAACCTAAGTCTCCACCTGTACCAACTGAACCAACTCCCGAAACTCCTACCACACATTTCCATGAACCAACTCCACAAACTCCTTACATTCCTAAAGTGGTTGAATCTACTCCTTTGAAGTTTGTTGGGAGTGAATTTGTTGTTAATGATGATGAGTTTGAGGAAATGTTGGAGAATATTCTGACAAAAAACCAAGCTGCAATGGAAACTGGTGCAGGGAGTAGGGTGGATAATTGTGAATAGAGTAGGGTAGAAACTGGTGAAGGGAGTAGGGATAAGCATGTGGATGAGGGCTTAGTTGAGGACTGGGGTGATGATGATAATGCAGAAACAGAGGAGCCATCTAGAGCTGACAAGGGGAAAGGTAAGATGCATGAAAGTGATTGTGAAGCTACTCATAGTGATGATGAAGATTTCAATGAGGCAAGAGAAAATGGAAGAGAATCTGAGAGTGAGAGTTATGTTGATGAGAATGAGCATGGAGTAGGAGGAAATGAGAGTGGCAGTGGAACTAAGAATGCAACTAATGGGGATGAGAGTGATGGTGATAGGGATTTGTATGGTTGGGAAGATGATGCACCTAGTACTCAATATCTGCATGAGAGTGAGGATGAGCAAATTGGCTTCACCAGGTGTGTGCATTCTGAATCAGATGAAGATGGGGATGAGCTAGATGCAAATGCAACTGAGAATGCTGGTGAGAATCAAACTGCAACTGAGAATGCTGGTGAGAATCATGAAACTGAGAATGCACATAAGATTAATGATGATGATGATGATGATGATGATGATGAGTTTCATTATGTAAGTGATGAACAAAATGAATTGAGTGATGCAGAATGAATTGGAGATGAGTTCCAAGATCACATTGAAGACTGGGACAAAGAGTTTAAAGAAGGAGATGTCTTTTGTAATATAAAAGACTTGAGAATGAGGGTGAAAGAGTATGTGTTGAAAGTTGGGTTCATGTTGGTCAGGAAGAAGAATGATACATCCAGATTCATAGTACACTGTTGAGGCAAAGGTTGCCCATGGAGGCTGCATGCTTGTAAGTTACACTATACTTGATTGACTACTTAATCAACATTCCTTTGATTGACTACTTAATTTACACTCTAACTTGTATGTCTGTAGCTGAAGGTGTTTTGGATGATGAAACATCATTCATGATTAGGACTTATAATAGTGAACATAAGTGTGTAAGGAAGGTGGATCAGAGACAGGCGGACTCTAATTGGCTGGCTACCATTGATAGGCCACCACAATTCCAAAGGATGTTTTGTGGATTGGAGGGATTGAAAAGAGGCTTTCTTAATGGCTGCCAACCATTTCTTTTCTTTGATGGATGTCACCTAAGGGGCAGATTTGGAGGTCATCTGTTGAGTACTATTGGAACTAATGCAGATTGTGGTATTTCTAGTGGCTTGGGCCATAGTAGAGTCTGAGTGTAAAAACTCATGGGGTTTCTTCCTTCAGTGCCTTGAGAACTTTGTTGGACCATGGGATGTGGACAGACATTGGCACTTCATGGCAGATAGACAGAAGGTAGACTTGTAAACTTTCACTTCCATTTATAAATTGTCACTAACTAATTTGTATTTGAACTTGCAGGGATTGGTGCCAGTCATTGAAGAGTTAGCACCAACTGTTGTCAATAGAAAATGTGCTAAGCACATCTATGACAATTTCAAGCTCAAATGGAGAAGTGTAGACCTCAGAAAGTATTTTTGGCAAGCAGCAACTGCCTATACCTTATATGGTTTTAACAAGGCCATGGTGAAGATTAAGAATGCAAGTGTGCCAGCATATAACTATTTGATGAACATTCCTCTAGTCTTTTGGCAAGACATGCCTTTGACCCAACTCCCAAGATAGATCACTGTACTAACAATGTAAGTGAAAGCTTCAATTCTTGGGTGGAGCCTGTGAGAGGATATTCTATTCTTAACATTATGGAGGTAAGTGGTATATGCAATACTTGATGGTTTGTTACACTTGCTTCTACTTGTATGGTTTGTGTACTTGCTTTTAAACTGTGTATTGTTGGTTATGGTATAGGGCTTGAGAACCCAAGGGATGCAAAGAGTAACTGTGAGGAGGAAGAAGGGGGCTGCATGTACATCAGTTGTAATGCCAAGGGTGTTAAAGAAATTAAATGACACCCATGATCAGTCAAGAAAGTGCAGACTGATTTCAGAAGCTGGGCATATATATGAGGTTGAGGATTACAAATACACATTTGTGGTAAACCTTCAGAGTAGTACTTGTGATTGTAAGAGGTGGGACATGAGTGGGATCTAATGTAGGCATGCCTGGGTAGCTATCAATCACAATAGAGAGGATGGGGAGAATTACTTGAGTGCTAACCATACCAAGGCAGCATATATTAGAGCATATGATATGATGATTCTACCTGTGCCTCAAGTCCCCTTTTGGCCCATTGATTTGACTCAGGAAGTGTGCTCACCACCTGATGTATTGAGAGCTCCTGGCAGGCCTACTGTTACTAGGATTAGACATCCAAGTGAAGGTGGTCAGGGTGGTTCAAGGAAGCCTAAGGTGCCACTTAACAAAACAAGGAGACCACCTAACTGTAGTTTATGTGGTGTTAGAGGGCATAATTGTAGGAAGTGCCCTACCTTGGTGAGCTAACTAGTACATTCTCAGTTTTCTTTGTTTTGTTTGTGATTTATGAGTTCATATTATAACTCTACTGTTTCTTGCAGCAAAAAAATGATGATGAAGATGTGCTCAACCAAGGCCAACCAACTGATAGTGAGCAGGAAAATGGAGCTTCTGATGTAAGACTTTGTATGATTTTATATATGTTTCTCTAGTAAGTTTGTGTACTATGATGAAGTCATGTTAGTTTGATTGTAATGAGGATGGGTAAATGTTTTTTGCTTGTATAGGATACAAACCAAGAAAGGCCAAATGTTGGTAATAAAAGACCTAGAACTGGAGTTGTTGGTGATGAAGGGCCTAGTGAAACTGCTAGTGGCAGAGGAAGGGGAAGGGACAGAGGAGAAGCTAGTAGAAGAGGAGGATCAACAAGGGGCAGGGGGCTTGGTTCTTGGTTTGGTACCACACCTTAGTCACTTGTAGTTATTTGCATCTATTTAGCTTGTGTTTATGCAGTTTTTATTTTTTTTGATGGATTTGGAGTCATTGATACATCTTAGTTGGTGTTTTTGGGTTTGTTCTGATTGATGACTTTGCTTTGGAGTACTTGATAGTTGAAACAGTTTGGTTAGATCTCCGTTGCCCAATTTGTATTGAAACTTTCATTGGAAAATTAAGTTCAACACAAAGTACTTCCTAATCTACTTGTTCTTCTAGTTGAATGCTTTACAAATTTGAACAAACAGGTACACTGCAAACAACAACAGGTTTAGGCAAATGAGTTGCCTAATTATACTATACTTGTCTTCATTTGGGTGCACTCTCTTCTTCTGTCTTCTTTGCACCATTGTATCCTCAGGTTCCTCCATAGGTAGCTCTCTTGTAGTTTGTTGTCTTTGACCTGTCGTGTCTTGTTGTCTTCTTGTAGCTATGTGTCGTGGTGGTACAAATTCACATGACAGTTCGGCATGGATGAAATCTCCTAGAACTTGTGTTTGCACATTTTCTTCCTCATGACACCATTCCGACCACCATGCTTTGGACAACCCCAACAAAACCTTCCCTCATGCGGTTGAGACTTTTTAACGGATAGAACCGTTCGCTTACTACAATTTGAATTCTTACAAATAGGACGAATAACAACACTTGACAAATCACCACTCGATGAATGCATAACTTAACTAGACAATTGTAATTTGGAGTGTAAAAATCTGAAATAAGGAGCCAAAATGGACTGTTTTCTGTGTTTAAATAGGAAAAATTCACTCCCAAAATAATTCCAATGGCTAATTTTTTAAAAATAACGGTAACTAAATAATTACGAGTAAGTACTGGATAAAACAAGTTCAATTACATGTAGGTCCTCATGTGATTCGCACGTGACAGTAGTAAGTTAAGATTGTTTGGCCAATTCCAAAAGCTGAAATTCAAACAGGGGCAAAATTGGCTTTTTCGGGTTTAAATTCGCTGAAAGTCAAATTCGTGGACCTGGATGTAATTGATTTATATCGAACAAGACTTGCTTGTAATTGTTGATCTAAGTGGTAGCCATCTGCCACATTTGAATCTAACAGGGGGGCCTATATGTAATTTGCCCAAAAAACTAAATAATGTAAGTAATGCAAGAATAAACATATTAGGATGCATTACTTAGAATCTAAATGCACATGAAATTTGACTTGATAATGCAACGGTACCGTACGTATTTCGAATTCGTTAATCAATCGGACTTCAGGTACGTGAGCTCATTTTCTATCATCATCATGATGTCATCTAATGGACTTACATGTAAGATCCCCATTTACATGTCCATCGATTTTGCATATGCTTATAAATATCTCGGTTCCATGTATACCAGTATATCAAATCTCTTTCTTAGATTTTTCAAGTCAGTACTGATAATTAATATCTGAATATTTTTGTAGGTACCATTTCATTTCATATAGGCCATCTATTATAATTCAGATATGTATGCCTTTCATGGCATTTATCACTCTTCAGGAGTACCAACTGCATTATCTTGCCATTTTCTTGTATTGTACTTAGCACTGGAACCGTATATTTCATTGAGGTGAATGAATCATTAGTACATTAGGCAAGATATCTCAATGTCCAACACATGTCATTCTATAATCGATATGTAACTCTGTACGCCTCAAAATTGGATCATAGCGGGTTAACATCCAAATCATTAAATTTCATGTTCGAACATATCTTGATATAGTAACATGGAGCTGGAGAGTAAATATTTAGTTCAAGATTGAACTTTCAAATGAATGTGGGGATCAATTCACTCTATGAATTTGTTTTTGCAAGCTTACTCATGTTCTTCCTCCCCTAAGCTGGGAAAAACGAGGGGAGGGCTCATGATATTATAATGCCCAGCTTAGAAATTAATATACGCATCCAATTTTGTATGCTTCATGCATTAGTTCTATGCGGAGAACAATATTATAGGGAGTCAATATATTTGCACAGTTGGATTTTCTTGTGTTGAAAATAAATTTGCCCTCAAATTGGGAGATCATGTGGGCTTCTGGCCACCTATATATCAATCATTGTCAACTTTAAAAGTGTGACTTTTGCTCATTTCAAAATCTCCATTTTCATGCTTAATCTCAGTGCTTTGTCTTACCAAAATAATGATTACAACACGAGATAACTTTCAGCATATAATCATATGGAAACTTCAGGTTTCACAACAACGGTTAAGTTATAACCGGATGGCCTAATTTGTCACATCAAATTTGCATGTCAATATACGTCTATATTATCACTCTTGACATGTATACAAAAGTACTTTCAAAACTGGCCAGAATGATGTGACATAAAGACACACATCTTTGTCTTTTTCTATTTGACAAGACTTATAAATACTCATTCAATGAGTAAGTCTAATTGTGCTCTTTTGGTTGTAAACATGCATTATAATATGCTCGATGTACATATAGCTTATAATATGTATACTTGTCACGAGCAATAGTTATATGCGTACAAAAATGTTCATTTATGTTTTTAGAAGCCTTTGTTGTGGGAATTGTTACACCTACTTAGCCCCAACACTCCATTCGGAGAGTATACAAAACATTTTAGGTTTCCACCCAAACGCTTGGACAACAGAATTAGCATATTATATAAAATATTTTTGAGAATAAAATGCTCAATTCTCATTCTCCTAACTTCAAGTTGGTGGTATATTTGATCACTCGTATATTTCTCTCAACTTGGGTTGATGAGTTTTATTTTATGCTTGCTTCTAGTGAAGCTTTGATACATGTATAACAAGCAAAATGTTCACATTCACTTCAGGGAATAAGAAGAATCAATTTTTAGAAATTGATCATGATCTTTTAATTAATGTTTAAAACTTTATTATTTTTCCAAACACCTCTTATGGTTTGATCATGGATGCACTTGTATAGATCAAATAGGGGTTATTCCACACTTGTTCCATGAAAATAGCTTCACAAACGTTAAAGTCCACAGCCAAAGTAAGGTTAGATTTATTTTGTCAATATTTCGTAGCAAGTATCCAAGTTTCGTATTTCTCAAAAGATAAAGTACCACACAAATTTCTATTCTGAATAATAGAAAATAGTACTTTTGAATTTTTTTTTTCAAATACCACTCCAACAAAAATGCATCATAACATAGATGCTTCACAAATATAGTGAAAGTGCATTAAGCAAGAATCCATTCACAATCAATGATTCTTTACATGCTCAAGAAATAACTTACGGAAAATATTAACTCAAAGCAACCAACTTTAACGTTACAAAGTTTAAGTATTTTAACGTTCATCACATTCACAGTAAAGTAGAGCAACAAACTTGTAACTTTCACAATCAATGCATAAATAAAATCAATAAGATAACCGTCTCAAATTAAATCACAAGTTTAAACAGATGACCAAACTCACACATTATCGATCATCATCCCCCAACATGCATGCTCCAAGCAAACCAAAAAAACTAACATTACTGAACAAAGTTATTACTAGAGTAATAAGTAATAACAAGCAAGTCACAAGCAACAAAAAGTTTTTCCTTATTTTCACAATAGTCACAATAGCATAACCTTAAGAAGATTAATACACCTTATCAACAAGGTTTTAGCCTTTAAGAATAATTTGCCACAAAACAACACGGAATGACTAAGGTTTAAAAATAACGCTAAATATTATTAAACGCTTCAAAATCTTCGTCACCAAAGTGAAAGCCATCAATAGAAATGTTAATAAAGATCCTGAAGCATCAGGACCCAACCTCCAGAAAAATATAAGAACAAAATTTTAGTTATGCGAGGCCACCGACCAAAAGAATACATCTTATAAATTTGTTTCTGGTTATTTCCAGAAAACATAACTATAATTGGAAAAGGAAAAAGAAGGTCGTTACACGAGATCAAACATGTAAACTAGCTTTTGGCCATTCAGAGTAACATGAAGCAATAAAATCAAAACGGTTCAAGGACCTCAAAGAATTAGAGAGTTAAATCAGCCAATTGATCACGTTGCCCATTTACAATTTAGATAGAAAAATAAGATGGCAAAGTTCGCAACAAATGTCAATGCTAACCGATCTTTTATGGCCAATTCAGCAATACCGCCGCTAAACATTTAGACAGACTACACATTTAGGGGCAATTAACAAAATTGTGCTTAAGACTCTTGTACCTCCGGTTGGTTTTTCCTCCGTGTAACATGCCATCGTTTAAGATTGTCTCCATGCATCTTTAGGATAGAGCTACAAGAACAAAGAATTTATTAGTATATAATTCTCAAACAGAAAAATAATAAAATGAATCAATGGACTAGTATATAAAGTTTCCTCTTGATCATGTAGGTAACAATCAGTGTGGCAATAGAAGGTGCAAAAACTGGAACAAATTTTCAACTCAAACACCAGCTGTTGATAATATTTGTGAGGAGTATATGGACTCCCTTCATGATTTTCTTACATGTGTTTGGACGGTCAGTTGGTTGAGCACTATCGTGCTGATAACGTGTTACAAATTATAAAACTAATGTGATAGGAAAGAAAAGAAGAACAATAAGAAAGAATAGAGTAGAGTAGAGTACAAGAATATATCATTCATCTTATCAAATAATTCAAGTGTCCACAATATACATCATGAACCACTATTTATAGACTACATGTAGGAGGAGATTTAATCTCATCATAAAGTATGCAAAGTAGTGGGATGATTGGAGTTGTAAATACATGAGTTACAATAGAATATAAATGGTGTCATTTAACTCATAATCACTAAGGGAACAGAACATGTAGAAATAGAGGAGGTGAATGTACATTTATCAAGTATCATATTATTACATAACAAGTCTCAATATCAATAGTACTAGTACTAACCCGTGGCAATGCCACGGTATAATTTACTTTTAATAATAAATATAATAGATGGGTCAAAATATTTTAACCCGTTCCAAAATTACTATACGTTGTTTCCTTGTGTGTTTTTGTTGAATAATTTCTATGCAATTCGCATGGTGCTCACAGACAATGTTATCAACTCAAGTATATATATGCACTTGAGCATTCTGGATTGTAATAATAAATTGGGACAAGAAGATTTTTTCATTCTTTCTTTCTGTTTTCCTGTTTCCTTACATTAGCATAAGGTGTTGAAATTGTAGCATTTTGGACAATTTAGTTTGGTTAATTCCGTTAATTGAAAGATGTGATTTATTTGAAGTTGCATGATTTCTATATACTGACTGCAAACAAGTATTTTATATTTAATTTTTGGGTCTTTGTCGCCATGAAAAATTACATAATCAGCAAAAGTGTTCTTGAAGAAAGTCGTAGCCCTTACTCCCTCCGTCCCGCAGAACTTCATACATTTGCCATTTTTAACCGTTCCACAGAACTTCATACATTATCAAAAAAGAAAGCTACCCCATACCCAACAAATAATAATCAATCTCAACTTTACACTTAAATTACACAATTTACCACACTAAAAGTACACATTTTTCCACTTTCTCTATATTCTATCATTACTTTAACTTTTCGCATAAAACTGCACGCTAACCCTAATGTATGAAGTTTTTCGGGACGGAGGGAGTAGTATTTATCTTCGCATCCACAGACAAAACGACCCAATCGGACTTTCGTAGCTCCATAAACGATCAAAATACGAAGCAGTTATACTTGAATGCTATGATGGTTTTGTTATCAGTGGCAGCACTTATGATGCTTATGGAAATGATCAATGGATTGTTGAACTTTGCTTTCTGTTGCAAACACTGTTTGCTATGCAGAAGAAGGTTCTTGGCGTTTGCTTTGGTCACCAGGTATACTTTAATTACGGGCTTTATTTTTGTATCCATGTCCAAGTTGTTTAAATTTGTACTTAAAATGTATCGATCTTTGCAGATATTGTGGAAACGTAGAAAACTCATGTACTGGTTGGGATCTTGGCATAAGAACCGTGAGGTTCACTGAGGATTTCTATGCACACGGTTCAAATGAGGGATTTGATGAAATCCCTGAAACTCTTGCTATCATTGAGTGCCATCAAGATGAGGTATATATTTTTCGATCGCGAGCGATAAATCTTTTTCGATCTTCTAGTACTTCCTTGTCCGAAATAATAACAATATCATTCGCTTCATCACTCCCTTTCCCTCCGGGTAGTCATCCTAGATAGGAGACTCTTTCCAGTAGCAACGTTCCTCAACGGTGAACAATTGCTCGATTCCATCTTGACAATTGACACACAAGAAAGTCATAAATCGAATATTAATTTCCGGCAATCTGCTGCTTGACGGCGTACGGTATTTGACCTGTCAAACCTAATTATATTCCGATCTCCACCATTCAGATTCTAGGTCAACGAGTTGGCTTAATGCTATCAAACTTTCGTTACGATCCAACGGCTGAATCAACGGGAAACCCCGTTTTACTCGGACTGCGCTGTGTTGTCAAGCTATACAAAAATTGTCTTTTTTCCACAAAATTCGGCCCTGATCACCTGGCTGTGATACCAATCTAATGTAGCGTGCGTTGTTAAAGACAATAACAATAAGGAACGGGAAACTCAAAACTCGTTGATTCAAAAGAATACCGAGAATTGACTCAAAACTCGTTGATTCAACAGAATACCGAGAATTGATGGATCAAGATTTGTTGATTCACAGGAATATCGAAAATTGACAAATATGAGGAAAACCTCGATTTTTCATATATTATCTCAAAACTATTCCTCTAACAACAACCAACCAAATGTTTAAATAGAAAATTCCTAACCAACTAAAAGGAAAATATCAAATTTTAATTAATTAATAAAAATAAAAATACTAAATCATAATTAATTAAGAGCTTTTAGCAGACATTCTATACTACAGCTTAACTGTTTCAAGTACTGCTTACTGAGAAGTCAAGTTATAATTAGATTTCTGCATCTGTACTGAATATACTTAAATTACGCGTATCTTAACTATTGCATGCATTGAAAAATTAAAAGGAAATATACAAAATTCTAATTAACTAAGAAAAAGTAAATATATCAAATTCTAATTAACTAAGAAAAAGTAAATATAACAGAAAAATAATAAACCAAAATAATTTGTCGCATTCGTTCCGCATCATATATTTTGCATTTCTTGGTCAAGAAAAGTGTTCCGGAAGTTTAGAACAAATTCAATTAATTGAGGGTTTCCATAAATTTCTTGAATATGTATTATTAATAATATAAAAATCGGCATAATTACATAGGGCTACCCATTTAGAACGACGTTTCTCATATTCGTGCTATTTAGTCGAACAATTACAGTTTAGTCCAAATCCGTTGACCAGCTTAATTTGGTTGTTTCATTTGAAACAACCAAACATGACCTTATGTAATTTTAAATAAAGGAAAAAAAAAAAAAAACCATCTTCTTCTTCCTCCATCTTCTCCAATAGTAACATACTTCTTCCATCTTCTTCTTCCTCCATATCTTCTCCAACATACTTCTTCCTCCATCTTCTCAACTTCCTTCTCTTCTTCTTCTCCGGTAAATTTCTTCCTCTTTCTTGTTCTTTCTCATTCTTCTAAATTGCAGCTCCAAATCGGAGCTGCTGATTCGATTCGGGCATGGCGACTCGATCGAGCTATATCAACTCAAATCGGATGGATACCAACTCAAATCGAGGCTTGATTCGATTTGAACTATGTGACTCGATTTGAGTCAGTGACTCGATACATCTCCGATTTCGATTAATTGTTACGAACTTTCGATTGTGTTTTCGGATTGAAGTTGGGGGATAATTTACAAATTGAAATAGAAGAAAGAGGAAGAAATTTACCGGAGAAGAAGAAGAGAAGTAAGTTGAGAAGATGGAGGAAGAAGTATGTTGGAGAAGATGGAGAAAGAAGAAGATGGAAGAAGAAGTATGTTGGACTGTTGGAGAAGATGGTTTTTTTTTTTAATTTTATTTTCTTTATTTAAAATTTTATAAGGTATTATTTGGTAACATGCAAAATTCAATAATCTAAGAGGGGTAAAATTGACTTTTTTCCTGATTTTAGTTCGCGAAAAGTCAAATTCGTGGGCTAAAGTGTAATTGTTTTACATCTAATTGTACCAAATCATAATAGTTCGACTAAGTGATACTAATCTGTAATTACGACATCTAAAAGGGGATATGGATGTAATTTCCCCTATAAAAACCCCAGATCTCCATTTTGTGGAGATTATCTCAAGTTAAGATAATTGACCAAGTGCTTGAAATGTATAGGTTTGGGAGGTGCCAGTGGGAGCTCAAGTGTTGGCATATTATGATAAAATAGATGTGGAAATGTTCGCATTTGAAAACCACATCTTAGGATTTCAAGGGCATCCAGAGTACACTAGAGATATTCTTGAGAACATCATTATCGCCTTGTCACTAATGATTCTGTTGAGGTAAAATGTTCCCTTTAAATTAACTAGTGATTCCGACTGTACTGTCAAGTGTATCAGCCATGGCATCAAAGCTTTGATCAGTAATTAAAACATTTGATCTAATGTAAGCTTACATTATCTTGAATTTCTGACCGTGTCATACAGATAGCTTTTGCGGATGAGGCCAAGTTGAGATTAGCAGAGGTGGAGCCGGATAGAAAATTCTTGGAAAGGATTTGCAAAGCATTTCTCAAAGGGGACTCTTCGCTCATTGCCTCACTTCTGATGATAGTTGTTATTTCTGTCTGTTTATTTGGATGCAATCCTTTGTCTGAGATCAGGGACAATGGCTAGAGTATATGTGTGAACTTGAGCCTTGTGGATAATGAAAAATAGAGTTCAGGTGCTTATATAGCCTGTCCAACAACCACATAATGGTAAATATAAGCTATCAAAAAGAGCACTGCGTTTAGATTCCAAAGTACTCACATGGTTATATGAAATGCAAGTACTAGGAAATTGAGAATTCATTAAAATTTAAATAAGAGGAGCGATTTAGAGTGTGTCAAGAAAATCTAATTTGTGAGCTAGATTAGCTTGATATCTATTGAAGGAAGCATTAGTGTTATGAAGACACTGAAGAATGAAGGAAGCTAAAGACTGGTGTTATGAGGATACTTGATGTGTTGTGCTTGGTGTTGCGGATACACTGGAGGAGACACGGATAACACAATAAGTGATGACAAAGGTATGCTGACGTGTTATATTCCTATTGGCTCTGGTGACTTGGAGGGAGAATTAGTTAGTTATGTAACTAACTTGCAGATTTTGTTCCTTGATAAAGTTGGAGCGGTTTACATCGATTTGGAGTATATAAGCATGATTGTAACCGTTTACCTCAGAGATTTATTCATTCATCTTCATTGTAAAGCATTTCTTGTAGGCAATTCAGTTAGGCGAAGAAAGAGTAGCTAGAAGCTTGAAACTCTCGTTTGATTCGTGCTTGTAATCTGTTTCTTGTTGATATAGTGGAAACCTGGCAATCTCCTTGGATGTAGGTGAAAATTGAACCACGTAAATCATTGTGTTGATTGTTGATTTGTTTGGTTTCGTCTCCTTGAGTCGATTGGGGTTGATTGGTCGATTTGTAGAGATATTCGTTACAATTGGCGCCGTCTGTGGGAGGAGGAAGAAGAAGAAGAAGAAGAAGAAGAAGAAGAAGACGAAGAAGAATCAATCTGCAAGTTTCATCAATGGCGTCTCCCAGATTCGACATCGACAGGTTAACGGAGAAAAGTAATTTCCCTGGTGGAAGGTGAAGATGAAGGCGTTGCTGGTTCAACAGGGCATCATTGATGCCATTCTCGAGGATTTTCCATCGGCGATTACAGATGCTGAGAAGAAGTCGATTATGCAGAAGGAGTGGAAACAACTGACATAAAAAACAAAGCTTGTTTGTTACTAAGATCACTCTATGGGCTCAAGCAAAGCCCAAGGCAATGGTATAGAAGGTTTGACAAGTTCATGTTAAGTCACAAGTTCAGAAGGTGTGACTATGACACCTGTGTATATTTCAATGGTGATAACATTGAGAACATGATTTATCTGCTCATTTATGTGGATGATATGCTTATAGCCAGCAAGCATGTATTGGGGCCTCCTAAATTTTTTCAAACTCAATTCTCAATTTATTTGGCCAAGCCCATATCCATCACTAGATTTATCCTACCCTAAAACGATAGACCAAAATTTCTTTACTCAATCAAAGAGCAGTTGTGGTTCTGTATTATAATCTGCACTGCCGTTTTGTTCAAAATCTTCTCAAAACGTGTCTCTGGTTGGATTCTAGTCTTCCATGGAAACATGTAAAGTTTCAATTTTGTTCAAGGACATCATTATTACCGAAGCATGACATCATTCCACCATCTTTTGTCCCAAAGGTCATATTTATTTACAATTTAAGTATTTGATTTGGGTTTTTACATAGTAGTGGCGATTTCGGAGAATTCGAAGTCCAAGTTAGAGGAGCGTTTGGGGTTTAGCTAGGTTAAGCTCTGTTTCGAGTCGTCTTTGAGGTAAGGGGAACACTTAACACTTTTGCTTCTATTTTCCTATATATATGCGCGTGTGTGTAAACTTTTTATATGTACTTGATCTAGGTATCAGGAGCTCACCCTTACACCCATTTTCAGATGTTTAGTGAAGTGTCTGTGTATGGACGTATCTTGGAGTCGAGGCGGGTAGACACGTGGCGTTTTGAGAGTTGTGTGTTCTTTGTATAGAAGATTAGTAGTTGTATTGTAGAGGTTATTAGATTGTAATTTGTTATATTTTAATTTTAGACGCTCTAAATTACCTTCCAATTTTTTTTAGTTTTGGAGCGTGACATTTTTAGCCTCGTTTCAATACGGTTTTACAGAACACCTACAAAATACACAAAACACGAAAACATAACAAAACTCTTATAAATAATAAACTATAACTAAACTTCTGGTGAAAAAGAAAAGTTGAGATGATAGAAAACCAACTCATTAGTCCCTTTTATTTCATTTCAAAGAAATTACATGTTCCATGTGCCCCCTCATTTTTCTGATCAATTTCACATCGGAGTACCTATATTCTACAGTGGCATGTTAAGTGGTAGTGATGTGACATTGAAATGTGCATTTTTACCTACTTTTAGACCCTCTTTTTTGCCCAAGTGTTCAATATTTACATCATATTATGGCTAATTACCAACTTCTTGTGTATTTTGTAGGGCATGATCGTGTTTTCGAGGAATTGCACGATTTTCGGTGCCAAAACGGCATATTTATGTGAAATCGAGGAAAATAAGGAAATAGGTTGATTTGCCCATACACGGAGTTTGAGGAGTCCAATCACGGCACATGACCTAACGATGCGAAGATTATTGAAAATGCTAAAACATTGTAGAGATCACTTTTCGAGAAAACGAAGTTACGAAGCCCGAAATCAGTTCGGAAGGTAAAACAAGAGACACGAGGTACAACAAGGTAGCTGCAGTGAGTCGCAGATTTTTCCATAAGGCCTGTTTCTTCGGTCCGCCAGGCCAGAGCCCGTCATTCTAACATTCCTTGTTCATCATTGGCAGACAGAGCTCGAAGGTTACAGTATATATAAGTGTGTTGGTTTCTCATAATCACACACCGCGATCTAAAGCAGCTCTCTTGAGAGAGAACTAGTCCTTGGGAAAGTGAAACCCTAAAACAACAAACCCTGGCTGTTAGCAACCTGGTGAAGAAAACCCTAGCCGTCAAGAATGAAGACATCAAGACTAAGCTTTTCTTTTCTTTGCTTTTCAATTCTTCCTGTGTTTTGTTTGCTGCAATTATGAGTAGCTAAATACTTTCATAAAGGCGAACCGCGCGCTGAAACTATGCCTATTACTCCTTTATATACCGTGATATATTGATGAATTGATTATTAGACGTAATTCAAATTTGTGCAACTCTATTTGTCTGACTCTATTTATTTTTTTATTTATTGAGGTACCATAGTGGTCCTTTTCAAGGTCTTGGTAGAGGTAATCAAGTTACTTGTTTATCTTGTCTGGAAATGTGGAGTGATGTTTTGTTGAGTGACATAACAATTTCATTGACTGAGTGGGGGTGCTGATATCAATCGCGTCTTGGTATTTAGAGGCAAATACGTTTTCTTTTATTCAAGTAGTTGGAGTAGTACAATAAGAGGGAAGGTCGGGATCCTTTACATCTTGTAATCATTGATTACAAAACCAATTTACTTACGATCTTCTGCATGCTTATATATTCAACTACTTTCAAAACCATTCTGTTTACTGTTTGTGCATCGAACTACGTCGTTATCTGTTTGTTCCTATGCTAAGTGTCCGAGAAGAACGACATTCCGAGTCAACTTTTTGCTATTCTGTGGATTTGTAGGCTTCCGACTTATTATAAATTTAAATCTTTGTGTGTATTTGGGAATCACAGGAATACAACGATTATTTAATTCCAAAGTGCACATCAGGTAGCCAAATTGGACAGGGTCATTGTGGAATACCAAAAGCAAAAGTGTCGCATTGTAGAGTACCTTCTTTTTTTCCTCCAGATTTTACCTAAGTACTTTCTCTATGAAACACAAATAATTAATGTTGTATGTGGATATCACATTGTTCTCTTCCGCCGTCTCCAAGTCTGAGCACAACCATGTTAACCCCCTTTTACTACTACATATTTGTTACAACTTAAGACAAAACTCAGAAGGATATATATTTTTCTTTTATGCTCTTTAATGGCCTTGAACTTCAAGAGGTAACATAAGTACAGTTCAAAATGGAAAATCTCGGTATTGAATTTATTTTTCAATAGGACACGCATTGCAATATCTTTCATTCAAAATATTATGTCCTTCGTTTTCACCATATTACTTTCATCGTGATTACTCTTATTTTGATGAAATTATAATTATACATTTATACATTTTGTGGATCTCTGCGTGCACATTTGCTTAAGAGTAATATATATGTACGAACTGATGTATGGAAAAAAAAGGAACAAATATTGTTAGTTGAAACATTTATGATTTCATTATCTTTTCTATGTGCCACCTTTCATAAAGTAGTTCACAGCTACTATCTCTTTTCTTTTTTTTTTTTCCCTTGGAAATGAAAATATTAAAGTACACATTCAAGTAAAACTTGACTTTTCCAAAAGATTATTTCAACTATAATACTTAAGTGATTATGTAATAAAACACACAGACAAAAAACTAAATAAAAGTTGAGCAACAATTACAAATTATACCAATGAAATAGTGCAAAATTGACACCACTTGACTAAAAGCTATATGAAAAGAACTAAAACTTTGTCTTACTGAAATTCAATTTACTACTTTTTAGCTTTACTTTAGTGAATAAATAGAGAAGCAAGTTTCTCAGATGTTTTACGTTCTTTGCTAGTCTCTCACAAGACCACTCACATTCTATAGTATTTACATGATTTTTCCGAGTGGACTAAACTTGGTTTGGTTCTTCATTGGTTTCATTTGTGTCGAAATGAGTGAGATTAACATTCTTTTGGTTGACAGCGACACAAATAGTCTTGTTCAAACGTCTAATTTGTTACGGAATCAGTCATATAAAGGTAATTTTCTCAAACAATATTTTGCTATTTGTATTTTTGTATTTGGTATGGTTTTTCTGTTAGTATATTTGATTTGCTTTAACTCATTGATGCAAATTCTATGCGACGCGGAAACTATCGCCATGAATTAGGTGGCTTATAGATACCCATTGTATGTATTGGTTCTTAATTGCCTTTCTCGAATGCAACTTTTTTCCTCTTGAAGAATAGGGTTTCCCTGTACCTTTATAAATTTTAGTGGATTATATAGAAATTGAAATGGGAAAAAAAGATTTTGTAAAGAACATGTGGAATAATATAAACAAAATTAAATTTATCTACAACAGCAGTGCTGGTGTTCCAACCTACATTTAATTCTTGATGCATTTTATGTAAATCCGGTGGCATAATTCATTCATGGCTTACTTAGTTTTAGAACCACACTAGTTGTTACTTATTTTTATAACTTCGCCATCAGGCCACCGGTTACAAATAGGAAAAATGAAGTAATACCTAATATTTTGTTGTTTCTTTTTTTGTAAATTCCTATGAATTTTTTTTATACAATATATCAGAAGTAAGTTTGTTTGTTGCACACATATCAATAAGAAAACTAAGTATGATTTACATGAAATTAGTGTTACAGGGCAAAAACTGAGTTATGAAATTCTTTTACGGGCTTACAATAGGGTTTTCAAAATATTCATATTCTAAAATCCAATCCAAATGTACGTATTAATATCGGAACAACTAGATGGGTCCAATTTGTTCGTTAGAAATGAATCAGATAAAGGATGACATATTTTTCCATATGTGGAAGTCCAATATGCTTATACATGAATTTCTAACAATCAACTAGCTATTTTAAATATATGCATACTAGACTTAATTTGCATGCGAAACATGTTAATTACATAAACATTTTATATTTGTTGTTTTAATTTATTTTACACACACACACACACATGTGCACACACAAAGAGAATTTGTGTAATATCAAATGCAACTCTTATAGTTGTCCATAACAAATAGGGATTGTCCAGTCCAAATCAAATGCATCTGTTTCGCTTAGGATTGAAAATTCCTTGTTTACTACTTTGGGTTTTGATATACCATAACTTTGTGTCATATCCCAAAAGTTAATAGAGTTTAAAGTGAATGAGAATGTCACTCATTTATTTAATTTCAAAAGTTCATCCATAACGAGTTATGTGTGCTTACTATAGAACAATCTAGGGTGACACCCTATGAAGTAATCTTTAGAAAATCTTCCAATTATTATGTGTTCTTATTTACTATATCCTTGATAAATATTAATTTGAGTTTCATATACTTTTGTTTAATGATCAGTTATTTCTAACATTAGGAATAACCCCAGCACCACCCAAGTTATTGGCACATCCCTAATTTATACTACCCCAAATTAATTTTTTTCTAATTTCACGAAAATGAAGAACGGTTTTTTTAAGACAATTACTTATAATATGTCTTTAATATTTTATACAATTCCATAATTGTATTACACATATGTATAAACATATATACAAGGAAATTCTGCAAGTGAAAAATTGCAACGAAGTAATTATACCTTTTTTTCCAGACGAAAAAAAATCTCAACTTTACTCTATAAAAAATTAATTTTAACTTAATTATCTACGTTTGTTGCATCTTTGAGATTTATGTTTTACTTCAATTCATTCTTGTATTTTGTAAATCCATTTTGGTTTCCAGTTACGACATTGCAAGAGGCAAGTGTTGCTGCATCCTTGCTATCTGCCGGAAGTGCAGAGTTTGATCTTTTGATGATTGGTGTAAACTCGTCAAATGTGGAAGCATATAAGCTTTTCCATTCAGCGGTTAAGATGGTTCCAGTGGTAATACGTAAGTGTAATGTTTTTTTTAATAATCCTATATACACTTCCCATATACATAATTTTATGATAGGCCTTGTGGCTAAGAATTTACCACATCAATATAAAAATAAATATGGTCCACCTCAGCATAAATCGATGGTGAATTCACTATCACAAGGTCTATCAGAGTATTATGAACTTAATTCAGGTAACAAAATTTACTTCTCCAATAATTTTATGCAGTTCATTGTGTTTTTTAAATTGCAGTGATGTCAGATGATGCCAATCGTACTCTAGAAAAGTATGCTATAGAAGATGGTGCATACGTTTTCCTCCAGAAGCCGGTTTGTATGGATGTGATAAAGTACCTCTGGCAACATGTTTTTAGAGAGAAGATGCGGAAAATTAAGGATAAGGGAAATTTCAATGAAGTGGTTCATAATAATAATGCACCCAAAGATGATCAACCCACGGGAAGTATATTGAATTGCAATGGATCAAGTCGACAAGGAAGTGGGATTGAGGAAACTACTGATCATTCTGACTCAGGAAATACAATGATCGCCAAGAAGTCGAAGATGTGTACTGAGTGGACATTAGACCTTCACAGAAAGTTCATCAATGCTGTAACTATTCTGGGTGAAGGAAGTATGATCTCTTACAATTTAAATACATATATTTTCACATGTAAGATAGAACTGATTTAAAAAGCATATTTAATGAATTTGTGACTAACCTATTATCTTATTTGGTGAAGGATGCTTCCCTAAAGAGATCTTACAACTAATGAATGTTCCGGGACTCACAAGAATGCAAGTTGCCAGCCATCTCCAGGTTCTCTCTCTCTCTCTCTCTCTCTCTCTCTCTCCCTCCCTCCCTCCCTCCCTCCCTCCCTCCCTCCCCCCCTGAGTTTTTAATCATTTTCTCTATTATCTATGATGGAAAACTTATTGTTTATTTGACGTAGAAATGTCGCCTTGGGTGGCAACCAGCTGCAGAAAGGAAACCTCGTCGTAGAGGTTCAAGAGCATCTAGCTTGAATGCAAGCAACAGGACAAAAAAGTATGGATTGTTCCCACTGAAAATGAAAGGTTCACACTCTAGATTAGCTGAGAACCTGAACCGAAATGGCGAACATGTTCAGGTTGAAGTGCAATCTCCTACAAGTGAAAACACAGGAAATTTTTTCCCCATTTCCCAGAGCAATGACAAAAATGGTTATTCCTGTGGAAAGGAGATTGCAGCAACAATGAACCATGAGAATCAACTATTTGATTTGATCCCGATTGAATCAGAGGTTGATTGCAATCAGGTTGTTACAGGAATCAATTTTAAGGAACAAGATAATTATTGGGATAAAGTTGACCAGCTACAGGTTAGTGTTGGTTACATACAACATACGCCGTATAGTTAATTGACAAGAACATATGTAATATCATACTTCATTCCTAGAACAAGTTCATGAGAAATTCTGGTTACATATATACTTTCAGGAGTTTATTTAAATTTATTTATTCTTTAGTCATGTTCATTACGTGCAACAGGTTCCTGATACTGATAATGTTGTTGTTGATGATGAATTTTGGAATTCATGGATAGCAGACTTTACAGATCAGCCATGGACTGGAGCTCTATAAAAAGTGTTATGAAATACTTGTTCATGTTTTTTTGTTGTGTTGGAATAAAGATTTTACTTCTAGGTATTATAACAATGGATAAATATATGTGGACCCAAATATGCTGCTTTGTCATTTGCATGATGCAGTTGGTTTCGTTGTTGGAGAATTGGTTGAATAAACCATTCAGACAAATATTGAAAGTGTTAAGTAGACGACTTTGAATGATGTTTTTTCGGGTTCCGATCCACCACTTGGTTTTTCATCATTATTGTGCATACACTATTTTATCCTATTCTTATAATTAAAGAAGTTTGCCAATATCCATCAAGGGTGAAGGGAGGGGATCAGGTAGGTGAACCCTTTTTTTAAAGGATTTAGTAAGCATGCTCAGGCAAGGGAGGTGTTGCGATGAGTTAATATTTCTCCAGGTTCTTTATGGATCTCTAATAATATTTGGTAAGCTAAGGGAAGTTTTCTTTTTCTATCAAGATATGCATGACATAAGATCACATGAAATAGCCAATATTATTCTGTATACCCGTAATTTTTTCCGAGAATTTTTTTGGATAAGTGATTGTGATTTTTAGATGATGTGAACATTAGAAAGACAATTAGTTCTTGTAGATAAAAGTCAATGTCCAACACTACAAGGAAAAGTTGTTTTACCTGCTTTTTACGAAACACATGTAAAAAACATGATCAAATCACATGTCACCCCTTTGTCCACATTTGTTCACGTACGAAGTTGAAGGATATGCGTGCAATAGCAAAGCGATGTCTTAATTAATTTGTAGAATTGGCCATTACTTGGTCTTGTGCAAACAAGGCTCAAGCCCTGAGACGATGTCAGTGATGAGACAATATTCTAACGTCTCATTTGGTCCTTTTTGGTGGTCTTTGTGAGTCTTTGTCTTTAGTTTTGTAGTATTTTTAGTTCGTTTTTACGCTTTGTTGTTTTGTTTCTGTTTTGTAGGAATCTATGCCTTTTGAGCCATATGAGAACAGGTCGTTTAGCATAGCTCGCCGCGGCGAGGGATTCAGTCCGCCGTGGTGAGATTTTACGAGAGTTGCATTGAATCTTCTAGCATGGCTCGCCGCGGCGAGGAAATCAGTCCGCCGCGGCGAGATTTTGCGAGTATTCATCTTTTGAGATTAAAGAAGACTCGCCGCGGCGAGATTTTGTGAGTGGAGCCTATGTTTTGAAGATGGAAGCTCGCCGCGGCGGAGCACCTTGCTTGCCGCGGCGAGATTATGCGAATGTTATATATATTGCGATAAAGAAGGCTCGCGGCGGCGGCGAGATTTTATGATTGGCTCCCCTATTTTGAAGAAAGATGCTCGCCGCCACGAAGGAATTGGTCCGCCGCGGCGAGATTTTACGAGAAGGATATATGTTGCGATTAAGAACGCTTGCCGCGGCGAGCTATTTCTTCCGCCGCGGTGAGCTATTTCTTCCGCCGCGGCGAGCAACGCAGATTTAATTTTATTTTCCTTATTAGATTAGAGTTTTGATTCCTTTTCTTTCATACTTCTTTTAACCTAGTTTTGAAAAAAGCTCCAAGAGCCATACATTGACATTGAGACATCTTTGGAGCTTGGTTATTCATTGATTTTGTTCATCAAGATTATTGGTATTGATTTCTCAATTGCTTTGTTCTTTGCAATTTTGTTCATCTATGTTTCATATGATTATTACCATGAATCTTTGCATGCAATTATCAATTATGAGTAGCTAAACACCTTTGAATATAGTAGTATGTGAAGATTATGCATATTCATTTTAGGGTTTATCAAAGCACTCATATAGGTTAGTCTCGTATTAAATCTTCGTAAAAACCTTCAATTCGATAAGTCCGTATTAAATTCTCTAAATTGTTCATGTTTAAGGATCGTGAATTGACGACTCACAATTTCTCCAGTATAATATCTTCTAAGAACAATTGGTTGAATCGAATTGATTGATTTTCTGTACAACGACCGTGTGACAAATATGAGTGCTATCCCTAGTTCGAATTAGCATAATTGGATCTTGCTACTGTATTCATCTTTCTCTCATTGTTAATCGTAATCTTAGCTTTAGTTAAATTAGTTAGAAGTATAACAAAAACCATCAATCAGATTGTTATCTGCAAGTATCTGTTTACTCTCACTGCTACATAGCTTAATTAATTCCCTAGAGATCGATCACGAGTTAGGCTTTAGTCTACAACTACAACTTATTCTCTAATTGCTTTTTAGAGTATAATTTGAGCTTATCAAATTTGGCGTCGCTGCCGGGGAATTAATTCCTATTGTAGCGCTGAGAGCCGGTGGTTACTTGTCGTGATTTCATTTTACTTGGACTAACAGAAACTAAGCATTTGTTGAGTTACTGTTGTTGAGATCCAGATATGGAGTCCTTTTCCAGCTACTACACACCCTCTGCTAGAGAAATGGTGAATAGTGCAAATATTTTACCGGAGGGCAGCTCATTTAGCGAAAGCACATTGATGGCCTTAATTGCCCATGACGAAAAGTTTATGCAAGTCGTTATGGAAGGGCAAGAGAGAACAGGATAGCAGATTGAAGGGATGATGCGCATAATAGAGGACTTAGCAGATAGGTTGGCTAACCTCATAGCAGGTCTAGAATTTGGGGATGAAGATGAATTGGAAGATCAGATTCAAGCAACTACAGTACTGCGTAGTGGTAAGGTTGTTGAGAAGCCAGATATGATGATTAATCCGGGAACTCCACCTACACTAGCTATCGAAATTACTGAGGAGATTATTGAGGACCCAAGAAGAAGCACTGAGGTCCTACATAAATCTAATAACCCCTTCCGCCCCCCGGGACCGCCAGCGCCCAAGCCATTACCATACCATGGGAGAGTAAAGAAGCCGAAAGATGACAGTAAGTTCAAATCTATCCTGGCAATGCTTTCGAAGTTTAACGTGAACATGCCACTGCTGGAGCTTATCGATAATGTCCCCTCCTGTGCTAAGTTCTTCAAGGACCTAAATGCTAATAAGAAGAAGCTTTCGTTTGCTGAAAAGCTGATTCTTCCAGAAACAGCAAATTCTGTTATCGGATTACCAGTGAAACAACAAGACCCTGGGAGCTTCATGATTGATATACAAATGGAGAACGAGAAGGTAGCAAAAGGTATGCTTGACTTGGGAGCGAGCATTAATCTTATTACCCATGACCTTTATCAGGAGCTCGGTTTGGGGAAGTTGGAACCTGTGAATATGACTTTGCAGATGGCCGATTATAGTCTCCAGCGACCACTTGGCATTATACGGGATGCTTTGGTCAAGGGTGACACATACTTGGTACCAGCAGATTTTCTAGTTCTACCTCCCAGCAATGCAGCAACTAGCAGCAAAAACCATGTGATTTTGCTGGGAAGGTCGTTCATGAAAAGTGTCAAACTTCAAGTCGACGTTGCAGAAGGGAAGATAGCGATGGATATCGGAGGCAATCAAATCAGCAAGGACGCAGTCCGTCCTACAGGTAACTCTAATGCCTATTCTGTTACAGATTGTGAAACAGAACATGAGATTGCCAAAGAATTTCATTGCATCATTGATGACTATGTATATACTGCTCTATTTGATGATATTTCTAGCGATAAGTTAGAGCCCACTTTGACACTAGATCCTGATAAGGAAATTGTGAGTGAGGAAAGTCCTGAGCTAATCTGTACTTTAGATTCAGCTGAAACTGAACTGGCAGGTGAACTTGATCCCCTAGTGAACCATTAGGTGAATTCGACTCCCTCAGTAGCAATACTGGGGAAATCGAACCCCCTAGGCCTGACCTTAAGGAACTCCCATCCCACCTTAAGTATGCTTTCCTTGGTGAAAATCGGTCCAAACCTGTGATAATCTCTTCGAAATTGCAAAAAGAAGAAGAGAACCAACTTGTTGAGCTTCTTAAGGAGAATTCTGCGGTCATAGGATGGGGAATTGGAGACATTAAGGGCATTAGCGCAACCCGTTGCACACACAGGATAAGTTTAGAAGATGATGCTAAACCAATTAGGCAACCCCAGTGCAGGCTTAACCCTATCATGCAAGATGTAGTGAAAACTGAGATCCTTAAGATGCTTGAGCACGACATAATTTACCCCATAGCTGATAGTAGATGGGTGACTCCTGTGCATGTAGTTCCTAAGAAGTCGGGGGTTACTGTCGAAACAAACGAGAAGGGTGTAGAGGTCCCGGTAAGAAAAACCACCGGGTGGCGTGTGTGCATTGACTATAGGAAACTAAACGCAGCCACTAAGAAAGACCACTTCCCTCTACCATCCATTGATGAGATGCTTAACAGCCTTGCTGGGCGAGAGTTCTATTGTTTTTGGGATGGTCTTTCAGGTTTCTACCAAATACCCATTGCTCAGGAGGATCAGGAGAAGACGACATTTACTTGTCCCTATGGGACTTTTGCCTATCGAAGAATGCCTTTCGGACTCTGCAACGCTACTGCTACTTTTCAAAAATGCACGCTTTCTATATTTTCTGACATGGTGGAGGATTTTATAGAGGTCTTCATGGATGACTTCTCTCTTTTTGGAGATTCTTTTGCTGATTGCTTGAATAAACTTGATAAAGTGCTTAAACGCTGCATTGAGTGTAATTTAACTGTTAGTTTCCGCTCCCATCATTGTTGCCCCTGACTGGTCCTTACCCTTTGAGATTATGTGCGATGCTTCTGATTTCGCTTTAGGTGCTGTTATAGGACAAAGGATAAATGAGCACTTTCATGTAATTTACTATGCCAGCAAGACACTTAACCCTGCGTAGGTTAACTACACCACAACTGAGAAAGAATTCCTAGCGGTTCTTTTCGCATTGGATAAATTCCGCTCGTATCTGAAAGGGTTCAAGGTGATCATCCACACGGATCATGCTGCGATCCGCCACCTCATGGCGAAGAGTGATTCTAAGCCACGCCTCATTCGGTGGGTTTTGATGTTACAGGAGTTCAATTGCGAAATAGTTGATAAGTGTGGTAAAGATAATCTTGTTGCTGACCATTTATCTAGGCTTGATCCTAAGACAATCTCCCCTTCTCCACCTACTCCCGATGACCTACCTGATGAGCATCTATTCTCAGTCAGCCTAGAGCCTTGGTTTGCAGATATTGTGAATTTTCTTGTTGCAGGTGTTTTCCCAGCTAACATGTCTTCGCAGGAAAGAAGGAACTTCGCGCACCGAACCGATGGCTACTTTTGGGATGACCCCCACCTTTTCAAGGAGGGAGCTGATGGCATCCTACGGCGCTGCATTCCAGATAGTGAAGTAGGCAGTGTTCTCACCTTTTGTCATACCATGCAGTGTGGAGGGCACTACAGCGGGAAGAAAACCGCCCTGAAGGTTCTTCAATCAGGTTTCTTTTGGCCCTCTCTGTTTAAAGATGCTCATAAGTTTTGTGCTAGTTGTGATGCATGTCAGCGTAGTGGTAACATTAGCAAGCGTAATGAGATGCCTTTAACCAGCAATCTTGTGGTAGAACCCTTTGATGTGTGGGGTATTGACTTTATGGGATCCTTTCCAAAAAGTAATGGTAATGAATATATTCTTGTTGCGGTGGACTATGTGACTAAGTGGGTGGAGGCTATGGCCACCAGAACTAACGATTCCAAAGTTGTGCTCTCTTTCTTGTCGAAGAATATTTTCAGCAGGTTTGGTACACCCAGAACAATCATTAGCGATGGCGGATCTCACTTTATTAACCGTTCCTTCGCGAACCTCCTTGTGAAGTATGGAGTGCAACACCGTGTCGCAACTGCATACCACCCATAAACTTCTGGTCAAGTGGAAGTCAACAATAGGCAAATCAAGAGCATTCTCTCAAGGGTCGTAAAACCAAACCGTAAGGATTGGTCAACCAAGCTAGATGATGCACTGTGGGCCTATTAGAACCTGTTACAATACTGTTATTGGTACAACCCCCTACCGGTTGGTTTATGGAAAATCTTGTTATCTTCCCGTGGAGTTGGAGCACAAAGCGGCGTGGGCCACCACGGAGCTAAATCTCGATATGCAGGCAGCTGGGGAGGAACGATTACTGCAAATTTCCGAGCTGGAAGAACTCCGCCACCTTGCCTTTGAGAATGCAAGGATTTACAAGAAGAAGACGAAGGAGTATCATGACAAGGGGATAATCCGCAAGGACTTGCACCCATGTATGAAAGTTTTGGTTTTTAACTCTCGTCTTAAACTGTTTCCAGGAAAGTTGCGTTCGCATTGGGATGGGCCGTACACGATAATTCAAGTGGCACCACATGGTGCTGTCGAACTCTTGAATCCCGCTGACGGCTCCACCTTCAAGGTCAATGGGCAGCGAGTTAAACCATACTTCCATGGGTACATCGAGCGACCGGAAGAAGTGGTCGAACTCTCCGAGTCCAGTACATGACTATAAACTGTACATCACAGACAAGTCACTATTGACCCCATTCTTTTTCTTTTTTACTCTGCGCTTGAGGACATGCTTGAGTTCAGGTTTGGGGAGGGAGAATGTGCTCTCTAGTGTCTTGTGTCTTGTTGGCGTTTTTCTCTATTTTCTGAGTCTCTAGGGTCTTTCGTGAGTCGTTCATCCAAGTACGAAAACTTCTATTGTAATTGTTAAATCTGCTTGTTACTTACGTTTTGCACGATTCTCAGCTTAGATAGAGTAGTGAACTTAAGATCTCGTAAGTTTGTTTTTACTATAAATAGCATGTTTGTTTAACTCTTTAGTCCAAAAAGCCGGTGAGAAACTTTAAGCCGGTGAAAAAATATTGTACCGGTGCTTGTGTGATCTTTTCGGGAAGTGCAAACCCTCTTGTTTGTGCCTTTTCATTCTCATGTGTACTCAGTTAAGTTAAGTATGATGAACGACATGCTCTTTATGTTTCATTTTGTCGAAAGCCAGTGCATTGTGAAGAACCGGTTTGGGGAGAAGAAATCTGCTACATTATGATGTTATTGTTCAAATTTTGTAATATGTATTCCCCTTGATTTGAATTGTCTCGGAGTGTATCTATGGTGCTTGTCATCACCGTAGTTGTGTTGGGCGTGTTTCAAATACTACCTATATACCGGCGTGGTCCAAAAAAGCCATATGTCCGTGAGGGTTGATGGCACGTACACCAAACTAACACGCACAAAAGTGCGGACTTCGGTAAAATAGACACTACCAAAAAAGTGAGACTAAAAGAGTCCATAGTGGCCAAATTGATTAGAGTTTAATTCATTTGATGTAAATATTTGGTTTATGGAAGTTGGTTGTATGTCTTGGCAAGCTGCTGTACGCAAGGAAAAAGTCCCTTCTGACTTAACTAATTGAGTACATTGCATGAGGTATTTAAGGCACCTTTGTGACGTGAGTCACCTTCCTTTTATCTTATTGTTCTTGAGTGTTTAACCCACTGGACACTTCCAGAGTGTGAGAGAGAATAGTGTAGGATTTCCTTCCGAGGGATTGGAGAGTTAGACTTAAGTGTTATTAATTTGAAAAACTCCCTTGCAGGATTTTTGTGCACTATTTCTGTCAATGCCAGTTAAGTGCAAACCTTTTGTATCTTGTGAATTTAACACTTACAATGGTAGAGTTCGGTCATTTGGAAGATTGACTCGTCTGTGTGTTATTATATGTCGTAGTCTAAGTCTAGTTGTTTTTAATTTGTTTGTTTGCTCAGGGACGAACAAAGGTTCGGTTTGGGGATTTTGATGAGACAATATTCTAACGTCTCATTTGGTCCTTTTTGGTGGTCTTTGTGAGTCTTTGTCTTTAGTTTTGTAGTCTTTTTAGTTTGTTTTTACGCTTTGGTGTTTTGTTTGTATTTTGTAGGAATCTATGCCTTTTGAGCTTTATGAGAACATGTCGTTTAGCATAGCTCGCCGCGGTGAGATTTTACGAGAGTGGCATTGAATCTTCTAGCATGGCTCGCCGCGGTGAGATTTTACGAGTGATCATCTTTTGAGATTAAAGAAGACTCGCCGCGGCGAGATTTTGCGAGTGGAGCCTATGTTTTGAAGATGGAAGCTCGCCGCGGCGGAGCACCTTGCTCGCCGCGGTGAGATTATGCGAATGTTATATATATTGCGATAAAGAAGGCTCGCCTCGGCGAAGTACTTGGGCTGCCGCGGCGAGATTTTACGATTGGCTCCCCTGTTTTGAGGAAAGATGCTCGCCGCGGCAAAGGAATTGGTCCGCCGCGGTAAGATTTTACGAGAAGGATATATATTGCGATTAAGAAGGCTCGCCGCGGAGAGCAACGCAGATTTAATTTTATTTTCCTTATTAGATTAGAATTTTGATTCCTTTTCTTTCATACTTCTTTTAACCGAGTTTTGAAAAAAGCTCCAATAGCCATACATTGACATTGAGACATCTTTGGAGCTTGGTTATTCATTGATTTTGTTCATCAAGATTATTGGTATTGATTTCTCAATTGCTTTGTTCTTTGCAATTTTGTTCATCTATGTTTCATATGATTATTACCATGAATCTTTGCATGCAATTATCAATTATGAGTAGCTAAAAACCTTTGAATACAGTAGTATGTGAAGATTATGCATTTTCGTTCTAGGGTTTATCAAAGCACTCATATAGGTTAGTCTCGTATTAAATCTTCATAAAAACCTTCAATTCGATAAGTCCGTATTAAATTCTCTAAATTGTTCATGTTTAAGGATCGTGAATTGACGATCACGATTTCTCCAGTATAATATCTTCTAAGAACAATTGGTTGAATCGAATTGATTGATTTTCCGTACAAAGACCGTGTGACAAATATGAGTGCTATCCCTAGTTCGAATTAGCATAATTGGATCTTGCTACTGTATTCATCTTTCTCTCATTGTTAATCGTAATATTAGCTTTAGTTAAATTAGTTAAAAGTATAACAAAAACCATCAATCAGATTGTTACCTGCAAGTATCTGTTTACTCTCACTGCTAAATAGCTTAATTAATTCCCTAAAGATCGATCACGAGTTAGGCTTTAGTCTACAACTGCAGCTTATTCTCTAATTACTTTTTAGAGTATAATTTGAGTTTATCAGTCAGCAAAGCTACTAAAGAGAAGTTTATCACTATTGTTGTCGTCCATCATAATTGCTACATAGACACTGGTGAAATAATTTGATACACGATCCTATAAGGTAGCAAACATGAGAGTAGACACCTTGGTTTCCAAGCCTTATCAACACGTTTTGCATTAAACCGGGGATTAGATGTACTCCACTCTAGGATGTGGAAGCACATATGCCACTCCCGGAGATGACCTTCACAGACTTGATCATTGAGTGGAGGTACGAATGTGGTGATCATCCTACTAATCGCTCTAATGTTCCACCATCTTAGACGTCTCTGACGAGACCACATACCCTCAAAGAACTGTGAGTTTTCTACCATTTATCTTTTTTTCTTTCTATTTGTACTTCTGTCTAAGGGACTATCACTGTAATACCCAACATCCTACATCGGTTCAGAGCGAAATAAATGAAGGGGATATATATATATATAAACAAGATAGCATAGCGGAAATATAGGTATACATACGGACGGATGGTAATAATGGGTAAGATTAAGATTATAAAGTACTGTAGCAATGAAGAAAATAACCAGAATTATACCTGAGATAACTCTGAATTTAACTCTGACTTGAAATTTGATCGGATTACAACTCTGAACTTTGAAATTTGATCAGATTACAGGAATCTGAATACTGCTAAGCTAATATTTTTGGGTGAAATTTTTACAAATACATAAAGGAATCTGGAAGAATATAATACAAAGAAAAAACTATCTGAATACATTTTTGCTCTGGGATTTCTTTTGTTCTTGGTGTTTTTTCTTCTGCCCATCTTTGTTGTTGATTGTCGCCATAATATAGGGAGAGTCTCTTCCTACTGTGCGGATTTGAAATTGTTGAATTCACATCCGGATGACTCTTTGGGAAAAGTTGATTGCAGTTTGTCGGGAATCTTGCTTTGTGCTGATTTTTCTTTGATTGAGCGAATTGCCGAGCGATCTGGGGATTTTGCCTTTCACTTTATCTTTCTTTTCTTTGAGCAGTTTGTCGGGAATCTATCTTGTCACTTTCTCTTGTTTTTACCTCTTTGTATGGGAGTAAAAATCCCATAACAATCATCTTCATTGTCTTGTTCAAAATTGACTGAGGAACTTGATTCTTCATCTTCACTTGCGGTTGTAGAATTGCTTTCATCTCATCCAATGAGCTTGCTTGTGCTAATCTTGTTTGAATGGTATTTTCATCATCATGAATTCTTCATTTTGTTGAACCTTTTACGGGAGACAATTTGCTTGCTAAACTTTGGATGAAGTTTGAACCATTCCGATATCTTTGTCCGATTCGATGGATCGTGTCCATTTTGTTCCACCATTTAACTTCTGCTTCTTTTGTTAACCAATATAAATTGGTATTTTCATCATACCAAACATTTTGTAGGATTCTCAAAATCCAAGTTAAATTGAATTCTTTGTAAAATTTGATCATCAGGGGGTATTTGTGAGAACAACTTTGTTTTTGTACCTATCCGAAAAGTACTCAAATGATTTTTGAACTTTGTGGGGGAACATTTCTGGTAATGGTCCAAAATCATGCCACCATGCAAGAAACCAGTTAGGAAGTTCTTCTGGAGGTGGTAGAGTTTTTCCCATTAAAAAGAAATATGACATGGAGTTAGCATTTTGTTTGTAGAGGAATTTTGTCCAAGCTTGTATGTAATCAAAATAATTACAAATAAGATGGGGTCTTATCTCTCTCAGAGTATAAGGGTTTCCCCAATCGGCTAAACTAATAACTTTGTTGATGAAAATTTTTCGATAACCAATGGCTGATGAGGTATCTGGATGATTTTTTGGAACTTTGTTTTGAATATGAAGAGAATTTGTTTGGACTAAGATGTCCTCATAATATTGTTGTGGTTTCTGATGATTTTCATAGATCCTGCAAAATTTGTCGTCTAAGATAAATTGTGAAATGTTAGCACCTTGTTCTGCAAATTGTGAGGCATTATCATTATCTAATTGTTTTGGAAAATTTTCTGGAAACCAGTCATCTTCAATGACACATTCTTTGTGAAAGTGTCCTGTGCTTAAATAGGGACAATCTGGCTGGTCATCTCTATTTGAAATTTGGGACTTGGTTTGTGTCAAAGTTTGTTGGGACTTAGTTTGTGTCAAAGTTTGTTTGTAGGTAGGTAATGTGGCCAATTTTGAATGCAGTGGTGGAAATTGTTCAGGCTTAGGATATGGTGTTAATGCTATTTTGCTAAGAGGCTGAAATTTGTTGGCAATCTGCAGAGATGTCTGTTGCCTTGTTTGTGGAATATTTTGTAATGGTTTTGGTGACAAAGTTTGTTCAGGCTTACTCTGTGCATATTGTGCTAAATTTACCATTGGTCTTTTCCCGGAACTTGTGCTTGCTGCTGCCAATGGTACTAACTTTCTTTCTTCCATCCCTGGAGAAATTCTCTTGTCAAATAATCTGGAATACAATTGTCAGTTCCTTTTATGAATTCTATATCAAAATCAAAAATGGATAAGATAGCTTGCCATCTAGCAAATATTTGTTTTGATGCCAAATTTTGTACATCTTTTGTCAAAACTTCTTTTGCTGCTTTACAATCAATTTTAAGTAAAAATTTTTGGTTTAATAAATCATCTTGAAATTTGTTAATGCATAAGACTATTGAGAGTATCTCTTTCTTAATAGTTGAATAATTTTGTTGTGCTCCTGATCTCCAAGTACCCGAATGATATCTAATAATTGTCTCTTTATTATCAATAATTTGTTTAAGAATACCTCCATACCCTAATTCTGATGCATCTGTTTGCACAATCTTAAGAGTATTAGGGTGGCAAATGGTTAAACAGGGAAGAGTTTTGACTTTTGTTTTTATTTCTCTAACTATCTCAGTATGTTTGTTTGACCAAATTGGCGGGTTCTTTTTCAGTCTTTCAAATAAGGGTTTGCAAACTTGTCTTAGATTAGGGTAAAAATCCCCTACATAATTCAAAGCTCCAAGGAACCTTTGTAATTGGGTTTTATCTCTAATTTCATCTGGGAACTTATCTCCAAATTCTAAGGACCGTTGGATGGGTATGATCGTACTTTCATGAATCTGATGTCCTAGAAACCTTATACTTACTTGGAACAATTTTATCTTTCTGGCAGAAACAACCAAACCATTTTCTTTTATGACTTTTAAGAAAATATTTAGATGTTTCCAATGTTGTTCTATGTCCTGGCTATATACTAAAACATCATCTATGTAAACAATTGTAAAAGTAGTGTAAGGAGTGAATATATCATTCATAACTTTTTGAAATTCTGATGGAGCATTTTTTAATCCAAAAGGCATAACATTCCATTCAAATTGTCCAAATGGAACTGTAAATGCTGTTTTGTACTTATCTTTTTCTGAAACTTGTATTTGCCAGAACCCTGACTTCATGTCAAATTTTGAAAATACCTTAGCATTATAAAGTCTCTTGAGTAAATCACTTTTATTTGGAATCGGATATCTAATCCATTTGAGAACTTTGTTCAATGGTTTGTAATTTATAACTAGTCTAGGAGTTCCTCTTTCAAGTTCAGCATTCTTTTGTACATAAAATGCAGAACATGACCATGGTGATTTGCTAGGCCTAATAATCTTCATTTTTAGTAATTCTGAAATTTCTTTCTTACAGTATTCTAATAATTCCTGGTTCATTTGTATAGGCCTTGCTCTAGTAGGAATTTTATTTTCTTCAAAATCATTTTCATAAGGTAAAGTTACAATATGCTTTTTTCTTTCCCAAAAAGCTGTGGGAAACTCTGAACAAATTTCTTTTTCTATTTTCTTTTGATAAAGTAAAATTTGTTGCTGAAGAACTGGGCTTTTAATTTTTCTTCAATTCTTTTATGACGAAGTTCTTCTTTTAGATACATAATTTGTTTTCTTTATTTTTATTTTTGAAAAATTCCAGTTTCTTGTAAAAGATTTACATCTCTGGTTGTTACCGGATATTGGAATTGGAAAAGTATTTTCTTTCCTAGGACCGTAGTTCCTACACCTTGGTTATCCACATGTAAGGGAAATAACATTTGTAAGAATGGGTTTCCTAAAATGACTTTTGTGTTCAAGTTTTTTATTAAAACAAAACTTGCTCGGAAACAAATTCCATCATTGCAAATGTGTGCATTTGAAAGTTTGTAATTTATTCTTAGGTTTGTTGCATCTGCAGTTGATAACCTTTCTTTTGTTTTTTCAAAATATTTTGTCGGTATCAGTCCTTCTTGTATGCAATTCATGTCTGCACCACTGTCCATTAAGGCTATTGTTTCTAGGGTAAATGTCTTTATAACAATTTTAATTTTGACATACCATCTCTGGTAGGTAATTTGTGATAGAGCATTTATGAATGATTCTCCATTATTCTTATTTTCTACATCATCAACTTCGTTGGTAATGCTTTCTTCTTTTAATTCATCTTTTAGTTTTAAAATTAAAATATCTTGTTTTATTTCTTCATTTTCTTGCCTTAATTGTCGTATTTCTGTTTTTACTTCCTTAATCTCTCGTTGAATATCATTAACAGAGATGCTGTTTGTTTTGTGGGAATTGAATGTTTTTATTACATCTTTGAAATCTGTTTTTTGTTTATTTGAAGTAGAAGTTTCTTGTCCTTTTTCTAAAATCATATCTTTTAATTTCTTTAGATAATTATCTTTTTGTTGAGGGTCTTTGACCTGGTCAATCATTTCAAATATTAACTCATACTGATTTTGTTTTGTGATTACTAGAAGTTTCTTACTACAATTGCAAACACTTTTTCCCATTTGGTCAGGGAGACAGTAACACGAATCTTCTTCTTCTGAATAATCAGAAGTTTCATCATTATCTGATTGAATCTGATTAAATTGATAATCTTCTTTATCTGTTCTTATTCCTTCTTCATCAGAACTTATTTCAGAAATTATATTTAAAAGCTGATTTTTTAATTGTTCGTCTGAAATTAATTCTTGTATCTTTTGCCTTACCTTGCAAGTGTTGGCATAATGTCCAGGTGTCTTACACTTGTGACATATTATTTTGTCTAGAGGGACTCTTTCTTTTTTATAAAATCTTTCTTTTTTCTTATAAAAATTGTTTTTATTATTTGGTTTGTAATCTTGCTTATTGACCTTTTTGTTGGAATATTTTCTTTTGTAAGTCTTTCTGTCATGGCTATGAATTGGGGGTTTGATTTTATCAAAACCAAACTGTTCGCACCAGCTTCCCAATTCCTTTCTACTTACCATATTTTGTTTCTTTAACTGGGATTTTAATTTTAAATCATTACAAATTTGTAATCCAGTCAGATTTATTTGATTTATAATTTCCGTAAGGCATTGTTTCTATATTTCCATTGATGTTTTTAATCTTTTCTCTTACCTTTTCTGCAAATAACTTTGGTAATCCTGAAATAAATTTTTCTTTCCAATAATAATTATTCGGATCATCCCTTTCATAAATTTTTGTAAGGAAAACATCTTTGTACCATTTGAAATCCTGAAGCTTTCTACATTTTAGATTTTGTAAAATCTCAGTATTTCTTTCACTATACCAATTAGGATCACCAACAAAATGAAGTAAAATTGTGTAAACGAGGGAAGTAACTGCTACAGAAATTTGTCTATCATTATCATCTAGAATTGGTATTCCATTGTCATCTTGTTTAATACTGTCTAGTATTACATTTTGTTCTAATGGTGTAAGAGAGTTATCCCACCATCCTTTTAATTGTCCATTAAATCCTAAAATTAAAGTTTTTGCACAATCAACTTGATCCATTCTATTTCCATATATGTTTGATATGACTACCATTTCTTGACAAGTTTTTATAATCTGATATTCTGCTAACCCATCTATATTCCACTCGTAAACTGTTGACCCATTAAAAGTCCTTTGAGTATGTGTTTCTTCTAATTGGATGTCTGGGGGAGTGGGTCTAGGATAGAAATTTTTGTGTTCTACAGGAAAAATATGATTACTATCTTCAGACTCATCACCTGAATGGACATTTTCTAACGATTTTTTTAAAGTATTTAATTTTTCTAAATTCAAATCTCCTAACTTAGAATTTATTTTCTGAAGAATCTCTGTTTCAGTTAACTTAGGTTTATACTCATTGATTTTAAAAGGAAATCTGTGTATCTGCTTATCCGGTGAGGTATGTTCTTTACTTGAGGATGCTAAATTTGTCTCGACTGGGGATTGGCTACCTAATTTTTTTTCTATACTATCTTCTATTCTCTCTAATTGTTTTCTTAGACAATGTAAACTTATATTAGTGTAATTCCTTTGTTTCATTCCTGACTCATCTTCTTTGTTGTCAGTAAGGACTGGTGTACAATCTATGACATCTGCTAAAACCTTTGTTCTTACAGGCTCTAAAGGTGGAAATTCATGCGAGACACTTGAGCCATCTTTCTTTGTAAAATAAGATTTTGTTTTGGTTAAAACTGAAAGTTTATCATACTTTTGAAAAAAATAAGTAAAAAATGGTATATGATTTTGTGTAGTAACCATAAATTCATACCAACTGTTTCTTATGATACTCCTTTGTTTTTCAGAGAATGTTTCCATGAACCATTTTCTTTCTTGTTTGTTTTCGTCACTCATAAAATCTTTTTTTATCAAACTTTTATCTATACAAAATTCTTTTGTCAAAACGTATTTGCTTGAAACGTATATGCTTGATATATATATATATATATATATATATATATATATATATATATATATGTGTGTGTGTGTGTGTGTGTGTGTGTGACAGTTATTAGTAACCTCGTCGGTCCAATAGACCGGGTCTCGGCCCATTAACGGTCGGATCATGACAAGTGATATAAGAGAGGGACTATCCGAAATTGCAAGAACTAAGTGCCATGCGGGGCAAAGTACTACATTGTTTGAGTGATGGGAGCCAACTCTTAAGCCCGTTGGGGCCACCTCTAGGATCCTGCACGGATGGTTGGTCCCGGGACATACTGTAACCCCCTGAAGGTCGTCGAGGATTTAAGGGGGTAGATTGTAATACCCAAATCCCACATAGGTTAAGAGCGAAAGGGTTGAAGTATATATATGTAGACCACCTCTCCTATGGTATGAAGACTGTTGGGTGATTCTAAAAGAAAATTTGTGCAAGCTCAGGCCTAAAGAAGACAATATCATGTCAACGAGACGTATGTGGGATAGTCATGAGTAACGTTGTCGGGTCTCAGCCCATTAGTGGTCGGGTTGTTACAATCATGGCCGGCTAAGGCCCTGTGCGGGGAGCCCGACCTCACAGGGCCTCGAAAATTTGGGCCCCCCAAATTTTACTGTATCTTGAAACATAGAATTTGAAACATAGCGTTGTTGAGTGGTAGAATGCATTGACATAAAACTCTACTTAATTACCTTGTGGTCTTAAGTTGGAAACTTTGATTAGTTCCAATTTTCTAGTACCTTTTTTTGGAATATGTCTGTTTATTTTTATGTTGTTTTATTTCAGATGTTGTTCAATCTCTTGTTTTACCATTTTTCTAATATAATATACCTTCTACATTTTTCGAACATATTATACATTCTACAAATATAATT
Source organism: Plantago major (assembly GCA_026545765.1). Taxonomy (NCBI): domain Eukaryota; kingdom Viridiplantae; phylum Streptophyta; class Magnoliopsida; order Lamiales; family Plantaginaceae; genus Plantago; species Plantago major. Next base: position 38,520,445 of record CM048842.1, read on the forward strand.
TCCTTCGTTATATTATTATCTATTCCATTAATAATTTACTTAACTACACATTTTATTTATAATATTTTATTTCAATTTTTATTACACTATTAATGAGGGCCTTGTATTAAAAGGCAGCACAGGGCCCCTGACATCAGTGAGACGCCCCTAGTTACAATACCACTCGTTAGGTTTTGAGGGGGGATTGGTAATTTGCATCAAACTTTGATTGATTTGTTTGTGTGGGAACATTCTTACTGTTTGTGATTATTTACTGATTTATGGAGGATTTTTTTTTCTCCATAAAAGTTTTTCTCTAGATCTCTTTAATAAGGTCGATGTTATATATCTCTACACTCATGTTTTATATGTCACATGAGTCGGCATTGCCCTTGCCCTTAGTCTTCTGGCTTCTTGCACTTTTATAAGTCTATATGGTAGTTTTTTTCCTATGTAATTCAGTGCTGATATCCTCTGCTATCCAAGTACTATTGCATAGTTTCCTTTCACCTTAACTGGTACATCAAATTTCTGGAAGGGAAAATATTGGGAGTGGCATTGTTTACTTGCTATTGCACTAGCAAAGTTATATCAGCCGAGCAAATGTCTTGTTCTCTCCACAATGGTGGCAATATATTTGAAGGGAGAGTTTATAAAGAAAGCAGCCGAGAGATAATTACACCTACAGAAAAGGAAGCAATTAACATGACCAGCCCTGCTCTTAAAAGGAAGCATCATGCAAGTTTGGGAGATGTTATGAATCTGGAAGATCCCTTTCACCTACAGAAAGCATGGAAGAAAGAAAAAGAGGTCCTCAACCCTTATCAAGTTTATCAAGAAGTGGAAGTATTAGAATATATTACTAGGGGTTATCTCCACTTGCGAGCCCGAAATCTTTTAATATTTTTGTTCATCTATTGCATTTTAGTCGTATTTGTAATATTGGTAGTAAACTTTGGCAGTAGTTATTTTCTTTTCTTGTACACGGATTCCAATAAACCCCTGTGATTTCTTTTTATCTTTTCAATTTAAGAAAATTGTACTAAAAAAAAAATAAAAAATTGAGTGTTTTTTTTAGTGTTTGTCCGACCATGCCAAAATTTTTATAAAGTCATTTCTTTTGTCTATGGTTGTCCAGCCATAATGAAAAACTTTGTTTATTCGAGCCGATTAATTGACCGTTATTGCTTGAGATAAACTATTTAGTTGCTAAGTACTTGGGTAACTATGAATTAGTAGTGTTTGGTTGTCTACAAATGTACTAATTCATCTCACTTGTGAGTCGAGTTCGGTGGATTGGTAGTCTCCTTTGCATGCAAGTACAATTAACTTGTTGTTACGGATATATGTCCAGTCTGTTAAGGGCGTCATAGAGCGTGTCCTAGAGCGCATCAAGGCTAGAATGGCCAATTCAGTACTTGTCCGACCTTGGGAAGTCCTCCTTAAGGGAACCCTTCCTGGTCAACCAGTACACTCAGGTCAATACACCTTTGCAGCTAGTCCGACCTAGCTGGGGGCATGACCTCAGAACTCACATATCCGACATTGTCAGGATGCCAAACGGACCGGACGAGATAAACTTGGACGCCACTTTAACAATAAGACCAAACGTATATATTGGAGCCTCCAAGATACATCCAAGCAGCTTGTGTCTCGGACCGTAACTGAGTTACCTAGGAACAGACCAACTCGACAGAGCTCGAATCATTCTGAAGGTCTCACACAGACCCATCAGCGAGAATAGTACTCTGAGAGGTAAAAGGACCAATCTACCCTCCCAGGCCCATCTAATGGTGTTGGACTTTCACATACTATTGGGCCATGGGCCAAGGGAGCATTGTTGTCCAAATCCTGAACATACACTTGGCATCATCTTATGAACCACTTCATAAGTACATGATAACTATAAATATAGCACAAGATCACACACATTAAGGTAAGTCAACTCATATCATAACTTCCCTCACAATTACTACATTGAGAGCTTCCATCTCTCTCTTGAGTGACGTATCTTCCCGGTTTGACAATAGCAAACCGGGTTACCCTTCTAATCCCCCCCCCCCACTTAGTCCTTTCAGGTGCTCTGGCTCGGAAAAATCTCTTAGGACGGACATCAAGTTGGAGACGGATCATAGATTAGGGACTTGTACTAGTTTAGTTAGTGTTTGAGGATCAACCCCTCAACATTTTTGGCGCCGTCTGTGGGAACCCTTATAAAAGGTTCCGTGTTTCAATCGAGCGGATGGCAAGAACAAGAAGGGCAAGATGCATCAGATCTTTGGCATCGAACTCCACCACCGTCTCATGGACGTCCACCCAACAGAGGACGGACGACCACTACAGCGGGAAGGAACACTGAGGGAATGAGATATCCGAGCGATGGTCACAGAGCAAGCCCATCCTCCGAGGAAGGAAGAGACGTTCCATCCAGGAGAGTCCATGATGTTCCTGAGAATGCTGTACCCGAGAATCATGGAGAAGAGGCCGTGCAAGTTCCTCCGGCAGGAACACAAGGTCCTCCTCCAGGTTAGCATTTTACCATGCCTGATGGTCGTACAGTCCGCACTAGTGATTTCGGATTGAATGAGAGTCAATTTGGTAGACTGCTTACAATAATCCTAGGTTGTCTGGGGTCTAACAATGTCCAACCTCAACCAGTCACTCCGCCAGTGGCTGATCCAGGGTAAGTTGAGCCCGCTCTATGAAGGAACTAACAACGTCCGATCCAGCAGAGGTTGGGGAATCAGAAACCACAGGAGGACTTGAGGAATCTCTTAGACAGGAGAGCCTCTGATTCTCAGGCTCAACGTGAAGGAAGTCCGAACGGACAGAGAGCACGTCAGTAAGATGGAAACTGGCAACCTAGAGCTCCGCAACAAATACCTCCGCGAGCCAGAGATCATGTAGCAGAAACCATTCCCCTGGTCCACGTGGATAAACTCCAAGCGGATGTAGCTGTCCATCCAAGGACGGGAGAGGTGATGAATGCGGAAGAAATCTATGCCCAACGAAAGGCCTTGGAAGCTCAGATTCTACATCTCGGACGTTTGGTGAAAGATCATGAGCAGATAACTACTAGTGCACCAAATCCTTTATGTTATGATGTCATGAAAGAAAAAGAAAGAAATACGAATTTGGATCAAGTGATTCCGAACTTGGAGTACTACTACGAAGATACTTGTCATGTGGGCCACTTCACAAGGTACAACATCAAGATGGATTCCAATGGGATGAGTGATAATTCAAAAGCCCTCACTTTCTCATCCAGTCTCTTTGGAACAGAAATGGTTTTGTACACAACATTTCCAAACAAGTCAGTGAAGTCCTATGCAGACCTCTCTTGCAAGTTCCTGAGAAGATTTGGAAAGTCGAAAAGAAAGAAACGGACCGTGGAGCACCTGGCGGAAGTTCTACAAAAAGAACAAGAGGATCTTAGGACTTTCCTAGATCGCTTCAATGCGGAGGTCCTCCGAGTTGAGTCTCACATTATTAAAGAATGGGTCCGTCACCTGTATGCTAATACTTACAACGGAGAACTCCGAAGGAAACTCTGTAGCCAGGAAGTAAAGAGTGAAAAGCATCTGGATGATATTTGTGAGGAGGTGATATACTGAGAAGAGTACAGAAGAAACGTTCTAGTGAGAGCTGGATCCAAGAAAGGGAAGGAGCCAATGAAGCAAGAGCAACGCCACCGAAGGTTCGATCCGAAGAAGGAATACAAAGATAAAGGTTTCAACAGGGAAAGGAGTCCGCCAAGAAGGTATGAAGATTATACCCGTCTAAATAGGCTGAGATCCGACATCTTGGCCACCATTATTGAGAAGAAATTGGATGTTCAATGGCCAAAGCCATCTCGCCATAATCGGAAGAACAAGAATGGAAAAGGGTATTGCAAATTTCATCAGAGCTCTGGTCATGAGACGGACGATTGCATTCAACGAAAAACCGAGGTTGAGCATTTAATAAGAGGAGGAAAGTTGAAGGAGCATGTCTATACGGACGAACCCTGTAGGCATGATAGGACGGAACGGAGAAGAGAAGACAGAATAGCTGAGCCACAACCACATCCACTATCACTGCCCCCACCACCAATCAAAAATCCATCTCAGATAGATCATCACCAGTACGAGTGCGATGATGATATTAAAATGGAGAACCGTCCATATAGTGGAGTGATCAACACCATAGAAGGAGGGCCAGCCGGTGGTGATGGCAGGAATGCAAGGGAACGGACAGGTCAGAATTTGCGGAACAATGATAGATCTTACGCTGCTCCGGTGATCAGTGGAACTAACACTATCTCCTTCGATGATAGTGAGATTCCCCCTCCTATGGAAAGAGGCGAGGACCTGGATGACCCGGATGTTCCACTGGTGGTTTCCCTAACCATAGACACCTATCGAGTAAACAAGATCCTGGTAGACACAGTGAGTTCCTCGAATATAATTTCCAAAAGAACAATCGATCAGATGAAATTGGGAAGAATTCAATATGAGAGAGTTAATACCCCCATATTAGGATTTGGAGGAGGTATTGTCCGTCCTTTAGGATCATGTTTCATGTATCGTTGGGTACATGATGAGTCAGTTTTGTAATGTCTCATTTGGTCTTTTTTAACATCTTTTTATCATCCTTCAGTATAGTTTTATTTAGTTTTCCTAGAATATTTTTACTTGTTTTGTTCTTTGTGTGTTTCGTAGATATTTGGCTAAACCGTGCTAATTGAAGGTAAAATGGTTTATTTAATATGCATCTACAAGATTTGGAGTTCTAATGCCTCGTATGGATGCTAGAAGTGGAGCGGGAAGGCCAAAATATCAAGAATCGGAGTCAAAAGGTGTCAAAGGGGCAAAACAGTAATTCCAGGAGAACTAGCGATGCTAGTTATCAAACTGGCGTACGCCAGTGGTTTTCTGCTTCCTCGCAGACCAAACTGGCGATGCCAATTTTGATTACTGGCGACGCCAGTTTCCTAACTGGCGACACTAGTTTCCTAACGAATGGCATGTTTTTACATTCTTATTTGCTTATGCCAAACCCGTTCCAAGAACAGGTTTGGGGAGGAGGTTTATGTGCACTACTTGTATTGATAAAGACTGTATTCAGGCTTTTCGTCCTCTAAAAAATAAAGAAATAAAATAAGTCTCGAAGTGGATCTATGGTACTAGTTACCACCGTTAGTCGTGTTGGGCACGTTTCAGATACTACCTATATACCGGCGTGGCCTTTAAAAGCTATATGTCCGTGAGGGTTGATGGCGTGTACACCAAACCATTACGCACAAAAGTGCATACTTTCGGTAAAACAGACATTACCAAAAAATTGAGACAGAAAAAATATATACAAGCATGTGGGTCATATATAAGATTGCAAAAACGAGTATGCAAAAAAATGAAAAAAGATATACATATTGGAAAAAGAGAGAACGAAAAAAAAAAAAAAAAAAAAATGTGAGTCTACTGCTGATTGTTACAGAGCAATGAAAAAGTCCCTTCTAACTTAACTGATCGAGTACATTGCATGAGATATTTGAGGCATTTTTGTGACGCAAGTCACCTTCCTTATCTCTTTATATTCTTGAGTGATTGCCCCTACTGGACACTTCCAGGAGTGTGAGAGAATAGATGCATAGGATCCACTTGTGAGGGACTGCTGTTTTAGACTTAAGTTCTATTTACTTTGGAAATGAACTTTTTGAACTTGTGCTTGTTATTCTGTGAATGTCTGTGTGATGTCAAAGCTTCTGCATTTCTTGGGCTTATTATGTGCAATCGTAGACTCGGTAGCTTGGGAGCTAGACTTTATTTTGTGTCTATGTGTTTTTTTTTTTATTTTTTCTAGGTTTTTTAGAGAGTCTGTTGCTTGAGGACAAGCAACGGTTCGATTCGGGGAGTTTGATGAGTCGGTTTTGTACCGTCTCATTTGGTCTTTTTTACCGTCTTTTTATCATCCTTGAGTATAGTTTTATTTAGTTTTCCTGAAATATTTTTACTTGTTTTGTTCTTTGTGAGTTTTGTAGATATTTAGCTAAACAGCGCTAATTGAAGGCAAAATGGTGTATTTTATATGCATCTACAAGATTTGGAGTTCTAATGCCTCGTATGGATGCTAGAAGTGGAGCGGGAAGGCCAAAATATCAAGAATTGGAGTCAAAAGGCGGCAAAGGGGCAAAACAGTAATTCCAGGAGAACTGGCGACGCCAGTTATCAAACTGGCGTACGCTAGTGGTTTTATGCTTCCTCGCAGACCAAACTGGCGACGCCAGTTTCTCTTTTGCCGTCTTTCTGCGATTTCATCTCCTAATTCGCCCAGACCTAGTTTTTCTCCTTTCTATTACGTAGAACAAGACATAATCACTTTTCATATTCATTCTATTGTCAAGAACAATACTTTGCTCTAGAGCTAGACCTAGTTTTCAAGGCAATTATCCGATTTGAGGTAGTTGAACCATTTTCCCTTGTAATTCGAAGATAGACATTGATTGGGAGATTATCTACACAACTTTGACATCGATTCGTTTTCGTTCTTCAATTTCTACCTAGGGTTTGTGACAACAAAGGGTAAAATTGTATCAATCCTCTCGAATCATTGTTTTGTGCTTGAGATTATGTTTATTGCTAGTATGATTGTGCTTTCGTTTGTCATGAGTAGCTAAACACTCCTATTATTGGGTGGTGACTGATTCAATGCATGCTAGCTAGGGTTTATGTGTTGGTCCAGATAACAGCAAAGTAAAAGACTGGGGGGGGGGGGTGAATAGTCTTTTAAAACTTTTGTCGATAAACACAGTTTCTCAGATATCTGTGAGGATATCTGATACTTAATTTCAGAGAGCGGAAGACTTTTCTGTGATAAGTGCACATGCTCAGTAGGATAGGTGTAAATACTTTGCAAGGTAAATAAAGCAACTAATAAATGCAGAAAGTAAATAACACAAGTCTTTTTATAGTGGTATCTGAAGGTGGCGTAATCCTTCAACTAATCCACTTCGGCCTTTCTCAGACCTAGAATCCACTAAGACAGATAATTGATGTAACCTTACAAGTATCTTCTCTTGATTCCTAATTACACTAGGTTCCCAACCAAGTGTTCCACCTGAGTTATTCCCCGACTTTCACAACCAAGTACTTCCTGTACTCAGAAACCTTTTGAGCTATTCCTTAGTTTCCCAAACTAAGTACTTCCTATGCTCAATAACCATGGAGTTATTCCTTAGTTTTCCAAACTAAGTAATTCCTGTACTCCACGCCGATTAAGGTGTTGGTTAAGGTAGTTTGTCAGGTGAGCTTCTTTAATAACTTGTTCAGTTATGCAGATATCTCTATGAATCAAGTATATTTAATACACTTTGCAATCTATGGTATCTTGTTCTTTACTGACCCAAGTCTATGATAAGTGTTCAAGAGAATGAATCTCAGATACGAAATCTTAGTTCAACTCTTTCACAGCTAACAATGCTTGTTAAGGATCAGGACACTTAGAACCTTTGTGCTACTTAGAATCAAGAGCTTTGGTCGCAACAGAATGCTTGATGGTAAGTAGTGTGCTTGAGAGAGCTTATGTGAGAGTATTCTAAGTTCTGTGTTCTAAGGTGTATTCTCAAGCAATCTAAGTGTTGATATTTATAGATGAATTTGAGTGCCGTTTGAATAGTATCCGTTAGGCTTAAATCAAATTCAAAATATTGATATCTAAGTATAGTACAGTTGTACGTTTGTCTTCTTCTTCAGAAGCTACCGTTTTTGTTCAGACATCTCTGTCTGTGCATTCAATGCATTGTACTATACTTTGTCCTGTAGTGCCAACGGTACTATGCATTGTATCAGAGATCTTATATTATCAGAGTTCTCTGAAGCTTTGCACGTCCTTTTCCAGAGATTATCACAACTCCAGATACCACTTGTTGAAACAACTTGTTACAATATATTTCTTTTTAGAAACATAGTTTATCTCCAAGGTATCTGAGTGTAGATATTTGTGGGCACCTTCCTTGTTTCAGAAACCTTTTATTTCTCAGACATCCTTTGCAACACTGTTTATTTAAAAATGCTTGTGTCTTCAAGATATCTGGTTATAGGTATCTGAAAACCCTTGTCTTCAGCAATCTTGTGCAGTCTTCAAATCTTCAAATCCGTTGAACTTTTTCTGCTGGATGCCTTCTTCTAGATCTTCTTTAGAGGAATAAAAATTACATTCAGAGACCTAACATCCTATACAAGATTTGCTAGACTATCATACTTAGTGAGTTTCCTCTTTTACAGTGTTCAAGTGAACCAAGAGTACTAACCACCTTTCGGAGCTAAGATAAGTCATTAGGTTGCTGATCAAAATCTAAACAGATATTCCTAACAAATTTCCCCCAGTTTGATCAGTCAACAATGACTATCTGACCTATTACAAATCTGGATGAGGAAACAATCCACCCCTTAATCATTTCTTATGATCTTTCAATTCATGTAATTAAGTGCAGAAAGTAAACATCAACCAAATCACAAGGTGTGATCTTTGCTGACAAGTTATCTTTTATAGATTGATATCTGAGAGTAGGTTACGTTGGTCCAGATAACGGCAAAGTAAAAGACTAGAGGGGGGGGGGGGTGAATAGTCTTTTAAAAATTTTGTCGATAAATACAGTTTCTCAGAAACCTGGGGGTTTCTGATACTTAAATTCAGAGCGCGGAAGACTTTAAGATAGGTAAGTGCAGAAACAATAAGTATGTGTGTGTGCTTTGCTGAAATGTAAATACAGAAAGGTAAATGACACAGCAAATATAGTGGTATCTGGAGGTGGCGTAATCCTCTAACTAATCCACTTCGGTCTTTCTGAGACCTAGAATTCACTAGAACAGATAATTGAGTTCACCTTACAATAATCCTATTCTAAGATTCCTAAACAAATGGTTCCCAACCAAATGTTCCCCTTGAGTTATTCCCCAGCTCCTAGAGCTAAGTACTTCCTCTACTCAGATAACATTGGAGTTATTCCCTGATTTCCCAAATCAAGTACTTCCTCTACTCCACGCCTTGATGGTGTTGGTTATAAGGTTTGTCAGAGAGGCTTCTCGTATAACTTTTCAGTTATGTTTTCAGAGAGCCTAATAGAACAAGACTACTTAATACACTTGTTCAGTGGATGGCAGTCTGCTCTTTACTGACCCAAGTAATTCATGCCCGTTCTGGAGAATGAGCTTCAGAAATGGTATCTGATAGTTCAACTCTTTTACGAATAACAATCTCTTGTTAAGGTTCAGGACAACTTAGAACTACTAGTGATTCTTCGAGCAACAGAAAGCTTTCAGAAACGGTAGTACAATACTTGAGAGAATACTTTGTTTGATAGTAAGTTTGCAAGATAGAGCGTTCTAAGGTGTGTATTTCTCAGCATCAAAGTGTGTGATATATATAGATGAATTTGAGAGTTGTTGGAATGATATCCGATAGACACAATTCAAATTCAGTCCATACTTATCTTGAAATGAGTACTCAGAAGTCCTTGTCTCATGTTTCAGAGAGGACTGTGCTTCAGCAGCTTTTCTGCCGATGCAATTAATGCACTTGTACTATTTCTTGTCCTGTAGTCTTCAACGGATACATGAGCCTTTATAATGGCTTGTTGTTGGTCTAGATAACGGCAAAGTAAAAGACTAGGGAGGGGGGAGGTGAATAGTCTTTTAAAACTTTTGTCGATAAACACAGTTTCTCAAAAACCTGGGGGGTTTCTGATACTTAGATTCAGAGCACGGAAGACTTTAAGATAGGTAAGTGCAGAAACAGTAAGTATGTGTGTGTGCTTTGCTGAAAGATAAATACAGAAAGGTAAATAACACAGCAAGTATAGTGGTATCTGGAGGTGGTGTAATCCTCCAACTAATCCACTTCGGTCTTTCTGAGACCTAGAATTCACTAGAACAGATAATTGAGTTCACCTTACAAAAATCCTATTCTAAGATTCTTAAATAATTGGTTCCCAACCAAATGTTCCCCCTGAGTTATTCCCCAGCTCCTAGAGCTAAGTACTTCCTCTACTCAGATAACCTTGGAGTTATTCCTTGAATTCCCAAATCAAGTACTTCCTCTACTCCACGCCTTGATGGTGTTAGTTATAAGGTTTTGTCAGAGAGGCTTCTTGTATAACTTTTCAGTTATGTTTCCAGAGAGCCTAATAGAACAAGACTACTTAATACACTTATTCAAAGGTATGGCAATCGCTCTTCTTGACCAAGTAATTGATGTTCGCTCCGGAGAATGAGCTTGAAGGTTATCGATAGTTCAACTCTTTCACGAATAACAATCTCTTGTTAAGGTTCGTGACAACTTAGAACTACTAGTGATTCTTCAAGCAATAAAGCTTTCGAAAGGGTAGTAGAGTGCTTGAGAGAATACTTTGCTAGATTGTAAGTTTGCAAGTTAGATCGTTCTTGATCGTATTTCTCAAAGATCTAAGTGTGTGATATTTATAGATGAATTAGAGAGTCGTTGGGATGTTATCCGTTAGACACAATTCAAATTCAGTCTATACTTATCTTGAAATGAGTACTCAGAAGTCCTTGTCTCATATCTCAGAGAGGACTGTGCTTTAGCGGCTTTTCTGCCGATGCAATTAATGCACATGTACTATTTCTTGTCCTGTAGTCTTCAACAGATACATTAGCCTTTCTGATGGCTTGCATGCTCCATACTCATGATGTCATATGTTCCAGAATCATGTTTCAAAAGTAACTAAATGCACTAAGAAAGGATTAAGGACATAGTCTTTCCGAGTGAGACTAAACCTTGGTGTCTTCATAAATCTTGTGCAATCTCCGGCCTTATAATCTTCAGAAAAGCTCCATTGCTAGGATTGATCTTCATGGTCTTCTTGGAAATAAAAATTACACTCAGAGACCTATAATCCTAATACAAGATTTACTAGACTAATCATACTCAGTGATTTCCTCTTTTACAATGTTCAAGTGAACCAAGAGTACTTAATCACCTTTCTGGCAAACATAAGAACATGTGATGAATGATCAAAATACTAACAGATATTCCTAAAAAATTTCCCCCTTTTGATCAGTCATCCATGGCTATCTTTTAAAGTCCTATTACAAATTTATAATCCTGGAAGAGAAAACAATCCACCACTTAATCATTTCAAATGATATTTAATTTTAGTTGAATTAAGTGCAGAAAGTAAACATCAACCAAATCACAAGAAGTGACCTTTGCTGATAAGTTGTCATCTATTAGAGTGTATCTGAGGGTATGATCTTCAGATAGGTACAGTTTACAGAAAGAGATGCAACTTTTACATATAGAGAAAATTAGAAACAGTCAGCAAGATTACAAAAAGTAACAAAACATACTAAGTAAATTAGAACAACAGGAGAGTCCAAGCTCCAAGTAAACATTCTAAGATACTAGTCTTCAAGTCTTCAGAAACGCAACTTGGGTTCAGAAACCTCAAGTTCTTCAGCACCCTTTCTGGATCAGTTGACATAATCATCCACTTTTCTGCATTCTTGGACATAGTCATAAAGTATCCTTCTGACAGAAAGTTCTGTCTTTCTGGATAAGATACAAATTTCATGGTAACTCTTGCCAAGATTGTAGTTTTTCTTCAGAAAGTGTTTGACCCAGTAGTATTTTCCCCAGACCCAGGCATGGTCTACTTGCAGCTCAGATAGGTTGAAATACTTGTATATTTCTTCCAGATAGTGAATATCATCCAAATATTCATCCTTTGTCATGTAGAATGACTCATAGGGATGAACACCAAGCTTGTTCTGCTTGCTGTAGCTACCATCCAGTTTTCTTGTCTTGTGCACATCTTCTGGCTTGGGGTAAGGACAAGGAAAAGAAAGGTCCATCTTTCTGGCATCATTTCTCTTTTCAACCTCAAAGTTTAGCCAGGCATGAAGGTGCTCATGTTTTAGCAAATTTGGCTTGCCTTCACTCCATTTTAGGATCTGGTTGAAGATGGGAGTTGGAAACTTATCATTGACAAGTAGATGTTGCAGTTCCAGAATCCAATACGCTTTCTTGTTCAGAATGCACCTATATGAAGACTCTTCATTACTGGTCTTCACATACTCAATGTGGGCATCAGTTGGCTTTTCTTGATGAGTTTCTTTGTTTGCTCTGCCAAACTGAATATCCCTTCTAGACTTTACATTAGGTGGCCTTCGTCAGAGATCCTGTGACTCTTTCTTCCCGCCTTGAAATTTGTCTTTGGTGGAAGTCCCTTAAATTGACTTGGTATTTCCAGAAGGGGTTCTGGCTGCTAATGGCCTTGCTGCCAGAGGAGGTTGTAAGGGGCTTGCTTGCCTTCTTCTTTTGTGAATTGGATGCTCATCTGTATCAGATTCATCCTCATCATCATCATTGATGTTCCAGTTGTGAGGCTTGCAGCTCTCTTGACCTCTTACCTCACCTTCTTCTTGATTTTCTTCTTCAGAAGCTTTCTGGTTGTTCCCATCTGAGATCCTAAGGGACTTGGTACCCCTAGTGGCCATACTTCTACCGCTGGTTGATCCGGAACAATTTCTTCGAGGGTCTCCAAGGGTGTCCTTAATGACTAGTTGACTTGAGGAGGGAGATTTGATTGTTTTCTTTCTCTGCCTTTCTGAGGCATCTCTCCTTCCCCCTTAGTCATGAATGACTGACTCATGATAGCATAAGCTTCAGAGAGTGATTCAAAGTTCTTCTGGAGGTTGTTATGCACCCTGACCAATTCTTGGATTTCTTCTTTCATGTCCTTGTTTTGTCTAACCAACACTTGCTCTTTTCTGTTGAGCTCTTCAAGAGGCTTTAGAATAGCCTCAGCTTGTTGAGTAGCAAAGGTAGCATCTGCTAGTACTTGATTGGCATTGTTGCAGTCTTCTTCCCTGATCAGAGCTAAGTCTTTCTGAGAGAGAGAGCTATGCTGGTTGCTCTATTTAGCAATGCAGCAGCCAAATCTTTTATCTCTTCGGGGACTGACTGTAGGACTTGGTTGTCTTGAGCAACAAGTCTGTCTCTTAGTTCCAAGAAAACAGCTGTTCTTGACCTGTGCTCATCACTTCTTGAAGCAACTGGAGTAGAGAAAATTTGAGGAGCCAGAAGGGCTAGCTTTTCCTTAGTGATTAGCCTCTCATCTTCTGCTTGGGAGATCAAGTTTGGGTTTATTTCAGCATCACTCTCATAATCCTTTTCTTGGATTGTTTGCAGAGTGGCAATCTTTTGTTTGCCTTTGAGTATGCTGGCCTTCTGAGAAGTAGAAGGTCTTTCTGATGTAGCCTTAGCATAATGCTCTTCATCATCATTGTCATCCATGGCATCTATTTCAGCAGCAGTGACAACGATGGAATTTTTCAACAACCTTTGCTCATCTAGGAGTGCCAGTTCCTTAGCATTAGCTTCTCTGAGCTTTTCAAGTTTGGCTTCCTTTTCTTCAATAAGAGCTTGCCACTCTAAGTTGATTCTCTTCTCCTCTTCCAACTTAAATCTGAGTTGTTCAATCCTGAACTCGGTGGCTGTGATTTCTTCAATTGTGTATTGTTCAGCCTGTTGGGTATTTTCATGAGACTTTGGTGGTGGTGATGATGATGGGGCTTTCTGAGCATTGGAAGGAGTAGCCTTTTCTGCACTTCCTTTGCTAACTTTCTGAATCCCGCCGTTTCCAGGTTGGGGATCATCATTCTGATCATCATCATCATCATCCTTTTTCTTGTCTTCTTGACTTGGATGCTCAGAAGGAGGTTCTTTATAGTCATTCTCATCAGTTTCCTCCTCATCTTCAGAAACCAGGTTGATCACATTAGGAAGTGTGATCATCCTCCCATTTACTTCTTCTTGCTCAGAAGGGTAGGTTGTGAGCTTGCTGGGCAAGGCAGGATGGGTCACCATCTGCTCTTGGGTTTGAGCATCAGCAGCTTGAAAGTCTGCTAGGAGTCTTTGGGCTACTTCATTTAAGAAGTTATCATCCATCAGAGTGGCAAAAGAATATGATTCTGTGGGAAACATAGCATGGATATGGTCTTCCAGATTGATTGCTATGGCCCTTTTCTCTGGGATGTCAATTACTCTTGCAATTTCAGAAAGATCGGCCCTTCTGAGTTTCTGCCATTGTCTGAAGCACTTTAGATGTTTCTTGAGAGTGTGCTTCTTAAAGGCTTGGAGTAAGTTGAGTGGAACTAGACTTTGAGCCTGAAAGAAAGGCATCAAGTTAGTTTTGTTCAAACTACTTGTGTTAGTATCTGTGTGCAAAAGTAAGCTTTCTGAGCATACCTGTGTAGAAACACTAGGCTCATTTGCATGGACTTCTGCTTGTTTGGGCACAGAGGCCTCAGATACCTTGATGTGAGGAGAAGTCTGATCCTCAGCATCCTTTCTTTCTGATTGAACCTGAGAAATAGAATCAAATATGTTTAGAAACTTGGTATCAGAAAAGATAAGTGGAAAAATGCTTTCTGAGACTTCACTTACTTCCAAGTGAGGAAGCTCAGTGGCATCTTTCTCAGAAACCTTGGGGGTTTCTGGAACCTTTTCAGAATCGCTTGTTCAAGCTTTTAGTTTCTCTTGGAGGAGATAAGATCACATTCTCTCCGTCCAAGTGTTCTTCTGATTGAGCCTGTAAGATAGAACAAACATATTGATTAAGTAGTGAATTTTACCAAAATTTTCTTAAGGAAAGTTTACTGATACTTACCTTCTCAACAGAAGGCTCAGTAACTACTTCCTCAGAGTGCTTTTCAGCCCCTAGAAACTCTTGGTGTTGGGGTGTTGGTTCCACCTCCACTACTTTCTCAGTTGTAGCCTAATAAGAGACATTTAAGAATATCAGAATATAAGATTAGAGCAATTTTAAGTTAGTTATTTCTTGTTCAGAGATAACTTTACTACCTGTGGAACAGGCTCTTCTTGATGTTCTGAGTTTGGAGTAACCTCTTCTTGATTCAAGGGAGTGGACAACTTTTCTTCCCCCTGAAATTGTGTCTCCAAGTTGGCCTGTAACAAATGAAGCTTATGAGTAACAAGTTAACATTTTAATGTTGACAAGTTAAATACAAACTACTTTTGTTACCTGAATAGTCAAATGAGTTTGGGTCTCTTGGACTACTGGAGTTTCCACAGCCTCTCTTTGCTCATTGTTGGTCTCCTCTACAATATATTTCTGAGTCTCCATCTCAGTTTGATCCCTTTCTGAGAGTTGAGCTGTCTCAGAGGGTTGAGGAACCTGTTCAAGAACAGGGTTTTCTTCAGCCACATTAAGTGCCGGCATTGTGAATGTGGAAGCAATGTCAACATCTTCCATCACTCTATCTTCCTCATCCAGGCCTTCTACTTCCTCACCGATGAGGGGCTCCTTTATTTCGAGGGCCGAGCTTGATGCTCCTCCATGGGTCTTAATCTGGACTTTTTGAATACTTGTGTAAGTACTACATCATCATCGAGTCCTTTGTCAGATTGGGTCTGACCCATCTATGATATTTCTGTCATCTCTGGAGATTTCTGGAGCAGCCTGTCTCAGAATTCTTGGGGCTTTCTGGTGTTGCCTTTCTGGCCGAACAACATCTTCTAAGATCTTGTCTCTAGAAGGTTGTGCTTTTTGTACACTTTGGGACTTAGAGGCTCTCTTGCTTTGAGTCCTCTTTCTCTTGGCAACTGGAGGTTGAGCAGGAGCATGCTCAGAGACCTCTTCACCTTGCTGGGTAGCTTCAAGCTCTTCTGCCTCTGTTGGAGCTTTCTCAGCAGCAATTCTCTCCTTTTCTTCAAAGGCATGTCTGAAAAGAGAGTTGGTAACTGGGATTTCTTGTCTCTTTCTGAGAGTTATTCCCATTGTTTCCAGAATGTAGCAAATTCTGAGACCAAAATGCATATTGGCCTTTGTCTCAGCAAGGCCATTGATGATTTTAGGCTCAAATTCCTCAATGTGCCCAAGAAATTTGTTGAAGGCGTACTTCCCCCAATTAAAGTGGGTTTACTGCCCTTCATGCTTCTTATTCAGAAGATACATCATCGTGCAAATCTCCATGCTTATCTGGTCTACTCCACCTTTGTTGCCATCAAAGCAACGGACCAGAATGAGAGCCAAAGTACTACAATGTTTCTGGAGATGACTGGTTCTGATGGCTTTCAGAACAAAGTTTGCTGGGCAACCCTTTGCATTTTCAATATGGATTGCCTCAAATAGCTCCTTAACACTTTGAATCATGGAGGCATCCCTGATGTTGATGTCGTTGATTGTTCCTCGATTTTTCAATCGAAATAAGTTGCAGAAAGTCTTGCAGTCTAGGACAATTTCTTGTCCTTGAACTTCAGTCTGCATGTACTTCTCTTCTACATCATTCACAACTTTTGTGAAGATTTTGGAGTTGTTGTAGAACTCCAACACATCCAAAGGTGGATAGTCCAGGGTGCAAAGACAGAAACTTGTAGATATGGGAACTTTTCAACATTCCCAATATCAGTTTTCTATCTGCTTTTGAAGAAATGACTGCAGAAACATATTTCTTCACAAGAAAAGCTCCCCAATTCATCTTGTGACTTGGATTCCAGTTAGAAGGGGTAAACTCTCCTAGAAGGCGTTTATTCAACACCTTGAGTTCTTTTCCTCCTTGCTTTTCAGCAGGAGCAGATGATGCGGCATTAGGGTTCTTGGTGGTCATCTTCTTTGGTGCCATCTCTTATATAGAGTCTTTGAGTGAGTGTTTACAGATGGGTTTTGCAAGAATAATCGAGATTAGTCTATCTTTTCAGAAGACTAAGCACAAGAAGTTGAGTTGCAGAAGAAGTTGGGTTTTGCTATTTTGATGCAAGTATGAAATTTCGGATTTGGTAAAAGTGTTTTTCTTTTGCCCAATTCCTATATATATAGCAGACAAAACGTACATAGATACAACATACATATAACTCAGTATGAATGTGTGTCTTTGTATCTGTATATGCATGGTATCACACACGTTTCTCATTAAATGCTTAGTGGGCCACGTCTGAATTTCTAAACAGACATTACTTGCTTTGTTTTAATCTCAGCCGTTGAGATCTAACGTTTATACATCAAGGGCTTATATTGAATATCTTGTAATGATATCAATCAACAAATGGTATTGTGCCGATTTGATGGATTTTTGACAAGTTACATCCATTATGTCACTTAGTAAAGAGTAAGAACACTCAATCGTTTGAACTTTATCATTCTGAGTATCAAGTCCTTATCTTTATATTATTTATCATGAAAATGGCAAAAAATACAAGACAATGGACATGTTTGACTCCCAGAACTTATGTTTTTCGGGCTTTATGTGTCTTTTCTCTTTATGACTAAATAGTTTCCTGAATTCAAGAATCAGAAACTTAGTTGTTTGAATGTATTTGACCCACTCTTAGTAAGTAAGTTCTAGTCTTATTTACTCATTGAGTGTGTACCAACCTTTGCCTTTCTGGATACCCGTTCCAGAAATATTTTGCCTTTCTGAGTGTTGCTACTCAGAAACCTTTGCATCACTTCTTAACAACTTGGCTTTCTGAGAGCATGTTCTCAGAGGCCTACTTATTTTCTACCTTGCTTACTCAGACTTTAGAGATTCAGGACATTTTTCAGTCCTTAGGCAACTCCATCAACCCAAGATTATGTCTTAAGGTCAAGAACCGGCTTTCTTGTAGGGGCTTGGTGAAGATATCTGCAAGTTGGTCTTCTGTGCCAATCTTGAGTATCTCTATATTACCTTTTTCAACATGGTCTCTGATGAAGTGGTGTCTAACATCAATGTGCTTTGTTCTGGCATGGAATTTGGGATTCTGTGTGATTTCAATAGCACTTGTGTTGTCACAGAAAATAGGAGTTTTCTCTTCATTGAGTCCATAGTCTCTGAGTTGTTGTTGAATCCACAGAATTTGTGTTGCTCAACAACCAGCAGCAATATATTCAGCCTCTATGGTAGAAGTTGCAATTGAGTTTTGCTTCTTGCTAAACCATGAGATAAGTCTTGTTCGTAAACCCACAAGTTCACGAGGTACTTTTCCTATCAAGCATTGATCCAAAGATAGTCGATCTGAGTAACCAGCCAAACTCAATCCACCTTCTTTAGGATACCACAAACCTACATTTACTGTACCTTTCACATACCTTAATACTTTCATAGCAATGTTGTAGTGTGATTGCATTGGATTTGTTTCAAATCTAGCACACACTCCAATTGCATATTGAATATCAGGTCTGCTTGCAGTAAGGTAAAGTAGTGAACCTATTAATTTCCTATACTTGTGTTCTTCAACACTCTTATCTGATTCAGTATAGGTCATTTTGGTTCCTATGCTCATAGGTATCTTAGCATTCTTTTCAGAGGGATTAAGCTTGACCTTTGTGAGCATGTCTTTTGCATACTTTGTCTGACTAATGAATATTCCATCATTGAGTTGCTTGACTTGCAATCCTTGGAAATAGTTCAATTCTCCCATCATGCTCATCTCAAACTTATTTTTCATGAGATTTGCAAAGTCATCACAAAATTGCTTGTCCTTAGATCCAAATATAATGTCATCAACATATAATTGAACTAAGAGCAGTTTCCCATCATGATTTAAGGTAAATAAAGTTTTATCAACTTCACCTTTCTTGAAACCACTTTCCAGAAGGTATTTGGCCAAAGTGTCATACCATGCTCTTGGAGCCTGTTTTAGTCCATATAGAGCTTTCTGTAGTTTATAGATCATTCTACTTTCTGAGGAAACTTCAAAACCAGGTGGTTGTTCAACATAGACTTCCTCAGCAAGTTCACCATTCAAGAATGCACTTTTGACATCCATCTGATAAACTTTAAAATCTTTATGAGTTGCAAAGGCCAGAAAGAGTCTTATCACATCCAATCTGGCAACTGGTGCATATGACTCATCAAAATCTAAACCTTCAGTCTGGGTGAATCCCTTGGCAACCAACCTTTCTTTGTTTCTGGTTATTTCACCAGATTCATTCATCTTGTTTCTGAAAACCCACTTGGTTCCAATCACAGATATTCCTTCTACAAATGGAACTAGTTTCCAGACTTTGTTTCTTTCAACCTGATCCAACTCTTCTTGCATTGCAGAGATCCAGTCTTGGTCTCTTAATGCTTCTTCAATAGTTTTAGGTTCAATGTTTGAGATGAAACATCCAAAGAGAGAATTAGCATTTTCGGCTATTGCTCTCCTAGTCCTAACACCTTGATTGATTGGTCCAATCACATCCTTTGCAGGATGATCCTTGATCCATCTCATCATGGGTTTGGGGCTAGTAGGGTCAACATCTATGTGATCTGAGTGTGAATCACTATGATTATGACTTGATACTTCTTCAGTATCTATGACATTTTGTACCTCAGAAGCTCAGTGTGAGGGCTTTCTGGGACATGCCTGTCAGAGAGGTCATTTCCAGAATTAGCTCTCTGATGAACATCTTCAGTTTCCATTTCTGGAATTCTCATAGAAAATTCTTCATCATGTCTGAGAATCATCTGGTTGTTACTAGGCATTTCATACTTTTCTTCGTCAGAGTCGTCCTCTCTTTCCATAATGATGTTTTTCCTTTCTGAGGGTTCTTCTTCAGAATCCTTTAACATTAGTTCCTTGAACTTTTCTGAGAGTTCATCATCAAGGGGTGATTTCTTGCTTTCTTCATAGAATACAACATGAACTGATTCTTCAATCTTCTTTGTTCTTTTGTTGTAAACTCTGTAAGCTTTGCTATTCATAGAATAACCAAGAAACACTCCTTCATTTGCCTTTGGTTGAAATGTTCTTAGATACTCTTTTTCATTGTTAAGAACAAAACATCTACAACCAAACACTTTCAGATGTTTAATATTAGGGGGTCTACCAACCAAGAGCTCATAAGAGGTCTTGTCATGGTGTTTGTTTGTCAAACATCTGTTCTGAGTGTAGCATGCTGTGTTTACAGCTTCAACCCAATAAACTTCACTTATTTCAGTGTCAGCCAGCATTGTCCTTGCTGCTTCTTTAAGGGTTCTATTTTTCCTTTCTGCAACACCATTTTGTTGTGGTGTTCTTACAGAGGAAAGTTGATGTTGTATACTTTTGCTGGTACAAAACTCCTTTATATACTGGTTGACAAATTCAGTACCATGGTCTGTTCTGATTGCAGATACCTTGTCATTTTTCATGACTTCAAGCTTATTTAGCAAGTTTGGTATCTCCACCCTTGCAACACCATACCTTCTTTATGCTTCAGAAAGACAACCCAAGTGAATCTTGAGAAGTCATCTACAACAACCAGACCATACTTCTTTCTTGCATAACTAGTTACAGATGATTCAAAAAGATCCATGTGTAATAGTTGCAGTGGTCTAACACTAGAGTGTCTGGTTTTGGACTTGAAAGATATTTTGGATTGTTTCCCCATCTGACAGGCAGAACATATATCATGCTTTCTGAAAGATGTTTTGGGAAGGCCAACCACTAACTCTTTCTTGGCAAGTTTGTTCAGAGTTTTGAAGTTCAAGTGACTCATTCTTTTGTGCCATAACCTGTGCTCTTCTGTGTGACCAGATTGACTCACCATGAGACATTCTTCAGTTGTGGCAGATGCCCAATCGGCAACATAAAGACTACCTTTCCGCCGAGCAACCAAGACTGTCTGCTTTGACTTATTGTCAATAAGTTTGCAAAACTTTGCTTTGAATTTCACAGTAAATCCCTTGTTTGCAAACTGGCTCATGCTAAATAGATTGTATTTCAAACCCTTAACATGTAATACGTCAGTAATTGTTAAAGATCCCAATTTGACGTTGCCAAATCCTAGAGAGGGATTTAATTCTCCTCCAACAAATCTGATGTCTGGTCCAGTGTTGCAAGCTTTGTAGTTGACCAGATTTGCTTTGTCTCCTGTCATGTGCTTTCCGCATCCACTATCAAATAGCCATTGAGCCTTAGTCCAAGAGGCGTTCTGCACAAAACAGGAAACGGGAGTTAGGTTCTTGGCTCAGAGATAGAACCACTTAGACTAAACATTCTTCCAGTAGGAATCCACATTTTAGTGAATTTCTTGGGAGTTTGTTTTTGTCTAACTTTATCAGAAGGAGAAACAATAGAATCAGTAATTTTGATCTCAATCTTCCTTCTTGGGGTGTTTCTAGGTGTTCCCTTTAGTGCTTTCAAGACCCTGGGTTTCTGGGGTTGCTTAAATAAACTTAGCCTTTCCGCCGTGTTCCTTCTAGCTTTGGCATTCAGTTTTTCAGTGGTTTGAGATTTCTTCCACTTCTGTTTATTGCTACGTGCAATATCAGCCTTGCGCCATTGTTCTTGTCCTTCCTTATATTGTTGTAAAAGGACTTTTCCAATAGCATGATAGCCAATGCCATTTCGAACACCATTGGCTTTCTGAATGCGGTCTTCAGAAGCCTTACTAGTTTCTGCACCATCTTTATTTTCATAAAATGGTATAGTAGAGAATTTGCCTGTTCCAGGAATTCTTCCCTTCCTGGTAATATAGCACTGTGGATGGTTGCATGTCTGAGGGTTGTGTTTCTTTTCAGAAACCTTATCCACATGTTTCTTGTGAACTTGTTGTTCTTTCAAAGGCTGGGTTGCAACTCCCTTTCCTTTGTCAACTACCTTAGCTTTCTGACCAATGCTATAGGTGGTTGAAGAATCATTTTGTTGACTTTTTACAAAGGTCAACCTTTCATCACTCTTCTTCAGAGGAGATGAATCACTCGATTGTTCATGAAGTCCAAGTCCACCTTTCTCAGAGGGATTTCTCAGATAGGATTGAACCTCAGTGAGAGTGTCACTAGCCTTTGCATAAGATTGGAAGGATAGCTCTTTCTTTCTGAGTTCTACATTCTCAGAAAGCAGCTTCATCATTTTCTTAGTAAGTTCATCCAAGGCTAGTTTGTGAGAATTTTCATTCTCAGATATCTGAGATTTCAGAAAGGCTATTTCAGCGTTCTTGTTCTCAGATACTCTGGTTGGCTCAGAAACCTCTTTTTCAAGAGTTTCTTTGCTTTCCTCTAGAATTCTGGTTTTGGATTGTGCTTTCAGAAATTCTTTCTCATAACGATCCAATTCACTCTTGATTAACTCCAGATCCTCAATTCCATCATCACTCTCATAGTACAGAAATTGTGAAATGTTAGTTACCTCATCAGCCATAAGACACATTTCAATGTTGGAGATGTCTGGACCAGCAATCTCAGCAACTCCACACATTTCATTCTTCTTAAGGCCGAAGTCAATTACGTCGTGGGTGATTCCACACAATTCTGGTGATGGTAGGTTTGAGTTATCTGAATCTCCATCTTCAGAATCTGTCTCAATATCTAGAGCATCATGTTGGATTTGAATCTTCTTCCTTTCACCAAGAAGGCCCTTTGATTTCTTTTGTAATTTCTTCTGTCCTTCTTGTCACCTGTCTTGAGCTTGTTTAAAGTAGGGCAATCTCTCTTGAAGTGACCAGGCTTTTGACAATAGAAGCAGATATAATTTCCTATCTCTGCTGATTCAGTACTAACACCTTTCTGAATGGGGGTCTTCAGAGAGTTGTTTAGTTGAATGTTCTTGTACAGATGATAGTTTGGGCCAAGATGCTTTTTCAGCTTTTCTTTGGCTTTTCTTCTCTCAATCTCTTGACTCAAAAATTTATTCATGTGTCTTACTGCAAGACCATTTTCTTCAGATGCGTCTTTGGTATCTTTCTTTTCAGAAGTACCTTGAGAGACTAGAGCAACACTTTGCAACTTCTCAGCTATTTGTTCTCTCTGAGATGTCTCATAATCTACAGTAGCAAGATGAGAGAAGAGCTCTACTGGAGTAATGTTTGGCATTCCTTGGTTGAAATAAAAGAATTTAGTTTGCTCCCAGTTGTGATTGAGACTTCTGACAATAGTCTTAATCTTTTCTGGCTGGGAGTATCTGTTGCTTTCACCAAGTGCAGCCATATCACTCATAAGAGTAGTAAACCTGAAATCAAGTTCTTCCAGAGTTTCAGTGGGACCTTGATTAAAGTTTTGGAACTTCAATTTAAGAACTTCGAACTTGTTTTCTTTGGTTTCTTAGTTCCGGCACAGATTTCTTCAATCAATTGCCAGGCAACTTTCGCCGTTTTAGCACCCCACAGTTTACACTGTATGTGCTCAGGTGTCGATCTGATGATGATATTACGAGCTTGACCATCCAATCTGTGTCCAGAGCTCTCTTGGCTTGTCTTCATACGTAATGCTTCCACGAGCAACACGACCACTATCACTAGCAGTCGCATCCTCGCTTTCATCTTCCTTGTCTGAGGCTTTTCTTCCATCAGAAACCTCAGTGACTTGTTTGAGTTGTCTGATTTTGATAGGCCCTTCATTGATGACATAGATCATTTCATCACTAATGGCCTCCAGATGGAGCATCATGTTGTTTTTCCGTTTCTCGTAGTTTTCTGGCTTTAGAACGGGTGCATCGCTCAGAGACATACCTGCACACTTAACACACAAAATATATAGTCCTCAGAAAGGGACAAAGATTCTTCACCTATCTGGGGATCTAGTTGATCTGTGAACCTCCTCGATACTACCACTTGTTGAGTGGTAACGGAAATAAAAAAAAAAAGAGGCGGTGAATAGTATTTTAAAACTTTTACTTTTTAAAAAATAATTTTCTCGAAACACAGGAGTTCGATACTTAGATAGAGGCCTTGGAAGCTTTTAAGATATAGTAAGCGAGAAATAATAAGTATGTGTGTGTGCTTTGCTAAAAGATAAATACAGAATGGTAAATAACACAGCAAGTATAGTTGTATATGGAGGTGGCGTAATCCTCCAACTAATCCACTTCGGTCTTTCTGAGACCTAGAATTCACTAGAACAGATAATTGAGTTCACCTTACAAAAATCCTATTCTAAGATTCTTAAACAATTGGTTCCCAACCAAATGTTCCCCCTGAGTTATTCCCCAACTCCTAGAGCTAAGTACTTCCTCTACTCAGATAACTTTGGAGTTATTCCTTGATTTCCCAAATCAAGTACTTCCTGTACTCCACGCCTTGATGGTGTTGGTTATAAGGTTTTGTTAGAGAGGCTTCTTGTATAACTTTTTAGTTATGTTTCCAGAGAGCCTAATAGAACAACACTAATTAATACACTTGTTCAGTGTATGGCAATCTGCTCTTTACTGACCCAAGTAATTGATGTCCGTTCTGGAGAATGAGCTTCAGAAAGGTTATCTGATAGTTCAACTCTTTCATGAATAACAATCTCATGTTAAGGTTCAGGACAACTTAGAACTACTAGTGATTCTTCAAGCAACAGAAAGCTTTCAGAAAGGGTAGTAGAGTGCTTGAGAGAATACTTTGCTAGATTGTAAGTTTGCAAGTTAGATCGTTCTTCGGTCGTATTTCTCAGCATCTAAGTGTGTGATATTTATAGATGAATTAGAGAGTCATTGGGATGTTATCCGTTAGACACAATTCAAATTCAGTCTATACTTATCTTGAAATGAGTACTCAGAAGTACTTGTCTCATATCCCAGAGAGGACTGTGCTTTAGCGGCTTTTCTGCCGATGCAATTAATGCACATGTACTATTTCTTGTCCTGTAGTCTTCAACGGATACATTAGCCTTTCTGATGGCTTGCATGCTCCATACTCATGATGTCATATGTTCCAGAATCATGTTTCAAAAATAACTAAATGCACTTAAGAAAGGATTAAGGACATAGTCTTTCCGAGTGAGACTAAACCTTGGTGTCTTCATAAATCTTGTGCAATCTCCGGTCTTGTAATCTTCAGAAAAGCTCCATTGCTAGGATTGATCTTCATGGTCTTCTTGGAAATAAAAATTACACTCAGAGACCTATAATCCTAATACAAGATTTACTAGACTAATCATACTCAGTGATTTCCTCTTTTACAATGTTCAAGTGAACCAAGAGTACTTAATCACCTTTCTGGCAAAGATAAGAACATGTGATGAATGATCAAAATACTAACAGATATTCCTAACACTTCCATGCTCTATACTTATGATGTCATGTGTCCAGAATCATATTTCAAAAGTAAGTAAATACACTTAAGAAAGGATTAAGGACATAGTCTTTCTGAGTTAGACTAAACCTTGATATCTACATAAATCTTGTGCAATCTTCAGTCTTCTAATCTTCAGAAAAGCTCCATTGCTAGGATTGATCTTCTGGAAATAAAAATTACACTCATAGACCTATAATCCTAAACAAGATTTACTAGACTAATCATACTCAGTGATTTCCTCTTTTACAATGTTCAAGTGAACCGAGAGTACTTAATAACCTTTCTGGCTAAGATAAGAACATGTGATGAGTTATCAAAATACTAACAGATATTCCTAACAAATTTCCCCCTTTTTGATCAGTTAGTCCTATTACAAATTTGTAAACCTGGAAGAGAAAATAATCCACCACTTAATCATTTCAAATGATATTCAATTATAGTTGAATTAAGTGCAGAAAGTTAACATCAACCAAATCACAAGAAGTGATCTTTGCTGATAAGTTGTCATCTATTAGAATGTATCTGAGAGTATGATCTTCAGATAAGTACAGTTTACAGAATAAGATGCAACTCTTACAAATAGAGAAATTCAGAAACAATCAGCAAGATTACAAAAAGTAACAAAACATACTAAGTAAATTAGAACAAAGGAGAATCCAAGCTCCAAGAGAGTATTCTAAAGTTACTAGTCTTCAAGTCTTCAGAAATGCAACTTGGGTTCAGATACCTCAAGTTCTTCAGCATCCTTTCTGGATCAGTTGACATAATCATCCACTTTTCTGCATTCTTGGACATAGTCATAAAGAATCCTTCTGACAGAGAGCTCTGTCTTTCTGGATAAGTCACATATTTCATGGTAACTCTTGCCAAGCTTGTGATTCTTCCGCAGAAAATGTTTGACCCAGAAGTACTTTCCTGCACCTGTGCATGGTCTACTTGGATTTGAGATAGGTTGAAATACTTGTATATTTCTTCCAGATAGTGTATATCATCTAGGTATTCATCCAATGTCATATAGAATGACTCATAGGTTGAAACACCTAGTTTGTTCTTCCTGCTGTAGCTACCATCCACTTTTCTTACCTTGTGTACATCATCAGGTTTTGGGTAAGGACAGGCAAAAGAAAGATCCATCTTTCTGGCTTCATTCCTCTTTTCCACTTCAAAGTTTAGCCAGGCATGAAGGTGCTCAGGTTTTAGCAATTCTGGCTTGCCTTCTCTCCGTTTCAGGATCTGGTTGAGGATGGGAGTTGGAAACTTATCATTGACAAGTAGATGTTGTAGTTCCAGAATCCAATACCCTCTCTTGTTCAGAATGCACCTATATGAAGACTCTTCATTACTGGTCTTCATATACTCAATGTGGGCATCAGTTGACCTTTCTTGATGATTTTCTCTGTTTACTCTGCCAAACTGGGAATCCCTTCTTGCTTTTCTGTTAGGTGGCCTTCTGTCAGGAGATCCTCTAACCCTTTCTTCTTGCCTTGGGGCTGTGCTGGTGAATGTTCCTTGTAATGACTTGGTATTTCCAGAAGGGGTTCTGGCTGCCAAAGGCCTTGCTGCCAGAGGAGGTTGTGAAGTAGTTGCTTGTATCCTTTTCTTGTGAAGTGGATGTTCATTTGTATCAGATTCATCCTCATCATCATTGAAGTTTAAAGTTGGAGACTTGCAGCTTTCTTGACCTCTTACTTCTCCTTCTTCCTTTTCTTCTTCTTCAGAAGTCTTCTTCTCTTCTGAGATTCTAAGGGACTTGGCTCCCCTAGTTATCATACTTCTCAGCCTTCTGGCTGGTTGATCTGGAACAACTTCTTCAGCAAGGGTGTCTCCAGTGGTGTACTTGATGAAAAGTTGACTTGAGGAGGGAGGATTTGATTGTTTTCTTTTTCTTCCTCTGCCTTTCTGGGGCATCTCTTCCCCCTTAGTCATGAATGACTGACTCATGACAGCATAAGCTTCAGAGAGTGATTCAAAGTTTTTCTGGAGATTGTTGTGCACCCTGACTAATTCTTGAAGTTCCTTCTTCAGCTCTTTGTTCGCTTAACCGCCTCGCTCCTTTCTGTTGAGCTCTTCAAGCGCCTTAGGATGGCGTTGGCTTGCGAGGATGACATGGTAGCTTCATTCAATGCTGCATTAGCATTGTTACAATCCTCATCCCTGACCAACCCTAGATCTTTCTGAGAGAGAGCTATGTTGGTTGCTCTATTGAGTAAAGCAGCAGCCAATGGCTTCATCTCTTCTGGGATGGATTTTAGCACTTTTGTGTCTTGTGCAACTAGTGTCTCTCTGAGTTCCAAAAAGATACTATTCCTTGGACGGTGATCTTCACTTCTTGAACTACCTGGTGCAGAGAAGATATGAGGAGCAAGTAGGGCTCTCTTTTGCTGAGTGATAAGTCTCTCATCTTCTTCTGCAGTAATCAAGTTGCGGTTTTCTTCAGTATTACTCTCATTATCCTTCTCTGGGATTGTTTGCAAGCTGGCTAACATCTTTTGTTTGCCTTGGAGTATGCTGGCTTTCTGAGAGTATGTAGAAGGTCTTTCTGATGCAGCCTCAACATCGTGCTCTTCATCATCATTGTCATCCATGGCATCTATCTCAGTAGCTGTGTGACAACAATGGCATTCTTCAGATTTCTTTGCTCATCTAGGAGTGCCAATTCCTTGGCATTAGCTTCTTTGAGCTTTTTCAGTTTGGCCTCCTTTTCATCAACAAGAGCTTGACACTCAATGCTGATTCTCTTTTCTTCTTCCAACACCTTTCTGAGTTGTTCAATCCTGAACTCAGCAGCTGAAATTTCTTCTATGGCATCATTGTGCTCAGCCTATTGGATATCTTGATGAGACTTGGGAGGTGATGATGATGGGGCTTTCTGAGCATTTGAAGGAGTAGCGTTTTCTCCACTTCCTTTGCTAGCTTTCTGAATCCCGCCTTGTCCAGGTTGGGGATCATCATTTTGATCATCATCATCATCATTCTTGTTCTTTGCTTCTTGGTTTGGATGCTCAGAGGGAGGTTCTTGATAATCATTTTCGTCCATCTCCTCGTCATCTTCTGAAACCAGGTTGATCACATTTGGGAATGTAGTCATCCTCCCATTAACTTCTTCTTGTCAGCAGGATAAGTAGTGAGCTTGTTGGGCAAGGCAGGATGGGTAACCATCTGCTCTTGGGTTTGAGCATCCGCAGACTTGAAATCTGCTATAAGTCTTTGTGCTACTTCATGAATGAAGTCTTCATGCATCAGAGTGGCAAATGAGTAGGACTCTGTTCGAACAATGCATGGATATAATCTTCCAGATTGAAGGTGATTGCTCTCTTTTCTGGGACGTTGATTACTCTGGCTAATTCAGAAAGGTCAGCCTTTCTGAGTTTCTGCCATTGTCTGAAGCACTTGAGATGTTTCTTTAAAGTGTGCTTCTGGAAAGCCTTGAGTAAATCAACTGGCACTAGAATTTGAGCCTGAAAGAAAGGGATCAAGTTAGTTTTGTTCAAACCACTTGTGTTAGTATCTGTGTGCAAAAGTAAGCTTTCTGAGCATACCTGTGTAGAAACACTAGACTCATCTGCTTGGACTTCTTCTTGTTTGGTCTCAGAGACCACAAATACCTTGTTGTGAGGAGAAGTCTGATCCTCATCAACCTTTCTTTCTGCTTGAACCTGAGAATTAAAATCAATTATGGTTTTAGAAACTAGTTTATCAGAGAAAGATAGATAGAAATATGCTTTTTGAGGCTTCACTTACTTCCAAGTGAGGAAGCTCAGTAGCATGTTCCTCAGAAACCTTGGGGGTTTCTGGCACCTTTTCTGCAGATACTGCTTGTTCAGCAGTTTTAGTTTCCTTTGGAGGAGATAACACAACTGTTTCTCCATCCAATTGTTCTTCTGACTGAGCCTGTAAGAACAAACATAAAGGATTTAGTAGTGGGTTTTCCCGAGCATTCTTGAAGAAGACTATTACTGATTACTTACCTTCTCAGCAGAAGGCTCAATAAATGCTTCCTCAGAGAGCTTTTCAGCCTCTGGAATCTCTTGGTTTTGGGGTGTTAGTTCCACCACCACTATTTCCTCAGTTGGAACCTAAGAAGAGGCATTAAGAATATTAGAACATAAAATAAGAGCATTTTTAGTTAGTTATTTCTTATTCAGAGATAACTTTACTACCTGTGGGACAGGCTCTTCTTGATGTTCTGAGGTTGGAGGAACCTCTTCTTGATTCAAAGGGGTGGACAAGTTTTCTTCCCCCTGAAAGATTGCCTCTAAATTGGCCTGTAACAAACAAAGCTTATGAATAACTGGTTAACATATACATATGTTCACAAGTTACATACAAACCATCTTTGTTACCTGAATAGAGTCAGGCTGATCATTGATCTCTTGGACTTGTGGTGATTCCACAGTCTCTCTGTGCTCATTATTGTTCTCCACTGCAGTATCATTTTGAGTCTCCATCTCAGTTTGATCCCTTTCTGAGAGTTGAGCTTTCTCAGAAGGTTGAGGAACCTGTGTTAAAACAGGATGTTCTTCAGCAACATTGAGTGCTGGCATTGTAAATGTGGAAGCAATGTCAGGATCTTCCAGCATTCTATCTTCCTCACCCAGGCCTTCTTCTTCCTGCTAGGCAGAGGGGTTCTTGTCATTCTGAAGAGCTGAGCTTGATGCTCCTCCATGGGTCTCATACTTGAATCTTTTGAGTACTTTTGCAAGTACTTCATCATCCTCAGAATCACTATTCTGTGTTGGTGCAGACCCATCTATGATATTTCTATCATCTCTGGAGAGTTACGGAGCGATCGATTCAGGATTCTTGGGCATTCGAGGTTGCCTTTCTTGGCGTCCAACATCTTCTGAGACCTTGTCTCCAGAAGGTTGTGCCTCTTGTATGCTTAGGGACTTGGAGGCTCTTTTGCTTTGAGTCCTCTTTCTCTTGGCAACTGGAGGTTTAGCTTGAGCTTGCTCAGAGACCTCCTCACCTTGGTGTGCAGTTTTTTCTTCTTCTGCCTTTCTGAGTGCGTTCTCAGCAGCAAGTTTCTCATTTCTTCAAAGGCGTGTCTGAAAAGGGAGTTGGTGATTGGGATTTCTTGTTTCTCTCTGAGAGTGATTCCCATTGTTTCCAGAATGTAACAGATTCTGAGACCAAAGTGCATATTGGCCTTTGGCTCAGCAAGGCCATTGATGATTTTGGGCTCAAATTCCTCAATATGTCCAAGGAATTTGTTGAAGGCGTACTTTCCCCAATTGAAGTGGGTTTCCTTCCCTTCACGCTTCTTCTTCAGAAGATGCATCATCATCCATCTCTCCATGCTTACCTGGTCTACTCCACCTTTGTTGCCATCAAAGCAACTGACCAGAATAAGAGCTAAAGTACTCCAGTGTTTCTGGAGATGACTAGTTCTAATGGATTTCATAACAAAGTCTCCTGGGCAACCCTTTGCATTTTCTAACTGGATTGCTTCAAATAGCTCTTTGACGCCTTGAATCATGGAAGCGTCCTTGATGTTGATGTCTTCAATTGTTCCTCGATTTTTCAATCGGAATATCTTGCAGAAAGTCTTGCAGTCGAGAACAATTTCTTGTCCTTGGACTTCAGTCTGCATGTATTTCTCTTCTTCATCATTCACAACCTTTATGATGATTTTGGAGTTGTTATAGAACTCCAGTACATCCAGTGTGGATAGTCCACTGGGTGCAGCAGATAGAAGCTTGTAGATATGGGAATTCTTTAGTATCCCCAATATCAGTTTCCTTTCTGGTCTTGAAGGTATAACTGCTGGTACATACCTCTTCACCAGAAAAGCTCCCCAATTCATTTTGTGGTTAGGGTTCCAGTCCAATGGGGTGAACTTTTCCAGAAGGCGTTTATTCAACACCTTAAGTTCCTTTCCTCCTTGCTTTTCAGCAGGAGTAGATGATGCGGCCTTAGGGTTCTTGGTGGTCATCTTCTTGGGTGCCATCTCTTATATAGAGTTTTGAGTGAGTGTTTTTCAGATGAATTTTGCACAATTAATCGAGATTAGTCTATCTTTTCAGAAGACTAAGCACAAGAAGTTGAGTTTGCAGAGGTGGTTTTGCAGAAATCTCGAGAGATTTTGCAGTTTTGATGCAAGTTTGAAATTTCAGAATTGGTAAAAGTGTTTGTCTTTTGCTCAAATCCTATATATATAGCAGACAAAATGTACATAGATACAACATACATACAACTGAATATGAATGCATCTCTTTGTATCTGCATAGGCGTGGTACGTCCTTTGTACTTCATTAAATGCGTAGTGGGCCATGTCTGCATTTCTCAACAGACATTACTTGCTTTGTTTTAATCTCAACCATTGAGATCAAACGTTTATTCATCAAGGGCTTATATTGAATATCTTGTAATGATATCAATCAACAAATGGTATTGTGCCGACTTGATGGATTTTTGACAAGTTACATCCATTATGTCACTTAGTAAAGAGTAAGAACACTCAATCGTTTGAGCTTATCATTCTGAGTGTCAAGTCCTTATCTTTATATTGTTTATCATAAAAATGGCAAAAATACGAGACATTGGACATGTTTGACTTTCAGAACTTATACTTTTCGGGCTTTGTGTGTCTTTTCTCTTTATGACTAAATAGCTTTCTGAATTCAAGTGTCGGAAGCTTCAGTTGTTTGAATGTATTTGACCCACTCTCAGTAAGTAAGTTCTAGTCTTATTTACTTATTGAGTGTGTACCAACCTTTGCCTTTCTGGATACTCGTTCCAGAAATGTTTTGCCTTTCTGAGTGTTGATACTCAGAAACCTTTGCATCACTTCTTATCAACTTCGCTTTCTGAGAACATGTTCTCAGAGACCTACTTCTTTTCTACCTCACTTACTCAGACTTTAGAGATTCAGGACATTTTTCAGTCCTTAGGCATCTCCATTAATCCAAGATTATGTCTTAAGGTCAAGAACCGGCTTTCTTGTAGGGGCTTGGTGAAGATATCTGCAAGTTGGTCTTCTGTGCCAATCTTGAGTATCTCTATATTGCCTTTCTCAACATGGTCTCTGATGAAGTGGTGTCTAACATCAATGTGCTTTGTTCTGGCATGGAACTTGTGTGATTGCAATAGCACTTGTGTTATCACAGAAAATGGGAGTTTTCTCTTCATTGAGTCCATAGTCTCTGAGTTGTTGTTGAATCCACAGAATTTGTATTGCACAACAACCAGCAGCAATATATTCAGCCTCTGTGGTAGAAGTTGGAATTGAGTTTTGCTTTTTGCTAAACCATGAGATAAGTCTAGTTCCCAGAAACTGACAAGTTCCTGAGGTGCTTTTCCTATCAAGCATTGATCAAGCATAATCAGCATCTGAGTAACCAGCCAAACTCAATCCACTTTCTTTAGGATACCACAAACCTACATGTATTGTACCTTTCACATACCTTAATATTTTCATAGCAATGTTGTAGTGTGATTGCATTGGATTTGTTTGAAATCTAGCACACACACCAACTGCATATTGAATATCAGGTCTGCTTGCAGTAAGGTAAATTAGTGAACCTATCAATTTCCTATACTTGTGTTCATCAACACTCTTATCTGATTCAGTATAGGCCATCTTGGTTCCTATGCTCATAGGAATCTTAGCATTCTTTTCAGAAGGCTTAAGATTGAACTTTGTGAGCATGTCTGTTTCATACTTTGTCTTACTAATGAATATTCCATCAGTGAGTTGCTTGACTTGCAATCCTAGGAAATAGTTCAATTCTCCCATCATGCTCATCTCAAACTTACTTTTCATGAGATTTGCAAAGTCATCACAAAGTTGCTTGTCCTTAGATCCAAATATAATGTCATCAACATATACTTGAACTAAGAGTAGTTTCCCATCATGATTTAAAGTAAATAAAGTTTTATCAACTTCACCTTTCTTGAAACCACTTTCCAGAAGGTGTTTGGCCAAAGTGTCATACCATGCTCTCGGAGCCTGTTTCAGTCCATATAGAGCTTTCTGTAGTTTATAGACCATTCTACTTTCTGAGGAAACTTCAAAGCCAGGTGGTTGTTCAACATAGACTTCCTCAGCAAGTTCACCTTTCAAGAATGTACTCTTGACATCCATTTGATAAACTTTAAAGTGTTTATGAGCTGCAAAGGCCAGAAAGAGTCTTATTGCATCCAATCTGGCAACTGGTGCACATGACTCATCAAAATCTAAACCTTCAGTCTGGGTAAATCCCTTGGCAACCAACCTTGCTTTGTTTCTGGTTATTTCACCAGATTCATTCATCTTGTTTCTGAAAACCCACTTAGTTCCAATCACAGATATTCCTTCTACAAATGGAACTAGTTTCCAGACTTTGTTTCTCTCAAACTGATCCAACTCTTCTTGCATTGCAGAGATCCAGTCTTGGTCTCTTAATGCTTCTTCTACAGTTTTAGGTTCAATGTTTGATGAAACATCCAAAGAGAGAGTTAGCATTTTCAGCTATTGTTCTCCTAGTCCTAACACCTTGATTGATTGGTCCAATCACATCTTTTGCAGGATGATCCTTGATCCATCTCATCATGGGTTTAGGGCTAGTAGTGTCAACATCTATGTGATCTGAATGTGAATCACTATGATTATGACTTGATACTTCTTCAGTATCTGTGACATTTTGCACCTCAGAGGTGCGGTGAATGTCTGACACTTGCTCAGTGTGAGAGCTTTCTGGGACATGCCTGTCAGAGAAGTCATTTCCAGAGTTAGCTCTCTGATGAACATCTTCAATTTCCATTTCTGGAATTCTCATAGGAAATTCTTCATCATGTCTCAGAATCATCTGGTTGTTACTAGGCATTTCATGCTTTTCTTCGTCAGAGTCATCCTCCCTTTCCACAATGATGTTTTTACTTTTTGAGGGTTCTTCTTCAGAATCCTTTATCATTAGTTCCTTGAACCTTTCTGAGAGTTCATCAGCAAGGAGTGTTTTCTTGCTTCCTTCATAGAATACAACATGAACTGATTCTTCAATCTTCTTTGTTCTTTTGTTGTAAACTCTGTATGCTTTGCTATTCATAGAATAACCAAGAAACACACCTTCATCAGCCTTTGGTTGAAATGTTCTTAGATACTCTTTTCCATTGTTAAGAACAAAATATCTACAACCAAATACTTTCAGATGTTTGATATTAGGGGGTCTACCAACCAAGAGTTCATATGGGGTTTTGTCATGGTGTTTGTTTATCAAACATCTGTTCTGAGTGTAGCATGCTGTGTTTATAGCCTCAACCCAATAAACTTCACTTATTTCAGTGTCAGCTAGCATTGTCCTTGCTTCTTCTTTAAGGGTTCTATTTTTCCTTTCTGCAACACCATTTTGTTGTGGTGTTCTCACAGAGGAAAGTTGGTGTTGTATACCTTTGCTGGTACAAAAATCCTTTATGTACTGGTTGACAAACTCAATACCATGGTATGTTCTGATTGCAGATACTTTGTCATTTTTCATGACTTCAAGCTTATTCAGCAAATTTGGTATCTCCACCCTAGCATCAGAGTCGTGCTTCAGAAAGACAACCCAAGTGAATCTAGAGAAGTCATCTACAACAACCAGACCATACTTCTTTCCTGCATAACTAGTTACGGATGATTCAAAAAGATCCATGTGTAATATTTGCAGTGGTCTAACACTAGAGTGTCTGGTTTTGGTCTTGAAAGAGATCTTGGATTGTTTCCCCATCTGACAGGCAGAACAGATACCATCCGTTCTGAAAGATGTTTTGGGAAGACCAACCACTAACTCTTTATTGGCAAGTTTGTTCAGAGTTTTGAAATTCAAGTGACTCATTCTTTTGTGCCATAACCAGTGCTCTTCTGTGTGACCTGATTGACTCACCATGAGACATTCTTCAGTTGTGGCAGATGCCCAAACGGCAACATAAAGACTACCTTTCCGCTGAGCAACCAAGACTGTCTGCTTTGACTTATTGTCTATAAGTTTGCAATACTTTGCTCTGAATTTCACAGTGAATCCCTTGTTTGCAAACTGGCTCTGGCTAAATAGATTATATCTCAAACCTTTAACATGTAATACGTCAATGATTGTTAATGATCCTAATTTGACGTTGCCAGATCCCAGAGAGGGATTTAATTCTCCTCCAGCAAATCTGATGTCTGGTCCAGTGTTGAAAGATTTGTAGTTGACCAGATTTGCTCTGTCTCCTGTCATGTGCTTTCCGCATCCACTATCAAATAGCCATTGAGCCTTAGTCCATGAGGCGTTCTGCACAAAACAGGAAACAAGAGTTAGGTTCTTGCCTCAGAGATAGAACCACTTAGACTAAACATTCTTCCAGTAGAAATCCAAATTTTAGTGAATTTCTTTGGAGTTTGTGTTTGTCTAACTTGATCAGAAGGAGATGCAATAAAATCAGTAATTTTGATCTCAATCTTCCTTCTTGGGGTGTTTCTAGGTGTTCCCTTTGGTGCTTTCTGGACCCTGGGTTTCTGGGGTTGCTTTTCAGCAAACTTAGCCTTTCTGGCCAGGTTCCTTGTAGCTCTGGCATTCAGTTTTTCAGTGGCTTGAGATTTCTTCCACTTCTGTCTATTTC
This sequence comes from Plantago major, assembly GCA_026545765.1. Lineage (NCBI taxonomy): Eukaryota > Viridiplantae > Streptophyta > Magnoliopsida > Lamiales > Plantaginaceae > Plantago > Plantago major. Next base: position 38,555,942 of record CM048842.1, read on the forward strand.
TACGTGCAATATCAGCCTTGTTCCTTATATTGTTGCAGAAGGACCTTTCCAATAGCACGATAGCCAATGCCATTTCGAACACCTTTGGCTTTCTTAATGCACTCTTCAGAAGCCTTACTAGTTTCTGCACCATCTTTATTTTCATAAAATGGTTTAGTAGAGAATTTGCCTATTCCAGCAATTCTTCCCTTCCTAGTAATGCAGCAATGTGGATGGTTGCATATCTGAGGGTTGTATTTCTTTTCAGAAACCTTATCCACATGTTTCTTGTGAACTTGTTGTTCTTTCAAAGGCTGGGTTGCAACTCCTTTTCCTTTGTCAACTACCCTAGCTTTCTGACCAATGCTATAGGTGGTTGAAGAATCATTCTGTTGACTTTTTACAAAGGTCAACCTTCCATCACTCTTCTTCAGAGGAGATGAATTACTTGATTGTTCATCAAGTCCAAGTCCACCTTTCTCAGAGGGATCTCTCAGATAGGATTGAACCTCAGTGAGAGTGTCACTAGCCTTTGCATAAGATTGGAAGGATAGCTCTTTCTTTCTGAGTTCTTCATTCTCAGAAAGCAGCTTCATCATTTTCTGAGTTCTTCATTCTCAGATATCTGAGCTTTCAGAAAGGCTATTTCAACGTTCTTGTTCTCAGATACTCTGGTTAGCTCAGAAACCTCTTTTCAAGAGTTTCTTTGCTTTCCTCTAGAATTCTGGTTTTGGATTGTGCTTTCAGAAATTCTTTCTCATAACGATCCAATTCACTCTTGACCAACTCCAGATCCTCAATTCCATCATCACTCTCATAGTACAGAAATTGTGAATTGTTAGTTACCTCATCAGCCATAAGACATAGTTCAATGTTGGAGATGTCTGGACCAGCAATCTCAGCAACTCCACACATTTCATTCTTCTTAAGGCCGAAGTCGATTACATCGTGGGTGATTCCACACAATTCTGGTGATGGTAGGTTTGAGTCATCTGAATCTCCATCTTCAGAATCTGTCTCAATGTCTAGAGCATTAAGTTGAATTTGAATCTTCTTCCTTTCTTCAGTCAGTAAGGCCCTTTGATTTCTCTTGAAATTTCTTCAGTCCTTCTTGTCACCTGTCTTGAGCTTGTTTAAAGCGGGACAATCTCTCTTGAAGTGACCAGGCTTTTGACAATAGAAGCATATATCATTTCCTATTTCTGCAACTTCTGTACTAACACCTTTCTGAATGGGGGTGTTCAGAGAGTTGTTCATTTGTATGTTCTTATACTGATGATAGTTTGGGCCAAGATGCTTTTTCAGCTTTTCTTTAGCTTTTTCTTCTCTCAATCTCTTGACTCACAAATTTCTTCATGTGTCTTACTGCAAGAGCATTTTCTTTAGATGCATCTTTGGTATCCTTCTTTTCAGAAGTACCTTGAGAAACTAGAGCAACACTTTGCAACTTTTCAGCTGTTTGTTCTCTCTGAGTTGTCTCATAGTCTACAGTACCAAGATGAGAGAAGAGCTCTACTGGAGTGATATTTGGAATCCCTTGGTTGAAATAAAAGAACTTAGTGTGCTCCCAGTTGTGATTGAGATTTATGACAATAGTCTTAATCTTTTCTGGCAGGGAGTATCTGTTGCTTTCACCAAGTGCAGCCATATCACTCATAAGAGTACCTGAAATCAAGTTCTTCCAGAGTTTCAGTGGGACCTTGTTTGAAGTTTTGGAACTTCAATTTAAGAACTTCGAACTTGTTTTCCTTGGTTTTCTCAGTTCCGGCACAGATTTCTTCAATCAATTGCCAGGCAACTTTCGCCGTTTTAGCACCCCACAGTTTACACTGTATGTGCTCAGGTGTCGATCTGATGATGATATTACGAGCTTGACCATCCAATCTGTCTCTTGGCATCTTCAGATGTCCAGAGCTCTCTTGGCTTGTCTTCATACATAATGCTTCCACGAGCAACACGACCACTATCACTAGCAGCCGCATCCTCGCTTCCATCTTCCTTGCCTGAGGCTTTTCTTCCATCAGAAACCTCAGTAACTTGTTTGAGTTGTCTGATTTTGATAGGCCCTTCATTGATGACATAGATCATCTCGTCACTAATGGCCTCCAGATGGAGCATCATGTTGTTCTTCCATTTCTCGTAGTTTTCTGGCTTCAGAACGGGTGCATCACTCAGAGACATACCTGCACACTTAACACACAAATTATATAGTCCTCAGAAAGGGACAAAGTTCCTTTACCTATCTGGGGATCTAGGTTCAGTGCAGAAGGCTTGTGAACCTCCTCCTCTGATACCACTTGTTGGTCCAGATAACGGCAAAGTAAAATACTAGAGGGGGGGGGGGTGAATAGTGTTTTAAAACTTTTGTCGATAAACACAGTTTCTCAGAAACCTGGGGGTTTCTGATACTTAAATTCAGAGCGCGGAAGACTTTAAGATAGGTAAGTGCAGAAACAATAAGTATGTGTGTGTGCTTTGCTGAAATGTAAATACAGAAAGGTAAATGACACAGCAAATATAGTGGTATCTGGAGGTGGCGTAATCCTCCAACTAATCCACTTCGGTCTTTCTGAGACCTAGAATTTAGTAGAACAGATAATTGAGTTCATCTTACAATAATCCTATTCTAAGATTCCTAAACAAATGGTTCCCAACCAAATGTTCCCCCTGAGTTATTCCCCAGCTCCTAGAGCTAAGTACTTCCTCTACTCAGATAACCTTGGAGTTATTCCCTGATTTCCCAAATCAAGTACTTCCTCTACTCCACGCCTTGATGGTGTTGGTTATAAGGTTTGTCAGAGAGGCTTCTCGTATAACTTTTCAGTTATGTTTTCAGAGAGCCTAATAGAACAAGACTACTTAATACACTTGTTCAGTGGATGGCAGTCTGCTCTTTACTAACCCAAGTAATTGATGTCCATTCTGGAGAATGAGCTTCAGAAAGGGTATCTGATAGTTCAACTCTTTTACGAATAACAATCTCTTGTTAAGGTTCATGACAACTTAGAACTACTAGTGATTCTTCAAGCAATGAAAGCTTTGAAGCGATGAGTAGAGTGCTTGAGAGAATACTTTGCTTGATGGTAAGTTTGCAAGCTAGAGCGTTCTAAGGTTTGTATTTCTCAGCATCTAAGTGTGTGATATATATAGATGAATTTGAGAGTTGTTGGAATAATATCCGTTAGACACAATTCAAATTCAGTCTCATGTTTCAGAGAGGACTGTGCTTCAGCAGCTTTTCTGCCGATGCAATTAATGCACTTGTACTATTTCTTGTCCTGTAGTCTTCAACGGATACATGAGCCTTTCTGATGGCTTGCATGCTCCATACTCATGATGTCATGTGTCCAGAATCATATTTCAAAAGTAAGTAAATACACTTAAGAAAGGATTCAGGACATTGTCTTTCTAAGTTAGACTAAACCTTGATATCTACATAAATCTTGTGCAATCTCCAGTCTTCTAATCTTCAGAAAAGCTCCATTGCTAGGATTGATCTTCATGGTCTTCTGGAAATAAAAATTACACTCATAGACCTATAATCCTAATACAAGATTTACTAGACTAATCATACTCAGTGATTTCCTCTTTTACAATGTTCAAGTGAACCGAGAGTACTTAATCACCTTTCTGGCTAAGATAAGAACATGTGATGAGTGATCAAAATACTAACAGATATTCCTAACAGGTTCATCAGATATGTTACAATGAAAGTTCAGATAAGTTTTACAAGATAAAACAACAATAAGGTACAGTCAGCAAGATACAAAAAAAAAAAAAGATTTACATTAGTAAATTAGGACAACAGGAGTAACCAAGCTCCAAGTAGACATCCTAATAAACTAGTCTTCAAGTCTTCAAATCTTCAGCAGCTCCAAGGATCAATTTGCATACTCCCTATCTCCAAATCTTTTGATATCATCTGAGTAGTCATAGAGCAAGGTTCTAACAAACATCTAAGTGTCTCTGGCATAACCACATACTTCTTTGTATGATTTGGTGGATTCTTCTTGGCAAAGTGTTTGACCGCTAAATACTTTCCCCATTTACAGGCATGCTCAATTCTGATATCTGATAGCTTGAAGTAATCATAAATGATCCTCAGATATCTGATGTCACCCTTGTATTGATCTTTAGTCATGTAGAATGACTCAAAGGGTTCTACAATAAGTCTTGGCCTTGTGCCTGTTCCTGTGAGTTTTGGGACTCTATGCACATCATCAGGTTTTCCATAAGGACATTCATCATTAAGGTCCTTCCTCATGGCTTCAACTCTCTTGACAACTTCAAAATCCAACCAAGCTTTGACATGATTGGTGTTGATCAAGATTTGCTTATCTTTTCTCCATGCCATAAGTTGTTCATGGATGGGTACTGGAAATCCTTTTTCATTTATAAGCAAGTGCTTGAGTTCCAGTATCCAGTATCCATTTCTCGGATGAATACACCTGTAGGAGGAGGAGTTGTTGTCAGTCTTCACATACTCAATTCTAGCTTCTTCTGGCCTGAGTGGAAGTTGACCTTTTCTTCTTTCAGCTCTCAATCTATTCCTCCTTTGCCTTGAGTTTTCCCTTGGATTGCTTGAAGAACCACCCTGGATTGACTTGGTATTTCCAGAGGGTGTTTTAGCTGCCAAAAGCTTTGCAGCTATGGGCTCAGTTAGGCTATCATTTTTTCTTTTTCTGTGAAGAGGAGCTTCATCTTCATCATTATCATCAAGATTAATTCTTGTGAAAGTTTTGCAGCCTTCTTCATTGCCCAGGGATTTGATTTGGCCTTCTTCTTCTTGTTCAGAAGACTCATTAACCCGTCTTACTTGTCTTCTCCTTGGAGCCTTGGTACTCCTTGGAGGTTTCTGTGCTCTGGCCCTTGTTGTCATTCCTTTTTCAGGTTGTTGCTGAGTGGTGGTCACTATCTGTAGGGCAGTCTGACTGGAGGAGGGCTCATTAATTCTGAGAGGTGGTTGTTTAGATTTTCTTTTGTTTCCTCTTCTTCTTCCTCTCTGAGCATCTTGAAATCCTTCCATCTTAGTCCTTGTTGACTGACTAAGAATCACAAAGGATTCTGAAAGGGAGTCAAAGTTGCCTTCTGAGATAGTTATGTGAACCAACTGTTCCAGATTGGCCTTGAGCTCCTGATTTTGTTTGATAAGACCTGTTTCCTTATCAATGAGCTCTACCAGTGGGCCTTGAGTAGCATCTGCTTTTCCAGCAGCATAGCTAGCCTCATTGAGGGCTTTTTCAACAAGATTATTGTCACCATCCCTTACCATACCTAGGTCTCTCTGAACAATGACCAAGCTTGTTCTTCTTTGAGTGATTAACTCAGTGAACTTTTTCATTTCAGCAGGGACTGATGCAATTACTTCTTTATTTTGTTGAGACAACTCCTTTGTTAGAGTTGCCAGAACCTGGTATCTGGGCATGTAATCATGGGAGTTGAGATTTGGTTTCTTACTGAAGCTTTGAGGAGCTATCAGTTTTCTCTTTAAGTGAGAAACTCCCAAGTGAACATTTGCATGTTCTGCCAAGGTTCTGTCTTCTTCATCATCTGAGTCATCAGCCCAGTGATCTTCATCCTCTTGTACTTCTTCATCAAGGTTTCTGAAGGCGGAAACCATCTCAGATATGGGTTTCTTGCCTTTGGAGGATGGTTTATTTGGTGAAGATGAAGCTTTAGCATAATGCTTTGCTTCAGATGCTTGTTCAGCATCTAGCTCCTTAGTAATATAGTCAACAGCGTCCCGGAGCTCTTTAATCTCAGAGTAAGCTTGCGTTTCCTTGCGTGTTTGTTCTTCAAGTTTGTCTAGCTTGACTCTGGATTCAGCTATCTTTTCTTCGAGTTGAAGATGTACTGTTGTTCTTCCTCCAACAATTGTTTGAGTTGAGCAACTCTGGCTTGTGCATCTGATATTTTCTGAGTGTTGTTCTCAGAGTGCTCAACTACTTGTTCAGTAGAGTCCTTGTGTTGGCGAGATGGATGGGTAGATTTCTGAGGAGATGGAGGAGGGGATTGCTGTGATGTCCTCTCAGTGTGCTTTTCAGCAGCTGAGGCATTGTTTCCTTGTGGAATCCCTCCTGTCCCAGGTACAGGGGAATCATCATCATCTTTCTTATCATCCTCATCCTTGTGATGGTCAGAAGGAGAATCTTCATAGTCATTCTCATCAGTCTCCTTCTCTTCTTCATCTTCAGAGACCAGATTGATCACTTCTGGAATAGTGATCATTTGCCCATTTACCTCCTCTTGTTCAGAGGATATGCATTGTAAGGTCTGGGGCAAAGTAGGCTTGAATGCCATCTGCATTCTGGTCTGACCATCTACCTTCTCAAAAGCTTCTATGAGCTTGTGTGCAGCTTCTTTGATAAAGTCCTTATGCATCAGAGTAGCAAAAGAGTACTGCTCTCTTGGGAACATAGCATGGACATAATTCTCCAAGTCAAAAGCTCTGAATCTTCTCAATTGGTGATAATTCACCTTTGTTAATTCAGTCAGATTTGAGCTTCTGAGCTTTTGCCACTTTCTGAAACACTTGAGATGTTTTTTTAGTGTGTGGTTCTTGAAGAATGTAAGAAGGTCTTCTGTTGAGAATGTAGAAGCCTTTTGCACACTTGTTTGAGCCTGAAAGAAAGAGTTTTGAGTTAGATTCAAAACTTGTGTAGATATCTGAGTATTTGTGTAGTTAGGTTTCTGAGTTACCTGAATGAATACATCAGGCTCAGAGACTTGTGCTACTGAGGTATGGAGCTCCTCAGATATCTTGTTGTGAGGTGGGGACTTGGAAGTCTGGTCCTCATCAACCTTTCTTTCTGCTTGAACCTGAGACTAAAAACATAACACTTAGGAAATTTTATCAAGAAAATTTTTATTGACAATTCAGATATCTGAGATGTCAATTACCTCCGTTGGAGGCTCAAATACTTATCTCTCAGAGACTTGTGCAGTCTCTGGAATCTTTTTCTTGTGATGAAGGCCTTGATGCCTCATCAATTTCCATATGTTGTGAGGATTGAGTGGGCAACTCCTCAACAACTTCTACTTCTTTTTGAACCTGTTAAGTAGAATGTGTTAGTTTGAGAAAAATGATCAGAGATTTGTTCTTTGAAGAATATAGATATCTGAATGAAATACCTTCTCTACAGAAGGTTCAGATACTTGTTCCTCAGAGATCTTGGAAGTCTCTGGATTCTTCTCTGAAGAGATAGACTTTTCAGTCTCTTCATTCTTCTTCTCAGTTGGAGCCTATTAGAAACAAACACTTATTAATCAAGTGTATAAAGTACATATCTGAGTTATATCTTAAGGAATTATTTTCTACCTGAGAGACAGGCTCCTGTTCCTTTAGTGGTGAGGCTATGGAAGCCTCCTTCTCAGATTCTGAGGTAAGCTTTGTAGCTTCCTCTTGTTGTTGTGTTTCTAAATCAGCCTGTAACAAAGAAATTATAATAAGTAACAAGATTTAGGCATAAGTTATCACTAGTAAAGAGTTAACCATTCAGCTACTTGAGTAATGTCAGGGTGATTGGTCTATGGAACTTGTGAAGTTTCCATGCATTGGTCTTGTTGTTCTTAGACCACTTCTTTGTTGGAAGTTTCAGGTACTTCAGACCTTTCCTGAGTATGCAACTCAGTTGCCTCCCCTGGTTGATTATTCTGTGTAGATGCCTCAGTTTGATCCCTCTCATTGAGTTGGGGAACCTGCTCTTTTGCAGGATTTTCTTCAGCAATGAAAGATGCTGGTATCTGTAACTCAAGTACCATTTCAGCAGTGTCCACATCTGCCTGTTGTGGTTGTTGTGCTTGAGACAGACTGTTGAGTGTTGAGGCAATGACAGTATCCTCCAACACTAAGCTATCACTCATCAGAGCATCTTCAATATGCTTCAGTCTTTCTTGCTCTGATGGTGTAATTTGTCCAGTGACCTTGGACAAAGTTGCTTCTTCAACAACCTTTGAAACAGGTGCTTGTTCAACAACCTGTGGTGTAGGTTCTTCTTTAGATACCTCTACACTAGTTACTTTTTCAGTAACCTTAGCCCTTTTTGATTTCTCTAGGACTTGAGAGATGACTAAATCATCATGTTCATCGTCAGAGCTCTCATCAGCATTAGGAACTCATTGGTCCATAATCCCTGCGGTTTCTGCAGATTGGGATTGGTATCTATCACTACTTTCTTTAGCAGCATTGATAAGTTCATTAGAAAGGCTTTCGGCAGTAGTTTTAACATTTCTAAAAGCACTTTCTCTTGCTGAGTCTACTTGTTTAGTAGTCGATACCTCTTTTGCAGCATTGATGAGTTCATCTGCAGCGGTGGCAGGTATCTGGGAATCGACAACGACAATGGGTGTGTCTTCTAATTTGCCAGCAGACTTCTTTCGTGAAGTTCTGGGCTTTTTGGTCGCAACCTTTCCCTCAGATACCTCTTCAGTCTTTCACTTCTTGGAACCTTTCTGAGATCCAGTAACCTTTTTCATCAAGTTCGTATACTCATATTTGTAAAGTAGGTTACTGTTGGCTGTCAGCCTTCTCTCTGAGCTCAATGCCAAGCTTCTCCAGCAAGTAGCATATCTTTAGACCATAGCTCACTGTGGCCTTTGGCTCAGCAAGTCCCTTAGCGATTTTAGGCTCAAAGCCTTGAATCTTCTTCACAAACTTCATAAATGCGTACTTACCCCAATTGAAAGAGTTTTCCAGCCTTTTGTCTTGTTATTGAAACAAGAACATCATCATCCATCGTTTTTGGCTTATCTGGTCAACACCTCCTTGTAGACCATCAAAGCATCTGTGAAGAATGCATACCAACACATCCTAGTGAACTAACAGGTGTCTGGTTCTGATGTCAGCAAGCTTGAAGTCAGTGGGTGTATCTTGTTTATCAGTGTCATACACACCATTGTAAAGCTCTTTTACACCTTCAAGGAGATCTTCATCCTTGGTGTCTATTTCAAAATCCTTTCCAAGATTTTGAAGATCAAACAACTTACAGAAAGTTGTTAAGTTCAAAAGGATTTCCTTTCCTTGGACCTTAGTCTTTACAGACACTATTGCAGTGCCTTCAGAAACACAGGATATAATCCTGGAGTTGTTATAGAATTCTAATACGTCCGGTGAAGAAACTCTACTGGGAAGAGCAGATAGAAAACCCTTGATTTGTGCCTTTTCAAGCATGTCAAGAATTAGTTTCCTATCGGCTTGGTTTTCAACAGCAGCCGTGAGGTACTCCTCAATCATGGAACCACCCCAATTCATCCTGTGATTTGAATTCCAATGATCGGGATTAAAGTCTCCTACCAATCGATTATTCACTATAACCAACTCTGGTGCTTGCTTTTCAGCAGTACCAGTGGTAGAAGATCGGGATTTCTGGGTAGACGAACGCTTAGGAGCCATCTCTTTATATAGTACAAGTGTTTGAAAGTTTTAAAGAGATTTGGGTGAGAGATTAGTGATTCTTTGTAGAAAAACTAACAGAGATTTGCAGAGGTTGAAGAATGGTTTTTGCTATTCTTGTGTAAGGAAAAATGTGGAATTAGACGTAAGTAATTTCTTTTGCCAAAATCCTATATATATAGCAATGTAATTCTAACAAACATATACATACACATTAGTTTTGTATATACATATCTGTGAATTGCAGTAAGGCGTGGGTAAAAGTTTGTTCGACATTAAATGCATAGTGGGCCACGTCTGAATTTCAACGGTCCACTATTTTCAGAGAATTAATCTCCGTCGTTAAGATCAATCGCCCATTTCATCAAGGGTCACCATTGCTTCTTCAGCAATGATCACAATCAACAATTGTAATTGTGCCCATTTAATGAATTTTGGCTATTAGCTATCTGAGTCACGTTTCTGTGTGAATGAGAGTACTGTTTGTATCTGAGTCTATCTTATACTTGATGTCTTTTCACAGTTTTACACAAAGATAGAAACAATACAAATTTCAAGATGGTAGTTGACTGTAGACAGTTGTACTATTCTCTTTTGTGTTCCCCCTCACTGAGTGATCTAGATATCTGAAAATTCGCCTCTAAATCTTCAAATAGCCATTTTACCCTTTAGCCTTTGGTTTCTGGATACCCGTTCCAGATTCCTCTTCTCTGGATACCCGTTCCAGATTTCTCTTTTCTGGATACCCGTTCCAGATTCCTCTTTTCTCTCCTTTGATATCTTCTTCAGATATCTGAACTTTTTCAGTTCTTTGGTAGCTCCATTAGTCCAAGACTATGTCTTAAGGCTAAGAATCTACTTTCTTGTAGTGGCTTAGTGAAGATATCTGCAAGTTGGTCTTCAGTGCCAATCTTGAGTATCTCTATATTGCCTTTTTCAACATGGTCTCTAATGAAGTAGTGTCTAACATCAATGAGCTTTGTTCTTGCATGAAACTTAGGATTCTGAGTTATGGCAATAGCACTTGTGTTGTCACAGAAAATAGGAGTTTTCTCTTCATTGAGTCCATAGTCTCTGAGTTGTTGTATCCACGATATTTGTGAAGCAAAACACCCAGCAACAATATATTCAGCCTCTGTGGTAGATGTAACAGTTGAATTTTGTTTCTTGCTGAACCAAGATATCAATCTAGCACAAAGAAATTGATAAGTTCCTGAGGTGCTTTTTCTATCAAGTAATGATCCAGCATAGTCGGCATCTAAATAGCCAACTAAACTCAATCCACTATCTTTTGGATACCACAATCCAACTTCTATAGTACCTTTAACATACCTCAATATTTTCATAGTGAAGTTGTAGTGTGATTGCATTGGGTTTGTCTGAAATCTAGCACACACTCCAACTGCATATTGAATATCAAGTCTACTTACAGTGAGGTATAGTAAAGACCCAATCAATTTCCTATACTTGTGTTCTTCAACACTCTTGTCAGATTCAGTATAGGTCATTTTGGTTCCAATGCGCATAGGTATCTTAGCATTCTTTTCAGAAGGCTTTAGATTAAACTTGTTGAACATGTCATTTGCATACTTTGTTTGACTAATGAATATTCCATCATTGAGTTGCTTGACTTGCAGCCTTAGGAAGTAATTCAATTCTTCCATCATGCTCATCTCAAATTTACATTTCATGAGTTCAGCAAAGTCTTCAAAAAGTTGCTTGTCTTTAGATCCAAATATAATGTCATCAACATATACTTGAACTAAAAGTAGTTTCCCATCAAGGTTTAATGTGAAGAGTGTTTTATCAACATCTCCTTTCTTGAAACAACTTTCTAGTAGGTATCTGGCCAATGTATCATACCATGCTCTTGGAGCTTGATTCAGCCCATACAGAGCTTTCTGAAGCTTATAGACCATCCTACTTTCTGAGGAAACTTCAAAACCTGGTGGTTGCTCAACATAGACTTCCTCAGCAAGTTCACCATTTAGGAATGCACTCTTGACATCCATTTGATAAACTGTAAATTCATTAAGAGCTGCAAAGGCTAGAAAGAGTCTCATTGCATCCAATCTTGCAACTGGTGCATAAGATTCATCAAAATCTAGTCCTTCAGCCTCGGTGAATCCCTTAGCAACCAACCTAGCTTTGTTTCTGGTTATTTTACCAGACTCATTCATTTTGTTTCTGAAAATCCACTTGGTTCCGATTACAGATATTCTATCAACAAATGGAACCAGTTTCCAAACTTTGTTTCTCTCAAATTGATCCAACTCTTCTTGCATTGCAGAGATCCAATCTTGATCCTTTAAGGCTTCTTCTATAGTTTTTGGTTCAATATTTGATATGAAACATCCATAGAGACAATTTGCATTTTCAGCGATTGCTCTTCTAGTTCTAATTCATTGGTCTATGGGACCAATCACATCCTTTGCATGATGATTTCTTATCCATTTCATAATGGGTTTTGAACTAGTAAGATCAATATCATTTTGATTTGAGTGTGAATCAATATGATCTTGATGGGATACTTGTACAGTATCTGAGATATCTGACACATGGGAAATGCCATGGATATCTGACACTTTTTTAGTGTTAGAGATATCTGGATCTTGCATTTCAGCAATCTCATTTACAGAAACCTCTACATGATGAAGGTTCTCAATAACCTGTTCCATTTCTGGAATTCTCATAGGAAATTCTTCATCATGTCTTAGAGTCATCTGGTTGTTACTAAGCAATGGTTGCTTTTCATCGTCAGATTCATCCCCTATTTGAATGATAGAATTGTTTCCTTTTGAGGATCCTTTTTCAGAATCTTTAATCATCAGTTCTTTGAACCTATCTGAGAGATCATCATTCAAGAGTACTTTCTTGTTTCCTTCAAAGAATACTACATGAACGGATTCCTCAATCTTTTGCGTTCTTTTGTTGTAGATTCTACAGGCTTTGCTATTCAGAGAATAACCAAGAAATACTCCATCATCTGCCTTTGGTTGAAATGTTCTCAAGTATTCTTTTCCATTGTTAAGAACGAAACATCTGCAACCAAACACCCTTAGATGTTTGATACTAGGGGGTCTACCAATCAAAAGCTCATAAGGAGTTTTGTCATGGTGTTTGTTAATCAGACATCTATTTTGAGTGTAGCATGCTGTGTTTACAGCTTCAACCCAATAGATTTCACTTATTTCAGTGTCAGCAAGCATTGTTCTTGCTGCTTCTTTCAGGGTCCTATTCTATCTTTCAGCAACACCATTTTGTTGTGGTGTCCTTACAGAAGATAGTTGATGTTGTATACCTTTGCAGGTACAGAACTCTTTTATGTACTGGTTCAAAAACTCAGTACCATGGTTTGTTCTAATTACGGATACCTTGTCATTTTTCATGACTTCGAGCTTATTCAACAAGTTGGGTATCTCAACCCTTGCATCAAATTTGTGTCTAAGAAAGACAACCCAAGTGAATCTTGAGTAATCATCAACAACAACCAGACCATACTTCTTTCCTGCATAACTAGTTACACATGATTCAAAAACATCCATATGTAACATTTACAGTGGCCTTTCACTGGAATGTCTAGTTTTAGACTTGAAAGATGTTTTAGATTGTTTTCTCATTTGGCAAGCTGAGCATACACCTTCTTTTCTATATGCCATTTTGGGTAATCCAACCACCAACTCTTTCTTTGCTAGCTTGTTCAGAGTTTTGAAATTCAAGTGACTCTTTCTTTTATTCCATAGCCAATTTTCTTCAGTGTGGCCAGATTTACTCACCATGAGACATTCTTCAGTTGTGGCGGATGCCCAATCAGCAACATAAAGATTTCCTTTACGCCTTGCAACCAAGATTGTCTGCTTTGACTCATTGTCAATCACTTTGCATTGTTTTGACTTGATCTTGGCAGTGTACCCTTTGTCTACTAGTTGACTCATGCTTAGGAGATTATATTTTAATCCCTTTACATGTAGTACTTCAGAGATTGTAAGGTCTCCAAACTTCAGATTGCCAAATCCTATGGTTGGATTTTCATCTCCTCCAGCAAACCTGATAATTGGTCCATCATTGCACTTTCTGTAGTCAATCAGATTTGCTTTATCTCCTGTCATGTTCTTCCCACATCCACTATTAAAATGCCACTTTGGATTAGTCTTTAGAGTGTTCTGCACAAAACAGGAAACAGGAGATTAGGTTCTCATACCAACAATGGAACCATCTAGACTGAAGAATCTTCCAGTAGGAATCCATTTTTGAATGAATTTCTTAGGAGAATTCTTTTGTCTAATAGGAACATAAGGAGGAATTCTAGTTAAATGATTAGTATCATTGTTATTAAGAACTATTTTCTTCCTTGGTGTGTTCCTAGGTGCTCCATTTGGTGCTTTCAGATACCTGTCAGGTTTCTGAGTCTGCTTCTCAGCAAACTTAGCTTTCCTTGCCAGATTTCTTCTAGCCTCGGCATTCAGATTTTCAGTGGCTTGACTCATCTTCCACTTCTGATAATTGCCGTGAGCAATTCTAGCCTTTAACCATCGTTCTTGCTCTTGTTTGTACTCGCGAGAAAGTTGTTTCCCGATAGCTTTATAGCCAATAACATTTTGAGCACCCGGTGATGTCTGAGATCTTTCCTCAGCAGCTTTGCTAGTCTCTGGGTAATCTATTTTCTTTCCATAAAACGTGACATAGGAGAATTTGTCAGCTCCTGCAATTTTTCCTTTCTGAGAAACATAGCACTGTGGGTGATTGTACTTTTCAGTGTTATGTTTCTTTTTAGAAACATTCCCAACAGTTTTCCTTGGGACTTGTTTTTCCCACAAAGGTTTGGTCGCAACTGCCTTTCCTTAGTCAACAACCTTAGCTTTCTGACCGATACTGTAGGTTGTTTGGGAACCACCTTGCTAAGCACTGACAAATGTTCTTCTTTCATCACTCTTATTCAGAGTGGTAGAACTATCTGTCTGTGTGTCCAACCCAAGTCCTCTCTTTTCTGAAGGATCTCTTAAATAAGATTGTACATGAGTAAGAGTGTCACTAGCTTTGGCATAAGATTGAAAAGAAAGTTCTTTCTTTTTGAGTTCTTCATTCTCAAAAAGAAGATCTTCACATTTCTTTTGAAGATTGGCCAATGCTTCTTCATGTGACTATTCAGTCTCAGATATCTGAGCTTTGAGAAATGCAATTTCGGCATCCTTTTCCTCAGATATCTTGAGTAATTTTGAATTTTCCTTTTCAAGAGAATTCTTTTCTTCTTCAATGATTTCGGCTCTAGCTCGGACCATTAGAAACTCTCTTTTGTAGAGATCAAGATCTCTTCTGAGATGTTCCAGATCTTTGATTCCTTCCTCATCACTTTCATAAGTATAAAAGGAAGTATGTGTTACCTCATCAGCCATTAGACAAGGTTCAATGTTGGAGATATCTGGAAAAATTTCTTCAGCCATTCCACACACTTCTTTCTTCTTTTGACCAAAGTCAATTACTTCATGAGAAACACCGCACATTTCTGGAGAAGGCAGTGTGGAATCATCTGAATCTTCATCCTTAGAATCAGACTCAATATCTAGAGCATCTAGTTGGAGTTGAATCTTTTTCCTTTCTTCAGTGAGCATAGCTTTCTGACTTCCCTTGAAAATTCTTCTATCTTTCTTGTCACCTAACTTTAGTTTGTTGAAGGCAGGACAATCCTTCTTGAAATGACCAGGTTTCTGACAATAGAAACAGACATCGTTTCCGATTTCTGCTTCCTCAGTACTTGATGCTTTCTGAGCCAGCTTGTTCAGTGAGCTTTGCATATTTTTGTACTAGTGATAGTTTGATCCTAGATGCTTTTTCAACTTCTCTTTGGCTTTTCTTCTCTCAATTTCTCGACTGACATATTTTCTCATTTGTTTTACAGCAAGAGCATCCTCAGTCACCTCCTTGCCTTCCTTCTTTTCAGAAGTTCCTTGAGCAACTAGAGCAACATTCTGCAACTTTTCAGTTGTTCGATCTCTTTGAGTTGTCTCATAGTCAACAGTGGCAAGGTGAGAGAAAAGTTCCACTGGAGTGATATCTGGCATTCCTTGGTAAAAGTAGAAAAACTTTGTGTGCTCCCAGTTATGATTTAGACTTCTCACAATAGTCTTAATCTTTTCTGACTGGGTATATCAATTACTTTCACCAAGTGCAGCCACGTCACTCATAAGTGTTGTAAATCAGAAATCTAGTGCACGTGCTCAGCAGGATAGGTGTAAATACTTTCCAAGGTAAACAAAGTAAGTAATAAATGCAGAAAGTAAATAACACAAGTCTTTTTATAGTGGTATCTGAAGGTGGCGTAATCCTTCAACTAATCCACTTCGGCCTTTCTCAGACCTAGAATCCACTAAGACAGATAATTGATGTAACCTTACAAGTATCTTCTCTTGATTCCTAATTACACTAGGTTCCCAACCAAGTGTTCCCTCTGAGTTATTCCCGGCTTTCACAGCCAAGTACTTCCTGTACTCAGAAACCTTTTGAGCTATTCCTTAGTTTCCCAAACTAAGTACTTCCTATGCTCAGTAACCTTGGAGTTATTTCTTAGTTTCCCAAATTAAGTACTTCCTGTACTCCACGCCGATTAAGGTGTTGGTTAAGGTAGTTTGTCAGGTGAGCTTCTTTAATAACTTGTTCAGTTATGCAGATAGCTCTATGAATCAAGTATACTTAATACACTTTGCAATGTATAGTATCTTGTTCTTTACTGACCCAAGTCTATGATAAGTGTTCAAGAGAATGAATCTCAGATATGAAATCTTAGTTCCACTCTTTCACAGCTAACAATGATTGTTAAGGATCAGGACACTTAGAACCTTTGTGCTACTTAGAATAAAGAGCTTTGGTCGCAACAGAAAGCTTGATGGTAAGTAGTGTGCCTAAGAGAGCTTGTGTGAGAGTATTCTAAGTTCTGTGTTCTAAGGTGTGTTCTCAAGCTGTCTAAGTGTTGATATTTATAGATGAATTTGAGTGCCGTTTGAATAGTATCCGTTAGGCTTAAATCAAATTCAAACTATTGATATCTGAGTATAGTATAGTAGTACGTTTGTCTTCTTCCTCAGAAGCTACCATTTTTGTTCAGACATCTCTGTCTGTGCATTCAATGCATTGTACTATACATTGTCCTGTAGTACCAACAGAACTATGCATTGTATCAGAGATCTTATATTATTAGAGTTCTCTGAAGCTTTGCACGTCCTTTTCCAGAGATTATCACAACTCCAGATACCACTTGTTTAAACAACTTGTTATAATATATTTCTTTTCAGAAACAAAGTTTATCTCCAAGGTATCTGAGTATAGATATATGTGGGCACCTTCCTTGTTTCAGATACCTTTTATTTCTCAGACATCTTTTGCAACACTGTTTATTTAAAAAATGCTTGTCTTCAAGATATCTGGTTATAGGTATCTGAAAACCCTTGTCTTCAGCAATCTTGTGCAGTCTTCAAATCTTCAAATCCGTTGAACTTTTCCTATTGGATGCTTTCTTCTAGATCTTCTTTAGAGGAATAAAAATTACATTCAGAGACCAAACATCCATACAAGATTTGCTAGACCATCATACTTAGTGAGTTTCCTCTTTTACAGTGTTCATGTGAACCAAGAGTACTAACCACCTTTCTGAGCTAAGATAAGTCATTAGGTTGCTGATCAAAATCTAAACAGATATTCCTAACATTATGTGATTTGAAGTGCATCGGGATTCGACTACTTATGCTTTTTAGATTAATTACTATTCCTGCTATCACGTTTGATAATCCTCTAGACAAAATCACTGTTAGATTAAGTATTTAATGAATACACCAAAATGTCTTTTGTCTTGATTGATTTAACAGTTAGTTGCAAACGGTGATAGTAGGTTAGTCAAATTGATTGTAGTGTAGTGAAACTGACGCCTTCACTAGTGCTATTTGTTTTTGAACTCATGTCTGTGACAACTTGCGTAGTCAATCCTGTGAATCACATAAATCCTGCTAGCTAGCTTGTTGATGTTACCACTCCATAATTTTTCCCATTCATATTTCAATCTCGTTACTGTCAAATCGGTAACTAGTAGTTGCAAGTAGTTATTCACTTTAGTCTATTATCTCGCTGCTAAAGCAAACAAACATTTACTGCTTTTCATATTGTTACTTTTATTCGTAAACAAGACTCAGCCTAGTTAAGTCCTTGGAGACTGACCTCGGGGTTAACTCCACTACACTACAGGTTTTCGTAGTGTTGAGGATTAAAATAAATTTAGAACTTTGATTTGACACATCAGTACACATCCCGCCAGAGTGACACAGCCAGTTCGTTTCATAGTGGTAAATCGAACCTTCGATTATAACGCCATCTTTGGTCATCCAGGGCTCAATTAGTTCCGAGCTATATCTTCTACCCTCCACAACAGAATGAAGTTTCCGACTCCCTACGGAGTTGGAGAAGAAGTGGGAAACATCCGAGAAGCTTGGGAGTCTTACATAATGTCTACTACGAGAGCATCCGCTCCTATATTAGCAGTCTCTTGAACTTTCGATCCGCAGGTTGTCCTCCCTCCGAAGAAGGAGAATACCAACATTGGAGTAGGGAGTCAGAAGGATAAGTTTCCCAAAATTGCACGGATCGAACCTCATGAAACTCTCAAGGATGTTGAACTTGTCACTGGAAGTCCGGACAAGAAGACTAAAATCGGAACTGAGATGAATGCACAGGTGGAAATGAATCTCGTCGCTTGTCTCCAGACAATAGAGATGTCTTCGCCTGGAGCACTGAAGACCTCAAGGGAATAGATCTGGGGGTCGGTGTTCACTGCTTGAACATGGATCCATCGATCAAGTATATTCGCCAGAAAAGAAAAGACTTTGGTCCAATCGAGGATGCAATCATGAAGGCCGGACATATTGAAGGCCGGACATATTGAAGAAGTCCGTTATTTCAATTGGGTTTGCAACGTTGTCTTATTTTAGAAATCACCGGGTAAATGTCGTATGTGCAATGATTTCACAAGGCTGAATAAGTTTTGCCCAAAGGATGCATACCCATTGCCACGGATCGACTAATTGGTCGACTCCACAACCGGATGTGCGCTACTGAGTTTTATGGACGCGTATCAGGGCTTTTACCAGATTCGGATGGCTAAGGAGGATATTAAGAAACCAACTTTATTTTCTGCGGGAGGGGTGTATTGCTTTCAAGTGATGCCCTTCGGACTAAAAAATGCAGAGCTACATTCCAACGGCTGGTAAATCAAATGTTCAAAGAGGAAATTGGCAAAACCTTGGAGGTGTACGTGGATGATATACTCGTTAAAAGCAAAATCGAGGAACAACATATAGGAACAAATGCTTTCCTATCCTTAGGAACTACGGAATGAAGCTCAATCCGGAAATGTGCACCTTCGGAGTAAAAGGCAGAAAGGGAGATAAGTGCTAATCCCGAGAAGATAAAAGCCATCCTAGATCTTCCCCCAACCAAATAACATCAATGAGGTCCTTGGAAAGCCCGAAAAATCCAGACGACTCTCTAAGTGGGTAATTGAGTTGAGTGAATACGACATTAGCTATCAGGCTCTGACAGCCAAGAACACTGAAGTTATTGCTGACTTCCTAGCGCAGTACCCTGAGGCAGTGTCAGGGAAAGTCTCGGATAAGCAGGCATTCGAGTGCTTGATTACCAAGCAGATCAAATGTAAGTCAGTTACGCCCAAGATCAACGGGGATAACTTTGAAGATGCTCAATTCATCAATCAATCTCGGACTCCATCATGGGAGGAACCTCGGATCAACCACATGTTTCTCCTTGATAATATCTCAAACGAATCAAAAACGGATAACTCCGACAAGGATACTCTGAAAGAGGAGGAACAAAGGTTAAAAACCCAAGAGCCCATAAAAGATCCTAATGAGACTATAATTTAGAGTCTCATTTGGTCCTTTTTAGCGGTCTTTGTGAGTCTTTGTCTTTAGTTTTATAGTCTTTTTGGTTCGTTTTTACGCTTTGGTGTTTTATTTATATTTTGCAGGAATCGATGTCTTTTGAGCTAAATGAGGACCAGATGCTTAGCATGGCTCGCCGCGGCGAGATTTTACGAGCTTGGAGCTGGAAATTGCAAGAAGGCTCGCCGTGGTGAGATTTAGCGAATGTATATCTTCTGCGATTAAAGAAGGCTTGCCGCGGCGAAGGAATTGGTACGTCGCGGCGAGATTTTGCGAATGAACTGTTTTGAAGTTTGAAGCTCACCGCGGCGAAATTATGCGAGGGCTATATATTCTTCGATTAAGAAGACTCGCCGCGGCGAGGAAATCAGTCCGCCACGGCGAGATGTGCAGATGGGAATTTCGATTTCCTTATTACTTTTGGATTTTGTAATTTCTTTCATACTTCTTTTAACCTAGTTCATACACAAAAGCTCTACATTCATACTTTTGACATTGAGACATATCTTGGAGCTTGGTTTTATCCCTGATTGATTTATCGATATCGAATTCCTGATCACGATGGTAATTCTCAATTTTTTATCTCTTTACAATTCGTTCTTGTTCTTGTTTGTCGAATTGTATGAGCTTGCATGCGATTATCATTATGTTTATGTTTATCATGAGCAATATCTTGATGTCTTTCATCTTTCAATCTATCATGAGTAGCTAAACCACTCCGGACATGGTAGTTGCGTGATAGCTTTGCGTATTCGCTTCTAGGGTTTGAAATTGTTCATATAGGTTAGGCTCATTCAAAGATCTTTGTAAAAACTCTTCAATTCAATACTCTCATTCAAAGATTCTCTAAAATGTTTGGTTAAGAATCATGGATTGACGACCTACGATTACTCTAGTTTAAATATCTTCAAACTTGTTTGGTAAAGGTTGAGTTGATAGTTTTCCGTACACCGACCGTGTGACAGTATGAACGTATCCCTAGAGGGAATTAGCATTGCTTGATCGTAACTACCGTGTTCTTTCTATCTCATTCAAATCAACTACATTGCATTTTCTGTTTTCTAGTTATTAGAAGTACTCAAATTCAAACAAATCAAACTGTTTCTATAAAATTGTTTGCTTTCAAACCGTGTGGTAGCCTGATTGATTTCTTAGCGAACGATCTCGTGGTTAGCATAGTCTATTTACAACGAATGCTTCCTACTTGTTTTCCTAAGTAGTAATTTGAGCACATCAGATCCCCAAGCCAAGGAACAGCCCACCGATATTTGGACATTGGAAGTGGATAGTTCATCCACCTGAAGAGTGGGAGGTATTGGATTCTATCTTAAAAGCCCTGATGGAGTGGAACTCGACTATGCAATATCTTTGGACTTCAAGGTTATAAACAATGGAGCTGGATATGAAGCACTATTGGTCGGACTACGTATAGCCAAGTCTCTACAAGTCCAGAAACTCAAAGCTTACACGGATTCACAGTTGGTTGAAGCCCAGTTTTCTGGTGCTTTCGCCACAAAAGGCCCTTCAATGATCAAGTATCTTGAGCACTGAAGCAAGAAGTGAGTATCTTTGAGGAGTTTACCCTGGAAAAATTTGATAGGGAATGGAATGAGAGAGCGGACACTCTGGCAAAGTATGCGTCCGCAACAGCTGCTTTGGATACAAGAAGAGTCATTCTACTCACAATTAGGAACTCATCCGTCATGAGTCCTACTCCGACCATTATGGTCATTGGAACAAGAATAAACTGGATGACTGATATCATTAATTAACTTAGGGACGGATCATTACCTACCGATCCGAAGGAATCAAGGAGTGTATAGTGGCGAGTGTTATAGGTATTTCATACATGGAGAGGATTAGTATAAGAAATCCTACACTGGAACCCATATGAGATGTTTGGATCCACAAGAAGCAAGGACAGTGCTTGAGGAAATTCACAGTGGAAGCTGCGGAAGACATTCTGGTGGGCGGACTCTTACTCAAAAGATCATCCGACAAGATTACTACTGGCCTACCATTGACAAAGATTCTGCAGGCTTCGCCCGGAACTGTCCTGATTGTCAGTATTATGCGAACATCCCCCAATGTCCAACTCACCCAATGATTCCGTCACCAATAGCATGTCCGTTTGATCAATGGGGCATTGATATTGTCGGACATTTCCCGAGAGGCACTCAACAGAATAAGTTCTTAATTGTAGTTGTGGAATATTTCACCAAATGGGTAGAAGCGGAGGCAGTGACCAATATCACGGAACGCCGTGTGCGGACCTTAATTTGGAAGAACATCATCTATCGCTTTGGCTTACCGAGAATTCTTTTCTCGGATAATGGTGCTCAATTTTCGGACAACAGACTTAAGGAATGGCTGGCTTCCTTTAAAATTGAGCAACGGTTCACATCTGTTAGATATCCACAGGCTAACGGAGAGGTTGAGTCCACGAACAAAACAATTGTCAAGATCCTGGAGAAGCGATTAAGGACCTCTCACGATAGTTGGGTGGATGACCTCGATGGTGCACTCTGGGCTCATCGCACCACAGCACGGACTGCAACTAGGGAGACTCCTTTTGCTCTTATTTATGGCACGGAAGCAGTCATACCAGTGGAGATTGCGGTCGAAACCATGAGGATCCAAGAGTTTCATAATTCTGCTAATCAGGAAGCTCGGATCTATGACCTAGACATGCTAGATCAGAAGAGGATGGAGGCATTGGCTAATATCCATAGATATCAAGCAACTGCAGCCCGGGCTTTTAACAAAAATATTCAAGTTAAAGATTTACAGGTCGGAGACCTAGTACTCTGCAGAGCTGATATCTTGAGCAATGTTGGGAAACTCAAACCCAAATGGGAGCGACCTTACAAGATCATCGGAGCTAGAGTGAACGGAAGTTATGAGTTGGAGGATGAGCACAGACGCCTACTCAAGTGCACTTGGAATGCTAAGAACCTTCACAAGTTCTAGGCTTAGGGTTTGTTACACAGAACTCCGTCAGTTATGTTTTTGTTACTCTTTTGTCATTGGCCAGGCAGCCCACAAGTTGTAATTGAATTTACGGAAAATCAATACAACTTTCATCTTTCGATTAAAACCGAAATTTGATTATTTACATGGCAAAGAAACTCTAACAACAATCCTATTTGTATAGTAAACAAAAGAGCACATGTTTGTACACATTACGATCCGATATATCTATTCGGATCCATACAACATCTACACTACAACGGAAAAGTTTGTCATATTCTCCGAGATATGCCATAACTTCACCAGGGATGTACCATAACTCCTAGATATGCCATAACTTCAAGCAAAGGAACCCTAAGCACCCCAATAGAATCAATCCTTCCATAAACGACGAGAAGTGGGATGTACCTGTAACACGGAAAAATCAAGAATCAGTCTCCGGACATTAAGATTCTTACAGGACACCCATTCTTTCGAATCCAAACACGGATCTGACACATTGATCGTATTACGACCCACCCGCCAGCAGCTCCTCGGATGGGACAAGCTCCTACCGGGTGGATCGTGCATACGACCGATAGGATCATCCGTCGGTTTACTACTCAGATCGGTTGACTTTCCAAGATCTATGTTTCCTAACAACATATCATGAGCAACCCATCCCTCTAGACCCACGACAGTCTCAAACTCAAGACAACATGTACCGATTTGAGAGTGGACGGGAGTCTCGAGGGGGAGACTGGTCAAGAAACCATCTTCCTATTAAGACAGCTAGGTTCAATCTGCCTATTTAATGTTGTCAGATGAATCCGAGCTTGAGAAAGAAGGAAGAAATTTTCAACATAATGGAGATTAGACTCGGAATTGTATGATCAATGCAGTTGAGAATTCGGGTATTTATAGATATGACGAACCAATCAACGTCCGCCACGTGAGAAGATTGACGTCGACGATGGCTTGGGCCATCTGTCTGGGCCAAGCAGTGTTGGATCATTTGGGCTTACCCCATCTAGTCATATGGAGCCCATGTTTTTAACTTTTCTATAAAAGTATCCGCGCATTCACTCATCAACCAGTCCGACAAACTTCATTTGCGGAAACACCCGAAGGTTAAGCCTATCGAGTAGTCCGAAAATCAGCAAGTTGCTGATTTGTCGTCTTAAATCAAAAGTTGTTCACAGTGATCCGAGCTTGCAAGAGTTGTATATTTAGTCTGCTACAAAATTTCTATG
This sequence comes from Plantago major, assembly GCA_026545765.1. Taxonomy (NCBI): domain Eukaryota; kingdom Viridiplantae; phylum Streptophyta; class Magnoliopsida; order Lamiales; family Plantaginaceae; genus Plantago; species Plantago major. The sequence goes on from CM048842.1 coordinate 38,579,452, forward strand.
GGGAATACCCCGGACTTCACACTGACGAGGAGGTTGGCTTGGACCGACTTCATTGGTTCCAGGCGGATTAGCGGTGGACGAATTGGCAATTGAGGCATCCATGCGGGACTCGTCAATAGCATCGAAGGATGCCTTTATGCTCTCGAACATGTTGTAGTCCGCGTCATAGCCACGGATCCGGGAGGGCATATGGTACTAGTTCTTCAAGAAGTTTAAGTAGTTCTTGAAAGGCATGAAGCAGACCTTCTCCAGAGCCTTCGGAACACATTCAGGAAGAAAAGGTCCGTCGTTATTGATCTCAATATCACCTTCATCGGTGACCACCTCCGCAAACTCACAGGCCTCCAACCGCTCATCCGGAACGACATCCATTGGAATTTCCACCCCATTATCATACGTGGACGGATCCAATCCTTCCTTTTTCCTGTCAAACTTGGGAGGCACCAACCCTTTCGCTTGCAACTGACAATGGCGGATGAGAACCCCTCCAAGCGGAGAGCATCGGCTTTGTCCGCCATTAATAACTTGAATGAGTCGGACTTCATAAAGTCCTTCATAGCCTGGAGCCGCATAAACTGGAGATCCTCGAGAAGGAAATCCTTAGACTCTAGAAAATTCTTCATTGCCCCATCAATGAAGTGCTCCTGCCACTCCAAGTCCGCCTTGGTCTGGTCCCAGTTCGCCTTGGTGATGACCACATCCTTCTTCTTCGACTTGGCCTCTATTTGTTTCACCTTGTCTGCCTCCTCAGCCACGGAAGCCACCGCTTTATGCAGATCCTCTTCAATGGTGACCCGTTCACAGGCCTTCCACTGCATAGCTCTGATCATGCATCCGAGCTATAAGGGATCCGAATAATCAGAAGTTATATATCAAACATTAATAGAAACTACAAACACAAGGAAATCACTTACCCTTCGATGCAAATCATGGATCTCTCCGACCCTCTCAACCTCGGGGAGTCCGCGACTCTATTCATACTCCTGGTTGGTGAGACGATTTTACATAGTCTCATTCGGTCTTTTTACCGTCTTATTGCCATTCTCAAGTATAGTTCTTATGTGTTTTATTCGTGTTTTGTTACGTTTTTGTGTTTTGTAGGTGTTTGGTGAAAACTCATTAAAACAAGGGCTAAACCAGTGCATTTAATGCATTAATGGAAGCATGGAAGTTTATGGACCTGCAAGGCGGTTGAAAAAGGAGTTGATTGATCGAAACTAAAGTGGATTCGGAGTTCGGACGAAGATTTTAGAGCCTTTTAAGTGAAAGCGCGTGAAATTCAAACTACAATGGAGCAGCTTTGGCATTTTGGCCATAACGTTTGCATATGAACTCCGATTGACCTGATATTGGTGTTCACGCATAGATAAGACCAAGAGCTACAACTTTTTAGAAGGAACTATTTCCAAATTCCGAAGTTTAGTTATTCAAAAAGGCAAAAAATTTGTGCAGGAGGAAACTGGCGACGCCAAAAGTCAGACTGGCGTCTGCCAGTCACATTCTGTAAGTGACTGGCGACGCCAGTTTGATAAATGGCGATGCCAGTTGCCTTTTTGGGCTGTTTTTGGGATGTTTTTGGGCCGTTTTCGGCCCAGAACGTGATTTTGAGCGTTTTTCACTATATATAACCTATTTTCTTGATCTTTTCAACATAACTTCATTATTATTCTTCTCTTCTTATTGCTTTTTAACCTAGAACCTTTCCAAGGCAATTACCTACCTATTATTGGAGGTAATTGAACCGTTTATATTGTAATCCGACGATTGACATTGATTGGGAGATTATTTACATAGCTTTTCGCATCGATTCGTTTCATTTCTTCAATTCTACCTAGGGCTTGTGACAACGAAGGGTAATTTGTATCAATTCGTTCGAATCTTTGTTTCTTGCTTTAGATTATGTTTGGAGCCTATTTATATACAATACTGATTATGTCTTTGCATAATTTGACTAGCTAAACACCCCGATTATGGGGTGGTGACTGATTCAATGCATGCTAGTCAGGGTTCATGAGATTCGAAGTGCATCGGGTTTAGATTACTTGTGCTTTTTAGATTAATCGCATATCTTGCTATTACGTTTGATGCGCAATCCGTCAATATCACTGTTAGATTAAGCATTTCATCCTTGGTAACCAAAACGTTTTTCGTCTTGCTTCAATCTAACAGTTAGTTGCAAACAGTAATAATAGGATTAGCTAGATTGATTGTAGCCTAGTGGAATTGACGCCTCCACTAGTGTTATTCGTTTTTGAACTCAAGATTGTGACAACTTGCGTAGTCTATCCTGTGAATCGTATGTGTCCTGCTAGCTAGCTTGTTTCACGTTACCGCTCCATAATTCTCCTTATTCATATCATTATCATTTAGATTAATCTATTTTCTAGTTAGATTGGATAAGTCAATAGATAATATAGAACAAATTCGCTGCCGAAGCAAACAACCCTTTTACTGCTTTCTTTACCATAATTACTATTCGTAAACAAGACTCAGCTTAGTTAAGTCCTTCCAGACCGACCTCGGGGTTAACTCCACTACACGACAGGTTTTCATAGTGTTGAGGATTAGCTCTTGGCTTAAAACAAATTTATAACTTTGATTTGACACATCAAGTTTTTGGCACCGCTGCCAGGGACTTAACTCCTTTGTTTAGTTTACGAATTTTAATTTACAGATGTATATATTAGTTAGTTTTTCTTATCTTTTCTAGTTTAGTTTGTTTTATGGAACTACTTGGGTTTCTTTGTGTGTGCAGAAAAGTATGTATCTCTTGATTTGCTATAGATGTGGGATGGATGGTCATGTTGCAGCAAACTGCATAGACAACGAACATATCCGAGATTTTTCAAGATCAGTCATGCATGGTATAGATTTCAAGATCTACGGGAGGCGCATCTGAACCATGGTATGGCACTATGTACACTGATGTGGATTTTATATAAAAATCTAACTAGCGAAGGCCAATGGATGGTGGATAAAGCCGCAGGAGGGTCGATCTGGGATTTGACGCCTATGGACTTAGAGGAAACGATCCGAAGCCAGGTTTGCGACATCAATTCTTCTGAAATCGAGCAGATATGCAACGAGCTACTAGCTTGTTGTGCACGAGAAGATGCTGAAGAGATGGCAGAAGATGAGCCCACTACCACCGCCTCTACTGCAATTGAAGAAGAAAATCCAGTCACAGTTGAAAGAGTTTGCGAGAGTTTAGATAATCAGTTGGTCATGGAGGAGGAGACGTCCACCGGTGTGATCGATGAAGAGACTAAACCACCCGTTTCTGACTATTTGGAGATGGATCAGACACCTGATACCACCTAGATGACACCATCGGATTCACAGTCCATTCCCCCAGCTTGCACACGAGATTGGCCAGTGAGTTTCGACCCCTTTTATCGTTTTTACTTTCCCCTTGATTCCCTTAGTTTTATTTTAGTTTTTGATGTTGATTTATGTTATTTTAGTTTGCAGGGAATCATGGAAAATAGGAGAAGAGGAGCTAAGGATGGCTCCCAAATTGCTGAACAAGGCGGGAAGGATGCAAGGGATTCATTCCCGTTCGATAATGGATAGCAGCAGCTACACGTTTCAGGGAAGTACATTTTCAGCTTTCTTTCTTTCTAGCCTATTCGCTGGGGACCATCTCTAGTCTAGGTTTGGTGAGGGAGGTAGCTTTCATGTACTTATCCATATATGCGTCTGTGTCGTGTCTTTTATCTTCTTTGTGTGTCTTTTTCTCGTTTTCATGATTTTCTCTTCTATGTAAGTCTGACTCCCAAGTCGAGCGTCTATTGCATGTACTAAACCTGTTTAATGCTTTTGCTTCGACTGATCCTTGACTATTAGCAGTTTGCATGTTTAAGTTTGCTAAGTTTGTTTCTGTTGTAAATAGAAAGTCTGTTCTAATTCTGTAGTCCAAAAAGCCTGTGAGTAAACCTTAGCCGATGAAAAAATATTGTACCGGCGCCTGTGTTATTTAATTCGGGAAGTGCAAACTCCCCTGTTTGCACCTCATCATTCTCATGTGTACTCTGTGTAAGTTAAGTATGACGAATGACATGTTTTACATTCCTATTTGCTTATGCCAAACCCGTTCCAAGTCTAGGTTTGGGGAGGAGGTTTATGTGCCCTACTTGTATTAATAAAGACTGTGTTCAGGCTTTTCGTTCTCTCAAAAATTAAAAAAAAATATAAAATAAGTCTCGGAGTGGATCTATGGTACTAGTTACCACCGTTGGGCGTGTTGGGCACGTTTCAGATACTACCTATATACCGGCGTGGCCCTTAAAACCTATATGTCCGTGAGGGTTGATGGCGTGTACACCAAACCAGCACGCACAAAAGTGCAGAATTTCGGTAAAACAGACACTACCAAAAAACTGAGACAGAAAAAATATATAAGCATATGGATCAAATATAAGACCGCAAAAAAGAGTATGCAAAAAATAAAAAAATAATATATTGAAAAAAGAGAGAACGATTGCCTTTTTATGAGTCTACTGTTGATTGTTACGGAGCTATGAAAAAGTCCCTTCTGACTTAACTGATTGAGTACATTGCATGAGGTATTTGAGGCATCTTTGTGACGCAAGTCACCTTCCTTATCTCTTTATATTCTTGAGTGATTACCCCTACTGGACACTTTTCGGAGTGTGAGAGAATAGATGCATAGGATCCACTTGTGAGGGACTGTTGTGCTAGACTTAAGTTCTATTTACTTTGGAAACGAACATTTTGAACTTGTGCATGTTATCCTGTGAATTTCAGTGTGATGTCAAAGCTTCTGCATTTCTTGGGCTTATTATGTGCAGTCGTAGATTCAGTAGCTTGGGAGCTAGACTTTGTCTCTGTGTCTTTGTGTTTTTTATTTTTAGGATTTTTAGGGAGTCTATTGCTTGAGGACAAGTAAGGGTTCGGTTTTGGGAGTTTGATGAGTCACTTTTATATAGTCTCATTCGGTCTTTTTTACCGTCTTATTGCCATTCTCAAGTATAGTTCTTATGTGTTTTGTTAGTGTTTTGTTACGTTTTTGTGTTTTTTGTGTTTTGTAGGTGTTCGGTGAAAATGCATTAAAACAAGGGATAATACAGTGGATTTAATGCATTAATGGAAGCATGGAAGTTTATGGACCTGAAAGGTGGTTGCAAAAGGAGTTGATCAGTCGAAACGGAAGTGGATTCGGAGTTCGGACGACGATTTTAGAGCCATTTAAGTGAAATCGCGCGAAATTTGAACTACAATGGAGCAGCTTTGGCATTTTGGCCATAACGTTTGCATATGAACTCCGATTGACCTGATCATGGTGTCCACGCGTAGATAAGACCAAGAAGAAACCATTTCCAAAATCCAACGCATATATTTTCCACAAGGCAAAAAACCGGTGCAGGAGGAAACTGGCGACGCCATAAGCCAGACTGGCGTCCGCCAGTCACATTCTATAAGTAACTGGCGTCTGGCGATGCCAATTTGATAACTGGCGATGCCAATTGCATTTCTGGACCGTCTTTTGCCCGTTTTCGGCCCAGAACGTGATTTTGAGCGTTTTTCACTATACATAACCTGTTTTCTTGATCTTTTAGACATAACTTCATTATTATTCTTCTCTTCTTATGGCTTTTTAACCTAGAACCGTTTATCTTGTTATTCGACGATTGACATTAATTGGGAGATTATCTACATAGCTTTTCGTATCGATTCGTTTCAGTTCTTCAATTCTACCTAGGGCTTGTGACAACGAAGGGTAAATTGTATCAATTCGTTCGAATCTTTGTTTCTTGCTTTAGATTATGTTTGGAGTCTGTTTATATACAATATTGATTATGTCTTTGCATAATTTGAGTAGCTAAACACCCCGATTATGGGGTGATGACTGATCCAATGCATGCTAGTTAGTGTTCATGAGATTCGAAGTGCATCGGGTTTATATTACTTGTGCTTTTTAGATTAATCGCATATCTTGCTATTACGTTTGATGCGCAATCCGTCAATATCACTGTTAGATTAAGCATTTGATCCTTGGTAACCAAAACATTTTTCGTCTTGCTTCAATCTAACAGTTAGTTGCAAACAGTAATAGTAGGATTAGCTAGATTGATTGTAGCCTAATGGAATTGATGCCTCCATTAGTGTTATTCATTTTTGAACTCAAGATTGTGACAACTTGCGTAATCTATCATGTGAATCGTATGTATCCTGCTAGCTAGCTTTTTTCACGTTACCGCTCTATCATTCTCCGTATTCATATCATTCTCGTTTAGATTAATCTGTTTTCTAGTTGGATTGCATAAGTCAATAGATAATATAGAACAAATTCGCTGCCGAAGCAAACAACCCTTTTACTGCTTTCTTTACTATAATTACTATTCGTAAACAAGACTCAGCTTAGTTAAGTCCTTCGAGACCGAACTCAGGGTTAACTCCACTACACTACAGGTTTTCGTAGTGTTGAGGATTTACTCTTGGCTTAAAAAAAATTTATAACTTTGATTTGACACATCACGCGTCAAGGGCCGCTTGATCAGATCAATCCATGATACGGATACGTCGGTGGATTGTTTTTCTTGTGGATTTCCACCACCCACAAAGCCACATTTTTGGGAAGAGGGCGCCAGTCCGGAATACTTTCCCGTGAAAACTTTGTGGCAACCCCCACTGCTCCCGTCTCCTTGCGGACTCTCCAGGCTTCAAAGCCATCCGCACGAAGATGTATTTTTCCTACCATTTTGATCCGAGAGAGGAAATGGAATTGAAAATAAAGTTATACGATTTCCTGTTTACAAAAGTATAGAAGAGGGGATTCCCCGAACTAAAAGTCACATTGAACAATTGCCGGAAGTTCTCAAAGTTTACAGGTTGCCCCTTCTTCGCACAGAAGACTGCAAAACAAATAAGGTTTCCCAAAGATTTGGGGATAACCTGGTTCGGACTAATACCGATGTGATTCAGGATATGCTTAAATTCGAACGCGATGGGAACCTTCCATCCACATGAGAAGGTCGCTTCATGTACGCCCATATAACCAGCGGGTGAATTGTAGAAGGCGTGCCGTAGCTCTCGAACCATAATCTCAACGGACTCGGGAATTTCCCACTTCCGCCTCCACTCCGGAATATCTTCAGGCTTAACCTTGGATGGACAGGTGGGAAGCAACATCTATGCTAAGTTCACCGTACGGGTCTGCGATTACGACAGTAGACGTCGGGCGAGGGCATTTGGTTCGCGCCGCTTTAGCTCTGCAACCCGCAGCTAGTGGTGGATTAGGTTGTGCGGGCACTTTAGGGTGCAAGACAATCCGGCGATTGTTCCGCCCAGATCGTCCCTGCGGACGGGCAGCTTGACAGGCTTCCTCCTCTTCTTCCTCTTCCTCTTCCTCTTCCTCCTCTTCTTCTCCAACTTCTTGTCTCCCGGATGTACTCGGATTAGTTGAACCTGTTTCCATCACAACACGGTCCTCCTCCCCGGGCCTCAAACATTTCCACATCATCCGCCTCACGACCAGTGTCATCTCCTTGTTTTGTCCGAGACACACTCCTACCTGCAGGCATACTACCACTGCCTATGGTCCGGGATTGAACTCGTGCCCTTGTTCTCGCAACATTTGTCCGGCTTCTCACAGCCTCATTACGAGTAGTAACAGTATCACGGACCCCATGCCCAGCATCTAAGTCCTCTAATGAGACGAGCTCCACAACGTCGGCATTGCGTACCTCCGCAAGAAGTCTATTACGCTGAGTCTCCTACTCCGAGTGGTCTGACACGGACGAGGTTACCGCAACAGACTCGGGATCCTTGGTTTATTCCGTCATCATAGTCATGAACTTCATGTTGGTTCTTACTATCGCTCCCGGACATCCGAGGGCACAAGGAAATGGATCAGAAAATGATGTTGTGGTCGTCCGAGCTAGAGTTCGTTTATGTATCTTATTAAGTCCCATTGTCTGAAGAAACCCTACTTTATTGGGCATTCCTATGGGTCATTTTCTCTACCTACTGGCACCTAGCTTGGTACACAAGGTCGTGCCACAGGGGAACTCTATGTGCCAATTGGCACTGTTATCTACCACACGAGGCAAGGCAATAAGGATTTCAACAAACCTATTGGCGCTATAATCTAACATACATGGCACATTCACAGGGCCAATCTATGATCCATGTCTACAAATTGGCACCATAATTCAACTACAGAAAGCATGCAATACTATTATCACCAAAATTCAACATACGGCACATTAATTGGCCAAAAACACCCTATCTATACAGCATACAAGATTGGAAATTCAACAAAACATACATGCATCCGAGAAAGAATAACAACCAGTCAGGAGTTAGAAAGTGCCAGATTTACTTACTTGATAAAGTAGCTGGAAAAAGATTGACGGACGATGAAGCCTTGCTCGCTCTCCGATAGCGACTTGCACGGAAGATCTGATTGTTTACTGGAAACTTTGATTGCACACCACATTAAATTTATTTTGGAAATTCGACATTACCTTGGGATCCTCACTTGTGTGCCAGACGGGCAAATCATTGGGCCTCTTGGACTACTATTCATCGGCCCAGGTAACCCGTTTCGCATATCCAGCCCAACGGATTGCTTCCTACACACTCTTCCCCAAGAGACTTCTTTAAATCCTAATACCGTACTCGGATCTCGATATATCTCGGATACAAATACCTTTTCCTTCTGATCCGGATTTTTCTATCTCGATCAGAGAACGAAAGGGGGGCGAGAGAGATATATTAAATTCCTGAAACACATATACGGATTTTTAGCACCCAAACAAGCGATTTTCTCCCTCACATTTAACGATTCGGAAACGCTCCAAAAACACACTTGTTCTTCCACTTACAATTCCACAACTATCTTGTACTAAGATACTTGGAAACTAGGGGACATATGTTGATACAGATATATGTCCAATCCGTTAAGGGCGCGATAGAGCGTGTCCTAGAGTGCATCAAGGCTAGAATGGCCAATTCAGTACATGTCCGACCTTGGGAAGTCCGCCTTAAGGAAACCCTTCCTAGTCAACCAGTACACTCAGGTCAATACACCTTTGCAGCTAGTCCGACCTTGCTGGGGGCACGACCTCAGAACTTGACAAAGGATCACATATCTGACATTGTCAGGATGCCAAACGGACCGGACGAGATAAACACGGATGCCACCTTAACAATAAGACCAAACGTATATATTGGAGCCTCCAAGATACTTTCGAGCAGCTTGTGTCTCGGACCGTCACTGAGTTACCTAGGAATAGACCAACTCGACAGAGCTCGGATCATTCTGAAGGTCTCACATGGACCCATCAGCGAGAATAGTACTCTGAGACGTAAAAGGACCAATCTACCCTCTCAGATCCATCTAATGGTGTTGGACTTTCACATATTATTGGGCCATGGGCCAAGGGAGCATTGTTGTCCAAATCCTGAACATACACTTGGCATCATCTTATGAACCACTTCATAAGTACATGATAACTATAAATATAGCACAAGATCACACACATTAAGGTAAGTCAACTCATATCATAACTTCCCTCATAATTACTACATTGAGAGCTTCCATCTCTCTCTTGAGTGAAGTCTCTTCCCGGTTTGACAATAGCAAACCAGGTTACCCTTCTAACCCCCCCCCCCCCCCCACTTAGTCCTTTCAGGTGCTCTATCTCGGAAAAAGCTCTTAGGACGGACATCAAGTTGGAGGCGGATCTTAGATTAGGGACTTGTAGTAGATTAGTTAGTGTTTGAGGCTCAACCCCTCAACATTACTCAATAGATTCATATGTAGATTTCATGCATGCTCGTTTTTTTACCATGAATTGATAAATGCCATCAGTTGTAAGACCATACACTGTCTTTATCTATACACTTTTTCCACATTTACCCCTTCGCTAGCCATTTATTGTCACTGACGGGCACTTGGGAATTTAATAATCGTTATACTTCTGCTTTTCCCAAACACTCGCAAATATTTAAATTTATATTAGTCGAAAGCCTACAAATTCACAAAGATATAGCGGAAAGTTGACTCGGGATATCATTCTCCACGGACACTTAGCATATGAATAAGCAAATAACGTAATCTAAATTAGGGAAAACTAAACAGTTTTGTTGTTGCTTTTTTTTTTTTTTTTTTACGTATATATGTCCAATCCGTTAAGGGCGCCATAGAGCGTGTCCTAGGGCACATCAAGGCTAAAATAGCCAATTCAATACTTATCCGACCTTGGCTTGTCCACCTTGAGGAAAACCTTCCGGGTCAACCAGTACGCTCAAGTCAATACACCTTTTCAGCTGGTCTGACCTAGCTAGGAGCACGACTTCCAAACCTGACAAGAGGTCACATGGTCTCACCAAGTACCGCACACTGTCAGTCCGAGGATTTCAAACGGACCGGACGAGATAAACTCGGACGCCATCTTAACAATAAGACCAAACGTATACATTGGAACCTACAAGATACATCCGAGCAGCTAGTGTCTCGGACCGTCACTGAGCTAGTCAAATTGATTGTAGTCTAGTGAAACTGACGCCTTCACTAGTGCTATTTGTTTTTGAACTCAAGTCTGTGACAACTTGCATAGCCAATCCTGTGAATCACATACATCCTGCTAGCTAGCTTATTGACGTTACCACTCCATAATTTTCACTATTCATATTTCAATCTCGTTACTGTCAAATCGGTTTCTAGTAGTTGCAAGTAGTTATTCACTTTAGTCTATTATCTCGCTGCCGAAGCAAACAAACATTTACAGCTTTTCATATTGTTACTTTTATTCATAAACAAGACTCAGCCTAGTTAAGTCCTTCGAGACCGACCTCGGGGTTAACTCCACTACACTACAGGTTTTCGTAGTGTTGAGGATTAACTCTTGGCTTAAAACAAATTTGGAACTTTGATTTGACACATCAGTACACATCCCGCGAGAGTGACACAACCAGTTCGTTTCATAGTGGTAAATCGAACCTTCGATTATAACGCCATCTTTGGTCATCCAGGGATCAATTAGTTCCGATCTATATCTTCTACCCTCGACAACAGAATGAAGTTTCTGACTCCCTACGGTGTTGGAGAAGAAGTGGGAAACATCCGAGAAGCTTGGGAGTGTAGCATCATGTCTACTAGGAGAGCATCCGCTCCTATATTAGCAATCTCTTTAACTTCCGATCCGCAGGTTGTCCTCCCTCCGAAGAAGGAGAATCCCAACAATGGAGTAGGGAATCAGAAGGACAAGTTTCCCAAAACTGCACGGATCGAACCTCGTGAAACTCTCAAGGATGTTGAACTTGTCACTGGAAGTCCGGACAAGAAGACTAAAATCGGAACTGAGATGAATGCATAGGTGGAAATGAAGCTCGTCACTTGTCTCCAGACAATAGAGATGTCTTCGCCTGGAGCACTGATGACCTCAAGGGAATAGATCTGAGGGTCGATGTTCACTGTCTCAACATGGATCCATCGATCAAGTATATTCACCAGAAAAGAAAAGACTTTGGTCCAATCGAGGATGCAATCATAGTCGCAGAAGTTGACCGGCTCATGAAGGCCGGACATATTGAAGAAGTCCCTTATTCCGATTGGGTTTGCAACGTTGTCTTAGTTGAGAAATCACCGGGTAAATGGCGGATGTCCAATGATTTCACAAGGCTGAATAAGTTTTGCCCAAAGGACCCATACCCATTGCCACGGATCGACCAATTGGTCGAATCCACAGCCGGATGTGCGCTACTGAGTTTTGTGGATGCGTATCAGGGCTTTTACCAGATTCGGATGGCCAAGGAGGATATTAAGAAAACAGCTTTCTTCGCTGCGGGAGGGGTGTATTGCTTTAAAGTGATGCCCTTCGGACTGAAAACCACAGGAGCTACTTTCCAACGGCTGGTAAATCAAATGTTCATTACGCGGAAAGTAATCATCAACCAAGTATGTTCAGACTTGCAGAAAGTAAACATCAACCAAATCACAAGGTGTGATCTTTGCTGACAAGTTATCTTTTATAGAATACTATCTGAGAGTAAGTTCTTCAGATAAGTTACAAAGAAAGATTACAGATAACTTCAATACATAAAACAAGTTTAGCTCAGTCAGCAAAAATACAACAAAAACTACATAGTAAATTAGGACAACAGGAGTAACCAAGCTCCAAGTAAACATCCTAATAGACTAGTCTTCAAGTCTTCAACTCTTCAAGTCTTCAACAGTATTTCTATGGATCAGTCTGCAAATTTCCTATCTCCAAACCTTTTGATGTGATCAGAATAATCATAGAGAAGTGTTCTGACGAGCATCTCAGTGTCTCTGGCAAATCCACAGACCTCTTTGTAGGTTTTGGTAGGATTTTTCTTGACAAAATGTTTGACCCACAGATACTTTCCCCACTTCCAGGCATGCTCTATTCTGATATCTGAAAGCTTGAAGTATTCGTAGATAATCCTCAGATATTTGATGTCACCCTTGTATTGATCTTCAGTTAGATAGAACGACTCATAGGGTTCCACAACGAGTCTTGCTCTTGTGCCTGTTCCTGTGATATTCGCACTGCACATCATCGGCTTTCCATATGGACATTCATCGAGAGGTCCTTTCTCATGGCTTCAGTTCTCTTGACAACTTCAAAATCCAACCAGGCTTTAATGTGATTGGTGTTGATCAAGGTTGGCTTATCTTTTCTCCATGCCATAAGTTGTTTATGGATTGGTTCTGGAAATCTTGAATTTACCAGTAGATGCTTAAGTTCCAGAATCCAATAGCCATTTTTCTGATTGATGCACCTGTAGACAGAGGAATCATTGTCATTCTTCACATACTCTATTTTGGCTTCTTCTGGCCTGAGTGGAAGTTGACTTTGTCTTTGTCTTTGCTCAGCTCTCAGTCTGTCCCTTCGACTGAAAACCCCGGAACTCCGTCAGTTGTTTTGACATTCTGAGTTTAAACTGTTTATTACGCGGAACTCCATCAGTTATGCTTTTGTTACTCTTTTTTCATTGGCCATGCAGCTCACGAGTTGTAATTGAATTTACGGCAAATCAATACAACTTTCATCTTTCGATTCAAAATGAAATTTGATTATTTAGATGGCAAAGAGACTAACAACAATCCCGTTTGTACAGTAAACAAAAGTGCACATAATCTCCTTTGTAGAAGCTACGATCCGATGTATCTATTCGGATCCATACAACATCTACAATACAACAGAAAAGCCTATCACATTCTCCGAGATATCCCATAACTCCAACAGGGAATCTCTCAAGTAAGGGAACCCTCGGCACCCCAATAGCATAAGTCCCTCAATAAACAACGAATAGTGGAATGTACCTGTAACACGGAAAAGTCAAGAATCAGTCTCCGGACGTTAAGATTCCGTGAAACCTCCATTCGTTCGAATCCAAACACGGATCTGACAAATTGATCGTACTATGACCCAGCCGCCAGCAGCTCCTTAGATAGGAAAAGCTCCTACCGGGTGGATCGCGTGTACGACCGATGGGATTGTTCGTCGGTTCACTACTCAGAAACGGATCTAACACATTGATCGTATTACGACCCACCCGCCAGCAGCTCCTCGGATAGGACAAGCTCCTACCGGGTGGATCGTGCATACGACCGATAGGATCATCCTTCGGCTTACTACCCAAATCGAAACATTTTCCTAGATCTATGTTTCCTAACAACAGATCTTGAGCAACCCATCCCTCTAGACCCACGCCACTCTCAAACTCAAGGCGATATGTGCCAATTTGAGACTGGACGGGAGTCTCGAGGGGGAGACTGGTCAAGAAACTATCTTCCTATTTACACCTATTTAATAGTGGCAGATGAATCCGAGCTTAAGAAAGAAGAAAGAAATTTTCAACATAATGGAGATTGGGATCGGAATTATGTGATCAATGCAGTTGAGAACTCGGGTATTTATAGATAGGATGACCCAATCAATGTCCACCACATGAGAAGATGAACGTTGACGATGGGATTGGGCCCTTAATCTGGGCCAAGTGGTATTGGATCATTTGGGTTTACCCCATCTGTTCATATTGAGCCCATGTTTTAACTTTTCTATAAGAGTATCTGAGTATTCGCTCATCGACCAGTCCGACCAACTTCATTTGCAGAAACACCCGAAGGTTAAGCCTATCGAGTAGTTCGAAAATCTGCAAGTTGACAATTTATTGTCTTAGATCAGCAAGTTGTTCAAAGAGATCCGAGCTTGCAAGAGTTGTATATTTATGCAGACTACTAAAACTACGCATATTGTGATGGATCAAGGAAGTATAGAAGCTAAAGCATTGACATATCAGAAAGAATACTATTGTACTGACAATACTATTACAGATCAAGAGAAATTCAATGTACTAGCATCCGTGCCATCAAAATATAAGAATTCAGTATGTTATAGAATTTCTGCGGGGCATACCCCGGACTTTTTACTGAGGAGGAGGCTGGCTTGGACAGGACGGATTAGCAGTTGAGGCATTTGCACGGGACTCATCAACAGCATCGAAGGATGCCTTTATGCTCTCGAACAAGTTGTAGTCCGCATCACGACTGACGATCCGGGAGGGCATAAAATACCAGTTCTTCAAGCAGTTTTGATACTCCTTGAAAGGCATAAAGCCAACCTTCTCCAGAGCCTTCGGAATGCATTCCGAAAGAAAAGGCCCGCCGTTTCTAATGTCAATATCACCTTCATCGGTGACCACCTCCGCGAACTCATAGGCCGCCAGCTGATCATCAGGAACGACCTCCACTGGAATCTCCTCTTCGTTGCTATCTGCGGACGGATCCAATCCTTCCTTCTTCCAATCAAAGTTCGGAGGCACCAACCCCTTCGCTTGTAGTTGACCGATGGCGGATGAGAATCCCTCCAGGCGGATGAGAACCCCTCCAGGCGGAGAGCATCGGCTTTGTTCGCCATAAAGAACTTGAAGTAGTCCGACTTCATAAAGTCCTTCACGGCTTCCAGCCGAGCAAATTGGAGATCTTCCAGAAGAGCATCCTTGGACTTAAGGAACAAC
The DNA here is from genome assembly GCA_026545765.1 of Plantago major. NCBI lineage: Eukaryota > Viridiplantae > Streptophyta > Magnoliopsida > Lamiales > Plantaginaceae > Plantago > Plantago major. Next base: position 38,594,467 of record CM048842.1, read on the forward strand.
TTCATTGCCTCATCAATGAAGTGCTCCTGCCACTCCAAGTCCGCCATTGTTTGGTCCCAATTATCCTTTAGCTTGGTGATGACCGTATCCTTCTTCTTGGACTTGGCCTCCACCTGCTTCACCTTATCCGCCTCCTCCGCCGCTGAAGCCAACGCCTTATGCAGATCTTCTTCGACAGTGGCCTGCTCACTGTCCTTCCACTGCATGGCTATGATCATGCATCCGAGCTACAAAAAATTCAAGCAATCAGAAGTTATATTTTCAAGACATAAACTGAAACTAAAGAACCACGAAAGTCACTTACCCTTTGATGGAGCTCTTGGATCTCTCCGACCCTCTCTACCTCAAGGAGTTCGCGACTCCGTTCAAACTCCGCATCAAGAGCCGCTTGGTCGGACAACGGCAGAACGGTGGAGAAAAGTTTCCTCTTTGATGCTGGAGAGGCATCCGAGGTCGCGTTCCTTTTCCTGCCAGAAACGATGGCATCCCGCATCAGCACGTCCCGAGGAGGTGCGGATGCAACAGAACCGCTAGGCCCAGAGGTCCTCGGAGCAACTGCAGTTGGCGGCTTCGGAGCAGCAGCACTCCGGGTGATGGGAGCTTTGCCTTTGTCAGGCACCTCCAAATTTTGCGGATCTTCACCCGCCTTCTTTCGCCTCTCTTCTTCCGCAGCAAACAAGGCTGCATTTTTAGGGTCCGCCATAGGCAAACCCGCGGAAGTATTGATGATCTTGGCCCTCTGGCAGGTGGCAAGCTCAAGGGCTTGCTGCTCCCTCTGCTGCTTCTTCTTCTCTCGGAGGGTCGACATGATGTACTCGAACTAGTAAGCTACGGAAGGAACAAACGTTGTCAGATACAGATCTATAACACCACGAGTAGCGGACAACTATGGAACAATCATGCATGACATTAAAAAAAAAAAAAAAAACAAATCCTAAGTTAAGGATACTTACAGAAGTCGGTCTTCCCTCCGACCTCAACAACGCCAGTCAGTCCGCATCGATACGGCAACGGCTGATAGATCAATCCATGAAATGGGTACGTCGGTGAATTATTCTTCTTGTGGATTTCCGTCACCCACAAAGCCACATTTTTTGGGAGAGGGTGCCAGTCCGGGATACTTTCCCTTGAAAACTTTGTGGGAAATCCCCACTGCTCTCGTCTCCTCGCGGACTCCCCAGGCTTCAAAGCCATCCGCACTAAGATGTATTTTTCCCACCATTTCGATCCGAGCGAGGAGATGGGATCAGAGATGAAGTTGTACGACTTTCTATTTACAAAAGTGTAGAAGAGGGGATTTCCCGGACTAAAGGTTACATTGAACAACTGTCGGATGTTTTCAAAGTTTACACTTTACCCCTTCTTCGCACAGAAGACCGCAAAATAGATAAGGTTTTCCAAGGATTTGGGGATAACCTGGCTCGGACCAATCCCGATGTGATTCAAGATATGCTTGAACTCGGACGCGATGGGAATCTTCCATCCACAGGAGAAAGCTGCTTCATGCACGCACATATATCCAGCTGGTGGATTGTAAAAAGCGTGCCCGGGATCTGGAACCATAATCTCGACGGACTCGGGAATTTTCCACTTCTGCCTCCACTCCGGGATATCCTCAGGCTTTACCTTGGATGGACAGGTGGGGAGCAAACCATCCGCGTTCATTTCACCATATGGGTCCACGATAATGACAGCAGACGCAGGACGAGGGAATTTAGTCCGCGCCACTTGAGCTCCGCGACTCGCAACCAGTGGCGAATTAGGTTGAGCGGGCACTCCTGGATGCAAAACAATCCAGTGCCAGAGCGTCCCCGCGGACGAGCAATTTGAGAGGCTTCCTCCTCTTCCTCCTCGTCATCTTCTTCTTCTTCTCCTTCTTCTCCAACTTCGTGTCTCCCGGATGTACTTGGATTGGTCGGACCTGTTTCCATCACAACACGATCCTCCTCCCCAGCCTCGAACATCTCTATATCCTCCGCCTCACGATCAGTGTCACCTCCTTGTTCTGTCCAAGGCACACTCATACCAGCAGGCATGCCACCACTGCCAATGGTCCGGGATTGAACCTGTACCCTTGTTCTCGCGACATCTGTCTAGCTTCTCATAGTCTCGTTCCGAGTAGTGACAGAGTCTCGGACCCCATGCCCAGCATCTGAGTCTCCACAAGAGATAACCTCCACAACGTCCACATTGTGTTCTTCCACATGAAGTCTGTTCAGCGGAATCTCCAATTCCAGGTGGTCTGATACGGACGAGGTTACCGCACCAGACTCGAATCCTTGGTTTATTCCATCATCATAATCGTGAACTTCGTGTTGATTCTGACTATCGCTCTCGGACATCCTAGGGCACAAGGAAATGGATTAGAAAATGATATTTTGGTCGTCTGAGAGTTCGTTTACGTATCTTGTTAAGACCCATTGTCCGAAGAAACCCTACTTTATTGTGTGTTCCTATGGGTCATTGTCTCTACCTATTGGCACCTAGCTTGGCAACAAGGTCGTGCTAGAAGGGAATTCTACGTGCCAATTGGCACTATTATCTACCACACGAGGCAAGGTAACAGGAATCTCAACAAGCCTACTGGCGCTATATTCTACCATACATGGCACATTTACAGGGCAAATCTACAAGTCGTATCTACAAATTCGTACCATATTTCAACTACAGAAAGCATGCAATACTAGAGTCACCAAAACTCAACATACGTCACATTACTTGGCAAAAAACACCCTATCTATACAGCATACGAGCATGGAAATTCAACAAAGCATACATGCATCCGCGGAAGAAGAGCAACTAGTCAGAATTCATAGAAAGACATATTTACTTATTGATAAAGTAGCTGGAAAAAGATTGACGGACGACGAAGCCTTGCTACCTCTCCGACAGTGACTTGCACGGCAGATCTGATTACTCACTGGAAACTTTGCTTGCTCGGAAGTTAATTACTTGTTCGGATTGCTTAGCAGTGCTTTAGATTCGATTCGGCTAAAGTGTGACAATGATAGATCTGGCGAACGATTTATAGAGGGATAATTGGGGAAGACGAAGTGTCACATCACTTAGCTTTTAAACCCAGTCGTTGATCATTTCAATCCAACGGTTGCGTCGGCTCACAGGTGGTGAAATTACATTGTACCCCATTAAATTTATTTTGGAAATTCCCCACTGTTGGTCCAGATAACGGCAAAGTTAAAGACTAAGGGGGGGGGGGGGGGGGGTGAATAGTCTTTTAAAACTTTTGTCAATAAACATAGTTTCTCAGAAACCTGGGAATTTCTGATACTTAAATTCAGAGCGCGGAAGACTTTAAGATAGGTAAGTGCAGAAACAATAAGTATTTGTGTGTGCTTTGCTGAAATGTAAATACAGAAAGGTAAATGACACAGCAAGTATAGTGGTATCTGGAGGTGGCGTAATCCTCCAACTAATCCACTTCGGTCTTTCTGAGACCTAGAATTTAGTAGAACAGATAATTGAGTTCATCTTACAATAATCCTATTCTAAGATTCCTAAACAAATGGTTCCCAACCAATTATTCCACCTGAGTTATTCCCCAGCTCCTAGAGCTAAGTACTTCCTCTACTCAGATAACCTTGGAGTTATTCCTTGATTTCCCAAATCAAGTACTTCCTCTACTCCACGCCTTTATGTTGTTGGTTATAAGGTTTGTCAGAGAGGATTCTCGTATAACTTTTCAGTTATGTTTTCAGAGAGCCTAATAGAACAAGACTACTTAATACATTTGCTCAGTGGATGGCAGTCTGCTCTTTACTGACCCAAATAATTGATGTCCGTTCTGGAGAATGAGCTTCAGAAAGGGTATCTGATAGTTCAACTCTTTCACGAATAACAATCTCTTTTTAAGGTTCAGGACAACTTAGAACTACTAGTGATTCTTCGAGCAACAGAAAGCTTTCAGAAAGGTTAGTAGAGTGCTTAAGAGAATACTTTGCTTGATGGTAAGTTTGCAAGATAGAGCGGTCTAAGGTATATTTCTCAGCATCTAAGTGTGTGATATATATAGATGAATTTGAGAGTTGTTGGTGAAAGTGCAATTTATATTGCACTTGTTTTGTTAATTCGGCCTTTCTTCGTTTATTAACCGGTTCAACGTTTGTAGTTGTTTTTCTATGATTATTTTGTAGGATATATCAAGTTGGGCCTCAACATGCTTAATGGATCACGATTGGTTATTCGAAAGCCATCGTACCAAAACGTCCTTCAGTAGCAATCATGTAGCGATTCTTGTAGCAAAACGAGCACTGTAGCAAAAAGGAAAATAAGAAGCATAATGCAAGAAGGAAGTTGCCATAATGATTCAAGGAAGAATTTGATGCTATAAGGAAAGTGAGATTTAAAAGAGATTGATATCTAGAAGACTCCTTATACCATTAATACATCAAAGGAAGTTTCCTTATCATAGAATCCAAGTTGGTTTAGACTTGGGCCTGTTGACCGACTTCTTCTTTCCTGTGATGAGTTGCCGCAATGATATATAGAAGAAGGAGGAGGCGTTTGAAAGCTGCCGATTGCCTTTGAAGAACAAAGATTATATGTTTTAGGCGTCTTGCTTTACTAGACCTTTACCTCGGTGTTTACTTGTGAGTGTTCTCTAAAGATTGAGAATTACTCTAGTATTATTGAACTAGAATAGGTTTTTCTTATCTGTTCTAGGTCTAGTTTTCTGTAACTTTAATCAATCGTTTGTGATTGATGTAAACTTCTTTTTGTAATTCTACTTTTCAAGTTTAGTAGAAGTTTTGCTACGGCACCGTCGGTATTTTTATATACCGGCTTTAGAAATCTCGTGTTCAGTTTTATTCCGCTGCACCTTATTGAGTTCTGTCGATTTCAGTTTACTGTTGACACAGTTTAGTTGAACACTGTTCACTGTTCAGAAACGGTGTTGACTCAACGTCAATAGTCAACATCGTTTGAAATTGTCCAGAAGTACCAATCCCGGTCCTACAGTTCTAACAAGTGGCATCAGAGCCAGCCACCTAATTAATTGGTGTCTGGATTTGGTACTACTACAATGGACGTTGTCAATTCAAGTGTCAACAGGCCACCTATGCTAGATGGGTCGAACTACCACTACTGGAAAATACGGATCAGAACGTATATCAAATCCATTGAAGGACGTGCATGGAAATCGGTTCTTGAAGGATATGCCTTGCCTACCATAGGACCAGATGCTGATGGAGATGTCATTCTAAAACCCGAAGTACAATGGTCAGGTGATGATTTTCTTGCTAGTTCTTACAATGAAAAAGCCTTGAATGCAATTTATTCTCATGTTGATTCTCATATGTTTAAACTCATACAAAATTGCACTACTGCTAAACAAGCTTGGGATTTACTCCAAAATCATTGTGAAGGTGATAACAGTATTAAACAAACGAAACTGCAACTGCTTTGGTCTAAATTTGAAAATTTGAGAATGGCAGAAGACGAAACAATTGATTCTTATTTTGACAAACTACTCACTATTTCTAATGATATTCAACTTCTTGGAGATTCCATGTCTAATAAACAATTGATTTCAAAAGCAGTTCGATCTGTTTCTTCAAAGTTTGACATAAAAAGAACGATTTTGGAAGATACTCAAAACTTGGCAGCTATGGATTTTCATACCTTGATGAACAATTTAAAGAATTTTGAAATTCAACAGAATGAGCGCAATGGTACGAAAATTATTAGTATGTCTATGCACTCCAAATCAAAAATCCCTGAGTCTAATAGCAGTAGTGATGAATCTGATGAGATGACTGAAGAAGATTTCGATAAAGCTCCTGATAGGTTGCGTAGAGAGTTCAACAAAACCAGCCTTAGAAAGAATTCTAACAAAGGCTCTTCAAGCAATTCAAAAGGCACAAACAAGTTTAAAAAGACTGTAGATTCCCCTAGTTTAAGTCCTGCTCAACTTAGCAAAGTTAGATGTTTTGAATGTCAAGGATGGGGACATTATCAGAATGAATGTGCTAACTCTCTTCGTAAGAAGAAAAAGACTTTGTTTGCTTGTCTCAGTGATGTTTTAGGTGATGAACAGGAATCTGATGCTTCAGAAGGTCGTGTTGCAGTTCTGTCCTCTGTTCTGGACGATGTTGGAAATCGATGTTTAGTCAACAATGAAAACTCAACATCGTCTCAGATCCTCTTCTTTGATTATGATGACTCACAGACGTGCGAAGAAATATTCAGGGAAAAAGTTTCCGACTCTGAAAACTCAATGTCTACCGATGTCTACTGTTTGCATGGTTCTGTTGATTTGTTTGCAGATCATTCTATTGAAGAAGAACTCACTGACGAACAAATTGTGGCAAGAGATGATGAAGCTGTGACTTGGCACAAGAAACTTGGCCATGTAAGCTATAGGAACATTGAAAGGATCATCAAAATGGATGCGGTTAGAGGACTGCCGAAGCTGAGCAATGCCGGAAAGCAAGTGTGCGGTGACTGCCTAAAAGGTAAACAAACTAGAGCTGTGCATACATCCCTACAAATCGAAGGACAGAAAACAGGTACATCCAACTGCTTCGAACTCTTACATGTGGACTTAATGGGACCAATTGAGGTAGATAGTCTAGGTGGTAAGAAGTACATCTGTGTCATAGTTGATGATTTTTCTCGTTTTACTTGGGTAAGTTTTTTAAAAGAAAAATCTGAAACTTTTGATTCCTTCAAGAAACTTTATGCTAAGTTTAGTAATCAATATGCTACTGTTGTCCAACGCATTAGGTCGGATCATGGTAGGGAATTTGAGAATCAAACCTTTGCTGATTTTTGCGAAAAGAAAGGAATCTTTCATGAGTTTTCTGCACCCAAAACTCCACAACAAAATGGAGTGGCTGAGAGAAAGAATCGGACCTTACAAGAAATGGCTAGGGTTATGTTGAGTTCCATGAACCTTTCAAAAAGATTGTGCGCTGAAGCTGTAAATACTGCTTGTCACATAATAAATAGAGTCTACCTTAGACCAGGAACTTCAATCACTCCCTATGAGATTCTAAACGGCAAGAAGCCTAATCTTAAGTACTTTCATGTGTTTGGTTGTGCTTGCTATATTCTCAATGATAGAGAACATTTAGGCAAGTTTGATGCCAAAAGTGATAAAGGCATTTTTGTTGGTTACTCTCTTAATAGCCATGCATATAGGGTGTATAATCTAAGGACACAAAATGTTCAAGAATCTGTTAACATTACTTTTGATGACTCAGTGCCCTTTGAAAAGCAAAGAAGTTGAGATAGGTATCTTGTACAGAAAAATGACATCGCACTGCAATGTGTACTAAATCGGATCGGGTTCTATACCGATTCCCAGTCGAGCATCTTTGTCAGAGAAGATGGAGTCAATGTTGATCACAATGTTGAGTCAACATCGCGTCCAACATTGCAGGGGGAGATCTCATTAGATGAATCTGTCTCTGAAAGTGAAGATGAACCTGTTCTGGAACGGACTGTGCCTCTGGATTCCATCAGACGTGATCCACCCCCAAGGATTCGCAAAGATCATCTAAGTTCTCAAGTCATCGGAAGCACCAGTGGGAGAATGACCTTAAGAGGAAACAATCGGAAAAACTACAAGGACACGGTAAGATATGCAACAATCTGCCAATCTGTAAGTTCCTCTTGTTTTGTCTCACCTAAAGTGTCTGTTCCAAAATCTGTTCCTTTGGGTGCTCCTGTTAAGCAGAATGAAAAATCTAATGTTGAGCACTCTGTTGAGTCAACATCGACATCAACATTGTCTGTTTCCAGAAAGTTTGTTTCTAAATCGCTTCTTCACCGCCCGTAATGGTAAACCTCTTTGGGCGGGAAAACTCTAGAGAAAAGTATAAGAGAATTTGGGCTCCTAGGGAAAAGATTGTCTGTAATGTTGCCTTTTCTGTTGCTACCTCTCCTAACAATGCAGGTAGATGGTACTTTGATAGCAGATGTTCAAGACATATGACAAGAACCTTGAGTTATTTTTCTAACTTTGTCTCTCAAAAGACTGGAATGGTAACTTATGGAGGAGGATACAAGAGTAAAGTACTTGGGAAGGGGGTGTTAACTCTTGATGGTTTTCCAACCTTTAAAAATGTACTGTTGGTTGAAGGTTTAACTGCTAACCTTATTAGTGTCTGTCATGTGTGTGATGATGATTTGAAGGTCAAATTTAACAAACACCCTTGTAAAGTACATACTTGCAAGGAGAAATGTTTTGACATGACAGGTACCAGGTCTCCTGACAACTGCTACGTGGTGGCTGATCCCCACAATTGCAATCGTGCAAAAGAAGATTATATTGTGCTTAACTTGACTAATCTTTCCATAGTACATCAGTTTTTGCAAACTATGATAGGTACCTTTGAGATGAATATGATTGGTGAACTCAGCTTCTTTCGTGTTGGGGAGAACTCTAAATCATGCAGTACACTTATGGGTACCTCTCTTAAAAGCGAGAATCGATGTCAAGCAGATGTTGACCCAACATTGTACAGATCAATGATTGAAAGCTTTCTGTATCTGTCTACCAGTAGACCTGATATCATGCTCTCTGTGTGTGCGCGCCAGGTATCAGTCCAACCCTAAAAGCCCCCATTTAACTGTCGTTAAAAGAATCCTTGGATATATATCAGGAACTGTTAATTTTGGATTATGGTTTGCATGTGATACAAACACTAATCTGGTGGGATTTAGTGATTCTGATTGGGCCGGTGATCTAGATGATAGAAAATCCACTAGTAGAGGTTGCTTTTATCTTGGTCCAAATTTGGTGTCTTGGTATAGCAAGAAACAAAACTGTGTGTCACTTTCAACTGCTGAATCTGAATATGTAGCAGCTGGGAGCTGTGTGTCTCAACTAGTCTGGTTGAAAAATATGCTGCATGACTATGGTCTACAAAGTGCTACCCTTTTGATGTTCTGTGACAACCTTACTGCCATACATATCTCTAAGAACCCTGTTCAGCACTCTCGCACTAAGCACATAGATATTAGGCATCATTTCCTAAGGGACTTGGTCGATAAGCAAGTGATTGACATAGAACACATTGACACAACAAACCAACTAGCAGACATTTTTACCAAACCCTTAGACAGTGAGAGATTCTTCAGTCTCCGGAGATCTCTCGGTATGCGCTCTCTGTGACTGTTAGTGTTGAGAACCAATGTTGACTCAACATCACGGTCAACATTGGATGTTTAGTAAGAGTGATGCTGTTGTCTTTTTGTTTTTTTTTATTTCACTGTGTGTTTCTGTGCTCCGGTGCTTCTGTACATGTCTTTGGCTGCTCTTGCTTTGTAGCTTACAATGGTGATGCTTAGGGTCTGAAAGGCTGTTTGAAACCAAGGTTGAAAGGGATCGAGTCTCTTGTGTGTTTGCTTTATGTAAAACCCACTTTTGCTGCTTTTTGGCTATTTTTACTCGTACCTTGACTCGCACTTGACGTTGCCTCCTGCTCTTTATGCTTAATAAATCTAATGAATTATGATAAAAAGGGCTCGAAGTGTTTCCGTCGAGGATCGTGTTGGGCAGGTTTCAAATACTATCCAGATATCGACGTGGCCAATGTGTCATATGTCGTGAGGGTTGATGGCCTGTACTGGAAACCGACACGCACAAAAGTGCCGATTCTCGTAATGCTGCTGGTTCACTTTCTGAGTACCAAATTACCCAATATAGTCAAATGAGTGATCTTTATGCCATGAGACGTGTATTTGCCTAACTCCGCATAGGCTTCGGCTTTGGAGCGGATTCATACGTGTTCCAATTATTTGACATGGTTCACGGTCTCATGGTCACCCCCACTCAAACTTATGCTAATTGTTCAATTTACTTTTTGAGGCAATGTTGGGTGTGTTTCTTTGGTATTCCTTTCTCTTTCTGTTTTGCCTGCAGCATCAGTGGTGTTAATCGAATCTGCACATTTTGAGACTTGGTTTCCTGGCTGACTTACATTAAGAGTGGTCTGATTTCCCGATGTTGTCACCATTGTTGAGTCAACATTCAGGTCAACATTATCTTTGTCAAGTAATCTTAACTCTCGTGCTTTTATTTTTTTTTCTGTGTGTTTTTGGGTTTGAGGGGGAGTAGGTCTAAGGTGTTTTCTTCGGGTTTTTGGGTTTCTGCATTCCTGTACTTGCATTTCAAGTCACTTTATTTAAGATCAAGATTTTTTTGTCAACCTCCCTAGGGTTTATCTGTTTATCTGATTACGTTGACTCGATGGATAACTGTTTTACTTGCAACTTTAATCTTTAATTAACAGTTGTGCACAGTTTTTCGTTGCTTTGATATATATATCTGAAGGAATCTACCTTGAAGCAAACCCAACAACACCCATCATGACTTATCTTGTAAGCTGTGTACTTGACCATCCTCTCTCTTCACATCACTGCCCTCCAGCTGACCATCCACTCTATTCACGACATCGCCTCTTCAAATTGATCTGTCCTATAGCCCTGCTTTTGCTACTTTCTTTGCCAGTGTTGACTACAATGTTGAGTCAACATCGTTTCGACAATATTAGTACTTTGTCTGCAGGTCCTCAACAGATTACCAAGATGGTGAAGTTTCTGTAAAAGAACTTTGTTTTCTTTCTTTCCTCACAAAAAAGGGGAGAATGTTTGTACTCTTGGTTTTTTGTATTAAGGGGGAGTTCTTGGAGCAAGGGGGAGTTGCTTGATATTGTCTTGAATTTTCCTACTAACTACTTTCAGGTTTTTGTGAAGAAAGGCAAGAATTAAGGGGGAGATTGAAAGTGCAATTTAAATTGCACTTGTTTTGTTAATTCGGCCTTTCTTCGTTTATTAACCGATTCAACGTTTGTAGTTGTTTTTCTATGATTATTTTGTAGGATATATCAAGTTGGGCCTCAACATGCTTAATGGATCACGATTGTTCTGTAGAAGCCATCCTTCAAAACGCCATCATGGCGACCTTGTAGCGATTCTTGTAGCAAACCGGACACTGTAGCAAAAAGGAAAATAAGAAGCATAATGCAAGAAGGAAGTTGCCATAATGATTCAAGGAAGAATTTGATGCTATAAGGAAAGTGAGATTTAAAAGAGATTGATATCTAGAAGACTCCTTATACCATTAATACATCAAAGGAAGTTTCCTTATCATAGAATCCAAGTTGGTTTAGACTTGGGCCTGCTGACCGACTTCTCTTTCCTGTGATGAGTTGCCGCAATGATATATAGAAGAAGGAGGAGGCGTTTGAAAGCTGCCGATTGCCTTTGAAGAACAAAGATTATATGTTTTAGGCGTCTTGCTTTACTAGACCTTTACCTCGGTGTTTACTTGTGAGTGTTCTCTAAAGATTGAGAATTACTCTAGTATCATTGAACTAGAATAGGTTTTTCTTATCTGTTCTAGGTCTAGTTTTCTGTAAGTTTAATCAATCGTTTGTGATTGATGTAAACTTCTTTTTGTAATTCTACTTTTCAAGTTTAGTAGAAGTTTTTCTACGGCACCGTCGGTATCTTTATATACCGGCTTTAGGAATCTCGTGTTCAGTTTTATTCCGCTACACTTTATTGAGTTACGACATTACCATCGTTGTCACAGCTTTAGTTGAACAACATTCCTTTGTTGAGAAACGGTGTTGACTCAACGTCAATAGTCAACATCGTTTGAAACTGTCCAGAAGTACCAATCCCGGTCCTACAGTTCTAACAGTTGGAATGATATCCGTTAGATACAATTCAAATTCAGTCCATACTTATCTTGAAATGAGTACTCAGAATTCCTTATCTCATGTCTCAGAGAGGACTGTGCTTCATCAGCTTTTCTGCCGATGCAATTAATGCACTTGTACTATTTCTTGTCCTGTAGTCTTCAACGGATACATGAGCCTTTCTGATGGCTTGCATGCTCCATACTCATGATGTCATATGTCCAGAATCATATTTCAAAAGTAAGTAAATACACTTAAGAAAGGATTAAGGACATAGTCTTTCTGAGTTAAACTAAACCTTGATGCCTTCATAAATCTTGTGCAATCTTCAGTCTTCTAATCTTCAGAAAAGCTCCATTGCTAGGATTGATCTTCATGGTCTTCTGGAAATAAAAATTACACTCAGAGACCTATAATCCTAATACAAGATTTACTAGACTAATCATACTCAGTGATTTCCTCTTTTACAATGTTCAAGTGAACCAAGAGTACTTAATCACCTTTCTGGCTAAGATAAGAACATGTGATGAGTGATCAAAATACTAACAGATATTCCTAACAAATATACCCCTTTTTGATCAGTCATCCATGACTATCATTTAAGTCCTATTACAAATTTGTAATCCTGGAAGAGAAAACAATCCACCACTTAATCATTTCAAATGATATTCAATTTTAGTTGAATTAAGTGCAGAAAGTAAACATCAACCAAATCACAAGAAGTGATCTTTGCTGATAAGTTGTCATCTATTAGAATGTATCTGAGAGTATGATCTTCAGATAGGTACAGTTTACAGAATAAGATGCAACTTTTACAGATAGAGAAATTCAGAAACAATCAGCAAGATTACAAAAAGTAACAAAACATACTAAGTAAATTAGAACAAAGTAGAATCCAAGCTCCAAGAGAGTATTCTAATGTTACTAGTCTTCAAGTCTTCAGAAATGCAACTTGGGTTCGGATACCTCAAGTTCTTCAGCACCCTTTCTGGATCAGTTGACATAATCATCCACTTTTCCGCATTCTTTGACATAGTCATAAAGAATCCTTCTGACAGAGAGCTCTGTCTTTCTGGATAAGTCACATATTTCATGGTAACTCTTGCCAAGCTTGTGATTCTTCTGCAGATAGTGTTTGACCCAGAAGTACTTTCCCCAGACCCAGGAGTGGTCTATATGCAGCTGAGATAGGTTGAAATACTTGTATATTTCTTCCAGATAGTGTATATCATCTAGGTATTCATCCAATGTCATATAGAATGACTCATAGGTTGAAACACCTAGTTTGTTCTTCCTGCTGTAGCTACCATCCTGTTTTCTTACCTTGTGTACATCATCAGGCTTTAGGAAAAGACAAGCAAAAGAAAGATCCATCTTTCTGGCTTCATTCCTCTTTTCTACTTCAAAGTTTAGCCAGGCATGAAGGTGCTCAAGTTTTAGCAATTCTGGATTGCCTTCTCTCCATTTCAGGATCTGGTTGAGGATGGGAGTTGGAAACTTATCATTGACAAGTAGATGTTGTAGTTCCAGAATCCAATACCCTCTCTTGTTCAGAATGCACCTATATGAAGACTCTTCATTAATGGTCTTCACATACTCAATGTGGGCATCAGTTGGCCTTTCTTGATGAGTTTCTTTGTTTACTCTGCCAAACTGGGAATCCCTTCTTGCCTTTCTGTTAGGTGGCCTTCTGTCAGGAGATCCTCTAACCCTTTCTTCCTGCCTTGGAGCTGTGCTGGTGGATGTTCCTTGTATTGACTTGGTATCTCCAGAAGGAGTTCTGGCTGCCAAAGGCCTTGCTGTCAGAGGAGGTTGTGAGGTTCTTGCTTGCCTTCTTCTCTTGTGGATTGGATGCTCATCTGTATCAGATTCATCCTCATCATCATTGTGGTTCCAGTTGTGAGGCTTGCAGCTTTCTTGACCTCTTACCTCTCCTTCTTCTTGGTCTTCTCCTTCTTCAGGATTATTCTGGTTGTTCCCATCTGAGAACCTAAGGGACTTAGTTCCCCTAGTAACCATACTTCTCAGCCTTCTGGCTGGTTGATCTGGAACAACTTCTTCAGCAGGGGTATCTCCAGTGTCCTTGATGACTAGTTAACTTGAGGAGGGAGGAATTGATTGTTTTCTTTTTCTTCCTCTGCCTTTCTGAGGCATCTCTTCTTCCCCCTAGTCATGAATGACTGACTCATGATAGCATAAGCTTCAGAGAGTGATTCAAAGTTTTTCTGGAGGTTGTTGTGCGCCCTGACCAGTTCTTGGATTTCTTTCTTCAAGACCTTGTTTTGCCTAACCAATTCTTGCTCTTTTCTGTTGAGCTCTTCAAGAGGCCTTAGAATAGCATCTACTTGTTGAGTAGGACGGATGGCTTCTGTTAGTGCTAGGTTGGCATTGTTGCAGTCATCTTCCCTGATCAAAGCTAGATCTTTCTGAGAGAGGGCTATGCTGGTTGCTCTGTTTAGCAATGCGGCAGCCAAATCTTTCATCTCTTCTGGGACGGACTGTAGGACTTGAGTGTCTTGAGCAACAAGTCTGTCTCTTAGTTCCAAGAAAACACTTGTTCTAGACCTGTGCTCATCACTTCTTGATGCACCTGGAGCAGAAAATAGTTAAGGAGCCAGAAGGGCTAACTTTTCCTTAGTGATAAGTCTCTCATCTTCTTCTGGGGTGATCAAGTTTCGGTTTTCTTCAGCATCACTGTCATAATCCTTTTCTTGGATTGTTTGCAGATTGGTAATCTTCTTCTGTTGTCCATCAAGTGTGCTGGCCTTCTGAGAAGATGTAGAAGGTCTTTCTGATGCAGCCTTAGCATCTTGTGCTTCTTCATCAACAATATGCATGGCATCAATTTCAGCTGCGGTAATGCTGATCTGTCGTTCCAAACTTCTTTGCTCATCTAGAAGGGCCAATTCTTTAGCATTAGCTTCTCTGAGCTTTTGAATCTTGGCTTCCTTCACATCAACTTGTACTTGGCACTCTAAGTTGATTCTCTTCTCTTCTTCCAACTTCTGTCTGAGTTTTTCAATCTTGAACTCAGCGGCTGAAATTTCTTCTATGGCATCATTGTGCTCAGCCTGTTGGATATCTTGATGAGACATGGGAGGTGATGATGATGGGGCTCTCTGAACATTGGAAGGAATAGCCTGTTCTCCACTTCCGTTGTTGGCTTTCTGAATCCCACCTTGTCCAGGTTGAGGATCATCATTCTGGTCATCATCATCATCATCACTCTTGTTCTTTGCTTCTTGATTTGGATGCTCAGAGGGAGGTTCTTGATAATCGTTCTCGTCCATCTCCTCTTCATCTTCTGAAACCATGTTGATCACATTTGGGAATGTAATCATCCTCCCATTAACTTCTTCTTGCTCAGTTGGGTAGGTTATGAGCTTGCTGGGCAAGGCAGGATAGGTAACCATCTGCTCTTGAGTTTGAGCATCCGCAGACTTGAAATATGCTATAAGTCTTTGTGCTACTTCATGAATGAAGTCTTCATGCATCAAAGTGGCAAATGAGTAGGACTCTGTGGGAAATATAGCATGGATATGATCTTCCAGATTGAATGCTATGGCCCTCTTCTCTGGGATGCCAATTACTCTTGAAACTTCAGAAAGGTCGGCCTTTCTGAGTTTCTGCCATTGTCTGAAGCACTTTAGATGTTTCTTGAGAGTGTGCTTCTGGAAGGCTTGGAGTAAATTGATTGGCACTAGACTTTGGGCCTGAAAGAAAGGGATCAAGTTAGTTTTGTTCAAACCACTTGTGTTAGTATCTGTGTGCAAAATTAAGCTTTCTGAGCATACCTGTGTAGAAACACTAGGCTCATCTACTTGGACTTCTGCTTGTTTGGTCTTAGAGACCTCAGATACTTTGGTGTGAGGAGAAGTCTGATCCTCAGCATCCTTTCTTTCTGCTTGAACCTGAGAATTAGAATCAATTATGGTTTCAGAAACTTGTTTATCAGAAAAAGATAGATAGAAATATGCTTTCTGAGGCTTCACTTACTTCCAAGTGAGGAAGCTCAGTAGCATTTTCCTCAGAAACCTTGGGGGTTTCTAGCACCTTTTCTGCAGATACTGCTTGTTCAGCTAGATTTCCTTTGGAGGAGATAACACAACTGTTTCTCCATCCAATTGTTCTTATGACTGAGCCTGTAAGAACAAACATAAAAGATTTAGTAGTGGGTTTTCCAGAGTATTCTTGAAGGAGACTATTACTGATTACTTACCTTCTCAGTAGAAGGCTCAGTAAATACTTCCTCAAAGAGCTTTTCAGCCTCTGGAATCTCTTGGTTTTGGGGTGTTGGTTTCATCACCACTACTTCCTCAGTTGGAGCCTAAGAAGAGACATTAAGAATATTAGAACATAAGATGAGAGCAGTTTTAGTCAGTTATTTCTTGTTCAGAGATAACTTTACTATTTGTGGGACAGGCTCTTCTTGATGTTCTGAGGTTGGAGGAACCTCTTCTTGATTCAAGGGGGTGGACAAGTTTTCTTCCTCCTGAATAGAGACAGGCTGGGCTTGGGTCTCTTGGACTTGTGGAGTCTGCACAGCCTCTCTCTGCTCATTGTTGTTGTCCTCTAGAGTATCATTCTGAGTCTCCATCTCACCCGATCCCTTCGAGAGTTGAGCTTTCTCGGAAGGTTGAGGAACTGCTCAAGAAGGGTTTTCAAAGACAACCTTTTGTGCTGGCATAGTGAATGTGGAAGCAATGTCAGGATCTTCCAGCATTCTATCTTCCTCACCCAGGCCTTCCTCTTCCTGCTGGGCAGAGGGGCTCCTATCTCTCTGAGGAGCTGAGCTTGATGCTCCTGCATGGGTCTCATACTTGGACCTTTTGAGTACTTTTGCAAGTACTTCACCATCCTCAGATTCACTATCCAGTGTTGGTGCAGACCCATCTATGGTATTTCTATCATCTCTGGAGAGTTACGAGCACTGCCTGTAATTCTTGGGGCATTCTGGAGTTGCCTTTCTGGGCGTCCAACATCTTCTGAGACCTTGTCTCCAGAAGGTTGTGCCTCTTGTAAGCTTAGGGACTTGGAGGCTCTTTTGCTTTGAGTCCTCTTTCTCTTGGAAACTGGAGGTTGAGCTTGAGCTTTCTCAGAGACCTCCTCACCTTGCTGGGCAGCTTCAAGCTCTTCTGCCTCTTTCTGAGCTTTCTCGACAGCAAGTCTCTCCTTTTCTTCAAAGGCATGTCTGAAAAGGGAGTTGGTGACTGGGATTTCCTGCCTATCTCTGAGAGTGATTCCCATTGTTTCCAGAATGTGACAAATTCTGAGGCCAAAGTGCATATTGGCCTTTGGCTCAGCAAAGCCATTAATGATCTTGGGCTCAAATTCTTCAATATTCCCAAGGAATTTGTTTAGGGCATACTTCCCCCAGTTAAAGTGGGTTTCCTGCCCTTCATGCTTCTTGTTCAGAAGATGCATCATCATCCATCTCTCCATGCTTATCTGGTCTACTCCACCTTTATTGCCATCAAAGCAACGGACCAGAATGAGAGCTAAAGTACTCCAGTGTTTCTGGAGATGAATAGTTCTGATGGCTTTCAGAACAAAGTCTCCTGGGCAACCCTTTGCATTCTCTAATTGGATTGCTTCAAATAGCTCTTTAACACCTTGGATCATGGGAGCATCCCTGATGTTGATGTCTTCAATTGTTCCTCGATTTTTCAATCGGAATATCTTGCAGAAAGTCTTGCAGTCTAGGACGATCTCTTGTCCTTGAACTTCAGTCTACATGTATTTCTCTTCTTCATCATTCACAACCTTTGTGAAGATTTTGGAGTTGTTATAGAACTCTAGCACATCCAGTGTGGATAGTCCATCGGTGCGAGATGAAACTTGAAGATATGGGAACTTTTCAGCATCCCCAATATCAGTTTCCTATCTGGTCTTGAAGGTATGACTGCTGGTACATACTTCTTCACTAGAAAAGCTCCCCAATTCATTTTGTGGTTTGGGTTCCAGTCAGATGGTGTGAATTTTCCCAGAAGGCGTTTATTCAACACCTTGAGTTCCTTTCCTCCTTGCTTTTCAGCAGGAGCAGATAATGCGGCCTTAGGGTTCTTGGTGGTCATCTTCTTGGGTGCCATCTCGTATATAGAGTCTTGAGTGAGTGTTTTCAGAGGGATTTTGCAAGATTAATCGGGATTAGTCTATCTTTTCAGAAGACTAAACACAAGAAGTTGAGTTTTCAGAAGGGGTTTTGCAGAAATCTTGAGAGATTTTGTTGTTTTGATGCATGTATGAAATTTCGGAATTGGTAAAAGTGTTTGTCTTTTGCCCGAGTCCTATATATATAGCAGACAAAATGTACATAGATACAACATACATACAACTGAATATGAATGCGTGTCTTTGTATCTGCATAGGCGTGGTATCACACACATTCTCCATTAAATGCATAGTGGGCCATGTCTGCATTTCTCAACAGACATTACTTGCTTTGTTTTAATCTCAACCGTTGAGATCAAACGTTTATTCGTCAAGGGATTATATTGAATATTTTGTAATGATATAAATCAACAAATGGTATTGTGCCGACTTGATGGATTTTTGACAAGTTATATCCATTACGTCACATAGTAAAGAGTAAGACCACTCAATCGTTTGAACTTATCATTCTGAGTGTCAAGTCCTTATATTTATATTGTTTATCATAAAAATGGCAAAAAATACGAGACATTGGACATGTTTGACTTCCAGAACTTATAATTTTCGGGCTTTGTGTGTCTTTTCTTTCTATGACTAAATAGCTTTCTGAGTTCAAGTGTCAGAAGCTTCAGTTGTTTGAATCTATTTGACCCACTCTCAGTAAGTAAGTTCTAGTCTTATTTACTTATTGAGTGTGTACCAACCTTTGCCTTTCTGGATACCCGTTCCAGAAATGTTTTGCCTTTCTAAGTGTTGCTGCTCAGAAACCTTTGCATCACTTCTTATCAACTTGGCTTTCTGAGAACCTGTTCTCAGAGGCCTACTTCTTTTCTACCTCACTTACTCAGACTTTAGAGATTCAGGATATTTTTCAGTCCTTAGGCATCTCCATTAACCCAAGACTATGTCTTAAAGTCAAGAACCGGCTTTCGTGTAGGGGCTTGGTGAAGATATCTGCAAGTTGGTCTTCTGTGAATATCTCTATATTGCCTTTCTCAACATGGTCTCTGCTGAAGTAGTGTCTAACATCAATTTGCTTTGTTCTGGCATGGAACTTGGGGTTCTGTGTGATTGCAATAGCACTTGTGTTATCACAGGAAATGGGAGTTTTCTCTTCATTGAGTCCATAGTCTCTGAGTTGTTGTTGAATCCACGAAATTTATGTTGCACAACAACCAGCAGCAATATATTCAGCCTCTGTGGTAGAAGTTGCAATTGAGTTTTGCTTCTTGCTAAACCATGGGATAAGTCTAGTTCCCAGAAACTGACAAGTTCCTGAGGTACTTTTCCTATCAAGCATTGATCCAGCATAATCAGCATCTAAGTAGCCAGCCAAACTCAATCCACTTTCTTTAGGATACCACAAACCTACATCTACTGTACCTTTCACATACCTTAATACTTTCATAGCAATGTTGTAGTGTGATTGCATTGGATTTGTTTGAAATCTAGCACACTCATTTGCATATTGAATATCAGGTCTGCTTGCAGTAAGGTAAAGTAGTGAACCTATCAATTTCCTATACTTGTGTTCATCAACACTCTTATCTGATTCACTATAGGTCATCTTGGTTCCTATGCTCATAGGTATCTTAGCATTCTTTTTAGAAGGCTTAATATTGAACTTTGTGAGCATGTCTTTTGCATACTTTGTCTGACTAATGAATATTCCATCATTGAGTTGCTTGACTTGCAATCCTAGGAAATAGTTCAATTCTCCCATCATGCTCATCTCAAACTTACTTTTCATGAGATTTGCAAAGTCATCACAAAGTTGCTTGTCCTTAGATCCAAATATAATGTCATCAACATATACTTGAACTAAGAGTAGTTTCCCATCATGATTTAAAGTAAATAAAGTTTTATCAACTTCACCTTTCTTGAAACCACTTTCTAGAAGGTATTTGGCCAAAGTGTCATACCATGCTCTTGGAGCCTGTTTCAGTCCATATAGAGCTTTCTGTAGCTTATAGACCATTCTACTTTCTGAGGAAAGTTCAAAGCCAGGTGGTTGCTCAACATAGACTTCCTCAGCAAGTTCACCATTTAAGAATGCACTCTTGACATCCATCTGATAAACTTTAAAGTGTTTATGAGCTGCAAAGGCCAGAAAGAGTCTTATTGCATCCAATCTGGAAACTGGTGCATATGACTCATCAAAATCTAGACCTTCAGTCTGGGTGAATCCCTTGGCAACCAACCTTGCTTTATTTCTGGTTATTTCACCATATTCATTCATCTTGTTTCTGAAAACCCACTTAGTTCCAATCACAGATATTCCTTCTACAAATGGAACTAGTTTCCAGACTTTGTTTCTCTCAAACTGATCCAACTCTTCTTGCATTGCAGAGATCCAGTCTTGGTCTCTTAATACTTCTTCTATAGTTTTAGGTTCAATGTTTGAGATGAAACATCCAAAGAGAGAATTAGCATTTTCAGCTATTGCTCTCCTAGTCCTAACACCTTGATTGATTGGTCCTATCACATCTTTTGCAGGATGATCCTTGATCCATCTCATCATGGGTTTAGGGCTAGAAGGGTCAACATCTATGTGATCTGAATGTGAATAACTATGATTATGACTTGATACTTCTTCAGTATCTGTGACATTTTGCACCTCAGAAGGGCGGTGAATGTCTGACACTTGCTCAGTGTGAGCTTCGGGACATGCACATCGGAGAGGTCATTTCCAGAATTAGCTCTCTGATGAACATCTTCAGTTTCCATTTCTGGAATTCTCATAGGAAATTCTTCATCATGTTTGAGAATCATCTGGTTGTTACTAGGCATTTCATGCTTTTCTTCATCAGAGTCATCCTCTCTTTTCATAATGATTTTTTTCCTTTCTGAGGGTTCTTCTTCAGAATCCTTTATCATTAGTTCCTTGAACCTTTCTGAGATTTCATCAGCAAGGGGTGTTTTCTTGCTTCCTTCATAGAATACAACATGAACTGATTCTTCAATCTTCTTTGTTCTTTTGTTGTAAACTCTGTATGCTTTGCTATTCATAGAATAACCAAGAAACACACCTTCATCTGCCTTTGGTTGAAATGTTCTTAGATACTCTTTTCCATTGTTAAGAACAAAACATCTACAACCAAACAGTTTCAGATGTTTGATATTAGGGGGTCTACCAACCAAGAGTTCATAGGGGGTCTTGTCATGGTGTTTGTTTATCAAACATCCATTACGAGTGTAGCATCTTTGTGTTCTGACTTCAACCCAATAAACTTCACTTATTTCAGTGTCAGCTAGCATTGTCCTTGATGCTTCTTTAAGGGTTCTATTTTTCCTTTCTGCAACACCATTTTGTTGTGGTGTTCTAATAGAGGAAAGTTGGTGTTGTATACCTTTGCTGGTACAAAACTCGTTTATGTACTGGTTCACAAACTCAGTACCATGGTCTATTCTGATTGCAGGTACCTTGTCATTTTTCATGACTTCAAGCTTATTCAGCAAGTTTGGTATCTCCACCCTAGCATCAGATTTGTGCTTCAGAAAGACAACCCAAGTGAATCTTGAGAAGTTATCTACAACAACCAGACCATACTTCTTTCCTGCATAACTAGTTACAGATGATTCAAAAAGATCCATGTGTAATAGTTGTAGTGGTCTAACACTAGAGTGTCTAGTTTTGGACTTGAAAGAGATCTTGGATTGTTTCCCCATCTGACAGGCAGAACAGATACCATCCTTTCTGAAAGATGTTTTGGGAAGGCTAACCACTAATTCTTTCTTAGAAAGTTTGTTCAGAGTTTTGAAATTCAAGTGACTCATTCTTTTGTGCCATAACCAGTGCTCTTCTGTGTGACCTGATGGACTCACCATGAGACATTCTTCAGTTGTGGCAGATGCCCAATCAACAACATAAAGACTGCCTTTCCGCCGAGCAACCAAGACTGTCTGCTTTGACTCATTGTCAATAAGTTTGCAATACTTTGCTTTGAATTTCACAGTGAATCCCTTGTCTGCAAATTGGCTCATGCTGAATAGATTATATTTCAAACCTTTAACATGTAATACGTCAGTGATTGTTAATGATCCCAATTTGACATTGCCAGATCCTAGAGAGGGATTTAATTCTCCTCCAGCAAATCTGATGCCTGGTCCAGTGTTGCAAGCTTTGTAGTTGACCAGATTTTCTTTGTCTCCTGTCATGTGCTTTCCGCATCCACTATCAAATAGCCATTGAGCCTTAGTCCAAGAGGCGTTCTGCACAAAACAGGAAACAGGAGTTAGGTTCCTGCCTCAGAGATAGAACCACTTAGACTAAACATTCTTTCAGTAGGAATCCACATTTTAGTGAATTTCTTGGGAGTTTGTTTTTGTCTAACTTGATCAGAAGGAGATGCAATAAAATCAGTAATTTTGATGTCAATCTTCCTTCTTGGGGTGTTTCTAGGTGTTCCCTTTGGTGCTTTCTGGGTCCTGGGTTTCCGGGGTTGCTTTTCAGCAAACTTAGCCTTTCTGGCCAGGTTCCTTCTAGCTCTGGCATTCAGTTTTTCAGTGGCTTGAGATTTCTTCCACTTCTGTCTATTGCTACGAGCAATATCAGCCTTGCGCCATTGTTCTTGTCCTTCCTTATATTGTTGCAGAAGGACCTTTCCAATAGCACGATAGCCAATGCCATTTCGAACACCTTTGGCTTTCTGAATGCGCTCTTCAGAAGCCTTACTAGTTTCTGCACCATCTTTATTTTCATAAAATGGTACAGTAGAGAATTTGCCTATTCCAGCAATTCTTCCCTTCCTAGTAATGCAACAATGTGGATGGTTGCATGTCTGAGGGTTGTGTTTCTTTTCAGAAACCTTATCCACATGTTTCTTGTGAACTTGTCGTTCTTTCAAAGGCTGGGTTGCAACTCCTTTTCCTTTGTCAACTACCCTAGCTTTCTGACCAATGCTATAGATGGTTGAAGAACCATTCTGTTGACTTTTTACAAAGGTCAACCTTTCATCACTCTTCTTTATAGGAGACGAATTACTTGATTGTTCATCAAGTCCAAGTCCACCTTTCTCAGAGGGATCTCTCAAATAGGATTGAACCTTAGTAAGAGTGTCACTAGCCTTTGCATAAGATTGGAAGGATAGCTCTTTCTTTCTGAGTTCTTCATTCTCAGAAAGTAGCTTCATCATTTTCTTATTAAGTTCATCCAAGGCTAGTTTGTGAGAATTTTCATTCTCAGATATCTGAGCTTTCAGAAAGGCTATTTCAGCGTTCTTGTTCTCAGATACTTTGGTTAGCTCAGAAACCTCTTTTTCAAGAGTTTGTTTGCTTTCCTCTAGAATTCTGGTTTTGGATTGTGCTTCCAGAAATTCTTTCTCATAACGATCCAATTCATTCTTGACCAACTCCAGATCCTCAATTCCATCATCACTCTCATAGTACAGAAATTGTGAATTGTTAGTTACCTCATCAGCCATAAGACATATTTCAATGTTGGAGATGTCTGGACCAGCAATCTCAGCAATTCCACACATTTCATTCTTCTTAAGGCCGAAGTCGATCACATCGTGGGTGATTCCACACAATTCTGGTGATGGTAGGTTTGAGTCATCTGAATCTCCATCTTCAGAATCTGTCTCAATGTCTAGAACATCAAGTTGAATTTGAATCTTCTTCCTTTCTTCAGTCAGTAAGGCCCTTTGATTTCTCTTGAAATTTCTTCTGTCCTTCTTGTCACCTGTCTTGAGCTTGTTTAAAGCAGGACAATCTCTCTTGAAGTGACCAGGCTTTTGACAATAGAAGCAGATATCATTTCCTATTTATGCGACAAAGATACTAACACCTTTCTGAATTGGGGTGTTCAGAGAGTTGTTCATTTGTATGTTCTTGTACTGATGATAGTTTGGGCCAAGATGCTTTTTCAGCTTTTCTTTAGCTTTTCTTCTCTCAATCTCTTGACTCACGAATTTCTTCATGTGTCTTACTGCAATAGCATTTTCTTCAGATGCATCTTTGGTATCCTTCTTTTTAGAAGTACCTTGAGAAACTAGAGCAACACTTTGCAACTTTTCAATTGTTTGTTCTCTCTGAGTTGTCTCATTGTCTACAGTAGCAAGATGAGAGAAGAGCTCTACTGGAGTAATATTTGGCATCCCTTGGTTGAAATAAAAGAACTTAGTGTGCTCCCAGTTGTGATTGAGACTTCTGACAATAGTCTTAATCTTTTCTGGCTGGGAGTATCTGTTGCTTTCACCAAGTGCAGCCATATCACTCATAAGGGTAGTAAACCTGAAATCAAGTTCTTCCACAGTTTCAGTGGGACCTTGTTTGAAGTTTTGGAACTTCAATTTAAGAACTTCGAACTTGTTTTCCTTGGTTTTCTCAGTTTCGGCACAGATTTCTTCAATCAATTGCCAGGCAACTTTCGCCGTTTTAGCACCCCACATTTTACACTGTATGTGCTCAGGTGTCGATCTGATGATGATATTACGAGCTTGACCATCCAATCTGTGTCTCTTGGAATCTTCAGATGTCCAGAGCTCTCTTGGCTTGTCTTCATACATAATGCTTCCACGAGCAACACGACCACTATCACTAGCAGCCGCATCCTCGCTTCCATCTTCCTTGTCTGAGGCTTTTCTTCCATCAGACACCTCAGTAACTTGTTTGAGTTGTCTGATTTTGATAGGTCCTTCATTGATGACATAGATCATCTCATCACTAATGGCCTCCAGATGGAGCATCATGTTGTTCTTCCATTTCTCGTAGTTTTCTGGCTTCAGAACGGATGCATCACTCAGAGACATACATGCACACTTAACACACAAATTATATAGTCCTCAGAAAGGGACAAAGTTCCTTCACCTATCTGGGGATCTAGGTTCAGTGCAGAAGGCTTGTGAACCTCCTGCTCTGATACCACTTGTTGGTCCAGATAACGGCAAAGTAAAAGACTGGAGGGGGGGGGGGGGTGAATAGTCTCTTAAATTCAGAGCACGGAAGACTTTAAGATAGGTAAGTGCATAAACAATAAGTATTTGTGTGTGCTTTGCTGAAATGTAAATACAGAAAGGTAAATGACACAGCAAGTATAGTGGTATCTGGAGGTGGCGTAATCCTCCAACTAATCCACTTCGGTCTTTTTGAGACCTAGAATTCACTAGAACAGATAATGGAGTTCACCTTACAATAATCCTATTCTAAGATTCTTTAACAAATGGTTCCCAACCAATTGTTCCTGTCCAGGTCCTGAGTAGCTAAGTACTTCCTCTACTAAACTTGGAGAGTTATTCCTTGATTTCCCAAATCAAGTACTTCCCTAGTCGCCTTGATGGTGTTGGTTATAAGGTTTGTCGAGAGGCTTCAGTATAACTTTTCAGTTATGTTTTCAGAGAGCCTAATAGAACAAGACTACTTAATACACTTGTTCAGTGGATGGCAGTTTGCTCTTTACTGACCCAAGTAATTGATGTCCGTTCTGGAGAATGAGCTTCAGAAAGGGCATCTGTTAGTTCAACTCTTTCACGAATAACAATCTCTTGTTAACGTTCAGGACAACTTAGAACTACTAGTGATTTTTCGAGCAACAGAAAGCTTTCAGAAAGGGTAGTAGAGTGCTTGAGAGAATACTTTGCTTGATGGTAAGTTTGCAGGATAGAGCGTTCTAAGGTATATTTCTCAGCATCTAAGTGTGTGATATATATAGATGAATTTGAGAGTTGATGGAATGATATCGGTTAGACACAATTCAAATTCAGTCTATACTTATCTTGAAATGAGTACTCAGAAGTCCTTGTCTCTTGTCTCAGAGAGGACTGTGCTTCAGCAGCTTTTCTGCCGATGCAATTAATGCACCTGTACTATTTCTTGTCCTGTAGTCTTCAACGGATACATGAGCCTTTCTGATGGCTTGCATGCTCCATACTCATGATGTCATATGTCCAGAATCATATTTCAAAAGTAAGTAAATACACTTAAGAAATGATTAAGGACATAGTCTTTCTGAGTTAGACTAAACCTTGATATCTTCATAAATCTTGTGCAATCTTCAGTCTTCTAATCTTCAGAAAAGCTCCATTGCTAGGATTGATCTTCATGGTCTTCTGAAAATAAAAATTACACTCAAAGACCTATAATCCTAATACAAGATTTACTAGACTAATCATACTCAGTGGTTTCCTCTTTTACAATGTTCAAGTGAACCAAGAGTACTTAATCACCTTTCTGGCTAAGATAAGAACATGTGATGAGTGATCAAAATACTAACAGATATTCCTAACACCCACTGTCTCGGGATCCTCACTCATGGGATGGACGGACGACTTATTAGGCCTCTTGGATCACTATTCATTGGCCCAAGTGGACCATTTCACATATCCAGCCCAACGGATTGCTTCCTACACACTCTTCCACAACAAAATTTACTAAATAAAGATCGATGCCTTTTCCTTTTGAACACCAGGGTACTTCTTCTTCTTAGATATTTCCACACGAGGTATAATGAATTATCATGTTTTATAATACTCTTTCTTTCCTAAATCCTATTTATCTGCCTAATCCACTTACTCTAAGTTAAGACTTCTTTAAATCCTAAAACCGTACTCGGACCTCAATATATCTCGGATACAAATACCTTTTCCTTCTACAGTCCACGATTTTTCCTATCCCGGACTGTAGAAAGAAAAGGGGAGGGGGGAGAGAGATATATTAAATTCCTGAAACGGATAGGGATTTTTTGGCACGGAAAAAAGAAATTTTTTCCTCACATTTAACGATTCAGACACGCTCCTAAACACACTTGTTCCTTTACTCATAGTTCCACAACTATCTTCTCCTAAGATACTTGGAAACTAGGGGGACATATGTTGATACGGATGTCCAATCCGTTAAGGGCGCCATAGAGCGTGTCCTAGAGCGCATCAAGTCTAAAATAGCCAATTCAGTACTTAACCGACCTTGGCTAGTCCGCCTTAAGGAAAACCTTCCGAGTCAACCAGTACGCTCAAGTCAATACACCTATTCAACTGGTCCAACCTAGCTAGGTGCACAACTTCCGAACCTGACAAGAGGTCACATGGTCTCACCAAGTACCGCACACTGTTAGTCCTAGGATGTCAAACGGACCAGACGAGATAAATTCGGACGCTATCTTAACAATAAGACCAAATGTATACATTGGAACCTACAAGATACTTCCGAGCAGCTAGTGTCTCGGACTGTCACTGAGCTTCCTAGGAACAGATCAACTTAACAGAGCTCGGATTATTCTAAAAGGTCTCACACGGACCTATCAGCGGGAATAGTACTCTGAGGGGTAAAAAGACCAATCTACCCTCCCTGGCCCATCTAATAGTGTTGGGCTCTCACATACTATTGGGCCATGGGCCAAGGGAGCATTTTGTCCAAATCCTGAACATACACTTGGCATCATCTTATGAACCTCCTCATAAGTACATGATAACTATAAATATAGCACAAGGTCCAAAGCCTTAAGGTAAGATCTTGAAAACGTGATCATCACCTACAAAATACACAAGAAAGTGGTAATTGGCTGTTTCTGATATAAATATTGAATCTCAGGCAAAAAACTAGGGTTTAAAAGTGTACAAAAATGCACATTTCACGGTGACATACTTTCTTCAATATTAGTCGTTCATGCTTAGCAACTTTTATATAAAGCTAGAGTGAGGATTGTGTTGTGTTTTTCGGGAAAAATAACCTCCAAGGTTACGCAGCGAAAATTTAAAATTTTCACCAATAATGAATAACTAATAAGCTATATGAAAGCATTATAAACAATTTGCCACAATATAAATCGAAAGCTTACTTGCTATGGCGGCAGATTAAGCTTCATGGATCCTGATGCAATCAACAATGAAACCCTAGATCCAGTTGTTTGTATAAGCTATCAATCCACATCAATTGATCACCAAATGCACTTGAGTACAATCTCGCATATTGTTGGATTCTCCTTCGAAGAATTGCTCAGATATTATTCTAAGAGAAAATTCAACATAAACTATTTATTAGAACTACTAGAATTCTTGTGAGAATTTATCTAATTTCTTGTGTGAATTCTGTGTGTATGAATTATGAAGGGGGGTGTTCTATTTATAAGGTTGCATCAATCCTTCAGAAGGAAAATTATCAAAACAAAGAATCAAGAAGAAATGGCAAAATAATCACTCGTGTGATTCTTTCTTGTAGGCCATGGGCGCGTGCGCCCATTTTGTTGGGAGTGTGCCTTGCACGCACCCAGTCTCCATCTGTTGGGCCTGCTGGCCCAACTGTTCCCCCTTCTCCTCTTTTAAATTTTTCTTCATTTGGGACTAAAATCAAATTTCGTCCAAGTGCACATTCTTATAAATAATTAATTAAGTCCAAATAAATCAAATTTAACTTAATTAAATATTTTCTATCAAATAGAAAATCGTCCATTAAATATATTTAATTCAATTAAATATTTAGTCTAATTAACATTTAATTATTTTCTATCAAATAGAAAATCCTTCATAATATAAATTAAATATCCATAATCTAATTATATATTTAATTAAATTAAATGTTCAATCCGATTAACATTTAATTAATTTCAATATACGATTGCTGCAACAATTACTATGTTGTGTGACCCTTAGAAACATATGTATAGCAAGCACGCACTAATCAAATTAATGTCCGGACAGATTCCTACACAATCCACAGGGCAATCTTGATACATAAGGACATTTGTGAGGACTTATACAAACTCCCTGAAATGTAGAGATAATGATGATACGGTCCCTTCACTCAATTAAGTCTAGAACTTGATATTATGTCTGTTCCAATAACTTAATCAATATCTCTCAATCGTATTAGTTGATCCTTGATATATTCGAACACCATTTCAAATACATATCTAATGCATTGGCCAATGACTAACGATCAACTAAATATGAGAAGTAGATTATTTCTCTCAAATTCTATTACGAGGAATGAATTCTATCTTGGCTCAACTACGACTTCCATTGCTCCATGATGTACCTAGCGCACACCGTATCTACCCTCTCAAGAGTGCAATCGTTGGTTGAGATCAAAGTACATCACTTCACACATGAGGTTGTATTGACCTCAAGTCGAAGGACTATTACATACCTGTCGATACTTCCATAGACATAAATATAATACATAAAATGGTTTCTCGGTAGGGTATACCAGCACTCTCTAAAGTGTCCATGTGTCCGTCATGATTGACCGAGTTATTCGTAGTTGTGAGAACCACTACATCCATCTAAGGATATGATGCAAACCACTTGCCAATCTTCAATATCCCAATGATACTATGCATCATTGATATCCCATTTTCGTTAATCATTGATTGAGGCAATTTAATTAAGAGCTTATGCTATATCACTCAAGATCTCACATTCTTAGTGACAACACTAAACTCATGGGAACACGTGTATAAATGAATGCGGACAAACAAACAATAAACATTTAAATTGTAATGCCAATATATGTATATATCAATACATATAAATTATAATTACATATAACAATTATATGCAAATACTGAATGTGAATAAGTATATGTGTCCCCAATATGATTGTCTCTAGGACATATATACCTTCGGATTGTGTGTTACATGCCAAACTGTTCTTTGAACAAGCCAAGTTAAAAGGCGCATGATATTGTTTCTTGGGGGGGGGGGAGTACTATGTAATATTTCTCTTGCTACCTCCTTAGAGTTAATTAGGACATTTACTTATTGGAATTTTAGTCTTTACGACTCACTTTTCCTTTGCTCCACATTACTTGTTTTTGCTAGCATATTTCTTCCGACCAATGAACCAATTAAATACTTTTCATTCGTGTCAAAATTATTGAACGCATGTAGGTCTTTGCATATTTATGATTTGGAGTTACTCCATGCTTTGATTTTTGTTATGGACTACCATGTTCATTGTGTCTTTGCTTATTTGTGAGTTTGTTCAAGTATTTGAGTTGCAGTCATTGGCCAAAGGAAGTGCAAGCTTAAACCTTAGCAGTTCTTTTTTTTTTTTTTTTTTTTAATGGTTCCTTGCAAGAGTGGTCTTGCAGCTTCTCAACAGTTCTCAAAGTTTTTTGAGTCAATAAATTTTGATTTTCTCGGGACAAGCAAAGGTTCGGTTTTTTTTTTTGGAGGGGGGGGGGGTGTTGTGATGCATGAAAATGCATCATCTCTATCTGAACAAGTTTATCAGATCAGTTTGATTATCATCTACCAGCAAGGTGTTCAAGTAATAGAATTATGTCGAAAATAAGCTCATTTAGCTCATAGTAAGAAAAGTTTTAATTAAGGTTTCTGTAGATACCTATGTATACTAGCTACTAGACAACTTATTTGGGTGTTCTAGAAGTATAAAGAAAATAAGAATCCAAGAATAAATATAAATCATATTTGCTCTTCTACTTTTCTTACCTAGTTAGAGAATATATACACTTATCTCAATTAGATTCTAGTTCACCCAAAAAGATATTTAACCTAATCTGATTAAATACACAAATTAAATCTAACCTAAACGACACCGTATTTCCCCAAAAGGGGACAATGCGTTGCCTATCCTAGTTCGCACGATCTGTGCGTGATGGAACGGACCTGGGTTCAACCATTCTCTTGAATAAATAAATAAATAAATAAATGTATTAATCAGGACTCATGACTATTATAAGAATCGAAATGAAATAGGATTAAATTAGAAAAATAATTATGGTTTGGTCAAATAATAATGATTCTTACCTTTTATGATGTGTTAGTAATTTTTCAAAAAATGGTTCTCCACCTTTTATTTTTCTTTTATGGGAATTAGTAAATAAAAGCTAAGATAATATGAAAGAGATTATGTGTTGTATCTTTTATATAGTTATCTTTTAAGGCATTTGCATTCAAGAGATTATGTAATATGAAATATTATTTAAAAAAAAAAGACATAACAAAAATAAAGGTTGAAGAACAGTGACAAATTTACCAATTAAATAATGAAAATTGGCCCAATCTAACCATAAAGCTATATACAAAGTGAAACAGCTTTGTATTATTGAAATTTTGACTTACTACTTTTTTGCTTGCTTCAGTTAATAAATAGAGGTGATTTGAAGATCACTCACACATTCTAAAGTATTTGGATGAATTATTTGAGTGAAAAAATTTGATTTTGTTCATTGTATTATTTTCTGTCACAATGTCTTTCTATGATCCATTGATGAGAGAGATAAACGTTCTTTTGGTTGACAAGGAGAAAAATAGTCTTCTTGAGACTTCCAAGTTGCTACAGATGAACGCATGTAAAGGTGAAATATTTATCTTGTATTCCACATTTGCCTCTAGATAAAATATATATAATTCATGTTAATCATATCAACAAATCATGTACAACACGGAAATAATGTCCCCTTGAGTTATTTGATTACCAATTTTACGCGTTTGTTATGCTTATGTATACGCTTTGAATTATGAATAAACTTTTTGGATGTTTCAAACAAGAAAATTTACGCGTTTGTTCTTTCTTTTTTCAAATGCAATTTTGATTATCCTGAAAAAGTTGTCCTTGTAGGTTATACAATTTTTTAATTGATAATCTGAAATATAAGATGGATAAAATAGAGATTTAGTAAGAGAACATGTAGGATTATTTTACACAGAATTAAGCGATCGACCTGTCCGCACCCCTATCTCTGCTCTTGAATGCTATTTAACTCTACATTCGTTCCGAATTCATTTCTGTTATTAAATTTGTTGGCGTAATTATCCGATTTTACTTTTTAGAGACACTAATTTTAGATAATTTGTCTACCTTGAAATAGTCGTCTTTATATAATAGGTTTATCTCGATTTAACACCACCCTTTTGTTTATTTCTTTGTTGTAAGTTGGTGTAATTTGTTTTTTATAAATGGAACGATATAATGTACATGGACAAAAGTTGATGGATTATGTCAATTACTTTTAATATATATTTATGGACCAAACTTGGTCAAGATATCTTATCCAAAAAGTTGCAATTTCAGATTATATAAAGAATGACATATATGTTTTGCCAGATGTAATTTCAGGATATCCGATCCACTTATTCCTGGATTTCAGGATCCAAGATGTATCATATGGATATATTATTACAGTTATTCTTTTGTATAGACTTATATATATAAGTTATAACATGATAAAATATAATCCTTTAATCCTACTACAATTTTTGGCAACTTTACTTTTTTGAACGTGCAATTAATTCATATTTGTTCATTCCTTTATTTTTTTTTCCTTTTCATTTCCAGTTACAACAATTCAGAAGGCAAATAATGTTTCATATGAAGAAACAAGGAAGTTTGACCTTTTGATGATTGATGTAAACACATCAGACCTGGAAGCATACAAGCTATTTCATGAGGGGGTTAAGATGGAGAGTGTAGTAATCTGTAAGTATTATGTAAGCCAGGTTTAGTTACTATTTCCTTGATTCTCCATTACTTTTTATGCACTTGGTTACAATTCGAATTGCAGTAATGTCAGATAATCCCGATCATCCCTTGACGAAGTATGCTATAGAAGATGGGGCGTTCCTTTTCCTCAAGAAGCCGGTTGGTATGGATGTCATCAAGAACCTTTGGCAACATGTCCTGAGGGAAAAGACGCAAAAAATGAAAGAGAGAGAAAATTTTGAGGAAGTGGTTAAAAATAATAATATATTTAGAGATAATTTGGAGTACAAAGAAGCAAGTCGGAAGGGAATTAGGATTGAAGAAGCAACTGGCTATGACTCGGGAAATGCTATGAGAGGGAAGTTGAAGTTATGCACTGATTGGACACAAGAACTTCACGAAAAGTTCATGGATGCTGTTCAGATTCTAGGCGAAGGAAGTAAGAACATTCTTTATAACTTTTATATATATATATATATATATATATATATATATATATATATATATATAATAATGGAAATGTTTAAGAAATAAGAGTTGAATAATTTATTTTCTTTTTTGGTGAAGAATGCTTTCCGAAAGAGATTCTTCACCTAATGAATGTTCCAGGACTCACAAGAATGCAAGTTGCCAGCCATCTCCAGGTTTGTTCTATATATATAATAGTTTTAATTTTTTTTTTTGTGCTTTTTCTCTATTATTATTTACAATGGATAACTTATTATCATTAATTAATTTGATGTAGAAATGTCGCCAAGGTTGGCAACCTGCTGGAAAAAGGAAACCTCGCCGTAGAGGTCCAAGAGAGTATGGTTCCACTAGTGGAACCAAAAAGTACGGTTTGTTCCCGGATGGGTCACAATCAAAATTAGTTGATGCGGGGGTACCGATTAATGTTGTGTTTGGCACAAATGACAACACGAGAAATTTGACTCCCAGTTTAAATAATAGTGCCAACAATGATGAATCTGGTGCAATGAACGTAGCAGCACTGAACCAACATGATCTGCTTTTTGATTTGATCTCATTTGAATTAGAGGTTGATGATGATCAGGTTGTTACTGGAATCAATTTCAATCCCCAAGATATCGACTGGGATAAAGTAGACCCGGAACAGGTTATCTTCGTTATATATACGAACAATTGATAATAACATAATTCTTCTGTGGGACATGTTAATAACGAATTATGCAGGTTACATGCTTTAAATATTTATTGAGACGTATTCATTTTTGTGCAACAGGTCCCTAATATGAATAATGCTGATGGTCAATTTTGGGGTTCATGGATAGCAGGCTTTCTGAAAGATGATCAGTAACTACATATCAACAAACTTGGGTTATCAACAGTTTACATACAAATAAGAATTACATTGAACTGGATCTTTATGTAATTTTGTGACCTTTCAAAATTTTCAGATTATCATTTTCATCAATCAACGAACACAGTTGTTTCAATATTTACATTTGTTCATTTAAGTTCGGCTTTCTCCAAATCATAGTTACTCGTCATTTTGAAATGCTTGTTCAGTTTTTACTGGAAAGTTTATTTTTGTGAGTTATAAGCATAATATTTCATTTGTAGAATATATTGAATTATGGTGATTCAAAGAGTGAAGAAAAGAAGAAAGAACACATCATTGTTCTTGTTTTGATATCTGTGTTTGAGAAGGGAGGGGGAAAACGTAATAAGCTTCTGATTGGCTGGAGTATCCTGGCATGACGTCAGAAGGCGGATTGGAAGAGAGTATAAAGGCTTATACGCTTTTATTTAGTCTCATTACATTTTTCTCCTGTAACAAAATTAACCGCTATCTTCTTCTTCTTCATATGCTCTTCATCTTCTTCGTTTCTTTCTCTGCAAATTTACTTGATTGAGCTTGTTGTAAACCCATTGTTGATCAATAAGGATTCTCTAATTGCTCCCGTGGATGTAGGCATTTTCCGAACCACATAAACACTTGTGTCATTTACAGTTTCATGTGCATTATTGTTTGATCGGAGTTTTGTGATTATTGATCGGATTTGGGGTTAGATTGCTATCGATTATAATTATACGCAACATCATTAGCATACAAGTAGAGTCATCAAATGTAAAAAGGGAATTCATGGTTGCCTCCCTCCTCCAGCAGCTCGCCACAGTCCACCACGCGCCACTCTCAACTCCGCACAAGTCCGGTAACTGCTCCACCGGTCTACCTCGCCATACACCTCCACTTTCTTCTTGGTCAACCATTAAAAATGCAAAACACACCCTTACCAATCACTCCCTTAGTTTTGCCTTTTGATCTATACTGAAAAATGGCTTACAATCTACAGTCACTTTCAAATACTCTGACGCAAATCCTACACCAGACGAAATTTTTTCTGTTCATGATCATGTGAAGAAAGAGCTTGAATTCTTGTTTGAAAAGACCAAACAGAATCTTGGAAACCTTCCCCTGCATATCTACAAAAGGTTAGAAATCTTCCAGAGAGAAGTGATAGACGCGACACAGAGAGCAGGAGACATGGTTGAATATGCAATTGTGGATCAATTAATTGATACTACCTCTACGCCAGAACCTAATTCCGAGAAAGGAGAATTAAGAGAATCTTTCGTGCAAGACTTGCAAAAAATAGGCAAAAAGGCATAAATGGTCCCAATGATCCTAAAGTTTAGGGTATGACGACATAAGACTAAAAGTTTCTTTTAAGAATCTCTACTATTTTAATTTTACTGAACGACGATCTTTGGCGAAAATTCGATATTGGCCGATTATTCTTGAGTTATATGCGTTGTAAATCGTCAAACACAAGTTTGACTACCATATCACCATCTATATCATTTCTAGATTAAAGAAAACCCAAAAGGAAAATACAAAAAACAAAAATAAAAAAATAAAATGATAAATTAAATAGAGAACATATCTTGACAAAGTTCTAGCAATGAATAGACACAGATAAATTAGATATGTACTATGAAACCATATAAAGACCAGAAACATATAACAATACTAATCACCACCGAAACAAGAATCATTACCACAGAATTGAAGTTGTATTTGGTAAACTGCTTCCACTTGTCCAAATGATACGCAGTAAAATGCTTACAACAAGCGGCCGCAGTCAGCGGATCCTCTCCAGGCGTCTCTTGGCCTCTCCCCCACCTTGGATCTGTAAACACATTAATATTCGGCTCCCAAAACGTCAGCCCAGCCTGTCCCACATTATTCATTGCCACTGCCTCTACAATAACTGCAGACGCAATAGCCCGCCATAAAGTCTGGTTAGACGAGGCAGCAGTTAGAATGACTTGCGAGAAGGAGGTGGCGGCCTTGATAGGGCCTGATCCATGGAGAGACTCGGACCACCATTGGTAGGGAGGGATGGCAGAGGCGTTGGTGGATTTTTTCGGAGAGTGTGAGGAGTGAGATTAAGGATTGGGCGCGGGTTTGGATTGGGATAGAAGTGTTGCAGAAGGGGTAGGATGTGTGGGTTGGTAACTGGCATGGACGGTTGGGTTTTGAGCAATTGATGGGAGTGATGAGTAGTAGTAAGAAGAAAAAGGTGAGATATCTTCTGTGTGTTGACATGACTGGTGAGAACGGGGAAGGATGAAGAAGATGACATGGATTCGCCCCTGGTAATGTTATCATTATATCGATTATAATAGTTGTTGCCTTCCAATCAGAAAACATGGGAAAACAGTCTTGTTTACAACAAAAGCATAAATCGATAGAACAAGCTGATGAAGAAGAAGAGTATGTTCTTTATTTAAACAATGTTTCGAAACACATTGACATTATCCTAACGATATGCCATATATTATCTCGGTACAATTCCAATTCTCAGCTGTTTGTATGTGATTGGATGCTAAATGCTTTCTTTTAGTTTATACCATATTGAGGCTGAGGCAGCTTGTTGATAATCAATTAATATTAAAAATATGAACTGGAGTTGTTATGGTCCAGATTCCGAAGTGAACTGAACCTGCAAGTTTATGTTACTTGGTGTTTATTTCTTATTTTGGCAAGCTAGCAACCACTCATCTGTTTTTATGTGGTAAACCAACGATGGTTGTAATATGTTGCTTCTACCAGGTTGGAGAGCACAATTATAGGAACCTGCCTTGTGTTTAATGAAAGCGGTGAGCAGTGAGCACAATCAGAGTAATTATATTTGCTCGTTATTCTCTGTGTTTTGAATATCTACTTGTGGGCTTCCACAGTTTGTTTTAACCTTTGTGGAGTCGCCAAATATTGCATTGTATCTTGGACATTTTTTATCTGACTTCCTTTAGCCAATTTAATTTCTAGATAGCGTGCTTTCTTTTGCAGAGCCGACTCCCATTATTCATGAAGAAAAGGGACAATCAGATGTCAACCTTTTCTCTGGAATAGGCATGATAGACCCTCGGCAACCCCCAGCAAAGGCTGTCAAAGCCGTAGCACGTCTCCATTCAATCTAGTTTTGGACGACTTGGATGAAGAGTCAAAGCAGCGAAATTGATATGTCTCTAGTATATCTAAATAGGTGTTATTATGATTGGATTAGAGATCCTGATGTTCTGGCAGTAGACGTGTAGTAGGATATATTAGGCTGAATACTGATTTTCAGGCCAAATCCATTGTTATTCGCTAGGTCCGCTACATACGTTGGTTTTTTAGCGTAAACTCCTCAATATGCCTCTTATTGGCGCTCTCCTTCTTCATCATCATCATCATCTCTCAATGCTGATGTGATTCTTCTGCTCTTGGCATCCAACTTTTTGCCAGCAAGCGTGCCTGATCAGAAGTAACTATTGCAAATTATTTATCCTTAAGAGGTTGTTAGACAACAGCCCGAGTATTCCGAGGCAGCAATTGAAGCTCAGATTTCGCAGGATGCAACAAGAAGTTAGTTAAGTAACTGTGCGGCCCAGATTTCACAACAACATTATAAGGCGATCCTTGCATCTACATACAGGCTACACCTTCTTCACCATTGTTAGAGTAAGCAAAGCCTACAGACATAGCTTCATCCATGGATTATGCGGTCTATGAATCAGCATTTCTTTAGTGCAACGCTCACACTTCAGAATCTGCCTACGGTATGTGTTTTCTGTATTTGTGAATTCTGATCACATGCCTCATTAGTCTCTGGCTTTCGTCATTGAGAGATCTGCTACAGAGTGAAAGCTATATGCCGGCATCCCTTCCCCAACTATCCCTCCATCCTCAGCTACGATGAAGATTAATTACGATGCATCAATATTTAAGCTGGAGAAAATCTGTGCGGGTTTGTGGAGGATGAACATGGTTGTATGGTTTGTGAACTCAGCATTGGAATTTGATTCAGATTGAAGGTGACAATATGACACTTGCTAAAGCCATTCAAGCTGGATATTGATTGTTGTCTCATGTTTTTATCATGCTTGGGAAAATAAAATTAAGAGTTGGAAATGAGTTTTTAATTCATTTGCAAGTATGGGTGTTGGTGGACTTTGTATTAAATTGGAAGAACATGAAATTGCACAAAATGCTTTACCTGATGTTGATTGATGATGATCTGTGAGGCCTATCACCTGTTTTTAATTTAATGATTTGAAATTGTTATTTTCTCTACAAAGAATAAAGGGAGTTTATATCATAATAATGGTTAAAAGTTACTACTAAACTAAACATTTTTAATGATCAACTCTATAGACGGAATCAATGTCGAATGCTTATTACAAAAATATGTTAAGTACGTTAATCGGGAAAAAAAATTAGGGTTATTGTGCTCTGGTCATTTCCATTTGCTTTTTACAGGTCCTTGAACAACGAATAGCGTGTAGGGCGAAGCTATCAATGTAATTTGCCCAAAGAGAACGATGTACTCGGCACAATACACCTATAAAATTAATATGTTACTTTGTAGTTACAAAGTTTTTTAGTAATCATATTTTACCTACACAATTATTATTCAACTAGCAAAACATAAATCAAATTATAGCTTCTATTTATATTTGCTACCCGACCCGTATATAGTGTTAAATTCAAATTCAAATTCATCCCTAGGGCTAAGAATCTAAATTCTGTTACCGAATTGGTCTAACTACGACAAAGATAAGAGTGAACCATTTATGAAAGCGAAGTAAAAAATCCTTAAAACAAATCATCCAAATTTTAACATTTGCCTCGTGGCAAATCATCATTAAACCTAACTAAACACCTACTTAAAATGCCGGCTAAGCTAAACAACACAATCCTCAAACAACACTCCTTTTGTAGTTCAATTTAAAATTCAAAATCAACCCAAACAATCCACCTTAATTCCCAAAACTACCCTTGGTTAACGTGCTCAAAAATCTCCAAACAAGGGTATTATAGTCATTCCACAGACCCAACTAACAAGAAATCAACTAAATCGCCGGCTTAGATAACTATGTTGCCGCCACATTTCAAGCACCATTTGTTTTACTCCTCATCCATTTCCCAAATCCATTCATTCCCAATACTCTTCTCCGATGCAGAGTCATGGCGGAGCCACCGCAATTAAGCCGAAGAAGCCGAAATCTCGACAAGTGAGTTCAAGATTCCTTTCACCAACGTCTAGCACAACTTCATCCTCAAATGAATACGGTGGAATTCCTTCACCTAATAGTACCCTTTCGCCATTGCGTCACAATCT
Organism: Plantago major; assembly: GCA_026545765.1. NCBI lineage: Eukaryota > Viridiplantae > Streptophyta > Magnoliopsida > Lamiales > Plantaginaceae > Plantago > Plantago major. The sequence goes on from CM048842.1 coordinate 38,633,300, forward strand.
CAAATACTCAACCGATTCAAGAACGGACAAGAGTCTCGAAAACTCGGGTTTCTTGCAGGGGCTTTGGCCCTCTTCAGCGAATCCAAGAACTCCGGAGAATCTTGCTACCCAGCTTGGCTATGATCGGCTTGCGGATAAATCTATTCTTCAGAAACAGAGAAGTTGCACAGAGTTTAGCAGGTTTGAGAATGGAAAACAGAGTACTCTGTCTAAAACAGAGTCGAAGCAGAGTAATCTACTTAAAACAGAGTCAAAATTGAGTCGCAAGGAGATTCAAAAATCCATCTTTGGCGGTTCGATGAGGTATACAGGGAAATTCAGACTGAACAAATCATCAAATCGGACCAATGATGAACCTATTCTTCCTGGAAGATTCTCTGTTGATGAGAATTCGTTGCGGAACAGATCAAATTATGAATTGGAATCAGAACATGGTGATGATATGCATTTAGGGAAGAATTCTCCGGCTTCGGCTTCGTATATGGCTCCAACTGTGAGCTCAAGAAAGCATGGGATGGAAGTTCCATCGAAATTCATGAATGATTTGTCCTCCAGGTCTCGGAGATGGAGTGCTGATTCTGATTCCAATTCGAATAGTAATGATAATTCTCCCAAAGTATTCACTTTGAAAAATGCCATGAAGAAGGCTAATTCAAAATGGGCTTTTTCACCGGGTCGGTTTGGAAGCCCAGTAGTTGATCAAAAGAGGAATGTCATGGAGTTTCCAAGCCCGAAGCCCCCGACAAGTCCTTCCAGGGGAAAGGGGGTTGGGAATATTCTTAGTAAGGGGATTGAGTTATTCAGAGGGATGAAATCTTCTAACAGTATGCCTTCGCCTCTTGGGCCTGGTTCGATTGAGAATGTGCATCAGTTGAGGTTGTTGCATAATAGGTTATTGCAGTGGAGATATAGTAATGCTAAAGCAGATACCGTGAATGCGAATATAATCAAACAAGTCCAGGTGCATATCCGGTCTCTTACTTTGCTGTACTTAGTTTGCAGATTTTTTTAATGTCGTCAAACGCAGGATAATAAGTAATGCGTTAATGTCCGTGTTGCAAATTGTAAGTATGACATTTTCCTGCTATTGAATGAGTCCATGTGAAATTTTAATACACATATTATATGTTTGAAGTTTTATGTGATCATAAAAGGTTCACTAATAGAAAGACTGTCGCAATTTTCGCAGAGCAATTTCATGTGTGCATGGAGTGGTCTCACTAAGCTCCAGCATTCTGTGGTAAAAAAGAAACTGCAGCTACAAAAGGAAAAGCTGGAAATGAAGTTGAACAATTTGCTTCTATCTCAGGTTAGACTGAAGGAGAACTATCCAACTTGACAAATTCGTGTAATTCTATTAATGTCGATGTTTATAAATTATAATTGTCACATTCCTTACGGTGCGACCCTACAGATTAAGGCGTTGGAGGTTTGGGGAAATATGGAGCGGCAATACATGTCAGCTATTTCAAATACCACGGATTGTTTGCATTCTGTCGTTTGTAAGATACCACTTGTTGATGGTGCAAAGGTATGTGTCAATTTGTGTGTTTGTGTAAGAAAATGTTACGCTTTGCAAACCCTCAGCTGCTAAAGTGATTAATCTTTGCTATTGATTTGGTCGATTGTTTTCTATAAGTTTCCTAAGCACAATGTGCCTAATCTTCAGGTTGAACTACAATCAGCTTCTGTTGCAGTTAGGCATGCCTCAGATCTTGCAGTATCTATAACCTCGACGATTACTAGCTTCTTACCTATGGTAAGTCATTGTAAAATCTTTAACTGGGCACCAACTACAATCCATCGTGCTTTTATGCAAGTAGTGAATATAAATTCCATATATTTGCGAGTTGTTAGCGCTATGGATGTTTCTACTGTTCAGTCAGTGATCATAGAAATGTCAAAGTGTAACATGAGATGTAAGAATGTAAAAGTTAACCCAAAGAAGAAATATGGAAGGACTTTTTAAGAGTATGTCAACATATGAGAATTTAGAACAGTAATTGATAGTTGAGTATGGGCTTGTTACATTGATAGGCAGAAAATACTGTGGGAGTACTTGCGGAATTAGCAACGGTGGTCACACAAGAGAAGCTACTCTTAGAAGAATGTCAAGATCTTTTCAGAATCGTTTCTGTACTCGAGGTAAGTAGTACACGGTTCATAATCAGACATATATTTTCGTTTTTCAATTGATGATGAAATTTAGTTCTAGACAGACAACTTAGCAGCTTACAAGTTACAACTAATTTTGTTTTTGTCAAAAATGAGCAGACACAGGAGAGGAATCTGCGGGGTAGCGTAATGCAACTGCATCAATACAATCTGCACCAAAATCTACTTGTGTCAACCTAAATGTTCATTGGTTCATCTGACAGTGTATTAGATCTACTGTAAATTGAAAAACAAAATTCACTTTATCCCCAAAAAATGTATGATTCAGTTCTTCTATTTTTGTCACAATGCATAAATTGTGAAGGGTGTGAATATATTCTCAGCAGGCTATGAAATTAAAGGTGTCCACAAATAGATAGAGCAGTTAAAAGCCACTGATTTGGTTTGTTCTTTTCCTGGTTTATAGATGCTTGACTGATTGATTTAGGCCTTTACCACTAATGGTGTCTCTAATGATTCTATTATTAGTCTTTCAAGTCTTGCAAATCAAACTTCTTCTCTAACCTTTTCTCCTCTCTTCAACACCTCAAGGAGAGAGCAAAAAAGGACAATTATTATTCCTCCAATCGCCGCAGCACTGCTTTTTTTCCACCGCGAGCTGCTGCCAGGCGATTCCAAACCGGAAAGAACGTTTTTTGTACAGTGATTAAAGATGAACGATCTTTTCGCCTCAAATTCCTTCAAAAAATACCAAGATTTAAAGAAACAGGTCCAAATGGACGACCTGGAAGCTGGTCCCCAGGGAAGTGAATCAGCTGATCTGGATGCTTTCTTTGGCCATGTTGAAAATGTTAAAACCGACATGGATGATGTCGAAAAACTATACAAACGGCTCCAAGAATCCAACTCGGAGATCAAAACTGTTCACAATTCCAAGACGGTTAAAGAACTACGTGCGCGAATGGACTCTGATGTCTCCCAAGTTCTAAAGCGCGTGAAACTCATAAAAGGCAAGCTAGAAGCATTAGAAAGGTCCAATGCAGCCAATCGTCGCGTTCCAGGTTGTGGTCCAGGATCCTCCACAGACAGGACGCGAATGTCTGTGGTCAGTGGATTAGGGAAAAAGCTGAAGACCCTGATGGACGATTTCCAAGGGCTGAGGGGCAGGATGAACGAGGAGTACAAGGAGACCGTTGCTAGGAGATACTTTACGGTAACAGGAGAAAAGGCTGACGATGAGCTGATCGAAGAAATGATATCAAGCGGAGAGAGTGAAACGTTCCTCCAGAAAGCAATCCAGGAACAGGGCCGAGGACAGATACTTGACACAATATCTGAAATTCAAGAACGACACGACGCGGTTAAGGAGATAGAGAAGAACCTGTTGGAGCTTCATCAGATATTTGTGGACATGGCGGCACTGGTGGAGGCGCAAGGGCAGCAATTGAATGATATAGAGAGCCATGTGTTGCACGCAAGCTCGTTCGTGAGACGGGGTACGGAACAGCTGCAAGAGGCTAGGGAGTACCAGAAGAGCTCGAGGAAATGCACTGTCATTGCCATTCTCCTGATTATAGTTGTAGCACTCATATTGACGTTCCCTATTTGGTCTAATCTTTTGATGCGCGCATTCGTGTGAGTCTACTGTTTTTTTTTTTAACCTTAAACTATTATCTTTAGATTTTTATTGTGTCATAAGTAACATGTTTTAGGGCATGTACTGTGTTTTTGCATCCATGGATAATCATGGTCTGCGCATTGAACTGGGCACAATTTTTGTATGTTCCGATTTCTACCATCTTAAACGCTCTTTATTTGCCTAATAACAATTTTGATACATATATGAAAATGACACAAGGATATGAGTACCTATAATCTGTTAACTTAAGCACACAACATATAAAAATTTAAAAAAAAAAAAAAAAAAAAAAAAATCAAAATGAACTAATTACCAAAAAAGGGTAAATTTCACGGCATATCGGCTTTAAAAACATTAAAACACAAATAGTGCAGGTGTTAAACCAAATTGAACAAGCATATCTAAGGGATCTTCTACGGTTAGGCAGGTTTCGCCCTGTCACAACAGTCAATTGATTATATGCTATTACATTTTTTATCTAACGGTCCATATCAAATCGTCACAGACGGTAAGAGGATCGCTTTACCGCCATATAAGTATTTAAATTTTAAATATGCAAATACTATTTAAAATATCCATATTTACACTTTACAATTTTTAAAATTATAAAATAATATTTATTTTACCATTACATATGTAGCGCCCTGAATATTAACAGACGAATTATGAAAAAATATAACTCGCGCTAGTTCGCACTACAAAAAAACTGGTCTGTAGCGACGGATAGATCCGTCGCTACAGACCAGCGATCCGTTGCACCAGCTCTGGCGACGGATAGAAATTCCGTCACCCCATTGGAGCTGTGGCGACGGATTATCATTTTTGACTTTTTTTTTAAATCGATTATTGGCGACGGATAGAATCTATCCGTCGCCTTATTTAACGACGGATAGAATCTATCCGTCGCCCCATTTAACGACGGATAGATTCTATCCGTTGTTACATTGGGCGACGAATAGAAGCGATCCGTCGCCCAATGTATTATTGGAATTAGTAACGGAATCTGAAATTCCGTCACTAATTTTTTTTTTAAATTTTGTTTTTTTTCATATTAATCCTTTTTTCCGTAGTTCACCTATTTAATCAATATAATGTTCGATAATAAATCAATAATACTGAAAATATTTCAATAAATGATTAATAAAAAATGTAATATCCGAATAAGTCTAAATTATCCGAACTAGTGTAAATCTAATAAATCCGAACGTACATAGTACATATACATAACTAGCTACCAGACGGGGGTGGGTGCTTGCAAGGGACATGAAGGCTCCCATTCAGAAGGCGCTCGTTCTCCTCCCTTCGTTCTCTGTCACGCCGCTCCATCTCTTGAGTTAGAGCTGCAACCTGTTCCCGGACCTGCGACTGCACCATTTCCGAGACTTGGTCCTGTGTGTAAACCGGACGTCTAGACTGCTGGGATGATGATGAGGAGCACCCGGACTAGCCAAGCTCAAACCGAGGCTCCCGAGTCCATATATTCGTCCTTTGTTGTTCGGTTTGTTGACCTCTAGGAAGATGTTGTCAACTTGTTCAGTTGACAGCACATCACCCGTCTCTTCCTCCTGCCTCGCTACCTAAGCATCAACCTCAGCCTGAAATCGTAAATAGCAGATATCATGATCAGTTACTGTTTTTCAAAAATAACATGTAATAGTGTACATATATGAACTTTAAGCAACATAAACATACCGCAATAGACGAGGCCCGGTAGTCGGTCCATACCCCGCCCTTCTGCTTGGCCTTCTTGAAGATGTCATACTTGGATGTCACCTCCCCCCGTGAGATCTGAACAACATATATAGTCAATAATTTATCATCTCACAAGTAATAGAGCAGAGACACAATACATACACGTAATGCTAGATTGAAAAATAAAAAATAAAAAATAAAATATATATATATATATATATATATATATATATATATATATAAGGTAATAATCAGTGAGAGTAGATCGCCTCCCAAGGTTGTGAACGGCCCTTCCTGCCGCATTAGACTGAGACGTCCGGTTCTGTCTGTTGATGTAGGCATTGTCCTGGACATCAGTTCGGCGCCAGTAGGCATCCCAAAGGGCCCACTCCGCTGCATCAACCTGTGGAGGCATTGGGCCATTCCGATCCCGAATGGCCTTCCAAGTACAGACCATATCCCTGTACAGTTTAGATCCCACAGTCTCGTAAACACGCCAGATCTGTGGGATCAATTTGCTGGGAATGAAGTACTCCTTCTACATTCCCAATTTCATACAAAATCCAAAGTCAATACATATATAACATCACCATGTTATATCAATTTAATAAGATACAACAACATAACAGATATGGTGACTAACATATCACCCAAACAAAGTGGCTAACATATCACTCACATATAGTGGCTAACATACCATTCACATTGTCCTAAATTTTACTAACACAATGGTGACTAACATATCACCCAAATAAAGTGGATAACATACCACTCACATGCAGTGGCTAACATACCACTCATATTAAAACGATTATAATAACAAATAAAGGAATGCCATATTTTAACTTACCTCAGCTCATCAAACCTCATGCGGTCCGAGATTTGAGACCAACACTCACCACCCTACCCCGATGGCTCTCTCCTGCTCTGGAAGATGTCACCTAGTTTGTTGTGGACCTCCTGAGGCCATAAACTGTTGTCAATTATAAGATACAAGAAACAAATATATATTACTTTAGTACAACAATTTTTACTTGTCATATCATAAGTTATGTTTTACATATTTAAGAAGAATGTATAATACTTACTTGGCAGGACCAGCAGGAAAAATCACAAGCAACCCGTCCCACGTGACGTTGGGATTCAGTAAAATCAACAAATTATCCGTCGCTCAAAACACTTAACTACATCCTCGTAATTTAGTACATATACGAATTTATCAAATCAACCAAAACTACTACATACATACATATAAAATTAACTAAACTAACTACATACATACTTAACATACATATCAAATTACACATACATATCGAATTACTACCACTACAAGAAATTCCTGGAAAAACGACGTTATGGGGCGACGGATTTATCCGTCGCCCCTTTAGCGACGGATCGCTAATTGAATCCGTCGCCCCTTTTGGCGATGGATAACAGTTATCCGTCGCTACATTGGGCGACGGATAACTGTTATCCGTCGCCCAAAAGGGGCGACGGATTAGCGATCCGTCGCTAAAGGGGCGACGCTACATTGACTTTAAAAAAAAAATGAAATTATTAACGACGGATAATTTTATCCGTCGTTAATATTTTTAATTAAAATTAAAAAAAATAAAAAATGGCGACGGATAGTAGCGACGGATATCTATCCGTCGCCCCACCTGGCGACGGATCGCCTTCCGGGTCATGACGGTCCGGCCCGTAAGGGTTTATCCGGACAAGAACAGCAAGCAGAAGCGAATCACTTCTTCATTCTTCTTCCTCATTCTCTTCTTCTCCTCTCTTCGATTCCGGTGAATTCTTCGTTATTCCGGCCAATCTTGGTGCCTAATCGAAGCTCGTGGGACAAGGAGTTTGATTTTTCGTTCAATTTCAGATTTCTACCGATTAATCAAGGTATTTTGGCTAAAACCCTAGTTTTTAAAAATTTGGGGATTTTGTTTATTTTGATTAATTGGAGCAATTATATGTATATATGATAAGTATGTAGTAGTTAGTTTAGTTAATTTGATTAATTATATGTAATTTGATATGTAATTTGTTTAATTTGATATATATATATGTATGTAATTTGATAGTTAGTTTAGTTAATGATATGTATATATGTTAGGTATGTAGTATGATATGAATGTATGTAGTATGTTAAGTTTGGTATGTATGAATGTATGTAGTTAGTTTGATTTGTGTGTTAAGTATATATAGTTAGTTTAGTTAATTTGATATGTTTGTTAAGTATAGAAGTATGTAGTTTTGATTTGATAAATTTGTATGTTAAGTATGTAATTTGATATGAATATATGTAGTAATTCGATATGTATAGAGTAATTAGTTAATTTGATATGTATGTTAAGTATATAATATATGTACTAAGAGGTTGAAATGGTTAAAATATATGCCCAATTTTGTAACATATCGAGCACCTAATTAATAATTAATTTATAATGAACATATAATAATTAACAATTAACCTCCACAATCTTCTTATCCGAATTGGATTCGATCTAATAAATTAAATACGATCTAATAAATAGGAACGTGTCAGGTTAAAAATAAAGTATCTGATGAATTCGACCGTTCATGGATGTACGATCGTACGGCGGTAAATGGCAGAGTTTCTAGGAGTTTTGTAGAAGGGGTTAAATGTTTCATCTCGTTTGCCATGGGACGTTCGGTTTGTGCAACTGGGGGGGGGGGGTTGATAAAGTGTCCTTGCACATTGAAAACCTGCAGAAACAAGAAATTTATGACGGCTACAACAGTATTCGAGCACTTGCAATGTTACAGATTCATGCCTGAGTATCATGTATGGATTCATCACGGTGAGGAAGCACCATCCATGGCATACCTCCAATGGAGGGAGAGGCGGGGTTTGGGGCCGCCTATCGAGTGCCGAGTACTTCGATGAGCTGAGGGTAAGTTAAAATATGGCATTCATTCGTTTGTAATTATAATCGTTTTAATATGAGTGGTATGTTAGCCACTGTATGTGAGTGGTATGTTAGCCACTTTATTTGGGTGATATGTTAGTCACCATTGTGTTAGTAAAATTTAGGACAATGTGAGTGGTATGTTAGCCACTATATGTGAGTGGTATGTTAGCCACTTTGTTTGGGTGATATGTTAGTCACCATATCTGTTATGTTGTTGTATCTTGTTAAACTGATGTAACATGGTGAGGTTATACATGTATTGACTTTGGATGTTGTATGAAATTGGGAGTGTAGAAGGAGTACTTCACTTCCAGCAGGTTCATCCCACAGATCTGGCGTGTTTACTTAGGCTGGGATCCAAGCTATCTGAGGATATGGTCTGCTCGTGGAAAGCCATTCGGGATCGGGTGGAGAAATCCTCCACAGTTGATGCAATGAGTGGGCCACTGGGATGCTTCTGCGCCGAATCGATGTCCGTGACGCGTTACACCAACAAAGCGGATCCGGGCATCCCGACACGTCTGGCAGAAGGGCCGTTCACCACCTTGGGAGGCGATCTACTGTCACTGATTATTATCAATCGGTGCGTATATGTGTTTTGCAATCTAGCATTACGTGTATGTATGAAGTCTCTGCTGCTCTATTACTTGTAGATGATAAATTGTTGACTAGATCTGGTTTGATTCAGGTGGCACGGGGGGAGGTGACATCCAAGTATGCCATCTTCAAGAAGGCCAAGGTAAAGGGTATGGACCGACTGCCGGGCCTCGTCTATTGCGGTATGTTTATGTTGCTTAAAGTTCATATTTGTACACTATTACAAGTTAATTTTTAAAAACATTAACTGATCATGATGTCTTCTATTTACGATTTCAGGCTGAGGTTGATGCTCAGGTGGCGAGGCAGGAGGACGAGACGGGTGATGTGTTGTCAACTGAACAAGTTGACAACATCTTCCTAGAGGTCAACAAACCGGACAAGAAAGGACGAATATATGGACTCGGGAGCCTCGGTTTGAGCCTGGCTAGTTTGGGGTGCTCCTCATCATCATCCCAGATCAGACGCCCTGTTACACACGGACTGTGTCTCAAAATGGTGCAACAGGTCCCGGAACAGCTCTAACTCAAGAGATGCAGCATGCCGCCCAAGAACAAAGGGAGGAGAACGAGCGCCTTCGGTTACAGATGGAGCAGTTCATGTCCCAGTTCCGCCATCACCCACCCCCGTCTGATAGCTAGTTAGTTATGTATCTGTATGTTCGGATTTTTTTTTCATATTTACACTTGTGTGGATAATTTCTCCAGCTCCGGATATTACTTTTTTTATTCAAAATTTATTGAAATATTTTCCGTATTATTCATTTATTATCGAATATTATATTGATTAAATAGGTGAACTACGAAAAACAGGGATTAATATGAAATAAATAGTGACGGATTAATAGTGACGGATTCACAGTGACGGAATTAGTGACGGTATTTCAGATTCCGTCACTAATTCCAATAAAATGTTGGACGACGGATAGAATCTATCCGTCACTAAATATAACGATGGATAGATTCTATCCGTCGTCCGGTTTAGCGACAGATAGATTTTATCCATCGCTAAAGGTAACGACGGATAGAATCTATCCGTCGTTATATTTAGCGACGGATAGATTCTATCCGTCGTTATATTTCGATTTAAAAAAAAAAAGTTAAATATATAATCCGTCGTCCAATCCGTCGCGAATTGGACGACGGATTATCTATCCGTCGGCCCAACTCCAGCGGGGCGACGAATTTTTTATCCGTTGCCCGATCCGTCGCCAGGGCTGGGGCGACGGATCGTTGGGCTGAAGCGACGGATATCTATCCGTCGCCCCAACCCAGTTTTTTTGTAGTGTACATACATACTTAACATACATATCAAATTAACTAAACTAACTACATACATAATTAATTAAAATACATACTTCACTACATACATACTTATCAAATTAACATACATACATTCATATCAAATTAACTAAACTAACTATCAAATTACATATACAAATCAAATTAATCAAATTACACATACATATCAAATTACATATAATTGATCCAGTTAACTAACAAGCTACTACATACTTCATATAAACATACAATTGAGAATAAGTAGTCAAAAATCAAAAAAATCCCAAATTTCCAAAAGTTAGAGTTTAGCCAAAATACCGTTGATTCCGAAGAAAATAGCGGATGAAATTTGAAATTGATGGAAGAAACAAGCTCCTCGTCCAACGATCTTCGAATTGACACCAAGATTGAGAAGAATCGTCAACAATTGGCCGGATTTGACGGAGGAGAAAGGAAGAAAAACGGAGGAGAATGGAAGAAGCAGAAGAGCGAAAATGGCTTCTGCTTCTGCTTCAGTCCGACTAAAGGCCTTCTGGGCCGACGAAAACGTATCCGTCGGCCCAAAGGCCGATCCGTCGCTACGGATAGTTATCCGTCGCCCCGTAGTGACAGATAAATTCTCCGTCGCCTTTTTTTTATTTTTTTTAATTTTAAATATAAATATTAACGACGGATAATTTATCCGTCGTTAATATTTAATTTTTTTTAAAAAAAGTCAAAGTATGGACGACGGATTAATAAAATCCGTCGCCCATATAGCGACGGATAAATTATCCGTCGCTTTTTTTTTATTAATTTTAAATATAAATATTAACGACGGATAATTTATCCGTCGTTAATATTTAATTTTTTTTTAAAAAAATAGTCAAAGTATTGGCGACGGATTAATAAAATCCGTCGCCCATATAGCGATAGATAACATTATCCGTCGCTAATTAGCGATGGATAATAATTATCCGTCGCTTAGGTTGGCGACGGATTTTATCCGTCGCTAACATAAGCGACTCGTCGCTATGGGGCGACGGATTTGCATAATACCAGAATTCTTGTAGTGTCGTGAACTTGAAAATTCGACGAACTTGAATCATAGAATTTTAAAACGTTACAAGACGCCTTGTGCGTCAAATGACTTCACAAGAAAATTCTTGAAAATAATTCTTGAACTTGTAAAATATGCAGCGGAATTATGAATAGCTAAATTCTTGCAACATTACAAAGTCTTTAAAATCAAGAAATTCAAATATATTCAAGATCTTCCTGATACTGATCACTGCTCCAGCAACACTCATTACTCCGATCAGCTCAACTTCAAGTACCTAACATTGATATTTTAGGAAGGGTCAGTCGTGACCACTGATTGAGCAATTTCCTTGCACGTGCCATGACTCAAAGTTCTATCTTCATGTCTTTTAAAGTTTTTAATCTTGCTTAAGGCAATGCAACTTATGACTGGACTTGACTCTTAACACTTGAACTTGTACTCTAACTTCTTGAAAAGCATTCTTAAACTTTACTCTTAAACATGACTTGAAAATTAACTTGATTCGTGAGCTCACTTGGCATCGTAAGGTACATCCCCAACCGATGGTGACCGCTTAACATGGATAGCCACAATTTGCTAGTTGCCTAGCCGATGGTGACCGTTTAACTTGAATAGCCATGATTTTCTAGTTGCCTAGCCGATGGTGACCGCTTAATATGGATAGCCATGATTTGCTAGTTGCCCAGCCGATGGTGACCGCTTAACTTGGTTGGCCACGATTTGCTAGGGAGACCTTTCTATCCCATTCTTGACATAACTTGAAATCATTCTTGACATAGAATCTTATTAACATGAATGCATGCTCTTAGACTCAACTTTTGAATGCATGGACTAATGTGTGTGCATAACATAAAAATAGAATATCTCAAAGCATTGTTGTAAGTATTGAAGTAAAATTGATCATACACTCAACGCATATAAAATATGTCTAACAAGTATAATCTCCAACATAACTTATGTGACAATGAATTGTGCGATATAGCATGATTTTAGACCCATATTTGTTGCGTTAGATTAATTATTTGTATCGTTTTATGGTCAAATACCAACTTCGTGTGTATTTTGTAGGTCATGATCGCGTTTTTGAGGAATCGCACGATTTCAGGCGCCAAAACGACGTAATTGTGCGAAATCGAGAAAGTTAAGCAAATATGCATTGATGCACGGAGTTCGAGGTGTCAAAACATGTCATGTGACCAGCCAGTGCGAAGAAAATTGAAGATGCTACAACTTTGTAGAAGATAACTTTTTGAGGAAACGAAGTTACGAAGCCCGAAATTGAAAAATAAAGGAAACAGATTTGAATTTGTGGGAATCGCACTCTGCAGTCCCCTGTGGAACACAGAAGGGGTGTGTGCGGTCCCTTGTGGACCGCAGTGCACCAGAATTTTGACTTTCAGTCTGTTTTATGGCCTGTTAGGCTAGGGTCCGTCTTCCTGAACCTTCCTTAATGATCAATGGCGGTTTGAGCTCGAAATTTTCAATATAAATAAGACCATTGGGGTCTCATAATCAAGAGAGAGCGGAGCGGAAGGGTTCCGAACAAGAGAACGAAACATTATGGTTTCAAATCACAAAAGCGGTTCCAAATCACAAAAGCAGCTTTCCTAAGAGGGAACCAGTCCTCGGGAAAGTGAAACCCCAAAACCCTAGCCGTCAGCAAGCAATCAAAAAGACTTCAAGACCACCGAAGAAACATCAAGATCGATCAGTTGAGGGAAATCGAAGAGGAGAAGCTGAGGGTCGACACTCGCCATCTTCTTACGGTTTAGTTGTTTCAAACATGATTTCAATTCAGTTAACAGTTTATTTACTTTCATTTATGTCAGGCTAATTTACCTGTGTAAGGGATAACCGGGATCTTTGATTACTTGGTTTATATATGAATGTTATGCAATTGTGGTTCATACCTGTACTGTTTGAGGAAAGATGCTTTGTTTGTTTATGTTTTCGCGAGACATGAGTATTCATTGCACTAGATTAGGAGATGTCAGTTGTGTCTATAAGTTGATATTCTGCCTGAGGTTTGTTTTTAAGCTAGCCACTGGTGAAATCTTTGAGCTAGACGATAGTCTACATGGGGTATCTTTACTGATTGCGCCTTGGTGTATGATATGTGACCTGTGTGACTCTTCAGCCGTAACTATCGCTATCTGTTATTCCTGATATAAACCGTTTATCAAAGTGAAGGTTAACACTTACATTGTTTTTCTCTATAAGTTCTTAATTCTTCAATTATCATTATAATTAGTTTCCTGCTGATGTGTTTATTTTACTTATTCAAAAATACCAAAAATTTGTTATTTACTTTATATTGAATATCAATAATTTAATAT